>JAOQGH010000003.1:15780922-15861456 GCA_025769975.1 Gallinago jamesoni | reverse complement strand
GTTTGTTGTGTGGGTGTTTATTTTTGTCAGAGTTAGGTTGATGGTTGGACAAGATGATCTTGAACGTCCCTTCCAACCTAGAAGATTCTGTGATTCTAATTCCCTTTATAAAAAAATTGTATTGAGTTAGACCAAGCAAAATAAACAAGAGAAGCTTGTGGAGGCCTTCAAACCCATTTTTGTTCATGACCAAACTGCTTAAACACTGAGTTAAACAGCAAGCGTGGGATTTCTCCTCTGGCAAACGCAAAAGGTTGAGCTTGTGGGGGAAAAAAAGACTCGGAATGCATCAAGGGCTTGCCTCATTGCAGCGTTTCAGAAGAAAGAGGTGGAAATCTTGAGGCTGGGCGGAGAGCTGTGCAGACTGTAAATGAACCTCTGCAGATGATTGTGTGACACTTGTGGCTCCCCATCCCCATCCAGCCTCTCTACTCCCTGCCAGCGTGTGCCAGGGAGGAGATGGAAGCTCTTAGTGTTGGACACTGCCTGGAGGCACCACCCCAGGACCCGCCAGCGCCAGGGTCCATCCGAGGGCTGGTACAAGGGCACGTTGGGCTTGGAGCCGCAGGAGCCTGGCTGCATGATTCGGCGCTGATGGTTAGAGGTGCTGAAGGTTTTTCTGACCCCTGGTGATGGCAGCCAGCATTGCCTGTGGCAGGATGGTCCTTCCCCCAGGCTTGTCTTGGTGCCTCCAGCTGCAGCACCAGTGCCCTCAGTGGTGCTCCTGAGAGCAAGGGCTTGGATTTCCCAGTGGGCATGGAGCTGTGTGCTATGAGATGTTTGATGTATCGTGGTGGGAAGTCCCTGCTTGTGGCACTGCTTTGTCCCAGCGGCTGAGAGCCGACTGTAATTTAACCACAATGTGAACCTTTCCCAGAGATGCTCCATGATTACATCCACAGATGTAATCAAGATTATTCCATCTCTTCCCTACCTCATTTCAGGTTTTTTTTTGCCCAAGTTTCTCTCGCTTCTCATTCCTTGGGAGAAGTGAAACTCACATTTCCAGAAGCGAAAGACTTGTGTGGTCATGAGTTTTCCTTATCAGATGATGCTGTTGAGCCCTTTCATCCTGGGGGCCTGAAAGCCATTTATAAACAGCGCCCAGCAAACTTGCCTGCCTGCCTGTGATGTGTGTCGGCCTCTTCCCTTCTGGTGGTCAGGAGACCGAAGGACTGAGCTCAAGTGGTTTGTGCTTGGTGTCACAAGAAGTATAGGTTGGGAGCAGAGCCAGCACCTCCTGACACCCAGTCCACTGCTTTAGCCACAAGATAATTACTCGCCTCTGGTCGCATTCTTATTTATTTTTATTCCCTTACTTTATTTGTATTTCAAAGACTTTAAAGTTCCTTTACCCTCCTTCTCCTGAGTGGCAGTGGTTCTGCTTTTGGAGGAGAAAGGAGAGTTCAGCTGTGATTCAGAGCCCATTCAGAGGTGTAACAAAGTCATGTTAGTGGAAGTGGTTTTCTAGAAAAATAGCGCAGGCAGTACTATGTGGTGTGGTGAGCTCTCTAAGGTGGGGTTGTCTCATGCTCTGGGGTAGGCATGGTGGGACCATGATGTGGCCTGGAGCCTGTGGCTCTGCCACTAAAGTCCTGTGGTGGCCCTGGGATGGACACCACTGTGGTACCACAGCCTGCTGTGATCCAGCCTCAGATTTCCACCAGGGCATGCGGGAGGGGAATTGGGCTCTTTTGAGACACACGAAGTCCCTGAGGTCCAACGGTGAAAGGCACAGCCTGGTGTCCCCACGAAGCCTGGTGGGCTCAGCCAGTGGGGTCAGTATGTCCTTGGGTGAAGGTCTGCTGGCCGCTGCCCCATAGTCCCTCCTTGCTCCACCTCTGAGATGCTGAGCTCCTGCTTTTCCACCCTCTTTCTCCCACTCTAGATCCAAGTTGGAAAGTTCAACTACACAATTGCGATGCTGCACCTTGGGGGAGGAGAGACTGCAATCATCGTCTCCATTGTCATCTGCAGCATCTTGCTGGTCCTCTCTGTTGTAGGTAAGGGAATGGAATGATGAGTTTCTAGGCCGTGACGATTTTTTTTTTCTCATTGCATGTGGAGGGATGAAGATGACTTACTGACACGTAAGGAAACCGTGAGTGCTGCAGTTGTGCAGTATCTGAAACTGGTCTGGGTGCAGCAAGTGGCCACTCTTCTTTGTACAAGACCAGGCCATACCCAGGATCAAAGCTTCCTGCAGCATGGAGCGTTTGCTGGCTGAATTCATAGTTCAGCTCTGTTACTTGAGCCTGAGATATTTATAAATTTACCCTTTTCCTTCAAACACTTAGCAGCTACTATAATACAAAACAAAGAGTGTGAGAAACCGCTCTTGGACTGGGGCTGACTTGAACAGGGCTCACTCATGGGCCTGACTGTCCCAGACCATACCTGAGGTCCACCAAGCCCCAGGTCCTGTCATCAGTAGCAGCCAGTGACAGGCGCCTGGCA
Organism: Gallinago jamesoni; assembly: GCA_025769975.1. NCBI lineage: Eukaryota > Metazoa > Chordata > Aves > Charadriiformes > Scolopacidae > Gallinago > Gallinago jamesoni. The sequence continues at coordinate 15,858,999 of JAOQGH010000003.1, read as the reverse complement.
AAAAATGTGAAGAGCAGCACAAGTGTCAGTGGCTGCAGCTCTGGAGCAGACACAGGGTTAGCTAACCTCACTGGAAGCTGTGCAGCACACCTGTGTCCTTTGGCTGCGGCATCTCCTCATCGCGAGCCCAGAATGACTGTGTGCCAGGAAACCTGTCAGTGACAGCAAATCAGGTGTTCCTAATAGGGACTTAATTTATTTTTAATAAAGGCTGTAACACATGCTATTTATTAAATGCACCACCTGTCATTAGAAACTTATTTTTGGAGGCATAGGAAGACTGTCAGACATGAACACTGTAATACAGGTGGTAAATGTCTTAAAATCTGTATTAATTAATTAATCAGCTGGAATGCATTAATATACAGTTAAGCTGAATATAAGCAGCCCAGACCTAAACTGAATATGACAGTTACAGCATGATCATTAAATTCCAGCTGGTGTTACTTATTTACAGATATTGACAATTGCCTGATCAGATATCAGTCTTGTTGTAGGTGTTAAACCAACACTGAGTTTAGCTTTCTGCACCCGTGGCCGCAGAGGAGCACTCTGGTTCTAGCTGCAGCTGCTCCCAAGTCCTAGTCCAAAAGGCTTGTTCCCTTCCTCTTTTCCAGCTCTCTTTGTGTTTTGCACAAAGAGCCGCAGAGCGGAGCGCTACTGGCAGAAAACCCTGCTCCAGATGGAGGAGATGGAGTCGCAGATACGGGAGGAAATCCGCAAAGGTAAGTGACTGTGCTGGGCCCCGAGACGGAGCCAGGACTGGGAGGGAGGTGCTGGAATAGCAGGATTGAAGCCCTTCAGCTTCTACTCTGTAGAGGTTCATAGAATTATTTACAGGAGAATTTCTGTCATCACCTTTGAGCTTTGCCAGGGTTTGTGAATGAGGCTTGGTGGCTGGAAGCGTGGCTCGGCCACTGTCTGGCTGCCTGACTCGGGCAAGCCACTGATCTTCAGTGCCACTGCTTTATCTGTCCTTGGGTAACATCCTTTGGCCATGTTACAGGGTTGCTTGAAAGCCACACTAACCTTTAGTGGGCTTTACCATTGGGTAGATTGCAGCGCACTCCTGCTAGAGCCCTGGGAGAAGCAATGCAAGTGTCCACCTCTGTTGAGGTCCTCCTCCTGCAGAACCCGTCTGGGGGCTGCTCTTCTGGCAGGGAGGGACCTGTTCCCTCCGTCAGCGCTGTGGGATGCTGAGGTTAAACCCTGCTGGCAATGAGCTGCTCCTCCAGAAACCCTGCTTCGGCCGAGAGGAGCCATGCTGCGCGTTGCTGTGCCAGCCTGCTGCTGTCTCAGCTGGGACAGCCTCAGAGCTCTGATTGTCTGCGGGTCTCTCTGTGTCAGGTTTTGCAGAACTGCAGACAGACATGACAGACCTGACCAAGGAGTTAAACCGCAGCCAGGGGATCCCCTTCCTGGAGTACAAGCACTTTGTCACCCGGACCTTCTTCCCCAAAGTAAGGTGATAGGTGTGTCACGGGCACCTCATTGCTCCCAGGTCCTTCCTGACCTCATCAGGGCTCTGCTTTCTCTCTTCCAAAGGGTTATTACAGTGTACAAAACCATTCCACTGTTTTATATTTAGTTGTCGTGTACTTCAGGCTCAATTATCGTCAGAAGTGGAGCTGCAGCTCCTGGGGTGTGAAGTAAGGTCAGGCTCACTCCCACACCACCGGAGCCGGTCGGCAGCACCATCCCTGCAGTTGCTCTGGCTCCCCCGGTTGATGCCATTGGACACCCTCCTCCAAAAGTGCTCTCTCCCATGAGCAGAAGGTGCTGGGGACTCCCCCTTCTCCCCAGGGGCTCCAACGTCACCCACTCTGTTCTGCGGAGGCTGAAGGGCATTTCTGCTGGTGGCACTCAGGGAGAGGAGGCTTCTTGTCCACGCAGCGTCCCCGGCTGCTCTGCCTGTCCTCGGGAGCTTGTTGGATGTCTGTCTCCCCCTTTCTCTCCTCTCTGCTGAAGGCTGGATGCACGGTGCTCCCAGTAGGCCCCCCCCGTGGGCGCCCTGTCCCAGCCTGTCTCCCCAGCGTCCCCCCCAGGGCTGTGCCAGACACGCCGGTGCCGTAATTCCAGTCACCGGCTGCTCTGCGTGTCGCGGGGCGCCCTCAGCAGCGGCTGTATTTCACCCCCGAGGCAGCCACATTTCAGTGGTGAGGAGCGAGATGATGATTTATGACTGCAGAGTGTTTCATTAGTAGTTACTACTCAGGTTTTTAAGTTATCCAATCTCTATATATCTGCACACTGGAGTCTTTAAGAATCCGGCTGCTATATGAATGTTAGGGATTTAAACATTTTTCCCATCTGTTTCAAAAGTTACATATGTTAAAAACACCCAGTACTCTTCTATTTTGACTTAGTCTTCTATAATGCTTTCTCTTCTGGGATTTTTCTAGCTGTCAAATTAGTCTATTTGCAGTCTCCCGGCCCTAACAGCCTTGTGTCTGCGCAGACATCTGCCTCCCCCCATTCTTGTGGTGTTTGCTCATTCAAGAGGCTCTTGCAAAGTGTTTAAATGCTCCGTAACCCATACCAATGCGTTTCTTCCTATGGGTGGTCTTCAGTCCCGATGACATGTCTCTCCATCTCGTTCCCTTGCGGTGCATGGGGACCGGGGGTGTCCCCGGCCGGCTGCAGCCGCCCTCCCCTAACGCGGTGCCTGTTTGCAGTGTTCCTCTCTCTACGAGGAGTGCTACGTCCTGCCGTCCCAGCAGCTCAGCTCCCAGGTGGGCTCCCAGGCCCAGGAAACTCACCCGCTCCTGGTGGGGGAATGGAAAGTGAGTAACCCACTAACAAAACCAATGCTTTTGGGTGGCTGCTAACCGTACTCGCGTGTGTTGACACTGCTGTCTGCTTTCTTGTGGTGCGTGGGGGATGGCTGATCACTCAAAACAATTCACACTTACCAGCCCTGGATCAGCTTTGGCTGATTGGAGAAGGCAGATCTGTGGATCTGCTCTCACATGAAGGAGCTCTGTCCTGAGATACTCCCCAGCTTTGGTGTGGGCTTTTCTTCCAGGTGTATTGTATCGTATGTCCCCTCAGCCCACAGCTCATCATAAATGAAATTTCTCCCAAGCAGGGACTTGCTGAAAGCTGTTGTTGTCCCAGAGCTGCATTTCATGTGGACTAGAAGTAGGAATTGAATAATGAGGGAGTAGCTTAGGTTGGAAGGGAGATCTGCTTAAAGCAGCTCCAGGTAGATGAGGTTGCTGAGGGCCTTGTCCAGTTGTCTCAAATGTCTTCAGGAATGGAAACCCCACAGCCTCTTGGGGCCCCGTTCCAGTGCCCAACCACCTGAAGGGTGAAAACTTCCTTCCTTATAGTCAGTCAGTGTCCCATGCTCTGCCTGGTGTCCCTTGCCTCTCGTCCTAGCACTGTGCTGGCTGAGAAGAGCCCGGCTCTGTCTTCTCTGTCCTCCTGTGGGGCAGCTGAAGACTGCAGTAAGATCTCCCCTTACTACTTCTTTGTAAGGCTAACCAAACCCAGCCCTCTCCACTTCTCCCCATACCCCCACTAATTGTTTTGGCAGCCCTAAGCTGCACTTGCTCTGGTTTGCCAATGTCTATCTCTTAGCAGGGAGCCCAAAACTGGCCACAGTTTTCCTCCAGTAGCCTCACGAGCACTGAGGGTATGTCTGCATTCAGCAGGGACATCCTTGCAGTCAGGAGTGATAAAAGCTGGAGGAAAACCACAAACAGGGCTTTTCTCACTCTGCTTCCTACATTTCTCTTTAGATCCCTGAAAACTGCAGGCCCAATATGGAAGAAGGAATCTCTCTGTTCTCCACCTTACTCAACAACAAGCACTTTCTCATCGTGTTTGTCCATGCTCTCGAGCAACAGAAGGACTTTGCTGTTAGAGACAGGTATGAGCTTCAGAACCAAAGACCTGGCAGCTGGAGGAGACCGATTTATCCCTAACCCGTAAGCAATCCAGCCCATCACTGGAGCCAGGCAGTTGAATTACAGTCACCTCCCACTTTTCTGTTAGAAACAGATGGCCATAAACCTGTGTTATCCTGAACAGCACCAAAGATACAAGTGACTTGCTCACGAGTGTTCACGTCCCTGAACACTTGCTTTACCAGTAAGAGGGTGTGAGCTGACCCGAGGTCCTGCAGCACTGAAAGAGGGATTGAAGTTTTAACACTGTTGAGAGGGCTCGTGAAAATTGTCTGAAATACTGTCTTTGTGTTTTGGGTGGGTTTTTATGCCAGTCGGCAGTTTAGTCTTGTTGTGCTGGTGCTTGAGTCACACACAATTCTGTGTTTCAGATGTAACCTGGCCTCCCTGCTTACTATTGCCTTGCATGGGAAACTGGAGTATTACACCAGCATCATGAAGGACCTCTTGGTGGATCTAATAGATGCTTCAGCTTCCAAAAACCCCAAGCTGATGCTGAGGAGAACAGAATCCGTGGTGGAGAAGATGCTCACCAACTGGATGTCCATCTGCATGTACAGCTATCTCAGAGTAAGAGAACCAGATCACCGCTGCTGTGGGTGCGAGCTCAGCGCTGCTGAACACACGAGGGGTGTGTGGGACAGCTGAGGACCTGCCAGCATTGCCACTGGAAATGTCAATCGTGGTTGACAAACTCCAAAGTATTGAAAGGCTCGAGTGTGGAAAAGCAACCTTAAATTCAGTTGTTTCTCCACATCTGCCTGGGGATTTGGTGGGATCAGACTCTGTGGTGGGCCTTTCCTAAGGCCAGGGCACGAGCTAACGTTTTCACCATACTTGAGAAGAGAGCTGCAGGGGAGTTGAAAAATAACCAGAATGGCTTGAGGTTTTGGAAACCACTCCAGTTATTTGTTGTTTTCTCTGACCAGCTCACGCAGCCAGCTCAGCATTGTCTGGCTGGAGCGGGAGACCCTGGCTGCCGGGAGCGATGGTGGCGCCGGGGCCAGGGGCTGCTCCTGGACGGTGCCCGGTGGCATGTAGGGCTTCTCGCCTGGGGACCGTCCTCATGGCTCCACACTGGCCAGGCAGATCTCAGGAGAGGGGGGATGCCTGTCCCAGAAGCCTGACTGTCTTTTGATTGTAACAAAAAGGAATATATTTGGCACCCCAAAGTACATCAGCAGTCCATCTGCTCAGTGCTTTATCTCCAACGTTTGCCAGTTCTGGTAGGAATTTCCCAGAAGAATTGAGCAATAACTTAATTGATTCCATGGCAGTTAATTGGAGGACACCCCATTATACCCAAAGGGGAGAGTCTTGAAAAAGCCTTTGAAAAATCTCTTTTCCCAAAGTGTTTGCTATTGCTATAGCCACAAAGCAATACCGTATTGTCCTCATACATATCGTAATGTCTTCTGATCCCAGCTGATGACCACTTTTTGTCCTAAAGCCTATGGTTTTGTAGTTCAAAATCTTTAATTTTAGCTCAAGTAGTTAGCCAGTACGTTGAAAGAAAAGTTACAGGAGGGAATTCGGATGTCTTGTGCTGATGCAGCATGACTACCAGCCTGTAAGTGCAGAAAAGAGTGAATTTGTGAATTTTTTTTTTTTAAGCTTCAGTTTTTTGTGCCTGTAGTTAAACCGTTGGAGAAAAAAAAGTGCTGATGGCTTCTTTTGGAGAGTGGAGACCACATGTGAAGCATCTGATCCAACTCCAGTTTGTGCTAAAAATGGACATTGTGCAAGAAGGCTTTCTCAGAGGGAAAAAAAAAAAAAAGAGGGAAGAAAGTAGAGTCTTATCACATGGGCCTGAAGAGTTGGGCACGTTACAGAGCTGATTAATAGTGAGGAGCTCGGGGTGCTGGCCCACTGCCCTCTCCTGGCACCTGGCGTGGAGGTCACCGCAGGCTCGGCCGGGGTCTGTGTGGGGCCGGTGGCCATCCCGCGGCTGGGGCAGTGCGGGGGATGCTGCTGTGGGCTGTGAGCTGGCTCTCCCGTGCCGTGGGGCCCTGGCCCGTCCCGCAGAGGGAGGATAAAGGACCTGGTACAGACAGGAGCGGGTCTGCAGGGCAGCGGTGGCCCTTTGCAGAGGTGATAGGCCACTGGCTGAACCTGCATTTCCATCCTCCTGGGGATGGGTCCTCAGCAGGGGCTGACGGTGCACGCTGGCTTTGCAGCCCCCTCCTCGCTTTGCGTGCCGTGGCAGTGCAGACCATCATGGTACTCTGTACCGCAGCCTATTTCCCACTTCTTAAAAGCAATTGGTTTCCATACTAGAGCGCATTGAAGAGTTGGTTTCTGAGAGACTTTCCCATCACACGTGCTCCACAGGGAAGGTGGGGGACCTGGTCAAAGGAGAAACTGTGCTGCCTTCTGAAGTACGGAGGAGAATTGATGAGACAGAAATGTCCAGAGAGGCCTTTGGCTGTGTCAGGCAGAGACAGGCTGACCTGTGCAAAGGGATGGGGGGGTCTCAGTCCGGTCCCCACCACCCCAATGAGCAGGGAGCCACTGCTGTCCGATGGACGGCACCTCCTCACGCTGGGGCTGGTTTCAGCTCAGGGCTGTGATTTAAATACTAGCGGTAGTCAAACGCCTCCCATGTGCCTTGCGTTCCTCTGGATCAAACTCTGTTGCCTTCAGAGAGGCATTTCTTGGTTAAAAAAAGAGGCTGCCCGGCTGCCTGTAGCACTGGTCTGTCAGAAGTGTGACGATGGGTCTGGTTTTCATTCCTGAATTATCCCCATTAATCACAATGTCTATTCAAAACAGCTGCTGCAAAGGTCCCTGCCGTTGTGCAATGGAAAAATTCCAAGTGCTTGTATTTTCCCTTGTAAGTCAACGCTACATGCTCGAAACATTTGTTTCATATTAATGTTCTGCCTAACAGTCCGTCCATTTGTGTTTTGGGGGAAAATGATTTGAGGGAGCTGTCTTCAGCTGGGAAGGGGCTGCAGGCCACAGTCACCCGTGGTCTGAACATGTGGAGGGCACCTGAAGGCAGCGGAGCCCCCCCTCCGCCGGGGAGCTTGGCTGGGTGCGTGCGGGACATGAGATGGAGAACTAGCAGGAGGCTTGCAGCTCGGGACTGGATTCAGAGGAAACTTTGCAGCATTTGCACAATCAATGCAGACTTCTGTTTCTGCAGAACTGAGTGAGAACTGTAGATAAAATGGTCCATGTCTCTATTTTCTGCTACTGCTTTGGTGGAAAATGCTGCAAAAAAAGCTTTCCCCATGAGACACTGTGGTACCATTGGGCCTGGCTCCTAACAGGATCAGGGACCAGGAGTTACAGCAACATTAAGGTCCTGGAATTCAAGTTTTAGGTCTGGGTCCAAGCTCCCCAAAGTTTTGCATGTGGGATGGCATTGAGGTTTGGTTCTTTACAGAATGCAAGTAGATAATCGTCCCAAAATTAGCAGGCACTTGGGATAAGCAGCTGTTTTCTGTGCTTTTCCCACCCCAGCCTCACCAAAACGTTTTGGAAATGGCTGTAATGTGTTCCTGGGAGGACATCTCTAATGACTTGTCAGCCTTGTTAATAGGGCAGCAACATGTGAATCCAGTCTATGCTCTAAACGGTTTTTTTTTTTTTCCCTAAGCATATAAAACCCAAGCCCTCCCACGCTCATCGTGCGTGAAACAGTTCGAGTAATGCCAGCCTGAACTGTGCGTTCCATTACTACAAAGTTATTTCAGTGCCCTGGGTAGCTTTAAGAGCCTGTAACAGTTCAGTCAAAAATGAAAATGAAGTCTCATTAAAATACATTCACAATAGGAGGAAAAAGGCCCCAGACTGTGTTTTTTTAAGTACTTTTTTGTCCTGAATCAGCACTGATCTCTTCTAGTTAAACTTCCTTTCTCCCAACTAGCCAAGTCCAAAGACAGTTTTGATTCGTTTCCAGATGAGTTTTCCGAACAGCGCTTGAGGTTTCCAAGTTTGCCATTTTATCTCTAGTCCCTGCCTGCCAGCCCTTCTTTCCCCTCTTTGAAATTTGCTGTCTGATTAGCACTTTTGCAGATTTCCATAACATCCCACAGTTCCTGAGCCTGAAAGCCAAAACAGAAATAGTATCTCGCTGTCGGAGGGCTGTCGCTCTCTCCCGTGCGGCCGGTCCCGCTCAGGCACGCTGCGGTGGGTCCTGAGCGCTCCTCCGCTTCCAGCCGCTTCACCCTGTGGGCAGGGGCCGCACGGGCAGCGCCGGCCCCTGCCACCTCTGCTGGGTTCGAGCTGTAAAGAGCTCCTGCATCAGCAAGACTTGCACTTTTTTAATGTTTTTGGAGGCAGCCGCATAGCCGTTGGCAGCCCCTTGCGTCTCTCTGTGGCCAGAGCTGCGGCCAGAGCTTCCCACAGGGACCACGGGGCAGGCTCCAGACCCCAGTGCTGGTGTTAGCCTTGGGATTGTCCCTGTGGCACAAACAGCATTCCTCTTCATAGCCCTGAAGATCAGGATCTGTCGGCACTTGTGTAGCATCGGCTTGGCTCCTCTGTTCACAGTGTGTGGACGGCAGGTACCGCAGCCTGGGGATGTCCCCATGCCAGCGTCAGCCCCTTGCCTGTTCTCTCATACTCCTGCCTTTCTCAGAAACTAGCTCTTCTTTGTGTCTTCTGACCCTTTCTCCATTCCGTTTGTGATCCTCAACTTCTCCGCATCCCCAGGACTTCACGTCTTTCTCTGCTTTCTGGAAGCCGTGCCTTCCTCCCCTGCTGCCGAGCCCGTCTGAGGCTGCGTGCTCAGAGGGAGCGTTGCAGGAGTCCCTGCAGCCCAGCAGAAGGCCCAAGGAGCGTCCCCATGTTCGTAAAACAGTTGCCCTCGGAAAATGGAGCGTTGGCACAGATGGTGCGTGCCCACCTCCAGCCCTGCTGTAGTGTCTTCTCCTCAATCCCGCCGAACGTGGCCCAATCAAAACTGACATCAAACTAATTGCTTTAGCAATTATAGGGCAATTAGAATAAAAGAATCACCAAGTCTTAATTAAGAAGCAGATTGAACAGGGTTTAGCAGCTCCTAGCTGAGAAATATCAAAATCATTCGATATCTGTTGTCTTGAGCAGGATTTCAGATGGCAGGAATGTTTGTGCGGGGTGTGTGAGATGCTCAGAACATACATAAATGTGCAATAATTTGCACTTGCCTCATTGGAAGGAAATTGCACATGAACATTAGGGAGAATGGGATGTACTCCAGTACTAAAAAGTTCCTTAAGAAAATAGCTAATGTTTTACTTGCACATCAGCGTAGCAGGCAGAAGTGGATCAGAAATCTGGCATTAAACCATGTAGCTGAACCACATCACAAATAGCTGGTCCCTGTTATGTATTTTGTTTTCATTGCAGCAGTGTCACAATTCACCTCTCTCCTGTAGGGTGAAGTTTGATGAATGTAAGGAGTTAAATGGCATGTTTGCTTGCTGTCGCATGGGAACAGCTTGTTGACCCTGATCCTCTCTGTTTTGCTGTGATGGGGGTATGAGAAGTATGAACGCCGGTTCCCAGACCCACAGGCACATGCCGTGGGCTCAGTTCCATGGATCTCACAGGCAAACCAGGCAGCGCAAAGAGGGGTTCGGCCGATACCTTCACGAGAAAGCTGGGCACCCACATATCTCTGTAGACCTGGATTTTTGTGCATGTCAGCCCTGTCCTTGTCCTGCTGGGTGCAGTCTGCACACTGTCAGACTGCAAGAAACGTCTGCACGCTGGCGTATGCCAGATTCTCCCTGAAGTTCATGTGTAATTTCACATGTAAATTAATGCACATTTGTGTTTTGCTGAGCCTCATGTGTGCACGTCCCCACTCAGCACAGCTATGCATATGCCCCTACCTCCTGAGCAGCCCCCCAGCGCTCTGCCCGTGAGACAGCAAACGCTGGCACCGCCGGCTGGTGGCAATCACGGCCCCCCTGGTATTTGCCGGAGAACTTGGATGGGGTATGTTGATGCTGACAATCACAGCTCGCCCTCCCCAAAAGTTGCCCGCGGCTGTTGTCGGCTGTTATGTCCTCTTCCCCATCTGCGCTGTCACGGTGCCACGAGTCTGAAAGCTTCTGAGCAGCCTCAGGGAGATGCTGGTGGGAGTCAGGAAGGGGGACGATGGCTCAGAGCGCCCGCCGGGGATTCGCAGCGCCTGGGGTGTCCCCGTCCTGCTCCTCGATGAGCGGAGGCACCGTCAGCTTCAGGCAGAGCCTGTCCCCGCTGGAAGGAGTTACCACCACCAGGCCTGGGGTGCTTACCTGGTCTTCTCTTCTTTGCCCAGGAGACGGTGGGAGAACCCTTCTTCCTGTTGATCTGTGCCATCAAACAGCAGATTAACAAAGGCTCCATCGACGCCATCACGGGGAAGGCCAGGTACACCCTCAACGAGGAGTGGCTCCTGCGGGAGAACATCGAGGCAAAGCCGAGGGTGAGTACCGACCGCACAGGGGTCTGACGGCTGTGTGCCCCCACTGGGGTTGTTTTGAAAGAGTCTGATTTGGTACCCATGCAGGTGCAATGAACACGTAAATTACACACCTGCGCAGGCACCTTGCTGCTGCCTAAACTCACAGCTGCAGAACAGGGCTCGTAGGCTCATAGTGACCCTTTGTTTTCATGTCCATCCCTTGGTGGGTCACCCAGGCAGCTCAGATTAGGGGTGGAGGGAGATAAGAAAGTTTGTTCTGCCATATTGAGAGAGTTAAAGTAACAGGTTTATCATTCCCAGCGAGGGAGCCTCTGCGGTGTCGGTGGGGAGGTGTTGGCTGTAGCCCTGGGTCCCAGGCTGGGACGGGGATGGCACCGAGAAGCCGTTCTGCAAAGTGCCTGCTGCGGGAGAGGCAGAGGGCCTGGCGCAGAATTCAGCGGGCGCCTTTCCAGAGCCCGGGTCAGATCCTGCTTTCAATTACCTGGCATAAATCTGGAGCAGCTTCACTGAAGACAGTAGGTTGCCCCAGACGTGCATCACCGTAACTCGGAGCAGGTTCGAGCTCCACATCCTCTGCAGATTCCTGTCACCAATTGACCTGTAAATTTACAGCGCAGACCGAGCGGGGTTAGCAGCGGGGCGCAAAGTGTTAGCTTTCTCGGCAGAAATGGTAACTTCATGAGCCTGAGCAGAGGAAGTATGGCTGCTTCCTACTCTGCAAGAAGAGAAAGAAGAGCATGAGCAGGGTACGTTGGAGGAAGGAGAGCAACCGGAGGGTTAGTGCTAGCTCACTGGCAGTCCCCCGCATTGCTGGTAACTAAACCTCTCCTTTAAAGAACACTGGCATGGTGTACAAGGTAAAATAACGTCTTCACTTAATGCCGTGGAGAGAATTGGACTTCACCTGTGCATTCACGTTAGTCGGACTCTGCATCCTGATACAGAAAATGATTCTATGATTCTATTTGCAAAGGAACCTCTCAGCTGTGGAAATCCCAGCCATAACTCTTATGTGAACCAGGTCTCCTTCTCCTGTGCACAAGCAATGCCCCAGCACCCACAGCTCCCACCCGGGGCTGGCCAGCCAGGCGCTGAGATGGCAAGAGGGGAGTCGGGCTCTTCTCTCAAGGAACAGGCGATAGGACAAGAGGAAATGGCCTCAAATTGTGCCAGGGGAGGTTTAGGATGGATATTAGGCAAAATTCCTTTACCAAAAGGGTTATCAAGCGTTGGAAGAGGCTGCCCAGGGCAGCGGTGGAGATATCCCAGGAAGTATTTAAAAGCTGGGCAGACATGGTGCTGAGGGACATGGGTCAGTGGTGATTTCGGCAGTGTTAGGTGGATGTTTGGACTCAATGGTCTTAAAGGTCCTTTCCAATCCAAGCAATTCTATGACTTTGTGGCATCAGGGTTGCAATTGATGGTGCAGCACTGCCCTCTGGTTCGGGCACACCAAGGAGCAGAGGACACCAGCAGAGGTAGAGCTGAGGGCATCCCAGAGCAAAGCCCCTGGATGGAGAGGGCTTTTTATGGCAGGAGAGTCGCTCAAGTTGCCCTCCAGCTTTCTGTAGTGATGGTAGCAGCAGCTCTGCATCCCTGAGGTCTGCACTGGTGTTTGTGGCAGCCTCCTGGGCTGCTTGTCCCGCTGGTGGGCATGCTCTCTGGCAGGTTACTGGTGATGCTGGAGGTGGGCTGCAGGGCTGCTGCAGACCCAGCCTGTGGCGTGCTTAAAGCTTGTTTAAACAGAGGAGCTGGGCCATTGTGTCAGGGAGAGGCTGAGCAATGAGCCTTGGCGGTGCCATTAGTCACTGGTGGGAGCCGAGAAGCTGAGGACATGACTGGTTATGGGGGGTGACCTTTCCTCCCGCCCCCGAGGTGGTCCCTGCGTGTCAGGGCTAAGGCCCATTAGCAAGGCAGTGTGAGAGGAGGTTGTGGTGTCGCTCCCTGGCTCCGTCAACAAACAGGGCCTTCAGCCTCCGGGGGCTATAAATCAGCACCTCTCTCTAGTGGTGCAGCCTGGATGACCACATCTGTTCAGCAGCACGGGGCCCAGAGCACACCAGAGCTCTGCAGCTGCCTCCACGTCTCCTCAGGAGCCGGCAGAACTGCGCAGGTCACCCCTAACTTAGTCTCTGTCTGCAGAACCTCAACGTCTCCTTCCAAGGCTGCGGGATGGACTCTCTGAGCGTCAGGGCCATGGACACGGACACTCTCAGCCAAGTGAAGGAGAAGATTCTGGAGGCCTTCTGCAAGAACGTCCCCTACTCTCAGTGGCCAAGGGTGGAAGACGTTGACCTCGGTAAGGACCAGGGTCATGGGACCAGCCAGTCCTTAAACCCAGATGAAGCACCTGGTGTTGCATGGTAGCTCTTGGTGTTGGTCAGAGGGCAGTGGGTGACACAGCACTGACAGAGGGCAGGCATCAGGGCAGCCTTTTCCTGAGGATGGTCTTCAGGAATGAGTGCTGGGACCAGATACTGGTGGGCAGGAATAAATGGGCACAACACTGGAAAGAGGTTTGAGGAGAGCCCAGGTGGCATAGAAGGGTTGCTTGGACTTGCACCCTTTAAAGCCTATAGTCTTAACTCCAGAACAGGTACCCTCTAAAACCCCGCTGAGCAATGTGTTCAATGTGGTCAGTGCCAGAGGGAGTCTCTAGAAGAAGACCCTGGGCTGGAGCAGTGATGGGACCTGCTCCTCTCAGCTGGTACAGGTGGCATGTGCCCCATTCACAGATACACAACCAGCTCTGCCTTGTGGGGAACTGCCACCAGCCCTCTCTGGCCATGTGCAGGTCATGCAGCATCTCACCTGCCTGGTGTTCCACGAGGCAGATCCCACACAGCCCCAGGGGCAAGATGGGGAGAGGGGAAGGGGGAGATGCTCTTCCCCATCTCTTCCAGCAGAGCCTTTGTCATGGCTCCCAGCTCCATCCAGCTCTGCTCCAATCTGGAAAGCTCCACTCCAGGGGCTGACCCTGGAGGCCATTGCTCTGCCCTGGTGTTGCAGAGCCCCTGTGGCCATGGCAGTGGGGCTGTGCAGCCCCCTGCACGGCGTGGCCAGTCCCTGGAGCCTCAGGCCCCACCGCACGCGCCTCCTTGGAGCCGGTGTCTCATTTCTCTTTCTCTGTGCTCAGAGTGGTTCGCCACCAGCACCGACAGCTACATCCTCCGGGACCTGGATGACACCTCGGTGGTGGAGGACGGCAGGAAGAAACTCAACACATTAGCACATTACAAGGTAAACCCACCGCGCTGCAGGAGAGCTTTGCCTCTGCGGAGGCTGCCTGGCCTCAGGGGCGAGCTGTGGCTCCCCCTCCAAAAACAGGATTATCAGGAACGAGCAGGGAGGTTGCCATAGCTCCGTGAGAGCTTCCGGGGAATAGACATCTGCCCTGGCGAGAAGCTCGTTAATATTGCAACACACTGAAACTAATTAAACACTCTTCATGCAAAACAAGTTATTACTGACAACAGAAAGAGGAGGAAAAAAAGCTCCTATTCCCAACGGCCACCAGCTTGGCTGATTAGTATCACTCTGCTCTTGATCCACGCGCCTGCCGAAATCACTGGCACAATTGTTGCTGCCTGCCCCAAGAGCAGGGGCTCGGGATGCCATCGAGGAGTGGCGGCCAAAGGGGTGGGGAAATGGCACAAATCAAATTGTTTTCTTGACTGTTTTTCCTTTTAAAATTAAATGAAACCAGAAATTCTTGTATGATTTCCATACTCCCTGGTATGCCTGGGAGCATAATCCTCACTGGTCTGTAACAGTGCATGGAAAATGAAAAACGGAGCTGAGTACCTATTAATATTATTATTTGTGTAGCAGCCATGCTGCAGAGCCCCACGCTGGCACGGTGCCCCGCTGCACCGGGGGCTGGAGCCGCAGCTCGGAGTGGTGGCACTGGCACCACGGCTCCAGGCTGTGGCCGGGTCCCCTCTGCCCTCCCAGGGAAAGGCAGAGCAGCATCCACACAGCAGAACACTCCTTCCCCTTCCAGTCACCTGGTGCTAACAACCAAAACTGTTCCTTGGATACATGTATTTGCCTGATTCCCATCGGATTTGAGAACCTCATTATTTTGCATTTGCATTTAAAAAGCCCTTTCTGTGCAGAGCAGTAGTTACTGCAGGTTTCCAAGCCGGGGAGCTGGAGCAGGGCAGGCATGGAGGATGTTCGGGGCAGAGTGGCCATTACACCAGCGTCCCCCAGGTCTTGGGATCCCCCCAGGACCCTTCCCGGCTCCATGGGAGGCACCGTTAGGGCTCCTGTCACCGAAGTCTGCTCTTCCCTTCCTCTGCAGATCCCCGAGGGTGCATCCCTGGCCATGAGTTTGTCAGACAAGAAGGACACCACGCTGAGCAGAGGTAAGGTCTCACCTCTTTTTCCCTGTTGCTGGTAGCTGGGCAAAAACACCGGTGTTTTTATTGGGGTGTCTCTGGCCAGGGATGCGGGGAGCTGGTTGCCAGCCCCCTGCCTGGGTGCCGGGGTGTGGTGTCAGCTGGTGCAGGGCTGGCTCTGGTGTTGCCAGAACTCACAGAGCACCCTGTTGTAGTGGCCTATTGGGCAGAGCTGGGCATCAGTCAGGCCAGCCTTGTGCCTGGGAGGGCACTGAGTGTGGTCTGGGACTGCCACCACAGCGGGAGGAGAGCTGAGCTGGCCAGCCCAGGACATGCTCAGGAAGCCCTTGGGGTCTTGCAGGGTCTCCCCTGCGCTCCTGCAAACCCCCTTTGCCTACTCTGTGGTGTATGTGTGGGGCAGAGACAGCCGTGGAGCTGCAGGAGACATCCCTCCCCTCTTCCCGCGGGGTTCCCCTCACCACGGCTGAGCCAGGCGCCCGTGCTCCCCGTGGGGACTGCAGGTGTGAGTCCTGCCACGCCGGCTGCGGCAGAGCCACCCTCCCAGGTGGGACTGATGGCGAGACAGAGGGGTGGAGTGGAGACACGGAGCACTGTGATGGCTGCTGTGTGTGCTGGCATCGCCTGAACCGCAGCCAGCCCCTGAGCTGGGGAAGAGGCGCAGGGTGTGGGGAGCCAGGCTCTGAAGGCGTGGGGGGTGAGCAGGGCCAGTGAACAGGATGAAGGTTTGCCCAGGTCAACACTGCAGTGACCTCTGGAGGGGTCACAGGTCCCCAAGGGTCTGGGAATGATCCTGGAGAGTGGGAGGCTTCCACACCCCTTCTAACTTTAAGACTTGTCTGTGTCACTTGCAAATGTGGGGGTTTGTGCCGGCTTTTCCCTCTGTAGGAGAAGTGAAGAAGGTCTGGGAAGTGTGCACGTCTGATGTGCTTGTGGTTTTGCTTTAAAAATGTGTTATTCAGTGTTCTCTCTCCGCTTGCCGAGTGCTTTCCCAGCCCATAAGATAGAGGGCACCTTCCATCTCACACCCTCGTTAGGGGTTTGCATTCAGTCTGTGCTAACAAAGTGAAAAAAAGGAAGGATCTGAAACCACTTGGGAAAAGCCCTTTCCCTCCCAATTACACATGTTCAGTTTCTTGCCAGCTTATTTCTAGATTTCAGGCTGTGCCCCTTGGGAGACCTCAAGTCATCCTCAAGTACTTGCCATGTGCCCCAGAAAGCAATAAACAACCCCAAAACAAACTAAAATGCTGAGGTCCCTTGGGGTGGGAATGCCAGCTCGGGGCTTTCCCCAGCTTGGAGAAGGCCAACGCCTCCTGCCATGGAGGGCACCTGCGGAGCTGGGTTTTGGTGTGGGTCCTCTGCTGAGCTGCTGTGTCTCTCTCTTCTTCACAGTGAAGGATTTGGACACTGAGAAGTACTTCCACTTGGTAAGTGCCCTACTCTGGCTGCGTGGTGGGGAAGGGGGGCAGCTCTCCCCTCTGCCTCCCCAGGGGAATGCTGCCGGCCACCGGGCCCTCGTTCCAGGACATGGCACAGGCGAGGGGATGGGTCGCCGCAGCAGCTCTGCTCCCCCAGAAGCATCCACGCTGGGGCAGATCCTGGGCTGTGGTGACCCCTCAGCCAGGCAGGGGGCCAGGTTGTCCTCTGGCTCTCAGGGAGACATTCCCCAAAAAGCAGCAGCCCAGAAAGCACTGGGAGCAAAGAGGTGACCAGTCACTCCGAGTACGTGGTGATCCCTCCTCTATCCTGCGCTGAAGTCTCTGGGTCCTGTTTTTTCAGCGCATGTGATGAAAGAGGAGAAAATCTTTTCAGCCTTGCTGATATTAACTTAATTCATCTCCCTGGGCTGGAACGTCAGATGTGATGAACAAGCTGGATCAGGGCTCATTAGTTTTCTTCAGAGAGGCTCAAAGAGGCGCAGAAAGGTTATCTGTAGACAAGCTTTAGTACTATGGGACATCATAAAAAATTACCCAGATGGGAAAGTAATTGTTGTGCCTGATCTGGCTGTCAGCGGGCACGGGGAGGGGGGAGCAGCACCGCTGGTCAAGTCACCCCCCGGGAGCGCCTGGCACCTCGCCTGCTCCCAGGGCCCGGAGATTTATTAGTTCCTGCTTGTGCGCCACGCTGGGAGTACGAAGTGCTAAACATCGCTAAAAGCTGTTATGAGAAAAAGTGTTATGGACAACAATATTTTACAGCCTCTTATTATTATTTTTTTCTGTGCTAAAGTTTCCGTGCTCGAGTAGAGTACAAGCACCCAGTGCACGCACACACGTGCACACACGCACATGTACGTGCAGAGCAAGGAGGGAGAAGGGACAGGAAAGCGAATGTGCACATGTGAAACAATGCCAAGATGGACTTAAATGGCTTGCTAGGTCATTATAGAGCAGGAATTAACCGACCTGACCACTGGAATATTTATTTTTGCTTTTAAAAAGGCCAGGGCAGGAATATTGGCTGATCATTCTTGCACTTTTTCCAAATCTATGAAAAGCTGCTTTCCACAGAAGCCTCGTGCGTTGCTTCTGGGGACCTAAACGGCAGCCACAGGCGCACTGCAGCGGGAGCAGGAGGGTGAGCAGAGTAACATGCAAAGTGAGATGGATTGTTTCATTTTGTCTAGTTTGAGAGAGGCAATAAAGAGCACTAGAGAAACAAATGTCAGAAACCCCCACTAATATGAATCGCTTCTTTAAAGCCATATAAGGGTGTATTTATAACACAGTAACTACTTTTTAATTGAATTTTATATGCAGTTGAAATTCTATACTTAAAGGGAAATTCAGTGTGACACTCCCAGAGAGGAGCGCTCTGAACATGTGTTTCGTATCGGCCCAGGTTCTCCCGACTGATGAATCAGTGGAACATAAGAAGTCCCACAGACAGAGCCATAGGAAGAAGGTCCTGCCAGAGATCTACCTGACCAGGCTGCTCTCCACAAAGGTAGGGGAGGAGATGTGGGGTGGTTGGTGGTCTGCAGGGAGAAGCCTGCTCGAGAGGAGGAGCGTGATGGGGCTGGCTGCCTTGGAGGGGTGGTGGGGCTCCCGTCCTGGGTGGCTGGAGCACATGGAGTGAGGCTGCCAGGCACCACCGCCTCCCTGGGATCCCTCCAGCTTTCCAGCTCCCCCTCAGAGCAGCAGCGCGGCTGCATGAAGCCCCACACCACCTCCCAGGGCTGCCCCGGGTCTGTGCCCACCAAAGGGATGCTGCGGGGCTGCCGCGGGGCTTGTGGTGCACAGTTAGACCTGAAGCCATCTCCCCGGTGAGAGGTCCTCCTGGGAAGGGAGATGGAGATGCTCAGCTCTGGGAGCAGGGGGGAATGTCTGCGCGATCTTAATTCAGATTTGAACTTCCCCACTCTCTGCCAGTGCTCAGCTCCAGCAGTTGGGCTCCAAGCCCATCTTTAATCCCAGCATGATGCCTCACTGGAGCAGAGATCACAAGAATGGCCAGCAGTCTCTAGTCTTCTTTGTATTCGCTGTACAGAACAATCACAGATGTGAGATCCTAGCAGTAAGAAAGAAAATTCTGATGCCAAAAGAAATTAAACCCAAATGCAAGCTAATTATATCACTATGCACAAACAAACCTTTCCCTCCGTGCTTCGGCATCCTCTTTCTCTCCTGACTTATCCAACTGGCAGCAAAGGGTTCCCCTTGTGCGTGGCAGTCGCAGCCCCTCTCTCTGTGTTCCTGGGCTCGGGGGCTGCTGCTGTCCCCAGTCCCCACCGTGTGCCTTGTCCCGCAGGGCACGCTGCAGAAGTTCCTGGACGACTTGTTCAAAGCCATTCTCAGCATCCGAGATGACAAACCACCTGTGGCCGTGAAGTATTTCTTTGACTTCCTGGAGGAGCAAGCAGAGAAAAGAGGGATCACAGACCCTGACACTATGCACATCTGGAAGACCAACAGGTTTGGAAGAGGAAATCGCTTCTTTCTTTCCTTCCTTCCATCTCTCAGGAGCAGCAGCTGCAAAGCCTTGGTGTCCTGAACTAATCATTAGGTTGCTAAAAGTAGAAGAGGAACAGGAGGACAGGAGGAGTGGTGGGGGGGGAAAGACGAGGCCAAACACAGGCTTGGAGAGCTTTGAACAAACACAGAGCTCAGGGGAACGGCAAGCTGGAAGGGGAGGCGTAGGCAGATAAAGGGCAGATGGAACTGGCACACAAATACAAATACAGCAGAAAGAGAAGAGGGACGGGACACCAGGAGATAGCAATGGTGTTACCTCCAAGCGCTGGAGATCTGAAACAGAGTCCAAAATCATGTCAGGTCTTAAAACATCATAGAGATTTTAAAACCTGCACATTTGGCTCCTGTTCAATTGCTTTCTGGCTTTTCAGCCCTCAGGGGCACTTTTCCCAACTTATCTCTGTAACCAAGCTGGGACTCCGAGGCGTTCTCAGGCCTCAGGAGCTGGTGCTGTGACAGGAGAGTGCTCCGGGGACTGGGTGGTGCGGAGGGACGGATGAGCAGCAGGAACAGGGTGCGGGAGCCAAAGGGAAGGGGGCAAACAGAGCAAGGGAGAAACCAGCAGATTTAACCAGGGAGAGCAAGAGCATGGAGGAGAGGCTCAGTGCTTCTGAGGTTGCAGGAATAGTAACTGTTTCCAGCCCAACATGTGAAAATTAAACCCAAATTTGGCGGGGGTAGAAGGCATGCAGACACAGCCACTGCGCTGCAGATTTGCCCACCCCTCGTTACCTGCAATTGCCAGAAGAGCAGAGGTTTACAGCTTTTGCTCCTTGGCTACTGACAATGGAAGGGCGAGCGATGTACTGAAACGGTGTTGTGGCCACATATGAGCAGAGAAATAACTGGAGGAGAAAATGATGAGAGAGCAGGAAAAAAAAGACACATGAAATGCATTTTATGGGGCCAGGCTTACCATCAGAACCAGATGACAGTTACTGTCGGGGAAGAAGGAAAAGGAGCTGACACCATTGCTGCAGAAATCAGCAAGTGGGGAAGCTTGATTCCACAGCCCTGTGCTGGCAAACCCGCTGGTGCCTCTGCTGGCCCACAGTGGCTCAAGGGGCTGCTGAAGGAGCCAGGGCATACATTCGCCTGGACAAGGCTGTAGGTGACGTCTCCTGTGTGGGATTCAGCCTGAAGAAGTGTCTCTTCAGGGTGAAGATGTGCCTCTGTCCCTCAAGCTGGGCAGAGGGCCCTATGCTGCTTAGATGTGATTAAATAGCAGAACCCAGCTCCTCATTTTATTCCTCTCTACTATTCACTTTCTATCGCTATCTCTCCTGCATTCCCTCCCCTCTCCCTCTGGAATACAAAAATTCACCCGGTGTGCGTTCCTGGCTCCTTCCCTCCACAGCCTACCTCTGAGGTTTTGGGTCAACATCCTGAAGAACCCCCAGTTCGTCTTCGACATTGACAAGACGGACCACATCGACGCCTGTCTCTCTGTGATCGCCCAGGCCTTCATTGACGCCTGCTCCCTGTCCGACCTGCAGCTGGGCAAGGTACCCTCCCGGGGACATGGCTGCTGCTGGGGCAGGCGCGGGGGGAAGGGACTGTCGGAGGTGCAGACCAGCACAGACCCCCGGCAGTGGGGCCGGCTGGGAGCTCAGGTTCAGGCCAGTGAGTGTTGGCTGTCTCTGAGGATGAGGTCTCCCTTCCCCTTTCCCACCACTTTGTTCAGGTTTGAGCTTTAAATTTGTACCCCCTGTGTCACAAACAGCGGTCAAGGAGTGGGAATATGGGGTCACAGGATGGACAAAGGGCAAAGCCCTGGCCCGAAAGGCTTGGAGGATGGAGGGAGAGCCGGCTGCCAGCTTGTGCTTGGTGATGCTCACTGGCCACAGGAGTTGTCCCGTGTTCCCAGGAGAGCACCCAGTGTCTGGAACGCTTCCTGATGGGGCTGTGCTGGGGTGTTAGCAGATGAATATTCTCTGTTTTCAGCTCAGGCAGGATATTATTGTACCAAAAGGAGCACAGTGTGTGTCAGCTCTGCTTGGGGCACAGGCAGACTCAGCAGGGGAGCCCACCTCAGTCACTGAGGGCTGGTTTAGGGGACATCATTGGTGTAACAGTCCCATGAGAACAGCTGGGGGACAATGTGAACGCCCAGTGGCAGGATGGAAGAGGCTGTAGCTTCAGGTGAAGCTTTACTCACCACTGCCAGTGGTTTCTGCACGGCCTCTCACCTGGGAGAGCTGTGAGAAGCTCAGGCAATGAGGTGAGCCTTCAGGGACAAAGGCAGAAACCCCGCCTGGCCACGGGGAGGTGTGGGGGACACGCCAGGGCCACCCCTTGGCACCATCCCTCAGCACATGGGTCACGCTTGGTGGGCAGTGCTGCAGCCCTGCCTGTGGAGCACCTGGTGCTCCCCTCCGGTGGCATGTCTCCGTCACTCGCTGGCCACCTTGGGCGTGTGGTGGGAGCCCAGTGGGCTCAGCACACCCACCAAGGGGGCTCAGCCTGTTCCCAGCACCGCAGGGCTGTGAGGCCGGGTTCCCTCTCCCTCTCCATCCCGTGGGGCTGGCAGGGGCGAGGCGGCCCACGAGCATGGCTCCTCTCTCCCACCGGCTTGGCTGAGCACAGTGATGACATTTGAAACTTCCTGACATAAATAAGTTTTATTAAGAAGTGCTGTAAATCGTCCCCCCGCTTCGCCCCGGGGGCTGGCGGCGGCACAGAGTGTGACGTGGAGGGGACCCTACGGAGCGCGGGGCGGGAGCCAGGCGCAGAGCAACAGGAAGCCCTCGCTGGGAGAGGTTAATGCTGGAGGAAGATCTAATGAGTGCTTGATTTTTTGTTTGTTTGGGTTTTGGGTCGTTTTTTTTTGCATGCATTACGAAACACCTACAATTTGTCCTTGTCAAGCTGTGGGTGAGGGGAAGAGGGGTCAGCTGGAGTCAGACAGCAGATGGAAACGTTTTTCAGGAATACAATAGTGTAAGTGAAGGAATTGTTGAGTAATGTGGGAAGAATAAATCCTCGGCATAAAAATCAGCTCACATATAGGGGCAGTGTATCACTGAATGTTTTCCAGGCTGGGTTCTTCCCCTGCTTTCCGTGTGTTGCTCCTGATACTGCAACTGTGAGAGCAGACTCAGACTCCGTATAGCTGCAGTGCACAAGCAGTTAATAAACCAGTGCCCATCTCTTCATAAGACAGAGTGGACAAAGACACAAATTAGAAAATAACTCAAAAAAGAGTCAGCATGGGTTTCTTTTGTGTTTCTAAGGGGAAAAAAAAAATATGCTGTGAGCAGGCTTTGCAACTTGGCTACATTCCTGCAATGCCTTGTCATTGGGTTTGAAAATAAACTGCTGTGGGATCTGGTGCCGCAGCCTGGTGCCCATTTCCCCCGCAGCATTAGCCACGCTACATATTGCGGCAGCAGATTGCAGTTACCCCGGGCTTCCTTATTTACTGCCCGATCCAGCTGAAGATGCTGCCTCCACGGCAGCCCCGCCGCTCATCTGATCCCCCTCCCCTCTCCACCTGCCGCAGCATCGGGGACCAGCCCCCCACTCCTGTGCTGGGGCGGCGGGACACGCTGATCTCACTCCCCCCTGTCCCCAGGGCCAGGGCTGTGTCCCTCTGGGAGGCAGCGCCAGGGCCAGTCCGCCAGGTTCACTCCCGGGCTAATGATATCAGCGGGGCAGGAGTGCCTCCAGGTTAAAATCACTCATGCTGGTGCTCGCAAGGAGCGCAGACAAGGTTATGCCTTCGCTGATACAACCTGATGGCATGGCTGGGGGGTTAAGACTGCTTTGTCTAAGCTGACATTAATCAAGAGAACTCAGAATTTTCTGTTAATTACTTTACATGCACTCAATATAGGCCAGGCAGGCTGGGTTAGCCAATGCAAAATAAATCAAAGCAACATGAAAAATCCAAGAGGAACATTTCAACTGACAGAGTTCAACTTGCAAGAGAGCTTTGTTCTTCAGCTTAAATCACGCTGGCTGCTCAAGAGACCCGGGCAAACGCCTGCAGACGCTCTTCCCTCGTTACCAATTTCCACAGGCAGAGCCCCTGAGCACAAGTGTCTTATCTAACACCGTTGTGCCATACTCTATCTGCAGAGCATCACCTGGCAGCAAGCCACCCCGCCTGACTCTCTGCACACTTTTTAGCCTGCAAATTAAAACACATTCACATAGACCCTGGTCCCTGGCATTGTAGCTCACAGGCTTCTGCAAAGGCTGGGAAGAAGGGCAGAGGGACAGCGGCTCTGCAGCACCTTGATGTGTCTGAGCAGGCGCCTCTGCCATTAGCTGTTTTGTGCCTCGGTGCCACGTTCCCATCTGAGCAAAGCCAGGACCAAAGACGTAGCTGTTTCCCGAACCCAGCTGTAGCTGGAGTCGGTGGCTGATGGTTAGTGCTTCGGTCGGACAAACAGCCAGGAACAACACGGTGTCTGATGTCGGTGTCTCGCCCTGGCTCTAGGACTCCCCGACCAATAAACTACTGTATGCCAAGGAGATCCCCGAGTATCGGAAGATCGTGCAGCGATACTACAAGCAGATCCACGACATGCCCCCGCTCAGCGAGCAGGAAATGAACGCCCACCTCGCAGAGGAGTCACGGGTAAGGGGGGGACAGGCTGCTGGGGATGGAAGGGGGCTCTGCTGGTGCACACCCTCTGCCAGGGACGGGCTCAGTGCCCTGCCGGGGTGAGGAACACCGAGCCTCTCGGCTCGGGCTGACGGCAGGGCTCGGGGGTGGCAGGGAATGCAGATAGATAGGCTGCAATCGGCTGCCGCTTCCATGCTGGAAGGAGCAAACAGGAAAGAATATTTTGCTTCAGACTTCCAGGCACAAACTTGATCTGACCTAATTCCAAGCATCTTCCATTACTGCCGGAGCTGCAGTAAACACCCACGAGTTAGCTTGAACCTAACGAGCTCTGGCACCACTGGGAGCTGGAAGTGGAATTCAGTGCCAAAGAGCCAGGAAGTTTGGAAAAGGCTCTCTCAGTCCCGCAGCCCCCCGGCCAGCTGGCCCCCGGGTTCCCTCTGCCAGCACCGGCCCCAAGTCCCCGGCAGCTGGCCCAGGAGCGGGATGCTGGCCCTGGTGCCAGCTACGGGAGCTGGCAGCCACACAGCATCACTACGGGATGCTGGCAGCATCTGAGTCCTGCCAGTGATGCACCGCAGCTTCCTCAGAACCAAACCATCTCCCTGCAGCCGGGCAGCGCTTCAGCCCCAGCCACCGAGCAGGGGCTCCCATCGCGTTCCTCTGCCCAGCTCTTGTCTGAAATAGCTTTGAGTGCCAAGGGGAAAACGGGGCATTGCGTGGGCATTTCAGACTGGCTTTAGAAAGGCTGAGACCATTTCTGATGTACGCAAATACACCTTCCTGAAAGGAGGGACTCAAAAGCCTGGCTGCATCAACGCAACAGTAACAACAATACCCAGGCAAAGAACCACCTTTTTATCTAGTTAACGCCTGCTGATTGGGCTTGAACTCGCTTGCTGCATCATGTTAATATTCCTCCCCTCTTTGATCTGTACTTATAAAGAAATACCGGAACGAATTCAACACCAATGTCGCCATGGCTGAGATCTACAAATACGCCAAGAGATACCGCTCCCAGGTAAGTGGGCTGAGCTGTGCTCCGGCCTCAGCGTACCTGCGGAGGGACCGACGAGCGGTGTGTTGTAGCCAAGCAGTCAGACACCCACGCCCAGTCCCACAGAAAAGGGATTATCATTTTTTTGCATAATCCCACGCACATATGTAATATGTGCACACAGAGATGCACCTGCTCTCCTCTCCCTTGGCTCAGGGCTTGGAAGAGAGAGCCAGCTATTCCTGGCTGGTTTTAGCATGTTTGGCTGGGCAGGACCAAAGCGGGGCTGCCCAGTGTGTAGACCCAGAGGTGCTTTCAGGAGGGCAGAGCTGATCCAGTCTACAGCCAAAATAACCTGCCACCCACTGCCCCCAGCCCTGGTTAGCTCCTGTCCCCTGCCCTCTCTCACCACAGGCTACCTCTGCACCATGAGCTGGTTTTTAGTTGCATTCCCCTCCCCTCCCCCTGCCCAGGGACTCAGCGGGTGCCAGGGCACCCGAGTACAGGGTGGGCTCCTCCAGCTCAGGTCCAGCCAGGACTGGGGCTCAGCAGGGGGGCACCCCAACTCAGCACTGCCTCTGTCACCCACTGCCCATGTCTTCTGCAGATCGTGGCCGCCCTGGACGCCAACCCCACCACGAAGCGCACCCAGCTCCAGCACAAGTTTGAGCAAGTGATTGCACTGATGGAGGACAACATCTACGAGTGCTGCAGTGAAGCCTAGGCCAACTGCAGCCCCGGGAGCGACTTTCTCCACAGCACAGTGCCATTGGGAACCCACCTTCAGCTGTGGATACGTCATGGATCACCTCTGCCAGGGTCATTCTCAAGCCAGCCTTGGGGGGGGGTGGGCCTGGCCCATGGCTGAAGACCTCCCTCTTCTAACAAGAAGCCACGAGACGCCTTTCTGAGCAGCTCAAAACCCCTCTGGTCTGCGCTGTGGCACCCATAATTTATTTGCTGTTGCCAGCCAGGAATGGAGACATGATGCTTGTGGCAGGCTCAGTTCACCACTTCCCTCCTATCAGTGCCCGGTGGCTCCCCGCTTCCCTGTTTGTGGTTCCTCGGGAGCGAGGGGGCTGCAGGACCTGTAAGAATAGACACAAAGCAGAAGGGTAGCCTCAGGGAGTAACTCGTGGAGACAGCAAAGGCCATCGGAGCAACGCCTGAGCTCCCTTCCACACCAACCTTCTGACATCCTTGTTTTTCCAACACCAGAGACTCTATCAACTGTTCACTCTCTGCTGCATTCTGTGTGGTTTTGTGCCTTTTGATTTTTGTACTGTATGTGTAAACATAACCACTCCTCCATCTGAGACTTGGGTAACATGGGGAACTGGGGGCTGAGACGAGGCAGTTGCTTCCCGAGTGGCTAAGGCACGGTGAGAGCACTTTATCCCCTGCAGGAGCACGTTAAGGTGTTAAAGGGGGGGGGGGGGAGCTGCTCCCCTCCCCAGGTTCCCAGCTCTGTGAGCAGGGTGAGCTGCAGTTGCAGTGTGTGGGCAAACACCCCCTCACAGCCCACTTTTCAGCCAGCTGCTGCAGGCATGGCTTCTGCCCAGGAGCAGGAGCCCAGGGGCAGTGGACGAGGGGCAGGACACCTGCCTGGCACCCCGGTCTCCCTGTGCACCCATGGCACGGCCCCAGTGACATCAGCAGGGGTGGGGTCCTGCTGACAGCCCCCCGACAGAGCACCTTGAAACACGTGCAGGGCCAAACACCAGGTAGCATCCTCCCTCCCTCTGCCCCACACACTCCAGCATCTCCCCAGCACCACCACCAACGAAAACAGGGTCAGTGTGACAGAGGTGTCTTCCTAAAGCAGCCTGTTCTGCTTGGACCCAGCCGGCCACAGCTGTCACCTGAGAGCAACCAGGAGAGCACCATTTTGCTGCGTGTCCAGTCTTTTTTGGCTGATAAAGGCAAAGTGCTGGATGCCACGGCCCTGGCAGCACGAGGCTCCCGCAGCCCAGCAGAGCAGCCCCAGCACCCCAGGCTGCAGACGAAGGCAGAAAGTGTCCCTTACGCTGGGGTCGGCCAGCAGGGACTCGCTGCCCACACCTAGAAACGTCACTGCCAACCTGTGGCATCCGCTCTGGGGCGAGCCCCCTGTCCCGACTTGGTGGCCTGTTCTTCCTGCTGGCACCTTCATCCTCTCTGCAGCTGGGGGGCTGTGACTGCTCTGTACACGGGCCCCTCTGTAGAGGCTGGACCCCCCCCCCCGCAGGGCCACGTGCCCGAAGCCAGCACTCACACACAGGCAGACGCCCTGCCCGTGGAAGCTAAACCCAGCTGTAGCCACCGTGTTTCCAAACTGCCAAATAGAAAAGAAAAAAAAAAAAAAGAGAAAAAAGACAAAAAGTTACTACCTCACTCCAGGCAGGGTGTAAGGTGAGCCTCCGCTACTCATCCAGCTGGCAAGGGTGCAACCTGGTTTTAGATGACTTCAGTCCACCAGAACTCCTCCTGGGTGACTCACTGCCATGGAGAGGTGGCCTCCATCCCGTTGTTTCCAGTAATGCCACATTTGTCAGAAGTTGGAACATCAGAATCGTGTATGTGTATATAGATATCTATTTTAAAACAAATGATAGACTTTATCCAGTATGTTAAATGGGGGGAGGGAGGGGGGGGAGGGAAGGGGAAGAACAGAGGTGTTTGTTTTTTTAAAAAAAACAGAACTACAGAAAAAGTACATACACTGTGGAGGTTTCAATGTCTTTGCTGAGGATGTGGCTTGAGAATAGAAACTCTAAGAATGTAGCTGGGCTACATTTTATTTTGAAAGTGATTTCACAAAAAAAAATATCTTGAATTTTTTTTTTTTTTTTTTTTAGAAACTGTGAATAGCTGGCAGAGATATAGGCAGGCCCAGCACAGGGAAGGCAAGTGTGAGAAGGACTAAGGTAGCAGAGAATGTAGAGGTTGGCTGCAGGTGGGGAAAGGGCCATGGATCCAGAGCCCCTTGTCATTACAAGAAAGGGATACAGGTGAGCCGATGGTGTAGTTTGCCTCCAGGTGATGTGTCTGGGCCATGTATTGGGGCCTATTGCTTTATTATTTAATTTTTTCCAAAGCAAAAAAGTAGTTGCTACAACCATTTTAAAGGAACAACTTCAATGGAGCAGAAGCTTGAGGGTTTGTAGTGTTGCCTTGAACCCCCGAGCCCTTTGTAACATGTTTTTAGACTTTGGCACGTGTTGTGGGTGTAGTGCCCTTACCTGCTGTGTAGTGGAAGTGGCAGACTCTTGGAAAAGCCTATCTTTGTAATAAAACAAGGTGCTGAAACCCGCCTAGTGAGGTTCCTGCCCTGTGCACCCAGAGGACACACGACATGGTGGAAGACACCCATGGCCACCCAGGCAGCCGGGCTGCTGCCCCTGCCCCAGGACCGGGTGCCTCTCTCTCCTCCCACGGCCACCACACTCACCGGGCCCAGAGCCACCGGGAGGGCAGCGGCTCACGGGGATGCACCGTGAGCTTTGTATGTAGGAGACACACCGCCTCGGGGCCGGCAGCTCAGCTCAAAACCACCTTGTTTCCACACGAGACGGGGTTTCACCCCTCCGTGCTGCAGAGCCCCCATTTTCTGCAGCGCACGCTGCGGCCACACACCCCTCCTGCTACCTGTGACCATGGCCCCTGCCAGAGCAGGTGCTGATGCAGGAGGGAAAAGAGCTGTTTGAGGGCACACCATGTGCCTGTACTTGCCCCCATGCAAGGGCCAGTGATACAACAGCAGAGTCCACGGCCAGCCACCTCTGCCAGGTGCCATCAGCCCATGGGACAGTGTCTTCTTCCAGCCCTGGCTCTGCACCACCGCTGCCACCAGCCCTCAAGGCTTCTGCACCGTGGCACCCGCACAGCCCATCGTTCTTAATAACCACAGCATTGCTAAACCCTCGTGCTTCCACCTCCCCCACCTAAAGCTGCTCTTTCCAGACACCCGAGGGATTTTCTTTCCCTGCTAGAAGGTTGATTCTCAGTACAGCTAAATCCAGCCATTAAATGATTTGGCCTCTCTCAAAACGAGAGCCTCATGTTTCACACAGGGTACCCAGGGACAGGACGCAGCCCCTGCCCGGTGCCGTTACGGGACATGGCCCCGGCAGAGAGCGGTGGGCCGAGGCTGGGCACCACCCAAGGCCAGGGGAGCTCCTCTCAGTTATTACTGTGGCATCCCCCCCTGCCCCTGGGGGACACGAGTCTCAGCTCCATTAAAGATGGATCAACATGGCCAAGGCTGAAGTTTAAAGCAAAGTTAGTTTGCTCAGCTCTTGCTTAAGCCCCAAAGCAAGGCCAGGAGCCTTGGAGGGCACTGGCAAGGCCAGCTGAAGATTAGCAAAATCCTCTTTAGGAAGAGAGTTTTACTTCCACTTATTTTCTCCTGCCCAGGAGGACTGTAACCCTTTGCATTATCAGTCTGACCTTCAGAAGGGCTCTGTTCTGTGCAGAGCAAGAAAAATTCAGGCATTTTAAGCTGTTAAATGAAAGTGTTCACGTGCTGGCCCACAGGAGCTCACATGACAGGTTTTGAGGTGGGCACTGTGCCACAGACAGATAACAGGAGCACAAGCAACACCACAGCCTACAGCAAACACCCCAAACTCATTTTCTGAGCCCTAAACCACTTCTGTCTCCCTCTTTCCATGGCCAGAGCACAGGCAGCTGCCCCCAGCACTGGGGACCCTTGCCCAGAGCACGTCCCCGGACTCGCTGCCCCGGCCCTGCTGTAATCCCAGCTCAGCCTGGCATTAGCACAAGGGCAGCCGGGCGGGCGGAGGGCCGGACACCTACCCCACACCGATGTTGCGAGTGCCATGGCCCCACACCAGCAGGACTGGCCACGACTGAGCTCCACAGCACCCAGGGGTGCCACTGTGCTGTGTCCCATGGGTCCCAGAGCCATCACTGGGGCTCATCACAGCCCACACACACAGAGCCCGCTAAAGCCCAGCACTGCTGGCCAGGCAGGCGTGCCACCACAGCCAGGAGCTGGGGACACGTCGGGACAGACAGGGCTCCTCTCCATGAGAGCAGGCAGCTGCCTGCAGCACCAGCTCACCCCCACGCCATGGGGGACGAGGCCAGGGCTGGGGGATGGGAATGCAGGGGCAGAGACCCACAAGCAGGGCAGACGACACTATTTCATGTGGGGAGTGAAAAACCTTTATTACTAACTCTGTGATCGCCTCTTGCTAAAACCTGCCTTGGGGACTAAAACCAACCCGGGCCCGAGGGCTGGAAGCAGGGCTGGGCTCCCATGGGGAGCGGGGCTGCTTGGGTCCCCTAAAGTGCCTTCCTGCCCGCTGCCAGGGGGGCTGCTTTCTGCTGCCCAGCCTCCCCCTGCCCAGCTCCTGGGGCTGCCCGAGGCTTCCTCGCCTTGCCTTGACCTTCTTTCAACTTGGGGGCATCTTGCTGCTCCCCCTTGGGTGCCTTCCCCTTGCTCTTTCCTACTGGGGCCTTTCGGGACCCCTTCACCCCAGCACCCCTAAGGCTGTCGCTGTCACCTCCCCCTGCATCCTCAGCAGCCAGAGCCATGGGGCGCTGCGAATGCCCCTGGCCGGGGCGGCTGGCAGCCTGTGGGGGCTTTGCTCCATCGCTTCTGGGCTTCGCTGCTGCTGGCGGCCGGGCCTGGAGGGGAGAGAGCACCTCAGGCTGTGGCCATGCCCCGAGACACCCGCCATCACCCCTGGGCCCTGCTCACATCTGCGGGCTGTGCCCTCACCTTCTCCCTCACTGCTGTCGCCTTCTCCTTCACCACTGTCACCTTCTTCTGCGTCTTCTCCATCTTCACCTTCTCCTTTGCTGCTGTCGCCTTCGCCGCTGTCGGTGTCGCCTTTGCCAGTGTTGGTTTCTCCTTCACCACTGTCGGTTTCTCCTTTGCCGCTGTCGGTTTCACTTTGGCTACTGCTGGTTTCTCCTTCCCTGCTGTCACCTTCTCCTTCGCCTTCTTTGCTGTTGGCTTCTCCTTCGCAGCACCTGTGGGAGACGGGGTGGTGGATGAGCCCAAGCAGGGGCCTCTCCATGGGGCCAGGGCAGCCCCAGGGTGGCTCATGGCACCCCCAGCCCTTTCCCTCACTGCCACACACCTGCCACAGGGGCCTGGGGGGGCTTGGTGGCACCTTTCTGTCTTGGTTTTGGAGCTGGCCCTCCATCAGCATCCTCCTGGCCTGGTGGCTGCTTGTGCTGCAGCTTCTTGGGGGCTAACTGGGGGCAGAAGAAGCATGGCAGTGGGGCCAGGAGGCACTGTGGCCCCCAGCCCCACCACTTTGGGGCCAGTAGCCCCTGCTCACCTTGAAGCGGCCGGTGGCCCCCACAGCAGAGGAGTTGTGGGGCCGCACCAGGTCCCCACGGCTCAGCCCCTTGCTCAGCGCCTTCTTCAGCAAGTACTTGAGGCGAATGGGGTCCACCGTGGGGTACTTGGCCAGGATGAACCGCTTGATGGCAACCACAGAGGTGCCCTTCTTCTCATCCTGGGCCTGCAGCGCTTCAATGACCATGCGGAGGGTGGAAGGGTGGGAGGGACACCAGCCCTTGGCCAGTGGACGCGGGAGCTGGGCTGTGCCGGCAGCTTCGGCTGCTGGGAGAGGCGAGAGGCACCGCTTGGGACCCCAGCCCAGCCCCGAGGTGCTCACACCCCTGGGGGTGCAACCCCCCCCTGCAGCTGAGCCACCACCCCCTGCCCATCCCTGCAGCCTCCCAGGGACCACCACCACCCCTGCCCGAGCAGAGCCCTGGCCCCTCGGCAGCCACAGCTCTGCCAGGACCCCCAGCACCCACCGAGCCCTTACCCAGCTGAGGCTCCATGGCAGCACACATCCCCTACGGGCCCAGGCAGCACCACCACCCTCACTTACAGGCTCAGTTCACTTCCAGCTAATTTATCTCATTAGCACCCTGACTGCAGGGGCTGGTTAGCAGCTGCTAATTGCTCTGTTTCTGCCCCGGTGGGAGCAGGTGGCTGGGAAAACGAGCGCTCTTTGCCAAGGCTTTGCGAGGGGCTGGAGGGAGAAGGGGCACGTCAGAGCGGGGGGTTTGGAGAGGGGCGAGGGATGGAGGGGGCGCTGGGCAAAGGCCCTCAACATGCGGGGAAAAGGTGCCCGCTGGCTGCTGGGTGGGCCGTGGGACCGCCGTGGGGCGGATGGGGAGACAGCCCCATGCCTGGGACCCGATTTTTGGCAGGAGGGCTGTGTCAGTGTGCTGCTTCGTTAGAAGGTGCACTGTGAGATTAAATCACCCACCTGCGCTCGCTCTTGGTTCGCTTCGGTGTGTGAGCCCCCACCGCAGGCACCAGAACAACAGTCGTTTCGCCAGTGGGAACCGTTACTGAAAAATATAAGTGTGTATATATATATAAAAGTATAAACATATAGAAATACATATAAATATTAAATATGTATATAAACATATATAAATATAACATATTTATATAAGCATATAAAAAATAAATACAACTATAACTCTAGTGCTGCAGAATCCAGGTTTTGATTATATCCCTGCCATTGGCTTAGATTGATTTGATAGACAGCAGAACTCACTTGCCCCTGGCCACCAAATCCCACTGTGCTCAGGGGGGAGCACTGCCAGCCCCACACGTCAGTAGCCACTCCATGTCCTCTCTGTGATGACCCTTGGATCAGCAACCACCCCACACTGAGGACAGCATCGTCCCATGGGCCAGCTGTGAGCTGAGCCCTGCCATCTGGGGTCCCCGAGGTGGCCCCCAAAGCTCCCCACTTGTGCGTCATGGCCATGTTGAGGATACGTCCTCCCGTGTTCCTGTGGACACTTTCCCTGCTCTTCCCCTGGAGATGGATATTTGTGCCATTTTCTGTTCTGCCTATGCTGGCCAGGGCAGCCTCAGTAATTCCCCAGCGCTCTCTGGGGGAGCACAAGTGTCCCCACTCCCCAGCACCGTGTCAGCCCCCTCCTCTTTACACAAGAGCCACAGGGCTTTGGTGCACATCACCCATCGACGCCGCGGGGAGCTGCAGGGCTGGGGCAGGGCCGGGATTACGTGAGGGCAGGGCTGGTGCCGGTCGGACTCAGCAGACACGTCCCTGCACCAACGCACGAGCAACGCGCTGCCCAGAAAGACCTTCCTCAAGGTCTGCGTCCTCCTGCTGGGCCTGGGGACGGACCCCGGCTGGGCACAGAGGTGCCAGCTCTGGAGGAGGAGCTGGGAGAGGCACCCAGTGCCCGGCTCCCCCTGGACCAGCACCTCCAGCCCATCCCCTGCTCCATTTCCAGTCCATTTACATGTTCCCTTGGAAGGCTCCAGCGGGGACAATGGCACCGCAGCAGGCACGGCCGCACCGCTTCCAGCCACCTCCTTCTCCTGGACCCGGCCATCACCTCTCTGCCAGCTCCGTGATGCCTCTGGCACCTGCCTGGGCTGGAAGGGGGGGCCCCAAACCTCGCTTGCCCCTACCACGCCAGCAGCAGCCATCGCAGGGGGGGACAGCCCGCGGGCTCGGGGCCAGGACATCACCGGCACGTGGCGGGGCCGGTCTGGCGCGGGGGGGACAGCCAAGCATGGCTCGGCTCCCGCGGAGTACAGCCTCACGGACAGCAAATAAACACCAAATCCTGCCTCCTCTTCCCTCCAAAACCAGCTCCCAGATTTGAAGTACATGAATCAGACATCAGCCTAAACACTGAATTATTCATAAACCTCTAATCTTCAGATTTCACTGAATATGCAGAAGTATCGATAAAAAAAAATAATGAGAGAATTGTACTTGCAAATTGCTCTTTATTAAAGGTTTAACTTGCATGGGTTCTATATGTTCCCTATTAGACCTTGCAAAGCTGCATAGGATTAGAAATCAGAGAGGATAATAATGTACAAAAATAGTTTCAAATGTTGATAACACTGAACAGCGAGAAAAACATCTTATTTGTATAACTGAGCTAAAAATAAAAATGAAGAACAGTGCTACAATCGCAATATGCCATCTTGTAGTGCTGGAAACATATGTCGACGTCTCTGGGCCATATGCTCCGGTGTCGTGCCTGCTGCAGCGCGGGGGGAAGCGGAGCGACGCGCCCGGCCGTCCTCAAAAGCACAAGCGCCGGCCAAAACCTCCTACTCGGGCTGATGCCAGACTGGTTGCAGTTCAAACTGGGAGGTGTGGGGGGACTGGGAGGAGCGTGACGGGGGGCACGGCCCCGGGGGCCGCCGGTGGCCCAGCAGTGCCCGAGGAGGAGCGGGGGGTTCTGTGGGGAGGGGGTGCTTCTGGGGGTGGGTGCCGAGAGGGGCTGCCGAGGCGGCGAGCGCTGGGTGCACGCCGCTCCCCGAGCACGTGCCGCACACGGCCATGCTGTGCCATGCCGTGCCATGCCGTGCCACCGGGGCCCCTCCGGGCCGCTCGCTTGCCGTGGGGGCAGCCATCACCTCTGCGGCATGGGCAGTGGTGCCTCGTCCTGTCCCTCCCGGAGGGGTGGCGGTGGCTCCCGGGGCAGGGCTGGGGACACCGCACAGCAGCCAAAGGCCCGGGCGGCCGGCGAGCGGCAGGGCCGGCAGGGAGGCGAGGGTGGCTCTCCATGGCAGCTCCGCCATGGCGGCGGGTCAGGCCCAGGGGTCTGCCCTCGGGGCAGGGGGGGGGGCACCAGCTCTCAGCAACTCGACAGAAAAAGCACGGATTTACGCCAGTGGAGGAGCTAAGCCTTTGCATTTTAATTACAAAACGTGTGTACACATTTACAGCCTTGTTCCCAGGGTTCCTAGTGCCAGGAGAGGAGCCCCCCCCGCGGGGCCGGGGCCGTGGTGCGGCGGGGGGGCGGGCGGCAGCGGGGCCAGGTCCCGGCTCCGGGGGGCGGCCAGGGGTGCCCCGAGGACCGGCCACTGCAGCGGGGCCTACGCAGGAGAGACCTGGCTGGTGGAGACGGAGGAGGTCTCTGTCTTGCCAGCAGATGTGTCCTCGTCACCCAGCGGGTTCTTGCCGCAGCAGAGGGTTGTGATCATGCAGTTACGGAACTGGAGGAGAGGGATGGAGGTGGTGAGGCCGGGGAGGCCGGGGCGGCTCCGGCAGCGGGGATGCCTCCCAGCCCGGCAGAGCAGCCTGGAAACACCCTGCCCACTGCCCACCCTGCCCACTGCTGGACCAGACACAGCCCCAGCTCCTGCACCAACCCAGCACCTGGATCATCTTGGACTGGATGGGCTCACATCTATGGGATTTATGCAATGCCAAGGATGAGCTGCAGCCACCCTCCTGCATTGCTGGATCAATATCACCTGGACAGACCCCCCTCCCGGCCACCGGTACCTTGAGGTGCTGTAACTCTGTTATAAAGTGAAACACAAACACGGGGCTTGCCCAGCCTCCGGCCAGTTACCTGTTTGTTCATTACGATGTAAATCACGGGGTTGTAGATGGCAGAGCTCTTGGCAAAGAAAGCCGGGATGGTCATGAAGATGGGCCCAAAGTCAGACCCCTGGTTGGTGAAGATGTAGAAAGCGACGCTGGCGTAGGGGACCCAGCAAATCAGGAAGGCAATGACCATGATGATGACCATGCGGGTCACTTCTTTCTCTGCCTTCTGGGTGGTGGCGGACTCTTGCTGCTGGGCAGCAGCCTGCGGGCAGAGAGGGACAGAAGTGAGGGAGGTTGAGAGGGCTGCGCCGGCACAGGACACGGGGCCAGGGCTTGGGGGAGCTGGAGTTTGCTGATTCCCCTTCCTGAAGGGTCAGCCTGTCACCTGGAGACTGGTGTGGACCCCTTCCCAGCATGGGGTGATCCCCAGCCCATTGCCACCGGCAGGTACCCACCTCCTTGACTGTGCAAACCAGGTTCCCGTAGCAGAAGAAAATGACCGTCAGTGGGATCATGAAGTGAACCACAAACATGTAGATGACGAAAGATTCGTTGTTGATCTCTGGCTTCAGAGTGTAATAGTCGATCCCACACGAGCACTGCATGCCCTCAGGGATGTACCTGCAAGGGGAGCCAGGGTGGTCAGTGGCCAGCAGAGGACACCAGATGGAAGCCACGGCTTAGTCACCGCCAGCCGGGCTCCCGTGGTCCCAGGCCCCGGGCACAGCCCTCCCCTACCTGGACCAGCCAAAGAGCGGGGGAGCTGCGCACGCCAAGGCCATGATCCAGGAGAAGGCAACACCCATGATGGCATGGTTCTCCCCGAAGCGGAAGTTGCTCATGGGCTTGCAGACCACTACGTATCGCTCGATGGCCAGGACAACCAGTGACCAGAGAGCAATTTCACCTGAACCAGGGAGAGAGAGGGATGGGGACACAGGGACCTTGAGCAACAGGAGGAGAAAAACACACTGATGCCAACACGAGTCCTCCTCAGACTGCTGTTCCCAGGGAGGACCCCCGGCCGCAGGTAAGGCTCTGGCCAGGGTTTGGGAAGAGAACTGAACACAGGCCAAGTGCAGATGCAGTAGGAAGGCATGAGAAGACACCTTCTCTCTGTACTGCTGACCCACGGGAACCACTTTGCTGCTGTGTTCTGAGATCCACACCGGGACCCTATTGCTCAGCCCGAGCGGCACTGGCACCTGCAAGCCCACAGTCCCGCTCCAGGATACAGCAAGTGCCCCTCATCCCAGGATTTCTCCTTGCCACCCACAGCTTCCCTGGGAACTTGTGCCACCAGGACCCGGCCAGTGAAACAGCTGCCTGTGGCTGAGGGCTGAGCTGAGCTGAGCAGAGGAGGGCAATTTTAGACACACAACTTTTATTTAACATCTGTGTCGGTCAAAGCCTGGCAGGCACAGGGAGCAGAGCCTGTGCCACCACACACCACGTCAGAGCCAATGACAGCCCCACCGTGGAACAGGAGGAACAAATTTGTCATCTCTCCAGTCAGAAAGCCAGCCAGAAAGATGTGCAAACCCAACAACCGCAAAATCTGCTGCTGGTTGCTTTTCATCACTGCGCTGCTGCTCTCAGGGTACTGAGCAGGTGGCTACCAAAATAAGGTCAGAAAAGAAAAAAGAAAGTGTCGTTTGTCACTTTCTTCACCTCCCACCCTGAAACACTGACACTGCCTCGGCCCACAGCCGCAGCACACCAAGGACCTTCCAGGTACCATGGTTTTGCAAAATCACCTGGGCATCTTCCCTCCCCCTCCTAAAATCTGGGGCAATTCCTGGCAGAAGCTTTTTGAATATTTCGAAGACTCACCACCCAGAGTAGCAAAGAAGCCTTCGATGTAGCACCCTGTTACTCCAAAGACAAAGTACCCATTCATCGAAGTGTACATGGTGGTTGTGAAGCCTCCAAAGACCATGAAGAGGTCGGCGACCGCCAGGTTCAGGAGGATGTAGTTTAGAGGCGTCCGGAGCTTCTTGTGCTGGATGGTGACGTACAGCGTGAGGAAGTTGACGGGGAAGCCCAGCAGGATCAGCATGAACATGTAGGCAGCCAGCGCCGAGAACTTCCAGGGCTCAGCCAGGTAGTACTGGGGGTACTCGAAGGGGCTCCGCACCACCCCGGTCTTGTTGGACATGGGCACGTAGAAGTCTTGGCCTTCTGTCCCGTTCATGGTTGCGGTTCGTGAGGAGCCTTTGGCTCTTACTCAGGGGTGTTTTCGGAGCGCGGGGGGATCGCCTCTGAAGTGGGGCTCCCGCCACCTCTCAGCCGTCGCTGTCACCCCGAGGAGAAGTGGCCACGCTCACCTTCGCGGGGCTGCCCTTATAAAGTGCCCCCTGGGGTAAGCTCCGGGCACCGGTGTCAGCACGATTAGGGCTTAGAGAATTATTAATCATAATCATCCAGGGGTAATTGGCTTTCCTGGGAAAGTATTAAGGTGACACCTGTTTCTAGCGCGCGCTGTCATTGTTGGAGACCACGGCTCATGGTCATATATAAAGAGGTAATTCTGCACCGCACCTGGGGGAGCACAAACCGGAGGGCAGCTCCGCTCCCACGGCCTCACCCCCCAAGGAGCAAGGGTTTGGGGTGGGACCTGCATCCACCCCACAATCCAGAGCTGGGAGAGGCACCTGCTCCCCCCAAGGCCCCCATCACACCCCCCGTGTGACACACCTCCGTTTCCCCACGGAGAGGCACTGGGGTCGGGCTGCATTACCACCAGGGTGCCAGGCGGGGGGTGCCAGCCCACGGGGACCCTTCCCCTGGTTGTGCTTTCTCAAGGCTCCCCCAGACAGGAGCACAGGGGCTCCTCCCTGTCCTCCGCTGACAGGGGGGACGTTCATGGTTCCAAACCCCAGGGCGGTGGGTTTGGGGGTGGCAGAGGCTGCTGGGGTGGGCTGGGCAGGAGCAGTGTGTGGTCCATCAGTGACAGAGGGGTGTCCCAGGACCAGTCTTACAAGGGGACAGTGGGTCCATGACACCAGGTAACCCCCACTGGAGAGCCATCCCCACCACAAGGGCCATTCCTGCAGAAGGGTGCTCCAGGCAGCACAGCCATCATCAGCCCTTTGTCCATGTGCTCTCAGCCACCTCTTTCTGCTACAGGACTTGGCTGGGGAGGTGGGAACCCCCCAGTGGCGCACTGACCCCACTGGCAGGTTTCCAGTTGTACCACCCCCTCTGTGCCTGGCTTTGTATGCGGTTTGGGCCACACTAATTGCACCAACAGCACCTAATAAATAACCTGGTCCATCTGTCCTGGACAGACACTGTTCTGTGCTGGTGCTGAGTTGGCTACTGGACAAGGGCACCGAAGGGAGGTTCCGAGCTGAAGCCAACACTTGACTCCACATGCTGGCTGACAGACACCCTCAGCCTCCCTGAAACCTCGCAGAGTCATCAAATTAAACAGGGGAAGCCATTGTTGGAGCCTCCCGTGTTCTCCGTGTCTCTCTGCCTCCCCACTCCGTGCACTTAGTTGTGCTTGAGATGTTCTTGGTGCCAGCCAGCAGCACAGCTCACCACCACCTTTCCTTAATCTGTCTGAGGCGGTGGGACAACACGTACAGCAGGGTGAGCACGACGAAGCTCCCCGTAGAGGATCTCTCTTCTGGAGAAAGTGGTTCCTTACAGTTCACACCATTACGATCAATCTTTTAAGCTCCAAAGCTGTTTTTCCCCCATTCTTCTGTTTTTCTCCAGCCACTGTTTATCACCTTTCACCATTAGGAAGCAGTGGGGTTCCAGCTGGTTCCCCAGGGAGACTCAGCAAGGACTGTCTGCTCTGTCCCTCAGTGGGAACAGGCTGGAGGGGACCTGGGCACCTCCCCGCGCTGGTCTGGAGCAGAGGATGGGGGAACAGGCAGCTCCTCATCAGCACAGCAGGATGTGCCGGAGCCGCTGGAGGTCACAGATGTGAGGTGGGCAGCAGCTCACCTCCTCTTGGCCTTAACAAACCTCCTTCAGTCCTGGCCTAGTTTTTGCCAGTGTTCCCCGTGGGTTAGTTTAGCCCACAGAAAAAGTTTAAAGGAAGAAAGCACAAAGCTCTGTTCCCTCTAAAGAAGAGACCAAGCTGGGAAACCTTTGCTGGAAGCAGGGAAGGTCTAAAGGACCTCAAGTGCTGGCACGACTGGCAAAGGACGAGGTGGGTGGCTGCAGCCAAAGGCAGCCCACGATCACTGTGGCCGGTCCCAAAGGTCTTCCTTCAGGTTACCATGAAAACACCACATCCTCACACACGCCCCGCTCCTCCTAAGTCCCTCTCCATTAACTTTTCACACGTGTTGCCAAGGCCAGAGCAGTGCCACCATCCAAGTGCAAATGCAGCTGTTCAGCCCCGTTCCTGGGCACACAAGCAGGATTAAGGGTTTATCTCCCCAAGACACAAATTTGCCACCTTAAGCTCTGATGCAATAAGCCACTGCTGAGGTCGGCAGCTGCTGCCAGGGCTTAGGGGCAGGCGTGCGTCACCGCCGGAGCAGTGGTGCGGGACCGGTGGGCAGTAACGAGGTGGAAGAACGATGCAAAGCAGAGCAAACAGTCGGTGAAGGGCTCACAGGGGCTGCACCCCATGGCACGGTGGGGGGGCTTCTCCCACAGCCAGGGAACCCTCACCATGAGGCTACCTGGGAGTCCCAGCGGCACAAGGCAGCTCGAACCAGACCGGCTTCCTAATGTCTTTCAGACATTGTGGCCCATGTGGTTTTGCCTGGAAAAGCCCACTACGCTTTTCAGATCAAATTTTGTTCACAGAGCTCTTTTAAAAAAAAAAAGAAAAAAAAGCTTCCTTGCTTGATCCATTTTGCCTCTGCGTCACTGCAAACCCTATCGATTTATTTTTATAACTTTTCATTCCCACTGGCTCTACAAAGGCAGCTCAGTTCCGGGAGAAGGAGCCCAGTCCCATCCTGGCTCAGCTCTCAAACAGCATTGTTTATCCATGTCAATAGCAAAGTCTTCATTGCAAACAGTGACAGATGAGTCAGAACGCAGCCGAGCAGTAATTAGAACAGAATGCTTTTAAAGCGGTAAATTAGCAAACTTGGTCAGGAACCACGGAGGGACTCTGAAAGCCCGTAGTGCCATTGTGGGGTGTCACTGTTGAGGGGAATTCAAGCAGAAACAGGGACATCACCCGTTCCATGTGTGAAGCACTGGGTACGTGGCTTCACCAGCTTCCAGTAGCTCATGGCTGGGAAGCAGAGAACTATTCCCCACTCAAAACAGAGGGATGCTGCGACAGACGGGGTGTTACAACAACAACAACAGAGCTCACGTAACATGGGCACAACTTACACTACATCAAAGTCAAGAGACCTATCGCTTCCCAGCTCCAGCCCCGCTGGGTTCCTTCACAAACTCCCGCTGCTGGGAACTCCCAGTGACCATCCTCAGGAGATCGAGCCACCCAGGAGCCGGCTGAGGGCAGCAGGGACAGGTGCTGTGCTTTGGATCTGGGTCTGAACCAGTGCTGGTGGTGCACCAGTGGGGTGGCTGCAGCCAGCAGTGCTTGCACAGCACTGAGGTGGCCTTTGTCCCTGCTCTGTTCCACCCAGGGATAGGCCAGCACTGGGCGAGAAGTGATGAGGGGACAGCGCGGGGCCAGCTGGGGACAACTCTACTCGTGCTTGCTCCTGGCTCTGGGCTGAGCCTCTGCTGGAAACGCTGCTGAGACGCTCTGTTAGCACATCCCTGTGCTGGTCACTGAGATCTGCGTGGCTCAGACAGGCATGTGCCCACCACAAAAGGACACTTTGTGGGGTCACCAGGAGCAGTGGGACCTACCCTGGGACTGCAGCACCCCAACAGGTCACGTCCCTGGGGATCATCTGCCCAGCGAGGAACTCCCCTCTCTCGGGCACAGAGGAGGTGCTGGGGACACCACCCGCTGGCAGAGCCCTTGGCTGCTGTGGGATTCCTGCCCAGCACCTATAAATCAGTGTGCAGAGGGATCCAGTTTAACCCATAGGGCTGGGTGTTCCTTCATTAGCAGCAAACTGAGGTACCTCTGCCTGGTCAGCACGAAACACTCTCAGCACAGCCCGACGGCCAGCACTTGATCAAGAGACAATTCCACACAGATGAAAAGCTTTGCTGCTGCCCCCACAAGCGTGGCTGTGAGGTGGCCCTTGATGATCAGTGTAACTCTTGAGATCATATTTTAAGAGCTCTAAACTGCTGCTCTAAACTCTAATGCTGCTCTTGCACAAATGGAATAGAAAGAAAAAAAACGCACAAGCTCAGAAGCAGCAGCATGATAGTAGCAAATTCCAAGACAAATAGTGAAAAACAGTCCTGTTTATTTGAAGATTTGTCAATAACGGGTACATATTAAGGAGCAAATCAAGTCCTAACACGAGCTGGAATAAAAACAACTGTGGCTTCAAGGCTGAACTTGACCCTAGAAACATTCCTGTAAAAATCTGTGGCACTGGGAAACGTAGAGGACATTCACAAACGAGACATTTTAATTTAAAAAAAATAGCTACATTTCTTCAACTCAGTTCCACTCTTATGTACAAAATGGAACAAGATGCCTGAACTAAGTTGTTATGAAAACTCTACGAATCTAAGAAGTGTTTTGTGAAGCCAAGAGGGGAGTCTGTCAGTTGAGGTCTGAGATTGTTTTTCTTCACTGGTTTGACTCATCTATTCGCCGTCGACAGAATGGACAACAATTATGCTGGAGCACGAGAAGCTCATAGTCTTCTGTATGAAACATCTGGTAATTAGAAACATATTTAGGGACAAGTTAGCCTGTGACTAGCTCACAGAAAATGCAAACTGAGCTCAATGGCTTCTCCATGGCACAGACATCTGAAGCTGCCATCACAAGAGAATTGATCCCTTTCAGCTGCTTGAGAGCACCATAACCTGGAACAGAACAGCATTTTGCAGGCCACTGCCAATGCTATTGTGGAGGCACAAACCAATTAGTTACTTTTACAGAAGGAAGGACAAAACTTAGACAGTTTCTGTGTAAGCAAATGTGACTGAATTCCATTATTTCCAAAAGCCATTCCTGAGAGGGGAAGGAGAGGGACTAAACCACAAGCTTGCCTGGTTAAGGGACTGATTTCCTCTGCTAGACCAGGCTGAAATTCAGAGAGACAGAGCAAGAAGAAATAAATACAAATCAGCACTTGTTGCTCAGCCAAGGTTTGCTCGAGAGGCTCTGACTTCTCTCAGTGCAACATCTCAAATGCAGCTACCTCCAGGTTTTCAGAAGGCAGCTGCTCCTCCGTGCATCACATAGCTCAGCTTCTGGGTTTCGAGGCCTTCTCTGCCTCTACATCATTCAAGAATTTCTTGAATACATTTTCAAATATGAGATTTCAATTATTAGAATTATTTCAACCATAGGGTTCTCAGTAGGGTTTTGTGTTGTTGTTTTTAAGCCTCTCCATGTAAACATTACCTGAAAGCAGGATGGGCACATGGTAATGGAGGCGTCTGGCAGCAGGGAGCGGTAGTACTGCCACCGCAAGGGCTTTGGCCAGCGCTTGATCAGGACATCCCTCCGGCTCATTGACTGGAGAACAGCACGATTCACAACCACTGGGACAAATTCTGAGCCTCCTTGCTGCAGGAGAGTGGGTTCAGAAAGAATTACTGTTACCAACTGCAGAGCCCCCTAAGGGTTAAGATGTTGTAAGAAGCACAGTAGAACTCAGTAGAAAAAGCTAATACAGAACTGGGCCAGGTCTAGTCCCACCACAACCCCTGGCAGTTTTATCAGCACCTCCAGCAGCCACATCTCTAACATAGCTTCAGGGAGTCTCCATTATTCATTTAACACAATTCCTCGTGTAACACCCATGCCCACAGCCTTTATTAACACCCCACAGTTACAACTGGTTTATAGGTACACTGCCCAGCCACGTAAGTACCTGAGGGTCAGCCCTGTTCCATCATGGTGTGATGATAAAACAAAATTCCAGGAATGTTTACTTTAAGATCTTTGTTGTTTTGTGGGTTTAGAGGAGTTAACTGGTAAATCCCTTTCCCTCTGAAGAGCCACCCCTCTCTCCCAGCTCTCTGCTTTGTATCTCTCTGGTGGCAATCCTTATAACACACTCACACCCGAACAGCAGGAGGGATTGGAGTGAAAATTTTCTATTCATTTCTGTTGGTAGAAAGAAAGAAACAACTGGAAGATATGGGTAAGGTTCTTACCTCAAAGCTCAGTTTTGCTGTAAAGGGATCATCGTCTTCAATAATATCTGTACTGTCATCAAGCCTCAAGCTCTGTGCATCTAGATACATTTCTTAAGGAAGAAAGAGAGTTTCTACAAAATGAGCTGTCCTCACAGAGTAAGCATGAAAGCGTACCAGCAGGACTGGTGTCCTTGGTGCTCCAGAGCATTCTCAAACTGCTACAGTGCCCAGACTATTACAGAAAGAACTAGAGAGGGGTTTGCTATGAGTCACAGGGACCAGGGAAATGTATCACCGCAGCTGCTGTAGAACGGCAGAACTGACCACAACCAAGTATGGCACCAGCTCTGCCTGCCTTCCCTCTCTGCCCCCTTCTGACATGACAAAAAGCAAGTGAAGCAACTTATTTAAATAGGTTTTTGAGCATCTAATATTATATGGCCCCCACAGAAGCTGGGAGCTCTGATGCCAAAGCATTACAGAGCAGATTCCAGCAGGAATGCTATGAAGCAAGTCCCTGCTGGTTCCCCTTGGCTGAGAGAAGGCAGCTTCTAAAGCAAGCTGTTAAGGGAAGCCAATAACACGCTTCAGATTCTCCCTATTCTTTACAGAAAGCAGTTAAAAACAGAGTAAGTAAAGCACAGCATTCCATTGTTAAAAAGAAATATTTTACATGATTAGAAACAAATTTTCCTGATGAAAAAGCTTTATGAGAGTATTAGGCTTAGTTAAAACATCATTTTGGTTGTTACACTGACTTTAAAGGGAAACAGTGCAACTGTACTCACATCAGTCATATGACAAAATTTTAAACCTAAGTGGGGGGCGAAAATGTCAAGATTTTTGCTTTTTTTTTTTTTTTTTTTTTTCCTAAGAAAGGGACCAGAAACCAGTTTTAATCAAGAGGATACTGTCACTCATCGTCTCTTTCCATTTATTTTCTCTTTTATTCAATCTTGGAGCTTCCAGATCAATGAGAGCTACAGCTTCTTCATCTGTGATGCCATCTTCCAGATAGAACTCAACCAGATGCAGCACTTCTAAAGGGGTGGGGGAACAAGGAGCATTTGATGGGCAAGAACTCAGAAAACGCCTCCTGGAAGATACCAAGCCCCTTAAGAAATGAACACCCTCTGGCTTCTGTGACAGTGCTGTTCTGCCCACCTGTTCTCATGAAGCAAGTTATACACAATTAGAATAAACCCCAACCCCCTCAGCTTCTCAAAGGATTGCACCTGTGTTAATGAAACACTTTATACATTCAGTGTCTCATAATAAGCAACGCTTCACTGCTGCTGCATTGAAATCCAACAGTCTCTGGGACAAGAGGCAGCCACTTACTCAGATCTAACATTAAAAAGATGGATTTGTTTGCCCAAATAACAAT
Organism: Gallinago jamesoni; assembly: GCA_025769975.1. Lineage (NCBI taxonomy): Eukaryota > Metazoa > Chordata > Aves > Charadriiformes > Scolopacidae > Gallinago > Gallinago jamesoni. Next base: position 15,814,881 of record JAOQGH010000003.1, on the reverse strand, counting down.
GCAGAAAGAACAAATTAAGCACTGACTTACTCCGTTCAGTGAACATTTATCGACCTGAAAAGCACAAGCAAACACAATATTGCAACGCACCATAGGATGAAGCAGAGAAGACGAAAGGCTGCCGGCAGTTAATGCAGACATTCCCCAAGTTATTGAGCAGAGGGTTGTTGGTAGAGCACCTATAGCACAGGGGCACAAGCTCCTGCAAAGACACGTACGGAGCACAGTAATTGTAAACACAACAGCACAGCCTGAACCCTTTGTTTCCCATTAAACACAGCCTCCTTTGGTTTACACCAGCGCTGATCTGGAGAAATGCTGCTGTGAAATCAGATCCTTTAATATCTGAAAATGCTTTCCCTTTTTAATAAAACAGCAAATTTTCACATTAAAAATAGCTGTCTTCACCATTCTAACAATTAAATTCCCACCTTGCCTTTGTGGTAACAGCAGCAGAATTCTGTATCAAATACATAGTGACAAAAGAACTCGAAGAGAGGGTTACTGAAACAAAGTTTTTTTGCTCTAAGGTTTGGTCAAATTCAAGTTCTCCAATTAATTCATCTTTCTTCAAGAGCACAGTTATTTTAGGCAGTTCTTAAGATTGTGTTTCTATTATTTCAGGTGGCCAGGTGCATGTTCACTTGCACAATACAATTTATTTTTAGTGAGTACTCCACGAGACACGACTTTATAGAGCATTGCAAAAAGTCAGACTTCAGTTAAAGAAGAAAAGGTGTTAAAATAAGGCTGAAGGAAGGGAGGTCATTGAAGGGATAGGGGGAGGAGGGAAGGAGGGCCAGGAGTGGGACAAATGAAAGTGACCTCCAGCTGGAGAGGGAGACAGACTGTGGAGTAATTGCATGTAGACAGAGAGAAAAAGGCTTGGAAGAATTAATAGGCAGAGAGGAAGGGAGACAAGACAGGAGAGGGAGGATGGAAGCTGCCCATGAAGAAAGGACCAATTTTAATTTGTTCTCAGGAGCAAAAGAAAGCCTGACCTGAAGAATAACAATAAGAGGACTGTGTTTCCAGCAGAAATATAATTATATCACAGAGCTATGCATAATATATTTCAGATTTTTTTTTCATGCATGCAGCAACTCAGGTTCTTGGATTAGGCCACACACTAATGATTAACATGAAACACGTTACAACTTACTTCACTGTCATGGAATGGCTTGGATCGGACTGTCAGGCTGCCCAGCTCAATGGATTTCTGGAACCTGGCTGGGATCTGCAGCCCCTGCAACTTCTCATAGGCGTGACGAGCCAGCTTATACGCACCTAGAGCTTTACTCTGCTTTGCCAGGGCAAATAACGTATTGCTGTAATTTAATTAAGGAATAACAATACATATGGCATTTAGGAAAAAAACACAACACTTTTTCTAATCTGAGAAGTTGCGCAATGAAGCATATCCAACACCAGGACTTTAAGCAGGCTTTAACAGGAGAAATCTATTTACATAACTCCATTTGAAAACAAGTGTGAAAGGACTATCAGAATGTCTGGGGGCAATTATTAGCAAGGTAAGGAATTTACCCTATATAAACATTGCTTTGGTTAAATATCCTGGCTACCCTTACAAAATTTCAATAGTTTTAGGGTGAATGGATTTTTCCCCAAGCAAAAAATATAAAAAAAGATATCTTACACCACCAGCAACCCACTGACACCAACTAAATACACACAATCTTATTGGAAATAAAGCACACGCTCTGTGTCACTGATCAAGGGTTGTCTTTCCCCTTCAGCAGTGTGTAACAGCAACTGCTGCTTAGAAAGCTACTGATCACAAGGCACGTTATGAAAGATTTTATGAGAGATCACACATTTATAAAGTGAGGAAGTTATGAAAAGGAAAGCCAATATCCCATTCAAAGCCAAAAATTAAGTGAAAAGAAGAAAATCTGGCCTCCCTGTGGTATCCAGAGACCTGTTACAGACAGGTGCATTTCCACAGGGTTCCTGGAGAACTCTCAAAGATGTAATAGGTGCTAATGAAGCTGTGCCATCGTTAGCCTGATCGATCCCACCCAGCTATGCCAGCCTCTGGTGCAGCACAAGCTCCTGGTCCCCTTGCCCCGTATCAGTGCCATCTCCTTTCGACAACGCTGCCAGGAGTCAGAGGCAATGTCCCGCTGCTGCAACTGGGACCTGAGAACCCGCTTCTCTGACAGAGGTGACACACCAGACTGGGTGGGTGCTTTGGAGAATTACACATTAGCTAGTTTTGGAGAGCTGACAAGCCATCTTTAAAAAAAACCAGCACACAGTTAGACACACAATGGTTTGAAGAAGCTGATTATTTCCTTAGGGACAAAAGTCGCTTTCCATTAACTATAACCAAGAGCTGAAACTGAAGACACCCTACAGGAGATCTCTGCACTCTGGATGAACATCAATTATTCCTTTCATGTATCTCACAAGATAACGTCTTGACTTTGTACTGTATTGGAAGGATACACTTTTGAGATCCCCAAAGGAGTCTCCTTTGTTAAGCTGTGAAGCAGAAACCTGGAAATATTGAAGAGGGTTTCAGGCAAGTGGAAACTGAAAGGCTCCTCCTGCAGTATTAAAAATACAGACACATATTGCCAAGCTGGAAAACCAACAGCTCCTATCACTGAGCATCCCAGCGCCAGGCATCTCAAGCACTGCATTTCCTTCATACAGTTGCAAAAAGAAGAGGTGCTGACAGAATATAGCAAGCAGATTTTGCATCTCTTTATCACCAAAGCTGATACCTGCTACACACAGAAGCAGAAAGATCCATGTAGCTAAAGCAGCCTCTTCAACAGGCTGTTTAAAAATGAGGGCAGACTGGCCAGCAGCAGTGTAGTCTCTACCCCTGCAAGGCCTGAAGTGGTCTGACCAGCATAGACCTCCAGAGCACAGAGCCTTCTCCTGGGCACAGACTGGGGATCTCAAACGTTTTACAAAGGGTAAAACAGCAGCAGCGGTGGCAGCATCACTGTAACTGCTGGGAGCAGCAGGAGCTCCTCACTCCTGACGGCTGGTCCTTCTGCAGCAGTTCACACACATCACACTGCTGAACCCCTAAGCCAGGGTGCTGCCATCTGCCCAATCTCTGTTTCCCCGTGATTGAAGGAAAAGCCAACTGTAGCCTGTGCAGGACCAGGGGCTCCGGTCACTGACGCCAAACCGACAGGGCTGGCACACAAGGGCTGGGGAGGGAACACAGCCATCACCAACCCACACCGAGGCAAGCATGGAACTGCTAAAACCACTGTGGATTTTAGGAACTAAGACAACAGAAGTTTTTGTACAGTACAGCAGAAGGCAGAGAAATAAATAAAGTTATGATACGGCATCATTAATCTACACCCAATATTTAATTGCCTGAAAAGTTATTAATTATTCCTGACTATTTCTGGACTCTCTAGAGAAAAATGCTCAGGAAGCACAAATACACAACTTGTAAAGCGAGTCTCTTACAGTGTATCTTTGAATAGAGTGATAGACGTGGTAGATTTCTGCCAAACGCTGGAAGTGATGAAACTTCTGTATCATTTCAGTCTTCTGCTGGTCGCTCTCTGCAGGAGGCAAAGGCATTAGTGTAAGTCTCTGAGATGAGTCTGAGACTCATCTGGAAGAAAACAGCATATTAGGATTTTAGCACCAGCGCTTCCAAGAGAGGTATTTCAGGTCAAGTGTGTCCCATCTACCTGTGCAAACCACACGTTATACAGACTTGCCATTTTCCTGAGGCAAATTTCTGGTCTAAAACAAGCATGGTAAAACAGAGTACAGCTGATGCAATAGTTTTAATGTAGCTTGAGGGTATAGCTTAGTTAGAGGTAGAACATAGTAGGTGTGCATCACTGGAAACCTCATCCAAAGCTTTGGAGTTTACAAATAAAAGGAGTTTTGAAACATTTGTTTCATAAACATTAAATATATTATGAAGTCAACTGGAAAAGCCTGCATCTCTATAAAATACCTGAGGGGTAACAGATCAGCACTATCATGCATCAGCTGAACTGGTACTTAGAGTACCATGCAAAAGGCAGTATTACCAATCTTTTGTATTCATTATTACTAAACTACACCCAGTAACTACTGGCTCCACCTCTGTCCCAGTGAAATGCACTCAGAAGACAAGATGATAGCTAACAAAAAATTTAAAAAGTTAGAAATACTCTGGAAATACCTCCCCGACTTATGTTCAAATACTAGACATATCTTACACTCCAAGATCATCTTTTATTTACGAGTACGTTAACCCTCCAGTCACTTCTCCAGCTCAAGTGTGTTGGGGGAAGGTGCATGAGGATACAGAGTCCCAAGAGACAGGATTTTGGTTCCAGTCAGATTTCAAAGGAAAGCTTACGCATGCTGATGTTGCTGTTTTGCTTATTTGTTATAAATAAGCACATGGGAAAACCAGGGGGACTACAAAAATAGCACAAGCCAGAGTTACACACAGCATTAAAAAAACCCCAACAAAACAAAAGCAAAGCAAAGGCACACAAGAGTGAAGTAGCTGTAGCCACGCTATCACAATTCAGTCATTGTTTGTCTACAGGCACAAGGAGGAAACAAATAGAAACTTCCTTTCAGTTACTTACCTTGGGCTATATCTAAACACTGCATGGAAAGCATCCAATAATAATAGGCTGCATCGTTAAATCGGCTTTCAACAACGGCATTGTGTGTTAGCTGCTCCAGCACCCTCACAGCCTCACTCTGCCTGCCAGCCTTGTGAAACGCTGCACAGAAGGCCAAAACAAAGAGGATTTTACAGTGCGATTATATCAATTAACTGAAATTAATGTTTTTAAATTAAGAGCACTCTATTCAGCCAATATCAAATAGTCTATCCAGGGCAGGATAAAAAGGATTATACACTGGCATTTTTCTCCTTGAAAGCAGCGACACTAATGGAACATGAGAAGCATCTTCAGGCATTTTGTGGCTTCCACACTCTCAGCAGCTCTTGAGCTCACAGATCTTGTACAACCGTGGTTAGTTTGTTTTTTTAAACATAGAAAAGAGCAAAAATGCTATGATGATCAGATCTCCATACAAACAGTGGTATTTTCTGAACACTGCAAGTCACAACTTTATTAAAAACTACAATAAATGAACGTTTGAGGTTAGTACTGTGGTTTGTAGTGCTGAGTGTTTTGAAGGAGTACAGCATTTACACTCGGCCCTTCCAGCAGACACAGTCACACCCTCCCATCCCAGCTCAGGGAACAGCAGATGCAACACTCACACGGAGCTATACCTAAGGAAAGGAACTACACTATGAACGTGCTGGCTCACACAAAGCTTGCTCCAGCATCTCCTTGGCCCTGGAACAGCTCATGAATTCAGTTTTGAAGGCTGTCCACGTGATGGAAGGCTGACAGTTCTCTTTAAAGGTAATTTTATAAACCTAACAAAATACCTGAAAATTCTTAAAGAAACAGGACAATTTTACTCGTACAAAGCCAGCAATACCTAAATACAAGGAAAGACTACGCTTTCCACTCAGGTTGATATGGTGGTCACCATATTTTGAATTCTATTGTGATAAAAATATTAATAAAGACAGTTCAGATTACATGCTGTTGCAATCGCCACATTCAGGTACACAATGCGATGGAAAATCTGGACCTGTATTTAGATTCCATCATTTTTGATAGATCGATTGCATTTTCTTTTCAAATAAGGAGACTTCCGGCTACTTTAAGACCAGTATGAAAACATGGATTCTACTTGGTTTTGAATCCTACTGATAAGAAACTCTCCAGGGTAGAGACTGCATATTCTGTATCAGAAACGTATGGAGTAAATGTCAAGCAACCAGTGATCAGTCAGGGACATTTTTACCTTTCTGGGCTTCTTCAAATCTATCATTCTCTGCCAGCCACTGAGCATAAGGGACATAGACATCATCTTTGAATTCAGGATGCTTTTCACTCAAAGCAAATGCCTGAGGTAAATTAAAAAAAAACCCACTTATTTTTAGAATACTGCATAGTTTAAACAGTTAAAGGGTTTAGAATATTTCATGGGATCAGTCCTTTAGCTCTAAGTAAATTCACAACAAAAATACATAACCAGAATACAGAGGGCAATCCATATCTTCTTCAGTGTGAAACTAATGTATTTTAAAATAAAAAGCCATCAACAACAAAAGAAAAGAAGCTAAGCATAGTAACAGTCTAGTTATTGAAACAGGGAAACCTGAAAGGGATTATCTATAAAACTGAGTAGATTTCACAGCAAGCAACAAACAGTATTTTTATTTTTACTGAATATATTTTCTAAAGAAATTGAATTAACACTGTAATTGCAGTTTAGATTCTCTTTCTGAACTCGCAAACTAGTCAATAAAAGACCAAGTCTGCAATTTTCTGTAGCTGGGGGAGGGCATTTGTCAATTCCAGCAGCACTTCCAAAACATTTCCTTCAGAAACTACACCTATCAAAAACTTAATGTGAAGAAACAAGAACAAAATTAATGGAGACCCTAGCTGTGAAGTGGGTGGTACTGGCAGACCCATGTTTTTATGGAAAAAAACAAACAAACGTGCAGTCAGAACTTTACCTAATCAGAAGCATAAATCCAGTTATAGAGCAGAGTCCACACTACCACTGTACACATTCATCAGATCTAAGTTATGTGTAAGGTATTCTCACTCAGGTGTACCAAAATTAGAAGTAATACTGTTCAAAACAGAGCTTCCCATTATATAATTACTATTTGTTATTTTTATTGGGCTAGAAGCATCCCATGGGTTACCATAGGAAGTGGGCAACTATAGCTCAACAGGCAAAAAAAGACACGCAGAAGTGAGACCAAGAAATCTTCAGCCAGGAAACTGAACAAACAAAGAAAAAAAGACAATCAAAGAAGCCCAACAAACAGAAGCCTCCATCCCTGCCTCTCCCTTTCCTGGGCTGGTGGCGGAGCAGCTGGGGACAGTAGGCACCAGTGGGGTTAACACACACATCAGGGGCACTTACTTCTTCCCAGCGATGAGTCTCCACGTGGAGATGGACCAGCGCTTTCAGGTCACCAACCTTCATGTAGGTTTCTGCCGCATAGCCAGGGTTATTGAGTTTCTTAAAATAGAAGGCACATTTTGACAAAGGCTCACGCTCAGCTTTATCCAGTTTTCGAGCAATTTCAATTAACCTAGACCCAGTAAAAAAAAAGCCAGATGTTTCAGGTTCTGCCTTGTTGTTTTGCCTTTTGTTTAATTATTGTAATAACTCCACCTTTAATCAGTTATTATTTAATAATAACTTCCTCAGCCCCAAGCTGAGCAAAAGGCTCTCAAATAAACATTCCCCCATTGCCACACAGACAAACCAAGGGGAGGGGATACCAAGTGACTCATCCCAGATATTTGGGCAGCAGCAAACACCCAAAGTATCACCTACTGCAAATCAAGAATTTGACCAGTGCAGGAGTAGTCCCCAAAATTATAGGGATTCTGTGTTCCAGTTGTCCTCTCCACCCACTAGCTGATTATCCTCAACAGTTTAAAACTAGGCTATCCCATATAGCTGTCGTGATTACTCTGGAAGAAAGCTTAAGACGTGCATATTTTAGAAGCCAGTCTTGTAGTACAGATGAACCCATTCTGACTCTTTGCTGTTGTAATACATTTGTTTTCATAACATATTTATGTCCCTACCCTCTCTATATATACAACTTTTAAAACATTTTTAATTGTAGTTGTGCTTCAAATCCTCAATTTAATATAAACAAAGGCACATGTCAAACAAGTTTTTTCTTATTTTAAAATTATGCAGAATTCATATAATAAAAACTCAAATGAGTTTCTACATGATCTCTGAGAAGGAACTAAAACTCACATATCGACCCAGCCATGGTCCCCACTGATTTCTATGGCCTTCATGTGCTCCCCCGCAGACAGGTACATCTCCACTGCTGTTTTTGGTTCATTGATATTCTTGGCCCAATCTGCTTGTTTTTTTATTAGCAGCTTTGTGTCTTTGGGGTCTCCAGATGCCAGAAAATCCTGAAACAGTGCAATAAAAGAATTTGTGTTACCTTCTGGTGACAACCATTGTTACAGTCGAAATTCTACAATACATAAAGGCTTTTTTAATGAGTATCATTATGCCTCCTAAGAATACAGAGTGGCACAAACTGATCCAGCATTCAGCAACTGATCATCAAGGGCCAATGTCTGGTAAGAAACAATGGCAAGTCTCCCATTTAGAAAGTTTTCAATTAGAAAAAGAAGTGGGAGATTGTGGTAGGGCCAGGAAAAGTAGGATACAGCTGCTTCAGAGGTAATAAATACATCCCCTCTTGATTTCTTGGAAAGCTTGGTCTCTGCTGAGTCTGTTCAAGTGGATACTAATTATGATTTCTGTGTGCTTTTCAGGAACGTGCCTTTCCTAAACAAAATAGCACTAATCTCAAAAACTGTAATAGATCAATGCCAAGTTTCACATCTTTCAAGCCAAGAAGGTTTCATTCGTAAGGATGACCCAGCCCCACCCCACACTTAGTTAACAGCAACATACCCATTTCATTGTATGTTAACATTGGGGTCATCAGTTAAAGGCTGAAATTTCATTTTCTGCAAAGACACTTGATAATTGTATTACAATATATCAAAGAAGTTCTTTTGTAAGGAGGGGATGACAGCTGCTCACAAGCAGGAGTGACTCAGAACTACCAGTTGGACTCGTGAAAGACAGACAAGCACCAAGCCTGGATGCTGCAGTGATGACCATTTTGGAAATATTTCCAATAGTTTGTTCAGCTTTATCTGCCAGTACCAAAGCCCTGGCACCATATGGTTCACATCTGTTGGCATCACGTGCCAGGAGAGGGAAAAAAAAAAAAAAAAAAAAAAAAAAAAAGAGAGAAGTACTTCAACACCAGAAGAAGATTGATTAAGAGCAATTTTGTCTGTTAACAAAACAGGGTACTGGCCATTAAAGCAGCTTCTATCAAATGAAAAACTAGAACAGAGGAAAAATGGAAAGGAGAGAAAAAGTGGAAAATTACCACATCCTCTGTGTTTCTGGTAAGTTTCTGATTCAGGTTTAAAAAAACAAGCAAACAGAACAACAAACAGCCAAAAGCCCCACAAAAAGCACCCCCACAAGAGATCTGTTGTGCTACCACAATTCTGCAGTTTCCCTGGCGCAGGCAGTGGGGAGGTACAGACCTACACCCTGTCCCTACGTCAGCTCCTCAGCCAGCTCCCCCAGGACTCTGCTGGGGTGTCACCTACTGCAGCACGGCCCCAGTCCCCGGGGGAAACCATGAAGAGGTCACGATGATCTTCGAATATAAAAAAAATGAAGTGAAAGAATCAAGTTGAACAACATCTTTGACACAACTTATTTTGGTAACCTAAGCTGGAAAACAAGTCCAAAATCAAAAGCTCGGATTCTTACAGTATAAAGAGTTTTATTGTGCGTTGTCAGTAATCTGCGATCTGGTGCTGTGATAACGAGCCTACGAGCAGATATCAAAAGAGGTCCTGGCCTCTGCCTCCAGTGGGGACTCTCTGGCCAGAGCTAAGCAAAGTCAGGCACAAGCAGCTGGCCTCCCTGAGGGTGCCTTTGCACAATTCTGACAGCATTAGAAAAACAACAACAAAAAAAACCCTCAACACAAAAACACACCACTCACCCTCCCTAAATCTTTCCTCAGAAGAAAAACTGGCAAACAAAGGGGTTTTACATATCCTTACATGCATTGCGCACTCCCTGCACAAGAAGCTCCCTTCATATGCCATGAAGTACCTTTAATTTCCTCTGCGTGGAGTTACTCTCGAGGACAGGAGACACAAGACCTTTTGCTCTCTGTCAGTTAAATATAGACATGGCTACAGCCAAGAATTAAGAGATCCTCATGAAGACTTGTGGGAAAAATTTCATCTATGAATTACATTTATGTTCAAGAGGAGCCAAAACACTGAAGCTAACAAAGACTCATCAGCCAAAAATAGTGGAAGTCAGACTTACATCAGCAAAGCCCCGAAGTATTTATATTAAGCTCTTGGAAGAAAAAGTTCTCTCTGTAGCACAGTTTGAGGAATCTACGCTAGAACAGCTTCTATGCATGTCATGGTAAAGTCTGTCCTGTTTTGGGCGGAATAAGGCTCTGCTGAGCGATGCATGAGACTGACCAGCACGTGCATTCTCGGGAATTTGGATAAGAAAACACCATAGAAGATTTAAAAGCCAAGTAATACTTTCTTATCAACATAAAAACATTACTTTTAAAAACCACATTCAAGTTGTTTCTACATGGAAACAGAATTTTTAAAAAAAGAAACACTGAATCTTCAGAAGAAAATTATCTGGTAAACAAAAATATACTAATTTAATATGTCATATACTTTATAAAATACATTAATATAGAATTTAACATACCTATTGAAGTTCAAACTCAGAAAGAAAAATATTTTAATTATTATATGGAAATTAATTAAAAGGATGGTGTGCTCACCTCCACTTTGCATGTGTACTACCTTATTGTCTTTAGAAGACAAAAAAATAAGGGACTCGAGCGAGATAAGAGGAAAGAAAGGTATAAAAATGAGGATTTGGGGTTTACAAAAACCCCATGGAAAATTACCACAAATGATATTATATAATCACTATTAAAGAGTTGCCTCTGGTAGTGTCCAATTAAAAATTCTACTGAAAAGCTATGAATTCCATGAATACATCTAAGACTACACAAAACACAATCTACTACCTGAGTGGCAGACTCTGAGGAAAAGGCTACCACTACAGCTAGACACAAAGTTAGCCATTTTTCCACTTATAAGCCAAACAAAAATCAACCAATTAACTGAGAAAAAGGGGGAAAATTCAATACCTGCATTTCATCCAATCCTTTTGTAGGTTCATACTTTGAGAACAGAGGCAGGTACATTAATATTTCTGCATTTAAATATTCCATTGCCAACTATTACCTTTGCGTAGTCAAACATGCGTAAATCCGAGTACATATCAAGAGCCAGGTTTTCGTGTCCGCTCTTTTTGTACAACTTCGCTGCCTCATGGAATTTTCCCTGGTAGGCGTAAACATCTGCTAGGAACAGTTCATTGTTGTTCTCTCCGTGCTTCTTCCGCTCCTGGGCAAAAGATAAAGAGATGTAGAAAAATGATCAGGACCTAGGTGAAAAATAACTATTGAAGAATTAGATTTTCAGGCTTAGATTTTAACTATTAATAAAAATCTGTAACAGGATATGATAATTATGACTCTCCTACATTTCTGGTGAATTTATAATTAAAGGATTACATCCCTTCTTAATTAAAATTAGGAAGAGCAAAATTAAATGTCACTATACAAACCAAAGTCATAAAAAAAATCACTTCTCTTGATTTCACACAGGAAAATGAACACACTCTATCATTACTCGATGCTATTTAAAAAAAAAAAAAAACCAACATCTGATGGGTTCCTTATTTTTCTCCTGTAAAATTTACCAGCATATAATTTGGCTAAATTAACAATATGTGCGGGTAGGATGACAAACATGAAAATAATTGCTGGCAATAAGCAGATTAACAAAGTATGGTAACCTGCCTCTGTTTCAATGCGTGTATTTTATCCTGTATCTGGGAGACACATTAATAGCCTGCTCTGGATAAAATTATTACTGTGATTAGCCCACCTCATATGCAAATATATAGATGTGAACTGAATTTAAAGAAAAACTGCACAAGAGGGGGAAAAGAATTCCATGAGCATACAAATTCAGCTCTCTGCTGCCAAAGGAGACTCAGGCATCACCCCTTCTGGTCATACATTGACTAGGCTGATACTGGACTCAAGTTGAAAGTTCCTTTAAAGAACTTGGTTAGAAGAATAATCTTTGAATTGTTACACTGTTTTTTAAAGACTTCATAGAATCTTGCCAGATACAGAGATCTGGCAGTTATATTTCCTGCTGTCATCAATTATAAAAATTATGTGTCATTACTGAGAGAAAACCATGATATTAATGGAACACGTGTGCTTAGTTACATCCTTACAAGCCTTAGAAGGAATCCGATACACCACAAGCAAGAGTAAGAATGATGTAGAACTCTCACTTCAGAAGGAGAATTTTCAAGAAGTCTGAAAGTAAGTTGATACCTATTTACAAAGGGAATCTTTCTCATTAAACAGAATAAAACATGATAATTCCAAAATATCCTTAATAGACACAGATGTAGAGAAGCATATGTGGAAAAGAAAGGTTAATAGTGGTGAGAGAATGCTCTTATCTACCTATCTGCCCTTTAAAAGCAAAAGCAAAAAAAACCAACCAAAAAAGGTGGGCTCCTAATGCAGAACTTTGTCCTGTGTTGGGCCCCAAGAAAAGTTAACTGCCACCAACCGGTGTTTTAACAGAACCAGGCCAACTCTACAGAAATGGAAGGCAAGGAATGTTCTCTTACAGAGGAGGTGCAAATCTAATTAGCGCAAGAAAGAGGAATTCCCGTTATGCCATCTCAACACAGATTGTTAAGCCAGGCATCAGCGTGCAATCTTTGGAAAGGACAGGGGTGATACCCTGTGCTCGTGACAGACAGTTATTGTCTCCTGCAATTCTATCAAGAAGTGTGAAAAGAGTAAGACCTAGTGATTAGAGCACAGTATGGAAGTAAGAGATCCCAAATTCTATTTCCAGTTGTCACAGACTTGTCATGAGACCTCGAGTTTGTCATTTTATTTCTCTGGGCCTGTTTCTGGCTCTGCAAAGAGGAGATAATAGTAATTACCTACCTCCAGGGGGTAAGGAAAGGCTTAATTAACTCATGTTTATGAAGTATTCTGTACTAAGCTGTTAGCACAGCAGTATTCTACCAATCATTAATTGAATATTGAACATTTTTCAGTTTTCCTGAAGACAGTTTCAGAAGTTCGTGTTGTCCTGCACCCCCATTTTTTCCCCTGAAGTTTCAGTCACATGACTAGGATTTGAGTCACTTCAGCTCATCAGGCTTTCTCACTCTCCAACAGTAAGAGGCACTATTTGAACAAAAGTCCCTCCAAACCAGAAAGTACTGATTTTGGCATAGTACTAAGTGTAAGTAAATAGTGTATTTTCAACACTCTCTTACCTCTATGCTGCTGATCAATTCTAAATATCTAAGGTCTCGTACCCTGGTAAAAGCCTATTGAAAAGAAAAATAGAACAAAATTAATTAACTTGAAATGCCAGAAAAAGCAACAAAATATTGTTACACATAAATCAAGCTGTCTTCATGCAAACACGAGAGGCATAAACACGCTGGGGTTTGTGCAGTCCCTCACCTGATGGGCTATTGCTGGGGCCGCCACGGCATTAGAGTAAATCAGGGTACAAACAGCTTATCGATGGAACCGTCCCACCGGTCCCTGCCTTGGCTATAAATGTCACTTCCCCAAGAAATACAAAACGCCTTTTGAAATATTACATATGTTTATTCTGGCTATTTTATAACATTTCCATTTAGATGTGAGGCACGATACAGATAAGGAAATTTAAGAAAACCACTGAAAGGTAGAACACCTAATTGATCATATCACCAAAGCATACTGAATATGCTTATAATTTTTACATCATTCTGAAATTCCAGTGCAGAAGTAGCTCAGGGCGAGGGAAGGAAGGAAGACAACGGCAGGAGCACTGCAAGAGAGAGCACTGTCTTTTGCAAATGGAGAGAAATGTGCAAGCCAAAGTCTCAAGTGGCAGAGTCATGTGCAAGTTACAGCAGCTTAGCACTTATTCTTGACATGCATCAAAAAATAGAAATTTAACTCTTTAGACTGCACGTTCAAGACTTCTAACCAAAGTAACGCTTAAGAGGGCATAGAATATTCTGCTTACACCAGATCGGACTAGGAACTATGAGAGCCTTTAATGTCAAGAAGCTGCTTTTGTTCAAATTAATCCGCTCTAATTCTAAGAGGGCACTACTTTAAAATTCCAAGGAGGCACTGAAAACTTCTTTTTAAGAATATCTATTTGCATAAAGCTGTCTGTGAAACTGGAATTATCCTGATGTCTCTACTTAAGTGAAGAAAAAAAAAAAAAAGCATTTAATTTCCTTTTTAAAAAGAGCTGTTATTAAAAGATGCCTATCATTACAGGCCATTCCTTCCATATTTTTAGAATGTTTTGTCTTTCATACAATATTCATGACATTGAACTCAGTTCTCCCTCTCTTATTTGAGAAAAGGTGGTGAAAGAAAATAGGGAAGTATTTTAGGCTGGAAAAAACTCTGTTCTTGAGTATATCCCCATTTACAGACCACTCCCAAAAATCACAGAATTCCAGATAGAAAACGGCTAAAACGACGCCATCCCACCACCACCGCTTTCAAAGAACATTAGCGTTTAAATAACGATGAATATCAAACCTCCACATCTGCACGGCGGTTCTATCAAACACTTGGGGAGGGGAAGGGCAAGCCAAGAGCCCCGGGCAGGCGGGGCAGCAGCCCGCTAAGGCGTTCTTTGCTGCCACCTGGTGGCCACCAGCGCCACCGAACCGCTCCCCAAAGTCATTAACGCCCTTTCCAGCGAAGGAAAGAAACCTCTTTCTTCCATTTAGAACACAGTATTTACCTAGAGAAATAAATTCCATTTCGGTTTAAAACCTCACCTCAAGATCCTGAGTATAGAACAAACCAACACTTGGGTAGGCAGAATAAACTATATATAGTGCCGACACTAAAGCGAGGTAGGAACAGGAACACCACGTTGTATTCCAGCCGTAAAACAGACATTATACATATATATATGTATATGTATGTGTGTATATATATATGTATGTACATATATACATACATGAAAATACAGAACAAGCTTTCTGCTAAATAAGTAAAATAACAACGTTACCTTTTTAGCAGTCTCAAACTCCAGTCCTTCCAAGGCTTCCATGGCCAGCTCTCTCCAGTCGGTGTCGGTTACTCCCAAACAGGCGATCTGATAGGCCTCTTTAAACATCTTCCGTTCCAGGTACTGATACATGGGTGCAGACTGAGGATTCCCATTGAAAAACGTGTATTAGAAAGCACAATACTAAGATATATTAATGAAATTCTCTACCTACATCGGGAATAAAAATATACATATCCCACTCACAGCCATTACAAGCTCCACAGAGAATAAATGTACGGTTTTTGTATAAAAAAACAACATTATGGGGTTATTATTATTGCATCTTTGGAATATAATTAACCCAGCTTGTCTAAACTCATCTATCTTGAAATCTTCAGTTCCTTGCATATTAGGAAGTAGTTAAGAATGTAAATTCTTCTAAGCATTGTACATAAGAAACATTATGTACGATGAGCCAATGAGGTTTTGGGGGTTTTTTACCACTATAAGCAGAGCAAAAGTGTGTGTGTGTGAGAGGAATAGTTTCTTGCCAAAGGCTAAGATCACAAAAAGGGACACAACAGCCCATTGTGAAGCACCCTGGCAATATTCAAACCCAACAGAAGAGGTACCAGGAGGAAGTGGCCCTTCTGTGCCCAGGCTGATGACGAAGCTGTTTCACCAAGTGAGAGTATTAAGCCCAAAAACACTGACCCTAAAAGCCCCAGAATGGAATTAAAGAGAGAAACTGTCGGCTGCAGCCTGGCACAGCCAGAGGCACCTTGTTGCATTTGCGAGTAGAAAGGGATAATTCGAAACAACAATCAATTACAGCAAAAAGGAAGTTAGCTTAATTAGTGCCAAATAAAGAAAAATAAAATAGATCATGCAATATAACTAAAATAACAATGAGGAAAGTGTGAACTGCAATCATTTTGGTAATGGACTATGAGTAAATCTCAGAAAAGCTTCTTCACTTCTTAAACATTGATGTTTATGAAATATAAAGCAACACTTAATGAGATTAAAGGATTACCTGCGGAACTTCAACAGCTGACATAGAAAAAACATGAAGACAGAAGATCTTGGAGCCGTTGTAACCCACAACAAAGCCTTGAAGTTTTTGCTGATGGACAGGGAAGTTACTGGCTTTGATATTGAGGTAACCCCCTCCGGAAAAGCACAGCATGTCCTCACACTGCGTATTCCAGGCCACGCTGTTGGCATTAGGCTCCTAATGAGCAAAATAACTGGTGATTACAACAGATGCAATCACATCTTCTTTCCTAAGAAATATGCATCCTTCAGCTAGAATGTCTAACCTATTACAGTCTGGGTGCATAAACACACACTTGTTATTTATGTTTGTAATGTTCTGAAGCCTAGTATATTCCTAGGCAGACTGACAGGGACATACTTTACATTTTAATATACAGCTGTAATTGTTTTGTATTTATTAGTGATCTATACTGTCAAACTGCAGAAGATAACATATAATTTCACAGTAATATGCTGTTAGTTAGCTAGCATGTTTCATTGATCATTTTTCTGCCCGCTACAGAGTTACAGACCCTATCTTTGTAACACCTCATACTTTCTATCGAAGGTTCTCTGGAAACTTCTCGTCAACATTAATGAGTGAACCCTTACAGCGATTGCTACCCTGCGAATGAGGGGAGAATTATCCTTATTCATTTTCTACTCTGGAAATATACAACGAACAAAGAAATTTAGGTTTTAATTCTGCTCATACTAATGATAAAGCCATAACACTCATTAACCGCAAAGCTTCAAAGGGAACCAGGACTGAGCTCTAAATTGAGCTGAAAAGGTCACAGGTTTAAGTGCTCTTTATTTGACAGTTGCTCACATGTATCTCCTTGTCTGCCAGCTCTCCAAGGGTAGTTTCGATAGAGAAATACATCATAGTTAAATCCTACAAAATGTGATTAATGGCTTAAATGGAAGTTACACGCATTTCTGCACAGCAACACTTTTGGTATGTTCTGTATTCCAAAGCACTTTCTGCCCTGCCAACCCTTGTTTTCTTTTAAGGCTTTGAATTTTACCTGAAACAACAACTCTTTGGTATGAATATCATATACGAGGCAGGTATCGTTTTCATCAACCACTGCCAGCTTGTTTCGGGACGCGCTCATATCCAGACAGCGCACAGCCGTCGACTGCTTCAGCAGGACGATGGCGAAGACGTTATCAACAAATATCTTCAGAATCTAGACATATTTGAAACCAAAGTCAGTCCATCCACTTTTGTTCCCAAAACTAGAAGTAGCATAGCAGGTACAAACTATAACGCTGTTTAAAGCATCCAGTTGCAATTTTTTTCAGAGATAACCTCTGCATTAATAGTAAGGCAATGCTTTCAGTGTGAGGTATCTTGAAAAGACTTGGTTCCACAGCGTACTTTAGGTTGCAAGCCTGTACAAATAACACATATGCCATACGTCCTGGATTTTTTCATGCTCCATTAGTTAAACAATTACATTAATGTGATATTACAGGAATATATAGCATAGATACAGAAGAAACAGAGGATCTCAACTTCCTCTCTATTTGTGTTTTCACAATACCTCTGTGCTCCAGTCTGAAATACCCAGCTACTAACCGGCTGGTGAAATAAACAGCAATTTCACCCCTAGAACACCCACATCTTCACAAGTGGTCATCAGGACAAGTGTACTCACTCACACCCCCCAGCACCCACTAAGGACAAATGTTCTCTCAGTATGAATTTTACAGCCAGAGTACGAGACAGACAGCAGCACAAGATGAGACTGTCACATAAAGTTCTAGGTTGTAAAAGAGCATGCTGCTTCTCAGGTGTCCCGTGAAGAGCAGAAAAGATTTTATTTGCAGTGAAAAGACACATACCAGACATTACATGTTACCTGACCATTCTTTAGACCAACTAAGAGGCCTTCTCTTCCTGGAGGTCCTCCAATTACTTTAATATAACGAATAAGAGATTCCATTAGCCATTCTCGTTCTTTAACTCCACTAAATGAGAGGCACTGTAATCTTTTCTCCTAAGGACACAATAACATACAAAATACTGCATGAAGGTAAAGATAAAACCACTGTGTCTTGTGTGCTATGTTAATACCTACACTAGTATGTGTGCCTACTTTCCGTATAAAAATCATGAAGCCAAACAGTCAATTTATCAGTGTGAACTTTAAGATTTTCCAATGCTACGAACAAACAAACCAAACAAAAAAAGCACCCGACCCCACCTTCTTCTAGCAGTTCACCCCCACCCAAAAGTTCCCCCAGATTCCGTGCTAATTTATCAAATTCATGCGGAGACTGTTTTACTGAAGCAGAGCCACCCATGCCATGGCTAGTGCTCAGACCTATGTCAGTACCACACATCACACCAGCACTGCCATGGTACAACTTTTTCCTAGCGGCTATTTGGATGGTTATCCTAGAGTCTGAGTGCACCACAAGGCTACTCTGGGTTTTAAGGCACATACCTGGCATAAAATAATGTGATCTGAACATACAACTAGCAGGTTGCATTCAAATTTCTTTGCAATCTTTTCCTTCACTCGATAATACATATCTGAAGAATCATCTGAGTATAACTCATAAATCAAGATTTTCTCTGGCATCTGGATTGCTAATCTGTTTTTGTAGATTGCAATTTTCTTCACAAGCTCTCTGCCTTTTATTCTAACTAGAGAGAAAAAACACAAAACTAATACAGTATAGGATGACATGAAAACAATGGATACAGAAATCAGAAAACTTACTAATATATTCAAATTGAATCTTTCTAAAGCACCTCTAAAATTAAAAGCAGATTCCTGCTCAGATATGTTTGTTGTTCTGCTTCTACCCCTGTCACAATTTATCACCCTCTATTATTTGTCAACAGCACATTCCAGAGCAATACTTTGATTCTTTGCCATAAAAAGCCAGTGGGTATGAAGAAACAAAATCACCACAAACCCTTGAGGCTGCTAGTAAGGAAAAAAAAAGTTAAATATGATGTACAGTATTTTATCTTGTTTGCAGAGATTAAAACCTTATCTTAAAAGCCTCTGCCCCTCCCAGTGTCCTTTCAAATCCCCACATCTTTCATTAAGCTTGTCAGCGCTGATCCTCCAGAATCTAAGTTTGCACTCTCACCCTGCAAACAGTACTCCTCAGTTTTATTGCTAAAGTGACAACAATCTGGCTGATACATGCAGCTTATATTCCAAGTGTTCTGATTGAAAAAAAAAACAACAAACAAAACAAAACCAAATAACAAGAAAACCAAACAAAACAGAGTGAGAGTGAAGCTTTGGCCTGACTGCAAGTGTGAAATTACCTTTTTGTTCAGTGATGAGGTGCTGGACAATCACATCGGTCATGCTGTCTCTGTAAGCATAGCGATCTTTGTAAAGGCCATGGACAGTGCTGAAAATCAACTGATAAAAGGATATTGTTCCATCCTGGCATCCTACTGCCTGAACACAGGAAGAAAATAATTTTAGTTAATTGGTACATGTAGGTGAGAGTTGGTGAATTGTGTAGCATTTCCATTAACATTATGTTCCTTTTCCTGTATAATGTATAGATTGATACCAATTACAGCCTGCTTGTACTTAACAGTGGTAAAAGTGCAATGCAAAATGAGGACTGATCTCCTCATAGACCATGGAGACCACCATACTGGCTGGGTGAGGTTTGGTTTGGTTTTGTTGTTGATTTTTTGGCTGCTTTTTTTTGGGGGGTGGGATGGGGTGGGTGTTGGTTTTAAAATGTGCTCTGTACCTCTTTACATTTGCACAATGACGATGCACAGCACTTAACGCCTAACACTTGCCTTGTGGGCATTTTCCATAAGGTGCAACGTTAGAAAATCCAACAGATCTGAACGTTTTCTTCCCATCATGGAATTAGATTTGGTAAACCTAGAAGTTACCAGCTGCCACGTTTTCTGCTTTACCCTCCTCTTTTTTTAATCAAAATGCAGCAAATGCCTTGCCATCTGGAAACCAGTGTTACGCTCATTTATAGCCTTCTTGCAGCCCGAGTTTTACTTCTGCAGGATATTTTTAATTGTGGTGTTAGTTCTAGGACCTCAGTTGATGCTGCTCAGGTTCTGCTGCCTCAATAAGAATCTCTATATTAAGCAACTGAGTTTGAAATTTATAGTCTTATATGACAAATGGTCTGTGAAAACATCAGCAAAATATTCCTACTCACCACGTAGTTGGAGTCTGGTTTAACTTTGCACGTCCACACCCAACTGCTTTGCTCTCCTATGGTCCCAAGACGCACACCATCCTTCGTGAAGAGGGAAACTTGTTTATCTGAACCTCCCAGTAAAATATACTCTCCTTTCGTAAAATAGCTAACACAGCAAGGATCAAAATTGAGCACTCTGTCCTTCCCAATCTACAAGGGAAAATAAAATAAAAAAAAAAACATTAGCTAAAGGATCATTTCATATTTTCCCAAGGCTGTCACTGATACCATTCTTCTCATCTCTCTGGCCATGAGCAACTTTTCAATACTCCAGAATCACGGGCTAAATTAAGATTCCCAAACGCAGCTCTAAAATACATCCAAGAATCCTTCCAGTCCCAAACCAGTCCACTCAGAATGCAAGCAGTTCACAAAGCCCCCTTTAACTGGTTGAAAAACATACAAAGATGTCCTCTACAGATCAGTAGACAAAAATCAGCAAAGCTTACAAGAATTGTAAGACAGAATTGCAGTGGGAGAAACAAGAACTAAAGGAAAAGATGGTTTAAAAGGAGCACTCATAAAAGGTTGGGGAAAGAGCAAACATTTAACTAGCTAATAAAGCACCAGCATACAAACACTTTGAATACAGGACACAACACCGAATCAGAAATGCCCTGCCACTCTTGAATGCACTTTCTAAAACATACCTGTTTGCCACTAAGCTGGTAAAAGGAAAGCTTCTGACCCCAGTCTGCCACCGCTAAAATATCATTGCGTTCATCTCTAACAAAAAACCATAAAATAATTACATAGTAATTCTACAGAGACTTAATAATAAATTTCTTAGAGCAACAGAGCCAAGTAATAGGATAGCAGAATATACTTCATATTACTCCTTAAAAAAAAACAAAAACAACAAACCCAACCCGTTTTAAAAGGACAGCAGATACATTTTGCCACTTAAAACTGAGGAAGACAGCTTGGGGACACAAAAGAAAAATCAGTCTCCTTTACAGGAATAACTGCAAAGGCTGGTGTTTCACTTCACATACAGCGACCTGAGGAGTGGGTACAGTGAAGCTAATGGTCCCTTAAACAGATGAAGCACCTGAGCCGAATTGTGATCTTACATACAGGAGCACAAAGGCACCCCAACATCAAAGTCAATACAGCTGAGCAAGGGTGAACAACAATTATCAGCGTAAGGAGGGGAAAAAAAAGAAGGAACTGTTCATGTGAGACCAGCAGCAGAACAAGAAAAGGCTTCAGGTCTCAAATTCGTTAACTTTGGTACGCTGACATGATCTCTTCTGCTTGCAGCAAAACATGAGAGCCACCTCTCCACAGCTTCTTGCCTAGGAAGGGAGATGGTAATCTGAACATTCTGCTGCAATTAATACCTCTAGGCATAAACTGAACAAAAAGCAAACAGACAAAAAACCTAATGAAAAGGCAACTGTTTAGTAAGCACCCTGCCTTTGTTCAATGCATGATGCATGCACCTGTGGTGAAAAGCAACATGCTATCACATACTTAAGAAGTATCTCATAATGAACATCCACTAGCAAAATTAATGAAGACCTTACAGGCAACTGTTCATCTAGAATTTCCTAATTTTTGAATGTCTGATCTTGTACCCTGCATAATACTCTGACCTTGGTCCTTTTGGTAAATTACTGTTCTAGATAACATAGATACATATGTTATCTTTGAGGTTTCACTCACAACTTTAAATCTTCTTCCTCAGGGTCTTCTCCAGCTGTCTGACTACACTGCCTACTGACAGGCTGGGACGGCAGCACCGGTATCTCCTCTAAACTGCCATGAACTGACTCCTCTTGGTCACCTGGTCTACTCCAAAAACTCTCCCACCGACTGCAATAGCAATTGTTTATTCACATATTTGGGTCAATATTCCCTCTGAACTGAAGTGGAAAAACAGCTTCTCTCTCTCCGTCCCCCAGTCCAAACAGAACCAACCCCCACCCCACCCCACCACCCCCTAACCCAAAAGCAATATAAAAGAAAAAACAAATGTTTATTGAGATTTATGAGGAACTTGGTCCCAGTTTCTCCATTCAATTAAAGACGGGCAGGAAGCCAAAACCCCAATATATAATCACTTAAAATAAGGTAACGTATTTGGCATTAATCTGTTTCAGCAGGGATAAAAGTCAAGCTTTTCTGCAATCAATAAGCCAAGGGTTATCTATTCAGCATGAAAAAAGGATGACATTATTTACCTGGATGGATTCCAACAAATTGACCATATTGGAGATGAAGCACCCCCCGGACGCTCTATTTTTACTTTCTCATCGCCGTTTTTATTCCTTATGCTGACAATGCCGTTGAACATCCCCAGAGCAAGGTACTGGCCATCATTCGTCCAGCTGATAAAACACACACATACTGAAGAGCAAACTACTAAAAACAAGCAGCAGGAAAGTAGGATGGTACAGCATACTCAAATAGGGATGAGAGATTGAAATATACTTCTCAGAGGGAGTTCTGGGAGGTAGCCAGTAATCCTACAGTTTGTTTATGCATCTAAATCCACATTTATGGCAACAGCATGCACTACAGCAAGAACATTTTATTATATACACAGAAATAAAATAAAAAAGTAGAAATAAAAAAAAAAATAAAGCTATCATCTGCTTGCAATACTTCTAACATGTGCTAAGTAACAGATACATTTTTGGGGATGACAGTATTGGCA
This sequence comes from Gallinago jamesoni, assembly GCA_025769975.1. Lineage (NCBI taxonomy): Eukaryota > Metazoa > Chordata > Aves > Charadriiformes > Scolopacidae > Gallinago > Gallinago jamesoni. The sequence continues at coordinate 15,792,129 of JAOQGH010000003.1, read as the reverse complement.
ACACACCAGGCTGTTTTAAAAGCCACATTTAGAACACTGATCAGATAAAACTGCATGGGGCTGGGACAGAGGAGCCCCAGTTTCTATTATTGTCTCTGCTGTAGTGCGATGGGTGACTTTACACAAATTAATGTACCCTTGCCTCAGGTTCCCCATAGTGGCACTATATCCTTCCACTAAAAACACCAACACAGGAGACAAACAGCTCTACAAACAAAAATATAGTTATTTTTCCTCTAACTTCATTTTACTGTGATTGCACAAGATGGCTAAACAGAAAAGAGAAGTAAAGACACTTGCTCAAGACCAGAACACCTCTCTGATACTTTCAGAAAAATTCAGTTATAAACAGTACCAAATAAGAACCAAACCCATTGGCTACTGAAAAAAAGAAAAGCTCTGAGAAGACAACACAAGAAAGAACAAGTCATCTGATAAACAGTAGTCACTATTAATAAATACTAGAGCATTATAAACACTACTTGTGTATTTTAATTACGAGACCAGCAAAGCTGCAGGAAGTACACACTGCTACTGAGCAGCAGGGCAGGAGAGCCTCTCTCGTACTGCTCGGTGCTAGCCCTGCACACAATGAACTATTTCACTTCAACTTTTTTTCCTTTAAGTTTGCATATTATTTTGAATTGTTTTTTATTGAAACTAGCTTAAATGACACAGGCAATCCTTAAAACTTACCTACAGCAAGTAATCTTACTGCTAGCTTTATGTTTAGAGACTGACTTCTGTTCAGGAGACCACAAGCCTTGATTAAAGCAAACAAAAAGTAAATCACAAGTGAGCATTTACCAGTGTTCAGATTAGACACTAACGTTGTCAGAAAACTCAGTTGGACTTCAGAGGGATCAAAGTCTCAACCACTGCTAGAAGGACACTTAAATACTTATTATTTATCAGTAAATGGTGAAAAAAAAAAATCCATCATAATAACACAGAGGGTGTCTCTGCAAAAAATCATAGTACCAAAGTAGTACATTTTACACCATGGCACCTCACTACATGGTCTTTTCCAACTGCGTTTAAGTGATTTAAATAAACATAACTAACGTCACTTAACTTTAGGTAGCTTCATGTCTCATCTTTTCCAGATACAAAGAACTGGAACTATCTGCAGAGCTTATGGCTTAACGGAAACATTAGAGGAAGAGGACATACCAAAATCACTGGAAGAACAGGATGCCAGCTGATGAGTAAGAGGGTTGTATGAAACGCACTGTATAGAGTCATTATGCCTAGAACGAAGTTACAATCACATTTCAATAAATCACTTTTAAATGTTCCCTTTTCTGGCTTTCAGCAAGACAGCTGAAAGGTCTACCAGATGCCAGAAATAATTCAATCAGTTTATATTACATCAAATTAATCTGCAGTTAATGTAAACTAAACCAGTAATAAACCTTAAAAAATTGTCTCTAAGTGGCAGGTTTCACTGTATTTCATCAAGATTAGCTAAAAATGTACAGAGAGGGTAGTTTGTGAGATATGATTAAAGGTTATATCCAAATTCTTAAACAAGTATGCTTGTGCATGTTCCTAGTAGCAGACTAGCTTGTACGTACTAACTAGAAATAAATGTATGCACACATTCAGAAAAAGAATTAACATCACCATCGTTTAAGAGGGATGACATAAAAACAAAGCCAGAAGAAAGATGGAAACATACCAGAAGTACCAAACCTTATCTTTAATTTGGCTTCGAACCAGAGCTATATTAATTTTGTTTATTATACAAGATCAGAGTCACATTCTGTTTCATTTTATTTCCATCTACACGGAGTTTCCCCAGTTCTCTTCCAGCCCTCTAAATTCAGAGATTTATCTAGATTTCCCACCCTCTTTTATGCCTTTAATTGCTTTGCTGCCTCATTCAGATACTTTGACTGTTCTTTTCCTCTTCCCTCTCCTATTACCCCCAGCATTTTCTCTGACCTCAGTCAGCCTTCTTTCAAATCTAACGGCACATACTCTTTAACAGCAGAAGTGCATAATCAAAGTCCATTTTTGAGAGGCACGGAATTGAAAGGCATCACTTACGTGTATTTCAGAATTCCTTCTAACTTTGAAGTCCAAATTATCACACTTTTATCAGCTGAGCCAGATGCGAAACGCTTGCCTAGGAATTAAATATAATTTAAATCCCACACATACAAGAAGCACTTTCACTCCAAATACCCGATCAAAGAGAGAGCAAGAAGTTCTCGAACTTGACAAGGCTCAAGTAATAAAGGGCCTAACACTGCAAGCCTTTTGATGTGACTGCACTTCTCAACTCCAATAAATTTATGTTGTTACTCCCACAGAGTACGCCTCATTAAAGCCCAGCCATGCAAGCAAGTAGCCAGTCTTTCCAACACTGCCAGCCACAGGTCAGAGCTTTACATTAAAGGTGTCAAGGGAAAAATGGTACATTTTCACAGGTATCACCTATAACTTAAACAGTAGTATTTGAGAGGAAGTCCTTTGAGTCCACAGACAGTAAGTCCCCACAGAATAAGAATCAGAGACAATGAAAGAACCGGAAGCAGAATAAGGTCCGTAGCAGGCATGGTATGTGTGAAGGATCAGAAGATCGGGAAGCTTTGGGATAGAGGAACTATGGGAATAAAAATCAGAGGCAGGTGGAGTACTAGAAAGAGGGATCTCTGGGGTAAGCCTTCTCCTCACATTACCCCACAAATATAAACTTAACCAGCACTGAAGGGGAGAGGAAGCGGGGACTGCATTTCTTGAATCAACAGGTAGCCTTACGTGTAAAAACACAGCACTTCCACATGTAGCATTTGCACAGCAGCTCAAACTCTCCATCAGAAAACAAACCAAAACCACTCACACACGTCTTCAAAATCCTGTTACTGACACAATCCTGATTTCTCTATTTTTCAATTGGCAATAAAAAAAAAAAAAAAGATGTGCACTTTATAAACCAGACTAACAAAGCCTCCCAATGTGATATTTACCATCTTTAGCATAAGCCACACAGTATACAGTGTCCTTATGTCCTTTCAAAGGCTGAATTAAGGTTCCATCAGAAGTATCATATACCTATTTAAACAGGGAAATAAAATAATTTTTAAAAAAAAAAAACCCAAACAAAAAAAAATATGTAAAAAAAATGTTCCAGTGAGGACTAGAATATAAAATTACTAAGGCCAACAAGATTATACACTTTCTTTGGTGTCTGCTTTTTTTGCATAGCACACAGTCCATGCAAGACAAAACATTTTAAAGTATAGAAGCAGCTTTCCTTAACATAATACTTCTCAGAATGAAAGAAGACTCAGCATTAGAAAGTTACATGCACAAAAGTAATTTCCAAACAGCTCATCTGGCCAGCTTGTTTTACTTCTCTCCCCACATCAGATGCTTAAAAATAATAAGTTACTGTAAAGGACCATCACTAAATGTACCATTCTGTGAGCACTGGAAATAACAAAGCCCGCTGTCCTGCAGTTCTGAGCGACACCTCTGTCTGCTATCCATCCAGGCACCTACCCCCTCAGTTTCTACCCCCAGCCCATCTGAAAGCTTTTCCAGAACTGAGGTACTGAGCTGCTCTTGCCAAGGGGTCAGCAGCAGGCAAGCAGATCCAGGGAACCACAAAGAAGCTCTAGTTGAAGCTTCTCACAAAGTAGGGATATTAATTTGAATTTCTTTCCCCTTTTCACAGAGATTTGCATGAGACTTGTAACAATGCAGTATTTGTATATCACACCATTATCCTGAATTTGGATGCAGGTTAATGATTTCAAACCACCAGACAGGGGGGAGAGAGGATGAGATGATGCAAGTAAATTAAATCTCATTACTTTTGGAAATAGAGCTTAAAACTTGGTAAGAAATATTTAAAAGCTTCAAAACACTTTACAGTTAGGATGCATTAATATATATGTAGATATGAGGCTGGACTAGAAGAGATAAGAGGATTTTTCATAGGTTATATTCATAGGCTAATGTGAAAGAAATCATATTCATACAGCTGTAAGTGCAAGAGGAAAAGTAAGTTTCCCTACCAGCAGTCTGTTTCCAGCAGCAATTATCAACTGACTCCCATCCGGCTTGAATGCAAGATCATAAATACTAAAAAAAAAAACAAAACACCCCCCCCCCCCAAGAAAACCTCTTATTAGCAGGCAGAAAATAAATTTTCTTTAACGTCAAAGATGCCACATAACAAAAATTGTTAATTGCACACTTGTATCTGGTTCCTGAGAAAGCTGCCCAAACAAGACCCCTCACTCGGGAGAAGCCCAAGCAACAGCCACCACCCAGAGCCGGGGCCTGGACAGCGGGGGCCGGCGGGTTTGGCAGAGGCCAGCAGCGGCACCCTCGCACACAGGTACAGGCGCAGGCTGCTGGACTTCGGCTAAACGTAAAGGGAAAAAAAGCAACAAGGGCGCCATAAAACTCCTGCGTTACTGGACCGCCCGTACGAAGCCAGAGGAGCCCAGCCGAGCAGAACCCGCAGCTGGCCTGCCAATGGGAGGGAGAACGCTCGGCCCAGCACCTCTGTAGACCATCTACCGTACGGCGGTGACGAGGCGGAGCCCCCCCTCCAGCCGTGCCCGGCCCCGCTCCCCGGGCTGCCCCGATGGCCAGGCCGCAGCCGGCCCGCCCCCGGCCCACCACGGCCCCTCACAGGCCGCGCCCCCAACCGCCCTGCGGAGCGGAGGAACCCAGCTGTCCCCCAGGGCCGCTCACCACTGCTCGGCCTTGTCACGCCAGGTGAGGGCGGCCCGCATCCCCCGGGACGGGAACCGGGACCAGCCCCGCCGCCCCTCACGGCCCCGCCGCGCGCTTGTTTACACCCCCCCGCCGGCGCCACGGGCAACGCGCGTGCGCCCGGGGAGCAGGGGGCCCGCCGGCCCGGCAGGGGGCGCGCGCCAGCGGGGGCCTCACGTGACCCAGGCGCCCAAGATGGCGGCGGCGGGTGGCGGGAAGGCGCTGGGACCGGCGGCCGGGGTCGCGGCGGCGGAGCGCGGCGGCGGGCCGGGCCGGAGGGTGGGAAGGAGCGGCGGGTGCGGGGGCAGGTGAGGCTGGGGCGTAGCCAAGCCGCCGCCCGCTGATGGCGAAGCGCGTTTCCCCTCTGGTGGTACTGGCGCCTGCACCGGGCTCACGGGAGGGGGAGGACGGCGTGTGGGGGGTTATCTGTGCGCTCTGTGTGAACCTGCGCCGTGAGAGGCACAGAAACCGGCCTGGGCATCGCCCTGGCGACCGGTTCTGTCGTTTGTTTTGGTTACTTAAATACTGGAATATTTTTAAGCAAAGAGCAAGGCTCCGTTATAGCCCCTTCCGGTCCCTAAGGGGGCTATGGGAGAGGGAGTGGAGAGATAGGATAATGGCTTTAAGCAAAAAAGAGGGGATTTATACTAGATCTAAGGAAAAAACGTTTTATGCTGAGGGTGGTGATGCCCAGGTTGCCTAGGGAGGTGGGAGATGCCCCATCCCTGGAAACGTTCCAGGCCAGGTGAGAGGATTTGAGCAACCTGATCCAGTTGAAGATGCCCCTGCCCATGGCGGGGAGTTGGACTAGGGGGCCTTTAAAGGGCCCTTCCCACCCAAACCACCCTGTGATTCTACTCCAGGAATGCAGAAGTCCTCACTAGCGTACTCTTCTTCTTTCAAACTGCAGTCCTGAAGGAAATAAGAGAAGACTGAAAAGTGCACCTGTGGAGCATTTCCAGAAAACTGGGGAGATGACACTAAAAGCGGATTTTGATTTCACGGCTCCTCTTCAGAGGAGCACCCGCTCAAGGGTGAAAAGGTACAGTGCAAAAGCGGGACCTGTTTCAGAGAATGGGGACTGTCACAGCCAAGTGCAAGGCCTCAGTGTGCAAAATGGTGGAGAAGACAGAATTCAAAACATTCAGACTGGAAATCAACACCTGGAAGACATTACATCCACTCTGGAAAGCAAGGATTTGATCATGAGGGGCGTAAACCCAGAGGACAGTTTGAAAATCAAGAAAAATGGGGCAGGGGGAAAAGGTGCTCAGAATAAGAGGACTGGAAAGAGCTCAGAAAGGAGGAATGGAGATAATACCCCAAAGAAAAGACAGAGAAGAGCGTGTAACAAACAGGAAACTGAGTGCATTCAGAAGAAGTTCTGTGGGCAGAGCGAGGTGCCTGTCACTGACAGTCGGGGTGCAGCTGATCAGAACACAGACCCTGTGGGTGCGGGAGGAACCCCGCGCAGGGTCCCCAGGTCACGGTCGGACCCACGGGCAAGGTCAGCGAGAGCTGGCTCGCAGAGGGAGAGCCGAGCAGGCCGGCACTGTGTGGAGACAGGCTCTGATGGCGCCTCATCTGCAAAATCTGAGGAGAAAACCGATGGATTAAAAGCAGGGAAAGAGATGGACCAAGGGAATCCAGGTAACCGGGATTTTAAATCTGACACTGAAAGGGATGCTGAGCTCCTGCAGCCATGTGACAAGGAAGGATTCACAGTGGTTAAAATGCTGTCAGGTATTTGTATGTTTTTGAGCAGAACATTATTCTAACGATCTGCTGGAGGTTCCGCTAACTACATGAGCGAAGTCTTGCCTTTCAGGTTACACTGCTTTGATATCTCAATCTGTCTCCTTCCTTTATCCAACAGCATTTAACTCAATGCAGATTTATTCATAACTGGAGCTTGATCTACTGATCTCTTCAGCTGTAGAGTGTAATATAATAATGTTCGTTACCTTCGCTGCACTAACTCTCTTAATGTTGTTGCGCAGCTGGTCAATTGGGTTAATAAAAAAGGCTAGTTTTACCTTGTTTCGTGTGCTAGAATCACTTTCCTCAGACTATGACAAAGTAGTGGTTTATCTTCCAATTTTTTTTTGTGGAGTTGAGATAAAGGTACTTCAGGTTCACTCCAGTAGTGCTCTGTATGTTCTGTGCACCTACAAGAAATCCTTGCATTTCCATCACAACATAAAGGAAATGGTGTATGAAATGGGACAGCAATGGGACTTGGATTTTTTCTTTTTAATGCTAAAGTATTATTTCTTTACAGAAGAGTCTATCCCACGAACACAAGTGGAGAGGAGGAAAACCAGCCCGTATTTTTCAAGTAAATACAGTAAAGAAGGTATAATATTATTTAGGAAAATAAATCCTTTTTTATGAGAGAGAGGAACAGGATGGCTCAAGATCAAGTGATGTTATGGAAAGTCTGCTCCAGTTTTAGGCTGGCATCAGAGAGCTCAGCTTTCCTGCATCAGTGCTGATCTTGTCCTGTTCCAGACCGCGGTGGTTTGGACCTTGCAAGCAGCTGTTAAGGCTGGTATCAAATACTGGCAGCTCCGAGGTGATGGGGTGAACTGGCTTTGGGGAATCCTCTTCAGATGCTGCGGTGTGTCCCCTGTCAGGGGGAAACCTTGTGCCCTGGGGCTGCTGCCCCACACCCAGGAGCGTGGCAGGAGCTGGGGAGGGCCCCTCTCCTCGGAAAATGCCCATAACAGGGTGGGGGAGGACAGACACACGCACACAGAGGCATCCCTGGGTCTTACTGCAGCCTCTGCTGGGGACACAGACTCCCTGCAGTTCTGTAAAACTAAGGTGTGAATTGCTGCTGCTCCAGCCACATGTAGTGCTCCCTCAAAGATGAATCTGCCTCAAAAGGTCTTCATTTTTTTAAATTATTTTCCTTTAAATAGGTAAATCCATCCTTTACTGCCCAATAATTTTTCCTGTGTTGCCTCTGTGTGCAGCTCCCAGCCCACCCAGAAGGAAGGCCTTCAGAAAATGGACTCCTCCACGTTCTCCTTTCAATCTGATCCAAGAGACGCTTTTCCACGATCCATGGAAACTTCTCATTGCAACCATATTTCTCAATAAAACTTCAGGTAAATAGAGAAATATGATTTCATGGTGTGAAAATGTTGGGGTGGTGTTACAGGGTGAGAACATCTGACATTTTTTAAATGGCATTAATGAAGAATGAAAGAATATTAACTTGTGTTAGTGTAAAAAAAAAAATTTAAAAAAATCTTTAATTTCTAACTCTTGCCTTTGAAAAAGCTCCCTTCAATAAGTGTACCTAGGTAATCAGCAAAGAGAATTGCCTGCATGGTCTTCTGTTCATGGTGCTTTCTTTCACTAGGTAAAATGGCAATTCCTGTGCTCTGGGAATTCCTGAAGAAGTATCCTTCTCCTGAAGTAGCCAGGGCTGCAGACTGGAAGGAGATGTCGGAGCTGCTCAGACCTCTTGGCCTCTACGAACTAAGAGCGAAAACGATCATCAAGTTCTCGGGTAGGTTTTCCTGAGCCTGCCTGTGGAGGGCTCTAAGCTACACTGGTGAGGAAACCAGCACCCTTCCCAAACCCTGCTCTGTAGCTCTTCCTTCTGTGTGGCAAATACTGGTGGTGGTTTAATTTATGCAGCTTTGGGATGTGCTGGTTTTATATACAGAGAGGTGCTGATCCTGTTGTCTTAACTGAGAATGAAATAACACACGTAATGAGTTCTGCAAGAGACCTCTGTCTGGGAGACTTCTTTTGAGTGGAAAAAGACAGGAACGCCTGCAGGACCGATGGTGCTTTGCAGTGCTATGATATGGTGGCTCTGCTGTGGTTGCCATCAGGTGACCTCCAGAAGTTGCTGCCAGCCAGAATTTTTCTATGATTCTGGTATTTTCTATACTTAGAATAAAAGTACTTCTCTCTGGGTTCTATGGAGAGAGACTTAATTAAAACTCACCCACAGTGATTTATCTAAAAGGTGTTCAGGATGTATCCTATAGGGATTCATTGCCCACTTTCACCAGAAAATAGCTAAAACTTGTGTTTTTCATTGAAAATGTTCTGAAGTGGAGATGAGTTCCCCCAGCAGAGCCGGGTGTTTCCCGGAGTCTCCCTCTGGCACTGCGGGTGGTGAAGCCGGTGGCTGTACGTTGCAGATGAGTACCTGAGCAAGCGGTGGCGGTACCCCATCGAGCTGCACGGCATCGGCAAGTATGGCAACGACTCCTACAGGATCTTCTGCGTCAACGAGTGGAAGGAGGTGGGTGCTGCAGCCCCGGCTGAGCTGCCAGGGCTCGCTCCGCACCGAAGCTGTCCTTTCGCTTTGCTGGGCTCATACCTATGGACTGCTGGAGAGCAGCTCTGAGGAAAAAAACCTGAGAGTCCTGGTGGACAACAGGATGCCCATGAGCCAGCAATGTGCCCTTGTGGCCAAGAAGGCCAATGGCATCCTGGGGACCATCAAGAAGATCATGGCCAGGAGGTGAAGGGAGGTCATCCTGCCCCTCTGCTCTGCCCTGGGGAGGCACCATCTGGAGCACTGGGTCCAGTTCTGGGCTCCCCAGTTCAAGAAGGACAGGGAACTGCTGGAAAGGGTACAGCAGAGGGCTAAAGAGATGATGAGGAGACTAGAACATCTCTCTTATGAGGAAAGGCTCAGGGACTGGAGTGTTTTTAGTCTGGAGGAAAGACTGAGGGGGGATCTGATCAATGCCTATAAATACTTAAAGGGTGGATGTCAGGAGGATGGGGCCAGTCTTTTTTCAGTGGTGCCCAGTGACAGGACAAGAGGTAATGGGGATAAACTGGAACAGAGGAAGTTCCACCTAAACATGAGGAGGAACTTCTTTCCTGTGAGGGTGGCAGAGCCCTGGAACAGGCTGCCCAGAGAGGTGGTGGAGTCTCCTTCTCTGGAGACATTAAAAACCCACCCGGACACATTCCTGTGGGACCTGCTCTGGGTGGCCCTGCTCTGGCAGGGGGTTGGACTGGATGATCTCCAGAGGTCCCTTCCAACCCCTTATCTGACTGTGTCAGAGCGGTCAGGTGTTGTGAGAGAAGGTATTTTAGTAAACGTTTGACTCTTTTGCTGTGTTTTAGGTGCAGCCACAGGACCACAAGCTGAACGTGTACCACGCATGGCTGTGGGAGAACCGGGAGAGGCTGAGCATCGACTGAGGGAAGCCACCACCGGGCTCAGTGCAGGGGGTGTCCTTGCTGTGTTGCTCAGATCATCAGGTTCTTAATTCAAATATTGGTGTGGTGTACCCAGTGCAGCTCCTCCTTGTCATTAAATGTTTAAAATACCTGTATTATCTTTTTTTAATAAACATATCCCCCTTTTTATTACGGAATCACAGAATTGTTGGAGTTGGAAGGGACCTGTAGAGATCATCTAGTCCAACTCCCCTGCCAAAGCAGGGTTGCCCAGGGCACATCACTCAGGGCTGCATCCAGGTGGGTCCTGAAGATCTCCAGAGAAGGGGACTCCACACGCTCCCTGGGCAGCCTCTGCAAGGGCTCTGGCACTCTCACCATAAAGAAGTTCTTCCTCAGATTTGAGTGGAACTTCCCGTGTTCCAGCTTGGGCCTGTTCCCCCTTGTCCTTTCGCTGGAAACCATTGAAAAGAGTCTGGCTCCGTCATCCTTCACCCTTTAGGAACCCTGTAAACATAGATAAGGTCTCCCCTCAGTCTTCTCAAGTCTAAAGAGCCCCAGCTCTCTCAGCCTTTCCTCGTAAGGGAGGTGTTCTAATCCCTTAATGATCTTGGTTGCCCTACGCTGGACTCTCTCCAGTAGTTCCCTGTCTCTCTTGAACTGGGGAGCCCAGAACTGGACGCAGTATATTCCAGTTATGGCCTCCCCAGGGCAGAGTAGAGGGGGAGAATGACCTCCCTTGACCTGCTGGCCACCCTTCTCCCTGTGCAGCCCAGGATTCCATTGGCCCTCTTGGCAACAAGGGCACATTGCTGGCTCATGGAGAGCCTGCCATCCACCAGGACTCCCAGATCCTTTTCCTCAGTAGTACTTCCCAGAAGATGCACCCCTAACCTCTATGGTTGCATGAGGTTCTTCCTCCCCAGGTGCAGGACCCTGCATTTGGCCTTGTTGAATCTCATGAGGTTCTTCTCTGCTCAGCTCTCCAGCCTGTCCAGGTCTCTGGATGGTGGCACAGCCCTCTGGAGTGTTAGCCAGTCCTCCCTGTTTGGTATCTCAGCAAGCTTGCTGAGAAGACACCCCTCATCCAGGTCATTGAAGAGTATGTTCAACAAAACTGGACCAAGTATTGACCCCTCGGGGATGCCCCTGGTTAGAGGCCTCCAGTTCCACCCTGCTCCATTAATTACAGCTCTGAGTCCTCTGCGGTGTCTGTTCATCCAGGCCGGCCCTGGACCTTGGTTGTTTTTCAGTCTGGCTCCCGGTGGCACATCTGTTACGGGTGCATTTTGGGGCCAAAAAGC
>JAOQGH010000003.1:15766642-15780822 GCA_025769975.1 Gallinago jamesoni | reverse complement strand
GATGGAGGCCGATGGCGGCGACTCACCGGGAGCGGGATGGGCGCCCGTCCGCCACTAGGCCGCGCCGGAAGAAGGAAGGAAAGGGAGAAGGGAGCCCCGCGCGCGGGGGATTGTGGGAGAGGCGGCAGGTCCTGGCAGGTTCGTAGGGCGCGTTCAGCTGCCAGGACCTGGCCGGCGAGCGGGGCCGAGGCGGGGGTTGTGACGTCACCGGAGCGGCGGTACCGCCGCTCCGGTGACGTCACAACCCCCGCCTCGGCCCCGCTCGCCGGCCAGGTCCTGGCAGCTGAACGCGCCCTACGAACCTGCCAGGACCTGCCGCCTCTCCCACAATCCCCCGCGCGCGGGGCTCCCTTCTCCCTTTCCTTCCTTCTTCCGGCGCGGCCTAGTGGCGGACGGGCGCCCATCCCGCTCCCGGTGAGTCGCCGCCATCGGCCTCCATCGGCCTCCATCCTCCCGTCGTCCCAGCTCCGGGGGGTCGCTGACCCAGCGGGGCGCATCCCCTTCCCTCCGCCAGCCCTTTAGGGCCGTAGTCTCCATGGCGGGTTGTCGGGGCCTTCATGGCGGCCTGGTAGGGCCTCTGTTGCGGCAGGGTGGGGCGAGTATCGCCTCCCACAGCCCCCTTCGCGCCGTATTTTGTGCCCGGTGATGTTGAACCGGAGCGTGTTGAGGTAAAATGGGTGCTTCTGGTGTTTATGCTGCCCAGCGGGAGGGGCTGCAGCTTGGCGTGAGGCGGATTGTTGGGATGGTGAAGGAGCGGGAGGGCCCGGGGTAGGGGGGGTTTCCGGGGTGTCGGGGCGGGTAGGGACCTCCCAGGATCGCATCTGGAGAGCTCTCGGTGCTCTTCCAGCTTCGGAGGCGGGAGGGAGATGACAGCAGGCGAATACCCATTCCCTCGCTCGCCTCCGGCGTGGCCAGCGAGTGGAAGATAAGTCTGCGACACGTGCGGTGCGCCGGCGGGGGACGCGCGGTCTCCGCCTCGGGGTCCCCCATCTCACCCCCGGCTCTGCTTCTCTCAGACACCATGCCTGCCCTCAGACCGCTGGTGAAACCTAAGATCGTCAAGAAGAGGACCAAGAAGTTCATCCGCCATCAGTCTGATCGCTATGTCAAGATCAAGGTAAAAAGTCACTAGAAGTTAATTAAAAAACGAATTCTGGGTCAGTCTGACGCAGCTGCCTCTAGGGGCTGTGTGAGCTGATGCAGGCAGGAGGTAGGAACAACCACAAAACCAGGGATTAAAGGCAAAGAACAAATTTAAACTCAATACTTCATGGATTGGGGAATCTCTGGAGCAGTCCCCGGGCAGAGGCAGAGGACACAGGCACTACAGAGTGAGAGAGAGCCCTCATTAGCAAGAGAGTCCTCGTTAGTGAGAGAGCGAGAGCTGGCACTGTCTGTTCTGGCTGGCATTCCAAGGGTTCGGGCAGGCAGAGGTTTCACTGGGCTTTGATCTCTCCAACAGCAGGAACCTCGGGCACTTTGGACAAGGTGCCCCTGAATCCATCCCAGACTGACATTATCCAAGTGCAGATGTTCTATTTGTTGAGCACACAAAGCTAAATAGCAATTAGTGTGATTGATGTATTTCCCAGCCCCCCGGTGGGAGTCACTGGAGGCTGTTCACAGCCCCCTCGCCCACCTGCCGGGACTGTCCCCCGAGGGTGACAGGGAGCTCAAGCACCAAGGGTCAGTGCTGGGGCTGGAACAGCCTGGCATGGTGGAGCTTTACAGAGAGTGGTTTTGGTAGCGCAGTTGGCAAGGTACAGGTGTTTTCAGGCTGATTACTGTTTCATAACTTTTAAACATTTTCTGCATTTCTTCAGCGCAACTGGCGTAAACCGAGGGGTATCGATAACAGAGTCCGCCGGCGGTTCAAGGGCCAGATCCTGATGCCCAACATTGGCTATGGCAGCAATAAGAAGACGAAGCACATGCTGCCCTCGGGGTTCAGAAAGTTCCTGGTCCACAATGTCAAAGAGTTGGAGGTGCTCATGATGAGCAACAAGTGAGTGTGGGGCCCCTCTGCCCCCTGCCTCCTGTGGCAGCGGGGCTGTGTGCCGCTTCCCCTGCGGCCATGGGTCGGGCAAGGGAAGGGCAGTGCTGTCGGGGGGACGTGAGGGAAACTCACAATCACAGAACGATGTGGGGTTGGAAGGAACCTCTGGAGATCATCCTCTCCAGCCCCCTGCCAGAGCAGGTCCCACCCAGAGTAGGTTGCACAGGAATGTGTCCAGGCAGGTTTGAATGTCTCCAGAGGAGACTCCACCACCTCCCTGGGCAGCCTCTTCCAGGGCTCTGCAACCCTTACAGGAAAGAAGTTTCTCCTCGTGTTTAGGTGGAACTTGTTATGTTCCAGTTTTTCCCCATTACCTCTTGTCCTGTCACTGGGCACCACTGAAAAAAGACTGGCCCCATCCTCTTAAAAGCTCTTTTAGGAGCAGGAAGGTTGTGCTGGTTTCTGCGGTGCTGCTCTGCTGTGGGGGGCTCTGGTGGGAGGGCACAGGGGTGTCCCGGGCAGGAAAACCCCCACCTTTGGCAAAAATGTGATGTGATGGTGGCAGAGAGCTCTGCGTCTGCACTGACGAGAGTGATCAGAACTGCAGCTTCACAGCTGTTCAGACACAGGCCTGGATCTACTTGTAGAACTTTCTTTCACAGCAAAGTAATGAGAGTAATAATTAACACAATTGAGGTGATCTGGTCCTGATCGCATTCACAAGAAAGCGAGCAGTGGGTGGGGCTGTTCCGGAGGAGGGAGGGCAGGTGTGGGGCTGGCGAGGGGGTGGGAGGCGGGTGGCGCCGGGGCTGAGCCTGGTCTGTGCCCCCCAGGTCCTACTGCGCCGAGATCGCCCACAACGTGTCCTCCAAGAACCGGAAGGTGATCGTGGAGAGAGCCGCTCAGCTCGCCATCAAGATCACCAACCCCAACGCCAGACTGCGCAGCGAGGAGAACGAGTGAAGCGGCTGCTGCAGCCCAGATGTATTTAATAAAATGTAAAAACAAGCTCTGCCGGGTGTTTTGAGTGGCCAGAGGGGCAGGTGAGGTGGGTGCCTGGCCCCAGGAGGGGCAGCAGAGCGGGGGCTGAGCCCAGCTCTCCCGGGGCCAGGCGCAGCAGCGGTGAGCCATGTCGCTGTGACGGGGAGGGAATTCGGGAGCGCACACAGCTTCAGCAGTGCACTTTTTATTTTCCATACTTAAACAGCAGGGATGCTCTTTCACACAGCATTATAAATATTTTTCACATCAACCACTCATCAGAAAAGGAAAAATGAAAGCTCATTACAGCTCCATGGCTACCAGAAGTGTGGGGCGGTGGCCCTGTCCTCTTGCTCCTGCACCCTTTCTGTTGCTTAAGGCTTATCCTCCCGTGCAAAGCAGGATTTGAACACAGCAGCCGCTGTCCAGGCAGGATCCGTGTGTGTGTGCTCCCACTGCCAGCTGGTGACATCCCATTCTCACTTCTGTGACACCAAAATTCTGAATCCCAGTTTTCCCCAAACCTGCTGTTCAGGGCCTTTGGCTGAGTCGAGCCCCCGCTGCTGAGGGGGCGGTGGGGAGAGGAGCCGGTGCCAACGCAGAGAAAAGCCGAGTGTCAGGTTTGTTACCGTAACGCCATCGAGCAGTCGGCTCCTCTGGAAGACACTGGTTGAGGTATTTTGCAGCAAAACCATAAAAATGAGAGTCAGAGGAGCCAGCCTGGAGCAGACCCTGGGCGTGAGCCTGGCCCGGGGTGGGACAGTCAGCACTGACCACAGACCTGACTGCAGTTTTCAGCCACGTTTAGTGAAACAATATAAATACATTCCTCAAGGCAATTTGGAGTAGAAAGTGCATGTGCAGACATTAAAAAAAATAAGTTTTAAACTTTTTTCTCTGTACTGCAGTAAGGAAATATTTCAGGAAGCAGTTTCCATTTTCCATGGAACCCCACTCAGTTCTGATTGCTTTGTGCAGCCCTTAAAAACTGTCTGAAAAGTGAGAATACTTGTTTTCCAAGCCCTCCCCTGCACTGGGACCCTTCCTTCCTCTCACAGCCCCTCAGGACCAGGGGAGGTGTCCGAAGCCAGCGCAGCACAACCAGCCCGGTGAGATGCAGGTGGAGTCGCAGCAGGGTCTGGCTCAGCGAGTCCCCCCTCGGCAGGGTCTGGCGGGAGCGTGGCAGGGGGCAGGAGAGGGGCAGGTCTCCTTTAGCTCATGTCCATGGACTCCGAGGCGGGCAGGGAAGCGGAATCCTTCTGGATGCTCTCGAAAAGCGAGGCCATCTCGGGATTGGATCTGATCTGAGATGAGAACTCTGCCATGGCCGGACTTTTCTCCACTTCGGGGATGGTGAGGAGAGCGGCGACTGCTCTCATGGCCGATCGCTTCAGCTCGTCCTGCTTCTCAAACTCCTGCTTCACAGAGCCCGCTTTCACCTGCAAGTCCAAACCACTGCTTTAGTCGCCATTTAGGAAAAACAGGAGAGGCAGAGAGAGTCAGACACCGACAGAGACAGAGAGGAGCAGACTACTCTCCTGCCAGAGCAGTGTGGGGAGGAGGATAATGGCAGGGGTGGCTTTGTGGTGGGACCCCCGAAGTGTGACACGCTCCGCCAGGTCTCACCTTGGTGGAGCAGGTCGCCCGGAGCGGCTCAATCAGCAGCTCGAGGCGCTGCAGGACGGCGCCGGGGCAGAGCGTGGAGAGCCGTGCCAGCATGAGGAACGTCAGCATCTACAGAGGGAAACCAGAAAATGGGCGTCACATCACTGCGCCACACGTCACAGATCCTCAACATCAAGTAACAGTATCCAAATGACGTAGCGCTTCCTATTAAGCCATGAGGCCATCAACAATGACAATTGCTTTAATACAGCATCACTGGCCCCACTGAGCAAGTAACAAAGCAAGTTTAAAGGCAGAGGGCACTTATTTTAGGCTTTGACAAATTTCCTACCAAACCAGCTACAGCAGGCCTGTGTTTTCAAGGCCACCACAGACAAACCAGAGCTAAACCATGGAAAGGCTGCAGGGAACAGGAAACACCATGGCAGGGACACCCTGTGCTTGGTGACACACCGGCTCTGTTCAAGGCCAGGCCCCCAGAGAACTCGTAAGAGCAGTGATGTCACCACCCCCAGCAGCGACAGCGTGGCGTTACCTGAATGTCGTAGTGATCCTTCAGTCCATCCTCCACGTGGTTCAGGTACTCATAGATGTCCAGCCGGTCCAGGCAGCTCTCCAGCAGGGTATACATGCACTCAAAAGCAGCTTTCCTCACGTCAAGGCCATCATCCACCGTGTGCTTGAATGGCCCCATTTCTACCTTAAATGAGAAAAAACACAGCTGTCACCTGAGGGCAGACAGGGTGACAGCTCCATCTTGGCTCCACGGGCTCAGGCACTGCCACTGCACCCCGGCTGAGTGAGGACTGAGGACGTACCTCCCGGATGAGCTCCCTCCTGACCTTCGTTTCGTTGTACAGGCTGGGGAGAACGGCATCCAGCAAATCTCGGATTAGAGAAGGTTTGTTGTGAGCAGCAGAATTAAACATGGCTAAAGCCACTCGGCGAACATTCAGGTCTGGATCCTGAAGAGTTTTTAAGAAGTCTCCTGTGGGATAAGAGCACACCCATTGGTCCTGCTGCGGTGCTTTAAAAGTATATCATGGTGTATTTCAAGGAGCCTGGTTCTGAAAGCACCTACAGTAAAATAACTCTGGGGCACAGAATAAGACACATTTGAGACGCTTTCCCTCCCTTCATTTGGGATACAGTACATGGAAGAAGCATGACTTTCCTGCCTTTGGGCATGAGAACAACCCCCATGATTCTAGCTCATCCTAAAGTCAGACCAGAAGCTTTGGTATTCAAAAACGTTGGGTTTAGTTTTTTTCTTGCTCAGACTTCTCTGAAATAGAACACCTGATTTATAGAACCTGTCTGAGCCACAGGCTCCCTAGACAGAAGCGTAGGTTGTGTTTTCCAAGATCATGCCCTGAGATGCCTGAATCATAACCTTAAATGCAGAAGGAACTTACGCTCCCTAAAAAACTCTGTCATCGAAAGAACGTGCCCAAGAGCAGGGCATTGGAGCATTTAACGAGGACTCATGTGACAGTGATGCTCTTTAATCCCAAAAGCAGAGAAAATCAGATGAAACCCAAGTGTATGAGATGAGGTTCCCCCAAGCTGCTAAAGATGGCTCGCAGTCCCTGCTCCCGCTGCTGTTGGCACCAGCCTACCTACACAGCCCCTCAGGAGAGCATCCACGGGCTGAGGCTGGTCTGCGATGGTGAACTTGACTGCAGTCACCACCGTGCTCCGGGCGTGGGGAGAGTCTGCCACGAAGATGGAAAGAAAAACCAGTGAGAGATGAAGAGACAGAATCATTGCTGGACTTTTGCGGTACCTATTCTGCTCTCGGTCACATTATACACGCATTGAAGAGATCACAGAACAGAGGGTTTATCTTAACAACCTCCTTGTTTAAATCCTGCTCCCGGACAATCTCCACGTGCAGTCCCTGTTCTGAACACCCTCCTGCCCTCCATGCTCACCTCTGCTCCTCCGGCCCCCCTGCAGGGATCCCTCGTTTCCTTCCTGCCCCTGCAGACAGGCTCTGCTCCCTGCTGTACCCACCAGAGTTTAAAGAGGACTTTCCAGCAAAAGCAGGCACTTCCCCACTCCCACCACCACTGTTACCTGAGGAGAGCTGTTTCTTCAGCCGGGGCAGCAGCTCCGAAGGATTCACCAGAGTCAGCTTCCCCAGGCATTCGGCCACCACGTTGCGCGTCCCCTCCTCCGGGCACTCGCAGTGCTTGAAAAGCAGAGCCCAGATGTCCTCCACGAAGGGCTTGAGGCTGTCAGCCGGAGAGGAGCTGATGACTTCTTTCAGAGAGTGCAGCAGGAGGTACTGCCTCTTGGGCTGGCTCCCGATCTCCTTCAGCATGAAGGGAAGATACTCCTGAAGATTCCCGACGCTGACGTTCCCCAGGGCATAGGAAGCAGCAGATTTCACCTCTTCGCTGGGGGAGGCGAACGCTTCCAGGATGACGGTTTTGAGCTCTCTCTGTGCGCTGAGGTTGGTGGTGCGCCCCATCTCTGCCAGGGACAGGAACGCCAGCACTTTAACAGCAGGGCTGCACTTGGGGCTCTTTACATCCTGGATAAACTGGGTGACGACAGCAGCAGCCTCCTTCGGGCAGGCCGAGGAAAGGGCGGCCACGCACTTGGCGACGGAGTGATACGCCTGTTTGTGCAGCGTCACCGACGCCCCGGCTGAACCCGAGGAGTACATGGGCGCCGTGAGCTGCCTCATCAGCTCCGAGTAGCCCGTGGTGGCCGTCTTCGTCAGCAGCAGAGCCTGGAAGAAGTCCATGATGGCGCCCAGCGCCCCTCCCTGGAGCAAAGGCGAGTGGACAAGCTGGAAGATTTCAGCAAGAACAGACCCGCTGAGCTTAGAGATGCAGGATGGATAAACCTGAGCTAAGGTGGTAAGGAACACGATGGCCACCTGGGACACGTGCATGTCATTCTCCGTAATTAAAGCGGGGAGCTCCGCTAGGACAGACTCTATCATGGCAGGCTTGAGGCTGTCACTGTAGTTCTTCACCAGGATGTCCAGAGCAGTCAGGGTGCTCAGCTTCAAAGCACGTTGGTTCTTTCTCAAGAAGGAAGCGAGAATGGGGAAGCCTTCCCCTAGAATGGGTCTCAAATCTATTTTAAGTGGAGAACTAGCAATTAAGGTTAATGCTTTGACTGTCGTCAATCTGGTGATTTCATTTTTGAGCCTCTCCAAAAAGATCTTCAAGGTTGGCTGGAGATCAGTGCTTAGATGGTCTCCCAGGCTGTAAACAATTTGTCCCATGCAGGAGATGGCACGCTCTTTCACCTCCTGGTCAATGTCAGCAGCCTTCAGTCGCTTCAGAGTACCAGGGAAAAGGTCCTTCACGTAGGGCTTGGCATCAAAAGTACAAGATTTGTCCAAAGGCCTGATGACCTTCACAAGTTGCTGAGTAACCAGCAGAGCTTCCGAAGTGATCTTATAAAAGGGGTCTCCAATGCAGGTCACCACAGGAGGTAACAGGCTTTTGATATGAGGATGAAATACCTCTGGCTGGTGGTTGCACAGAAGAACGTGAAGGAAGGAGAGCGTGTCGATCCTCATGTTGGAGGAGCTGGATTTATCGGCCAACGAGAACACAATACCTGTGTCAGAGGCATGGAGAGACAAGAACAACTGCTGTCTTATTTCATCACTGGTTTTCATCACACTGCCCCTCCCAAAAAAAATGAGCACAACTGGAATCCATTTTCTTTTTTTACTCCTCCCACCAAAGGATCCATGCCACTGAGAGAGTTGCTCTCCCTGCCTCTTTCTGTTCTCCAGGAAGTGGCAGCTCAGACATAACTGGTCTCTGTGGCAGTGCTGGGCGACTGGCTACCAAAACTTTTTAAAAAGTTAATGTGAAAAGTCACCCTGGGCTGAGACAAGAAGG
This sequence comes from Gallinago jamesoni, assembly GCA_025769975.1. Classification (NCBI taxonomy): domain Eukaryota; kingdom Metazoa; phylum Chordata; class Aves; order Charadriiformes; family Scolopacidae; genus Gallinago; species Gallinago jamesoni. The sequence goes on along the minus strand of JAOQGH010000003.1, from coordinate 15,772,344 downwards.
GAAGGTTAGTCACGTGCGAATAACCGTGACAAAATGGCATGAAATGAAGACAGGGAAAGGCAGGTGTCAAGAACAGCAGTCCAGGCAGCAGGGATGTACCTTCCTGAGCTTTCCCTTCATACTTCTGAGGGAAGTCTTTAAAAAAAAAAAAAAAAAAAAAAAAAAAGGAAAACAGGGACTCTGATGTTTATCCAGTTTTACAGCTTCTGTTAGCCTTGTCTGGAATGTATCCGTGGACATTACAGATGCTCTGCCTTTGCAGAAGGGAGGAACTGCCAAGTCCAGCTTCTGTGGCACAGATTTATGTTTCCCAGAAGCCTTCATGAGAAACACTTCTAGCACTACTGCTTGCCCCCAGAGTCATGCCCGACTCCTGGTTTCAATGGCTTTTACCATTCTATTAATGCGTAAGAGGCAGGTGCATGGATGAGGCCCAGAGACAGCCCCAGGAGGCTGTTTTACATATTTCCTCTACAGTCACACCAAAGCAGAGGCAGGACCGCAGGATTACCAGCCTCTCAGCAGTGGGGGATGCTTCATCAACCTACAGGCAGGAAAGCTCAGAGACAAACGTGGTGGTGCAAATTAAATAATCTGTCAATACAAATACAATACAATCTCCCAGCCCACGGAGACATTTACCAGGGACCAGCGCGGGGATGTGATCCGCCAGGCAACCGGGAAGAACGTTGGCCAGTTCCGTCAGGAGGCTGAAACAGCCCTGCCTTGATTTGATGCTCTTTTCCTTCAGCTGCTTATGCAAGGCCTTGACGATGTTGGGGACCTGCAGTTTGGAACAGAAAACCAGGAACACCTGGTTCAGGAACCAGGAACAGCCAGAGAAGTCCTGGGGGGACAGCGAGGAACAGCCCCCCGTTCACCAGAGACCCAGCCTGGGATAGATGATGAGACAGTGCACGTGAAGAAAAGACACAGGAACAGAAGAGTGGGAGGGGATGTGATTCTTTTTTTCTCTATTCTACAAGCTCCTAAGCAGCCTCTCCTGAAGCTGGTGACACCCCCCTAACACAAAGGCTTAAAGAAACACAACCAAGGGATCAGACCAGGACACACTGCTAAACAGTCAGAGCTTTACCATTCCCTCCTGCTCTGCTGTTCAATGATCTAGTGCCACCACTACCTCTAAACTTGGACACCCTGCCAGTGCCTCAAACAACAAACCAGAGGGCATGTGACTGGCACTCCCCGGGAACGGGGGAGAAACAGCAAACGGCCAGCCCTCAGGATGTGGTGCCCTCTGGCTGTGTGCCCAAGGGCCCCTCCAGCTAGCCATGCCCTCAGGCTTAGCTCCTGGGCATGTTCACCAGCGGCACGGCAAGTACTTCACAGCTCTCTGATTCCATCCAGCCCGGCACCTTCTCACACACCTGGTTCCGAAGCATCGTCAGGGGAACGTCATCTTTGCTGGGGGCATCTGAGGTGTGCAGCCAGCTCTGGGTGGGCAGCGTCTGCCTCAGCAAGGAGATGTAAGCGCTGAAGATGTCAGCTTTGACGTTCTCCTCCCTCTCTTTGAACCTGCTTATCAAGACTGGGGAAAGAGTTCTGTAGAAGTCCTGCAGGAGATCGTGCCTGCTGCTGACAACGGCCTCCAGGCACTTGGCCGCAGACCTGCGGACCTTCCAGCTGATGTCGTCGTCGTCGCTGTACTCGTCATCGCTTTCTGGGAAGAAGGCAAGGGAAAACAAGGTGCACCGTTATGAGAAACAGCTGATCTTCAGTGCTTCCCTCTCCAGCTGACCAGAGAGACACCAGTAACACACACACACACACCTGGGAACATGAAACTGTCCCCAGTAGCCTGTCCCCACAGAGTCACTACCAGCCACTATCAGCCAGCACTGCCTTGAGTTGGATTATCCTGTTCCAAGAGCTGAGGAAGAATATACCTTAATGTTACTGCCCCTACTGTGCACTTCAGCTGGGGCAGCGAGGCTTTTGTTGTGAACAGAGAATGAGCTTCCCAGACTTTAAAGCCAGAAACGTGTAAATATTTGTCTGAGCAATTTCTGACTGGCACAAAGCAGGGTAACAATTTACTGTGTTATTGGCAGAACGTTTAACTTATTCTCCAGGAAGCTGGCCAGGATCTTACTCCAATTAGTATGAAAGTAAACAAAAAATCCTCTCTTCAAGGGAATTTGTTCTAACTTTTGCTCTTAGCTGCCACGCTATGCCCAACTGTGAACAGAGACATTATGAAATGCTGTCTATAGTGAACAGGCACTAAAGACACCCCTCCTTGCTGACCAGGGCTTGACATCCACCTCCAAGTAAACAGGATTCAGAAGACACATGAAAGGTCTCTTTTGAAGCCCATATCAGATTGCTCCACTGATGACTGAGATGTTTTTAATGATGAACCAAGATGTTTTTAATGGTGGCACTTTTAAGCGTTCAGAATTGTAGCTCTGCTTCCTTCTGCTACAAAATAGTAGAAAATAGCTACATCATAGCAAAAATACAGTTGTGTGAAGCACCAGCACCTTTGGGAGCACAAGGGAGAACATCCAACAGCCGGAATGGCAGCGGCTGCTGCTGGGGATCCCCAGGTGCTGGGTCTGCTCCAACAACTCCTGCTGCCAGCAGGCAGGGGAGAAGGGGTGCTGCCTTGGTCTGGCTCTCGCTAACTTAGTGCAGAGCTCAAGTTGCAGTGCTTTCTGTTGCCTAAGGCAAGGAGAGATCTGAGGACTTTGGCAGAAAAAAGATAAAACTAATAAACTCAGAACAGTGCTGGAACATTGCACACCCAGCTCTATTATTACCACTGGCAAATAAAAAGGACCCATTTAAAAGCATTGATTGTCTTGAGGCAGATCTGAAAAGTGAGGAAACAGAAAGGTGAGAAATGTTAACCCAGTGTTCTGCTGAGCACAGTCATCCTCACAAGCAGGCACCTTGCTCTTCATCCTCCCCATTTTCAGTGTCCATCATCTCTTCCTCCTCTTCATTGTCGTAGTTGTAGTTTGGGTCGAAGGTGATGTACTTCAAACACAACCCCATCACATTAGGGATGTGAGGGTCCATTTCCTTTGGGCACCTGTCATGAGAAATAAAAATCCCAAGGGCTAATAAACCAAAGACTAAGCTATTTTAAATATCCAAATAATATAATTAATTTCAAAAGGATCCCAAAACGCTTCACAGACTATATGAACATTCTGTTAACATGAGTTAAACCAGAGCTGCTCCTTCCTGCTGTGCAGGAAGCAAGACCGTATTCCCCTGGGGAGGATGCAATGATTTCTGTCAGGAAAGGAATACACTACCATCACCATCTGGTCGGATCCTCCCTTCCTGGGAGAAACCCCAGCAGCTCTGCAGCACTCCTTTGCCCAAACAAACAGTAAAGGTTTGACCAAAGAACAGAGCTGCAGCTCAGCAGCTCGCCTGCCCGAGCCCCTGCCTGCCCCCCACTCCCCTGCAGTGCGAGGGGGGCACTTCCCTCTTGCCGAGAAATGCTCCAAGGACCAGGAAAAGCCCCACTCCCGCAAAGCCAAAAGAGAAACACTCTCATGTGCTGAGGTAAAACAGCTCGTAACCCAAGCCCAACTCTGCCCGTGAGGAAGAGATTTCATTCATGAACTGTCTTTCCCACCAGGAACGCACGTAGAAAGGTACACGACCCCGGGCGCTGAAAATACAGGTATTTATACCCGGCAGACACTGCTGCACAGGACAGAGCACAGTTGTTCAAGGGCACTCACCTCCTCACAAAAGACTCAAAGGCCTGAAAGCAATATTCTCTCAGCTCGTCATCTTCCACGTTACAGTACTGAACAATCAGAGGAATTATCTTCTCCAGATGTTCTCCTGGGAAAGGCAAAGTAAGAAGCAATGAAAAATCATTCCAGGCTTCCCTCATATGAGCAGTCCACAGTTCAGCTCATCTGCTACTCCCTTCATGTGCCTGGCAGAGTGTTCCTCCTCTGGACACCATGGTCCAGCATGCAGGAGTTTCCATCAGAGCAACCCTGCTCCCTGTCCTCAGCCCCTCATTGGCATTTCAGTCACAGGAAGAGCTGTGATGTGAAATCTTCTAGGAAATCTTCTAATCTCAGCTCTGGCAGATCTTTTAGACAAGTAAGACAATATGCTGCCCTCCGCTTCTCCCCTCATTTAAAATGGGGTGAGTCCACTGACCCAATTCACAGAGGCGTTAACTCAGACCAGGGAAGCACTGCAAGACCTTGAGATGAAATCACTGCAGAAGGGCAGCCAGAGAGCTACCCTGGCATCTCACCCTTCCCAGTGGAGACCAGAGCACCAGGTCAGGACCACAGAGGGAAGGAGGAAGCACAAGCCCCTGAGGGGTTAGGAACAGAGCGAGCACACTTCTCGTACCCCTGACAGGAGCTGGTCTAAAACGCAGGTGCGTTTCCCAGTGTCACTTCGAGCTCCTCGCCCTACCTATGCGGTGTCCAGCCTGCCTGCTGATGCCAGCCACACACTGAATGTACGTCCTGGTGGTAGAAGTAGACTCATTCCTCTTCAGCTCGGTCAGCAGATGCTCTGTCAGCTCGGAGAAGATGCTTCCACTGCAGGTCAGGACAAGATGGCCCAAGGCGATGATGGCCCTTTTCCGTACTGCCAGCCTGGGGCTCGTCAGCTGGGGCAGGAGGCAGTTCAGGATGGAGGAATGGAAAGAGTAGAGAGTTCCTCCCAGTCTGCAATCAACAGAACGAGGCAGATGTTGAAAGCCAAAGCCTCAGAGAAAAAGCCTTCCTGCCAGCAAAAAATGTAAAAACCCCTCCGCTATGAAGAATTCACACACAATGTCAGGAGAAAGAGGAAAAGAGTGGGTTTGGGATTTTGGTGTGAACCCTGACTTATTCTGTGTAACACAAGAAGAGGTTATTTGTCTCCCTCAGGGAGGAGTTTGATCCCAACGGTGTCCTTCTGGGTGACCTGGGGGTTTGTCAATCACTTTCTGCACGCATTTGGCACACGACACTGTCACTGACTTACGCAATGAGAGAAAGAGGCCGCCAGGAAAAGAAAATGTGTGAGTGATCAGATCACAGGGCTAAAATAACCTTCCCTGCTTGCCCTCTCCCTGCCTGCGTGTGCCTGAACTAAGCCTCTGTGGGATCTATCACCAGTGTTACTGCTACTCCCCAGCACAGAAAGGCTCAGCACGTCTTGCCTTATCCCTGCTGGGGATCTGCTCCCAGCGCCAGCCAGCCCAAATCTTTTATTTTTAATTCCTCGTAGTAGGATTAGGGAAATAGAGCAATCAAAAGCAAACGTGTACGTGCAGCCCCCTGCTGTACAGCGCTGCCTGAAGGAAACCCCTCGGTACCTGCTCAGCATATCTGACAGGATGTCAAGCGCCTCCAGCTGCACAGAGACATCCTCCTGCTTGCCAATGGCTCCTGTCAGCTGGGCCGTGATCTTCTTGCACACATTTGCTGTCATGGTGGAGCCTGCAACAGAGCCATTTTTCCCCACTGTCAGTTAAAAAGAAGTCTTTGTATTGCTAAGAATGGTTCAATCCCTCCTATGCTAATAAAAGCAACCACCACTGGGAGAGCCAACCAGACCAGCGATCAACCAGCTTTGGTTTGTGATGGGGAACTCTTTCTGCAGCCAGCAAGCATCTCCCCTTGGGCCCCTCACCACAGGAAGGACATTGAGGGGCTGGAGCGTGTCCAGAGGAGAGCCACCAAGCTGGTGAGGGGTCT
>JAOQGH010000003.1:15667347-15757285 GCA_025769975.1 Gallinago jamesoni | reverse complement strand
TGGGGGTTGGCCTCTTCTCCCAAGGGAATAATGACAGGAGCAGAGGAAACGGTCTGAAGTTGGGGCAGGGGAGGTTTCGATTAGGTCTTGGGAAGAATGACTTTGCTGGGAGGGTGGTCAGGCACTGGAACAGCCTGCCCAGGGAGGTGGTGGGGTCACATTAAGAAACATGTAGACATGGCACTGCAGGGCATGCTCTAGTGCCCGAGATTTTTGGTTTGTGTCTGTTTGTGGGTCTGGGTTTTTTTTGTTGTTCTTTTTTTTGTGGTTGGACTCGATGATCTCAAAGGTCCCTTCCAGCCATGAAGATTCTGTGATTACTGAGGGCAGTCCCTCAAAAACTGCTCCTTAAAATAAAATAAATGCCAGCTTTTCCACCTTCTTCTCTCCCAGGCCACCTCTGGCTCTTCCGGGACGCGGGGACAAACGATGGCCTCCTCGTCAACCAGCAGGAGCTGTTCGTAGCGGCTCCCAATGTGAATAAGGCGGACATCACGCTGCCAGGTAAACGGAACGGGACTGCACCTGTCGTGGGATCTAGTGAGCTTTGTGCTGGATCTCTCTGGACTTCAGCCTAAGGACCTAGTGAGATGTCAAGTATTTGAATATTAAACCCTGCCTTAAAAATAGGAAGAGATCATGAGGGTTTGTAAATACAGCTGTGTCATTGCACCGTATTGATCAGAGCTGTTGACACACCTCTCATTTGTAGATGTCTCAAGGGTTTCACAGGGCACCTCACAACAGGAAACAGGTTGTTTTCCTCTTTCTAGTGAGTCTGGGGTGCTGTGAATAGCGCTGCTGTGTGTTCTGTTCTGTATTCACACACCTGGGGAAGTGCTGCCTGTGCTGCAGAGCCCTTGTGATGGGGTCGTGTGTGTGTTTTTATCCGCAGTGTTCACCCTGAAGGAGAGGTGTCTCCAGGTTGTTCGCAGTCTGGTCAAACCAGTGGACTACAGGAAACTGGACATTGTTCGATCATTATATGAAGACCTGGAAGATCATCCTGATATTAAGAAGGATCTTCATCGGCTTTCTCTGGAGAAAAGTGAAATGTTGAACAGAATTCTGAAATAACGTCATTATTCACTCCAGGCTCTATTTGAATAGCAAACCACTGAGTTTAAGCAGGGACAGTCATCGCGAAACATGCCAAGAACTACTGTCTGTGTTTTAAGTTCTGGAACGTAAACTCAGTTAAATTGTGGGAACCTCGCTGTGATGGTAACTCAGGTCCAAACGACTAGACAGCACGTAGGAGCACACAAGGTTCCTGATGGTCCAGTTCTGCTCTTCGTTCGCACATTGCAAACGGATGACTCCAGAGGCCTCGTGCAGGAGAAGCTCAGAGTTTTATTTTGGCTGTCTCAGAACTCTGCAGAGGGACAGAGAGCAGGTCATCTCTTTGGAGAATGTGTGGACAGATCCGCTTTCCTTGTATTAGTGATTATAAGCGGCAGACCAACACCTGTTTTGCTCAAATAATTTGTGTTTGACAGAGTTTTGCTCTCTCACACTTAGCCTAGATTTGCGGTGAATCACAAGGCCGTTCCTGTCTGCAAGGGGTTTCCACCACCACCTTCTGAGAACCTGACCCGAAGTGTGATGTTGATGGAAAGATGACATGTGTAAACGCTTGGGGTTTTTTCTGCCTCTCAGTTTTGCATTTATAAACCTGTGTAATATCCACTCTGAGGCTGACCCATTTTTATGCAGGTCATACCTTGAATGCCTTGTTTGTCCTTTACCATTGGGTTTTTACCTGGTTGATCTCAAGCAGGTCTAGCCTCGTCAGCCACGTAGGCTGGATCGTGCTTTGGGGATGCCTTTCTGCCCCACCACTGCCTCCCCAGCTGCCAGTATAGGTTTATCAGGTGATGTTCCTGAAGGGAGGGTTCTGAGCTCTGCCTTTCCCCATCGCAGTGCTGCAGTTCAGGCTGTACTGGGCGGCCTTCTCGGGGACCCCTGGCCTTGTTGGTGTCTCCTGGGGAGCAGAGAGTGGGCTGTATCAGTTCGTACGGGCCTGGGTCCAGCTCACAGAGAGATCCGACCTTTATTACAGGCTAGATAAGCAGAGAAGGCATTTCTTTACCTGGGTTCTGTTCCCCCCGTACCTCAGCCAGGATGTGTGTGTGTGTGAATGTGCAGGCACAGGTTGGAGCAGCGTTGCTTGTGGTGGCTCCATGAATTGTTGGCCAAGGAGGAGGTGCCCATGTTAGTGCTCTTCAGGGTTGGAAGCGGGTTGGTGTGAGCTTGTAGCAGGTTATGTTTCTTTCCCCTTACACATTCTAAGGCGCAGATGGAAACTGGTGAGAACATGCATGTGTTCTGGAAGTGTGAAATGTCTCCCCTTTTTGTAAACCGGTTTTTCTTACATATTTGAAGTGTATGAATCGATCTTTGTCATAAAAATGTAATTCCATGCTTTTCTACTTGGAGTAAATTCTGTCAAGTAACTTCCCAGTGCTTGTGGCCTTGTGCTTGCAGCACTCTGGTAGCAGGTAATTTTGGCTGGAGTTTTCCAGCTGCTCAGCTCCTTCATTCTGCTGGTGAAATTCTGCTTCCCAGAGTTTTACAAGAAGTCTGGGGGAGTGAGATGAATTCCATAACTACTGAGTTAATTTTGGCTCTCACCTAACACCTAAGTGTTGATTTTCCTGTTGACAAATCACAAAATACCTTTTTTTTTTCCCATACATCAGGTTTAAAAAACTTTGCAGCTTCCTCCCTCCACAAGACGAGAAGCTCTTGAAACCAGGTCTCGCTCGTAGGGGAGGGGGTTTGTGTTCACAGCCCAGAGTCCCCCCTGATGCTGCGTTTGCTCCATTCCTTATCTGGTGGGGCAGCGGTTGTGAGCGGGGTCAATAAACCCCCCTTTGGCTGGGCCTAAGAGTCAGATCGTCAGCTGCTCTCACAACCCTTCCGTGAACTGCTTCAGTAGTAACGTCAGAAATAAGATAAAACACCAGTAACAGCATCAGCCCAGCTGGGAAGCCTTTTGCTTAGCGGCATTCTAGCGTAAAGCCAGTGGGATGAGACCTACATACCTCTGTCACTGGAATGCAACAGCTTCTGGTATTTCTCATCTCGTTCTTCAGCCAGACCGTGGTTTGGGTGCTTCCGCAGAGTACAAGGCACTTGCACTAAAGGGAGTAACTGACATAAAAGCCTGCTCACTTAGAATTGTTAAAGCAGGTGTGTAAATGTTGTAGTAGGACTTTTTTTGCCATTAAAGAATTCCTATTGATAAAAAAATGTAAAAAAAAAAACCCAAACAACAAAACCAAATGTTGTAGCTAGGTAAACTTCTGGAGAAATGCTTGACATACGCAAGAAAAGTGATTTCCTGCTGTGGAGCGTGGGGCTCCTCTGGGTGGGAGAGAAGAGACCCGAGGAAGCCCCGGGGGTTGGTAACCAGTCAAAGGTGTCATTTCCTGCTGTGGGTGGTTTTGAGGGAGTCAGCGCTGCCTCTGTGCTGACCCGGGGGCAGCAGGAGGGGGGACAGGCCCGGCCCAGGCTGGAGGTCCCCGCTCTGCACAAGGGCTGGTGCGGGGCTGGGGAACGCGCTGCTGCGGGACGGGGCCGGTCACACGGAGCTGAAAACACCGGAGAAATAACCGATTGCTCTGGCGTTGGGTCAGGGTGCGGGGCTGGGGGGAGCACGGAGCCTGCCCGGTACCGACGGGAACGCCCCCACACGACGGGAAGGCAGCACCACTCCGGTCTCCCTCCGAAAAAGCAAATCCCAGTTCCCTTGTAAAACGTGTTATTCTGCATCGTGTCTCGTGCCCCACGGAGGCCGTGCGCGCGGCGCCACGCGTTCTTCACCCGCCTGTTCTGCCAGACAAATACTCCAAAAAGGTCTCCCAGGTTTCCCCAGTGCCCACGGGGAAGGAGCGGGATTTTTTCCTGCTTTTAGCCAGCTCTCGGCAGCACAGGTCCCGGTCTCTCCCGAGGCGCCTGTCGGAGAGGCTCTGATCCTCCGCCCGGGGCAGGGGATGGGGGGTGTGTCGGGGGGCTGTCGGTGGGAGAAGGCAGGGGAAGCCCCATGGATTTAACTACTGAGGCTGAAATAGAATTACTGCTGAACAGCCAGGGCCCTGGGCAGCCTTTGAAGTGGGGTATTTCAAATAATAATGCACTTTGGATATTTTTATGTAGGTTTTTTTTTTCTGTCTTTTGACCTTGTAGCTAAAATAATATCACATTTTTTTGGCTTTTACTTGCCACAGTGGGGGTAAGAAATTCATTGTTGCTTTAATGATGCTTGAAAGGTTTGTGATTTCTGAGGCAAGAAGTACAAAAATCCGCCAAAGCATGAAAGTTTGATAAAGCAAGATGTAGCTCTACTGTGAAATACATGCAGTTTATAAAGAAATAGTAAATTAAAAGCTCTCAAAACTTCGAGTGCTCTCCGCAGCTCACGGGGAGGCGCTGGGGCCGGGTGTGACGGGGGGAGCCCTGGAGGGAAGGGTTGTGGTGACGCGGGGTGGGGGGTCCCGTGGTGGCCTGGCCCCCGCTGGGGGCTCCCCGAGGAGAGCGTGTTGCCCGAAGTAGTTGCATTCATTAATTAATTATATTTTTAATTAAAAAATAGGTTAAATACAAAAAAAAAAGGGGGGGGTAAACCTAACAATTTAGAAAAATCTCTAAAATCGTATTTTAATCCTAATCCTGGGAGCGGTCCTGATGATGCTCACCCCTCGCTCCGCAGCGGCGGCGGGTCGGGTCCCCGGGGGGGCTGTACCCCCGGGGGGTCCGTGCTCCCCCCGCCCCCGGCGGGCTCTGTGGGACTTGCTCCGGCCCCCGGCGGGGTTGGAGGGTCTCGGGGGGGGTGTCTGTGTGTGTGTGTCCCCCGGGTGACACCCGGAGCGGCGGCCGCAGCCCCCCGCCCCACCGAGAGCCCCCCCCCCGCACGGAGCGGGGCCGGTCGCGGGGCGGCGCTGGGAGGGAACGTGACGGCGGGGGCCGGGCCTGACGTCACGGGAGCAGGAAGGCGGCGGCGGCGGCCCCGTCCCGGGGAGGAAGCGTCCGGAGGAGCCCGGCCCCGGCAGCAGCGGCCCCGGGAGCAGCGGGCACCGAGGGGCAGAGCGGGGCCGGGTCCCGTCGGGAGGGCGCTGCGGAGCCATGACCCTGCAGCAGCCGCCGCCGGCCCCGAAGGGGGGCTGCCCCCCGGCTCTCTACATCCACAGCATGCCCGCCTGGGTGCTGGAGGATTTCTGCCAGAAGATGGACTGCCTCAGCGACTACGACTGGATGCGCTTCGGTGAGGGGGGGCCGGGGATGGGGCCCGGGGATGGGCAGGGGCCGGGGGGGGTTGGCGGTGCGGAGGAGGGGACGAGGCCGCCCCGCACGGGCCCTCTGGCCGCCCCCCGAAGCGTGTCCCGGGGAGGGAATTCCCGCACACGCCCCCCCGGGATGCAGCGGAACCGCGGAGCAGGTGGAATCCCGCGGGTCCCGGTCCCTCCGCCCCCCCCGGCACCCACCCCATCCCCGGCCGCTGTTGCCCGTTCTCACAGCACCCTCCCTTGTCCCTGCCCGTTCCGTTTCTCCCCCTTCCCTTCACGAACGTTCCCTCTGTCCCCGCTCCTGCTCCCTCTGTCCCGCCCGTGGGAGTCTTGCAGTCGTCCCTGCAGTTTTTGTTCTTTCTTTCTTTCTGTGTCCCGCTCCAGTTCTAACCTGAACCTGTCCTTAGTTCCCAACCTTCCTTTATTTAACGTGATTTCACTCCATTCGAGACCCCACTGGCTCTGCTGAGGAGCCTCGTGCCGCAGTTGAACGTGCCACCCCTGGTGGGATTCACCTCCGCTGCCCTCGGAGGCCTAAAGCCAGAGACCCCAGGCTAAGGTGTCCCCCCCAGCTCCCCCTCCCCACACGCCGTGGGTCAGTCTGTGGGTCAGGCACCGTGTCTCCGCGTAAAAATAGCTGCGTCTCACCCAGAGCTTTATCTGAGAGTCAACAACCCCCAGATGATTCATTTCTGTTTGGATTGCCGCAACACCGGGATTTGGCACCGTGGGCGGGAGCGCAGTCTCACCGCCGACTTCTCTTACCTGGCTCGGGACAGTCACACCAGGAATTTAATCTGTGTTTTGGTATAAAGTACTATGGTGAAACAAAATTATGGGGAAAACACACTGAAGACTGTGTCTGGGTTTTCGTTTTGGGTCTCCGCTGTAACAATGCGTTTGCCAGAGCAGTCAAAGGAGTAAAAGAAAGACCTTCCTTTAGGAGCTGAGCGTCCTTCGTGTCCCCGTGGCCGATTCAGGGTGATCCTTCCTTTTAAAAGTGTCTTTCAGATGATAAAGCCAAGCGTGTCTCACACCTTGGTGCTCCCAGCTCGCGCTTGCTTGGGTTTTCTGACTTTTACACCAAAATATCCCTTGTCTCCCCCCAGCCTCCTACGTGATAACGGATCAAACGGAGCTACGGAAGATCAAGTGCATGGAGAGGACGGGGATCAGCATAACGAGGGAGCTGATGTGGTGGTGGGGCGTGAGGCTGGCCACCGTGCAGCAGCTCCTGGACCTGCTGGAGGGGCTGCAGCTCTACCGCGCCGCCCAGGTCATCCTGGACTGTGAGTAACTGCCCCTTCCCCGACGGGGAGCCCGGCTCCTTCCCACAGCACCCCCACCCCAGCCCCGGCACCCCCCGGCCCTGCCGGGAGTCTCCTGCTCAAATTCTGATTTCCCACTCTCTCACGTGAAACATGTGGTGCGAAAGGAAGAGGTGACCTAGAGGAGGAATCAGCTGGTCCCCCTGGTTCCTCGTCCCACCGCTGCGGTGGCTGTCCCGGCTGCCTGGGGAGGTGCCGAGAGTGGCCGTGCCCTCAGCCGGGGGTGGCACTGCCGCCCATCAGGCCGCTTTCGAAACACAGCCTAGTTAGGAATGCTCTCATTTCTCATGCATTCCCGTTTCTCTGTGATGTTTTGTCATTATAATTGTCAACAAACTCAGAGTAGAGGAGCATCTACTCAGTTGTGCCTCTGCGGCCTCCTCTCCTGCACCCTAAGAAAAAGGTTACGGAAAGGAGAAATGGTTTATTGACCACCTACGTTACTATTTCTTTATCTCACTTCGTATTTTCTCTGCTCCTACCACATGTTCTCCTCGATCCCTCTGTCAATTAAACACCCGTAGCCTTTTCTCATTCTTAGTGTGTAATTCTCCCCCGTCTCCAGGTTCCTCTATTTCAGACTTACCTTTTCTGATGTAGGCTGGTAGTTTGAGCTCAGTCTGCCCAGTTGAGGTAAACTGTTGCCTTATAGAAACCACAACACTTAGACATAATTTTCCTTTGCACTTTTCCCCGTTGAAAATGGTGTTTAAATTGTTTCTGGAAGCCACAGGGTACCTTAAACCAGTTCTGGCACCAAATCTGTTGAATGTTGAACCCTGGACAACGAACTCTCTGTGTGTATTGAGTTGCCCTGAAAAGTTGAGAGTGGACCAAATTCCCCTTTTCACACATATTCCTACCCAAAATCTATTTATTTTTTTTACTTTTTTTTTTTTTTTGGCAATGCGATGTTTGTGTGAATTTTGCCAGTTCTCCCTAGAGGATGTGTAGAAGTGACAGTGCCAGGTTTTGAGGAGGGGGCTGTGAGAGCGGAGGGAGGTTCTGCCCGGGTGGGGGTGGGGAGGGCTGCGGGGGCAGTGGGGGGGGGGGTGTGGGCACCCAGGGGCTGCGTGGGGGGGGGCTGACGTGGGTGCCCGGGGCTGTTGCGACAGCGCTGGACACAGCTGGCACCTGCCCCCCCCGGCGGAAAGTCCAGTAGCACGTCACGGGCTCTGGCCATGGCCGGGCTTTCTGCTGCCCGTGGCCCCCCGGCACTGGCCCGGCTTCACACCTTCCTTTGCCGGGGCAGAAAAAAAATCTTCAACACTGGTATTCTGAACTGTGTTTTCCTTTTTTACAAAAAAGGCACGTTAATCACCGCAGCACCAGCAGCCTTCAGGGAAATTCTGCCTTAGCACCTCGAACCCGCAGACCCGACGGCGAGCGCTGCCCCGTTAATACACCTGAGCTGGGCAGTCTGTCTGCCCCTGGGCAGTGTTCAGCCCGGTTCGTCCCTGGTCCGGGGAGAGTCCCCGGGTGCTCTCCCGTCACACGCCGCACCGTAACCGCTAATTAGCTCCAGCCCTCACCTTCCCTCCTGCCGGCTGCCTTACCCCGCTGTCTTCCTTCACAGAGTTCATCGACATTCCCGTAATCCCACTTTATACGCTGGGATTTCATAAAGCAAAACCCTGCATTCTCCTTCTGAGAAACACAAAAACTGAACAATTACTGAACATTTTCACCACTCTGTAATAGCGGCAACAATTTCCAGTGTCCGGGCTGTGGCCCTGCACCCAGCAGGTCCCCAGGGGCAGCGCGTTAAACCCTGACCCCCCTTGCACAGAGGTTTGTCCCTCTGGCCATGCACAATGTAAAGCGTGAGGCTTCCAACCCACGAGCGGCTTCCAGCAGCGTCGCCATTAAAGATAAAGATACAACCCAGATAAAAATAATCACCGCCACCGCACAGAAGCGTTCATCATCCCGCTGTTTGTCCGGGGGCTTTTTTTCTACGCGCTGTGTAACCACCGCACGGGACGGGACGGCCCTGCTGCCTCTTGGGGTTTGCCAATTTACCTGCTTTTTTAATTGAGCTCTCTCAAAAACATTTGTGAGACTTTTTGGACTTCGCTTGCCACAAGCTGCAAAAATGGAGGGTTTTCCCCTGGTTAAAAATAAACCGCAGCCAGTTTCCCCCCGGGTGCAGGAGCCACCCCGAAGGAAAGGCTGGGTTTGTAGAGCTGCAGCTGGCTGCTGCCCCGGGCGGGGGGCTCCCTGGGGATTTCCGCGGGCTAGGTAGCAAACAGGGAAAGGAAATATTAAGAACTGGTGGCAAGAAAGAGCCGCAGTGAATTCAGCTGCCGCAGGCCCTGGAGTGCTGCAGGGTCCGACTCCGGGGACAGAGCTCTCTGGTTCCTGCCTGAGGGCGGCCAGTGCCGCATCGGGGGCTCCACGGGGGCTGCAGAGGGCGTTGGGAGAGATTTTGGGTTGCACTCTGAGTTCTGTAAAGCCATATGAAGGCGGGATAAAGAGGCTTTAAAAGAGGAGGGAAGAGACAAATCCTGTCGAGTGATCAATTTTTAGTTGTTTCAGGATGATCAATATTAATTTTTGTCCCAGACCAATTCACATGCAGTAGATTGTAAAACTACCATGAAATTATCTTTTTAAAAAACTTCTAATAGTTGTCTTTTCTATTGGAGTCCATAGCAAAGCTTCATGTTCATTGAAGTTGCAGAAAGTCTGGATTATTTTGTTCTATCATGTGGAAGTCATTAATTTTTCCTGGAATTTATTAAATACAGGCATTCCAGTGGGCACTCAGTCAGAAGCAGAAGTGATTTCTAGCAGGATCCTTTTAGGTTTAGACAAATCTTTGAGGTCTCCACCCTCTACTTCTGCTTTTTTATCTATATGTGAATGTGCTTACTGGTGTGATCCCTCCTGGGCAGATATGGAGAATACATTGCTGGTTCCACTGGACACTTCAGAAAACCATGTGGTCCCTGCACCACCAGAATCCTCTTCCTTCTCCCTGACCCGAGTCAGACGCGGCACACGGGGGAGTTCTGCTGGCACAGGAGAGTCCTACCTCCCTCCAACAATTTCTTGCCTACTCTAGTCCTGCTTCTGGATGTCCATCAAATTACATTTTTTTTAATGTCAGTTCTTTAACTTCAGTAGTGACCTGTTTGTGTGATGTGCAGGAAGTTGCAAAATTCACAAAAAACCCTGAAAAATAGGTTGGAAGAGGGAAGTGAGTCTAATTCTAGAGACTTCTAGGTCAAAGCACAGGAGGGAAAAGCCAACTGCAGATGCCGGGGCTGTCAGCTGTGACTAAGGCCTGGATGACAGCCCATTTCTAAAACCCGTGAAATCTGGGGTTTCGTAGCGCTCTGGGAGGAACAGAGAAACATCCCTGCTCCTGCCGAGTTCTGGTTTGAAGACCTAGTTCCATTCCAGCTGTCAGGGCTTGTCTGCCCTGATCGGCTCTGCCCAACCCGGGTTTGTTGCTGGCAGCAGACTGTCGATGAAACATGCGGCTTCCTGCCCGTCTCGGACACTCCCAGGGCTTTGTTCGTGTGAAAAAAAACAAAGAACAAAGCTACGATCTGATTTCAAATGCAACCAGAGGCTGCGGCTTCTGATTCCAAGGCCACCACTGCCCTCAAGATGCAGAGTTGATAAAACAGCGGGATGAAAAAAAAACATTGTATTTTTGTGTTTATTTTATATAAAATTAAGACATTCATTTTGATTTTTAAGACAATGCTGATAAAGGAAGCCGTGGTTATCAGGCAGCAGAAAGTCCTTACACCATCCCCAGTGCACACTGGGCATCGCCCAGCTCCTTTTCAGCCCCAGTGTTCAGTGTGTTCCTGGAGGAGAATTCAGCTGCTGCTCCAGGAGATACTGACAGCCTCGCAGGATTTTTTTTTTTTTCCCCATCCTAACTACAGCTTACTCTAATTTTAATAATTCCCTCTAAGATGTACACACTCTGCAAGCTCCTGAACGCTGAAAGCATCTCTGTACTTCTTTCCACTGCTTTTCCCAGCCTGATTCTTAGATTTCCCAAGCTGGGTACAACAAGGATTTCTCTCTCCAGAGCGGGAATGAATCAATAATTTGGCCTTTACTTTTTCCCTGTATATCAGTAAGTCTTGACTTTTCACCATTTTTATGTTTTCCTTGGGTTGTCTCCAGTTTCTTTCTTTCTGTTCCTAAGTAAGAGTATGATTCTTTATTGCAAATAGTTCTATGTAGGAAAGTGTTCAGGGGCATCGTCACGGCACTGAAACCACACAACTGAAACCATCCTAAAACATTTAACTGATATAAGAGACTATTTATCTTTTGCATCGCCATCCCAGGTATTTGTTCGAAGCTATCACTCCTCATTAATTTTCAGTAGTAGTTAATGTCAGGAATATGGTCTGAATTTAAACACCAGTTGTAGTCCCACAGTTTCACAATTAATTGCTGGATTGCTCATTTTAATGTTCGCATTAATTTACAGTCAGTTTTCCCAACTAGGATTTTTTGCTGGTAACTGATTGGAGTCAGACTCTGTTTTCCCTGATAATTCTCATCTCTTCTTTCTTCTCTTTTGAAGGGACATCAGCCTCTAGTACTACCAGCTCTGAAAAAGAAGAGCTGGTAGAGCCGCCTAAACAGGAGAACGTATCCTTAACTCCCACAGAAAAGAAAACTAAAGGGGGAAAAAATGAGCTAAGCCTGTTGCCATCAGCAGACCCCTCACACCTGGGAGTATCGGCAGCAGGGGGTAAGTAACAGTCTGAGTTGGCTGTAACACTGGAACGACCGAGCAGACAGGATGCTTCCCAGTTGCTTTCACTCTGGAATCATTAATATATTGCTCCTGAATATCGTCACATGTGAAGATTTGCATTTTTCCTTTTCCTGTTGTCTCCTGAGCTGTTTATTCCCAACCTTAGCACACAGCCCCCTGTTCCTCCTTCCCAGAGCTCTCTCGCTGTGCGAGACGCTGGCTGTGCCTGTCCCTGGGGTCTCAGGATGTCATGGAATCATAGAATCATTTTGGTTGGAAAAGCCCCTTGGGATGAAGTCCAACCATCAACCCTACTCTACAAAGTTCTCCGCTACACCGTATCCCCCAACCCCACATCTAAATGACTCTTAAACACCTCCAGGGATGGTGACTCAACCCCCTCCCTGGGCAGCCTGTTCCAGTGTCCGACCACTCTTGCTGTGAAAAATTCTTTCCTAATGTTCAGTCTAAACCTCCCCTGTTGGAGCTTGAAGCCATTCCCTCTCGTTCCGTCACTAATTACCTGGGAGAAGAGACCAGCCCCAACCTCTCTATAGTGTCCTTTCAAGTAGTTGTAGGACCCACCAGCCCCACAGACACGGGGAGCTCCCTGGGACCAGCCATCAGTGTGCTCGTCCCACCAGGAGGAGCCAGGAGCACAGCTCCCTGTCTTCCCACAGCTCCTCACAGGTTATCCCGAGTTAGGAAATTCAGCAAAATGTCCCAGACCTTCACAGTTACGCACAGGCGGTGGTATTGTAAAAACGAGTTGCATTTTCAGTTTATTGTTTCAGTTTCAGGTGCTGTTCCTGAAGGACCCTTGTTTTCACTCCCCTCCCCACCGCCTCCCCCAAGAGACCTTTTGAAATCTTTACAGTCAAATCCTCCCGTCTCATCAAGCGTGAAGGTAAATCCCTTTGTACTCATTGGTTCTAACAATGAAAATCGACTTCATGACATTCTGTGTTTCTTCAATTAAAGTTTATCCCTCTACTTGTATAAAATACAGATCTGGTCAATAAGCGGGACTGTGTGGACTGAATATAATGGTAATGCTACAGTTTGATTACTTAGGGTTTACATCACTGTTTTTGCCAGTGAAGGGGAAAAATTAACACCGTTTCATAGTGCATAGCTCTGCACAGAAAACATGCCCACAAACAACAATTAATTTTGAAGGAGATTCCAGTCTCGATTTTACACAGAACTCACGATTTCTGGTGGGATGACAGGGCAGGGCAGTACATACCACAGACTAGTCAGAATGCGGTACTCTGTTTAGTTTAATTTTATAATTAAAATGTGGTTTCTGCTCCAAACTGGGCTAGTACCAAATTTCAGCGGGGTTGCCCAGAGCCTTGTGTAGCTGCCAGTTGACAGTCTCCAGGGATGGGGTTCCGTCACCTCTCTGAGCTGGTTCCAGGGCTTAACCAGCTCCTTGTGGGAGGTTTTTCTCGTGTTCATGTTGATTTCTGTGCAGTCTCTGGTTCCTCCCTAGAGCTTTCTGGTCTTTAAGACAGTCTGGCTGGATCTGGCCTGTGGTTCCCCAAGAGTTTCCCAGATCCAAGTGCACACTCTGGTCCCATCACTGTGATGGTTTGTTGTTTGGTTTGTTCTGTTTGGTTTATTTTTTTTAAATTTTTTTTAAAGAAGATTGCATTTTAAGACTTCAAACTCTCCCAAAAGAACATGGTTCCAGAGCACCAGCCAAGAGAAGATTGCTACAAAGAATGCAGTAGTTCGGGAGTTTCTTGAGAGGGAGTTGTTTTGTTTTCTCCAGGCTGGAGCACGTGGAGGCTGTGAAAGCTGGGTGATTAGGCACGCTGGAGCTGCAGTAACAATTGCCATTGGGACCTGCTGCACTGGAAACAACACATTATTGTGCAATGCCAGATGCTTCAGTAGATGTGAAGCTCCAGAACATAAATATGTTAAGAGGGATCCTACTTTCTGATCCAACTCTTTCTTGATACATGCCCCAGTCAAACAGATTAATATTTTCTCTAGTTTAAACTAACATCACTTCAAGTGAATATATGGACTTTTAAACAAAACTAGGTCTGTTTTCTGGGAAAGGTGGTGATGCAAATCGGTAAATGTTTTCTCATCTACTATGCAAAATTTTAACATCAGCAAAGCACATCAGAGAGGTGTTGCAAAGGGAGGCCCCAATGAGAGACTGCACAGCAGCTTTCACGATTCCTTTCAACAATCACAGTGATTGCTTAAATCATGGAAAAGAAAATATGACACCTGAAAGAAGGAAAAAGCATATGAATTTTCATGAGATAATCTTGTTTCTTCTACAACTGTGTAGCCTTGCAGCTCTCCTGCTCCTCTGCAGGAGACAACGACCGACCTCCCCAGCGGGAGTCTCCTGTGGACCCCGAGGGAAGTCACTAACGCCACAAACGGTTTCAGCGACAAGAGCAGGATTTGTGAAGGCACCTTTGCGGATGTCTACAAAGGTCAGAGGAACAACATGGTGTATGTCATCAAGAGACTGAAAGAGGCAAGTGCTCCACTTTTCCTTTTCCTTTGAAGGGGTTATATTATTAGTATCTCTTGAGTGTTAGCATCTGTTTTTTAACACTGTGTGGGCAAGGAACTGGAGCAGCTACACGAGAGGAGAGGTGAAGAGGGAATGGTGTAAAGTAAGGAAACCTCTGGATTCAGCGAGCACGTGAGAGAGATTTTTCTCCTGGGAGTAGTTTTATTCACTCTGTCGGTGGGAGCAGCCTGCAGTGCAGCTCCAGGGTTGCATCAGAGGTCTGGGCTTTGGTCTAATTTTCACTTAGTTGTTGCCTTTGACACAAAGTTGCTGTGACTGATATTTGCCACATTTCTCAAGTAGCTTGTCATCCGGAGTCTAAAAGATCTGTATAAATGCAACGTCTCAGTAATGACCATTGACATCCTATTGCATGTTTTGACTTTTCAGACGGAATGCACAAACCCAAATTCCACCCAGAGATTCTTTCACACAGAAGTACAGATCTGCTTTCGGTAAGTGTGTGTTTGGCTGAGGAGGATGTGTGTGCCCTGGGTGCCACACTGGCCTGGGGACAGCGGGGTGTGCACGGGCTCTGCCGCAGCCCCGGGGAGCCGCGGGCAGGATGCAATTCCCAGAGGCCTCCCATTTGGGGATGTATTCCAGCTCGGGAATGTCTTTTTCTGTGTTGCTCTTACTTCATTTGGGAATCACTGTTGCTCTGTGCCCGCAGGTGTTGTCACATCAACATTCTGCAGCTGCTGGGTTTCTCAGTGGAAACTGGCTTGCACTGTCTGATATACCCGTACCTGCCCCATGGGTCGCTGCAAAACCAGCTCCAGCCTCAAGTAAGACATAATCTGGGCCTATTGTCTGTCTGAGATTGCAAGCTCTGCCCTGTTATTGTATGAAAACCAGTTATATCTCTTTGAGTTCTAAGAAAAAGACAAAAAAAGGCCTAAATACCCTGAGCACAAGCCCTGGAAAGGCTGCAGCTCCTCTCCAGTTCTTCTACTGCAAAGCAGATCAGGGCAACAGGAAGTTTCTGCCCAGTGGCCTTCAGCCTTTAGGTTTTTAAAGTAATGATGAACCTGCAAAATGTCTTGATTCATATTGTGGTATTTCACTGGATTTGGGAATATGTTGCTGTAGAATCCATCACTGTATTCACAGGCGTAACAAGCTGTCAAGTTTTACAAGGCCTTAAGAGGGAACAGAAAGAGTGTTTCCAGAGGACATCGCAGGGCAGAGAGACAGCAGAGAAGCAGTTGCCAAAACCAGCTCTGTGCCTCAGAAACGGCCAGTGCTTGGTGCTTTGGACACATGTGATCCTTGCTGTGTCCTTCTCTCAGTGTGTCCCACAGCAGGAAAATACGCAGCATGATATACAACAATAGGGCCCTTCCTAGAAATCATCGGTTTCTGCCTTGGACCAAGCTTCTGCTTTAGGTCAGCAGGAGTTTGGATCAGGACTACAACTAAATCTGTGCTCTTCAAAGCTCCTAATGTCTTACAGGGTTTTTACTATTTTTTCCTCACTTCCTTGCAGGCTGGTTCTGCTCCACTGCCCTGGGAGACGCGAATCAGCATTGCTGTAGGACTCATCCGAGCTGTGGAGTATTTACATAACTTTGGAATTCTCCATGGAAATATCAAAAGGTGAGGGGTTTGGCATAACCGCGCTTCCCTCATCACCTCCTCATTCCAGGGTTTCTTCAACAATAATGGCTGAAAACATGCAATCTGAAATGCACTCGCAGCATCTTTCTGCTGTCTCTTGTTCTGCAAGGTCTTTACCATTTATATTTCACCTGCCGCTCCTCTAAAGGATGAAACTGTATTCTTTCAAAGTCATTTTTGCAGTGCCTGTTCTCCCCCTCTCCCTTTCTACCATTCTTTATCCTTTCCTTCACACACACAGGCTGGAAACTTCCAGTGCTTACCTTCAATCTTTACCTGAAGTTAATTACTTGACCAATATTGTTATTTCTCTTTCTTTATAACAGCTCGAATGTCTTGTTGGATGAAAACTTTACACCAAAGCTTGGACATTCAGGTCTGAGATTGTATTCTGTTGATAAAAAATCAGAATATGCTGTGATGAAAACCAAAGTCCTACAAGCTTCTCTTACTTATCTGCCAGAAGATTTTATCAGACACGGGCAGTTAACCGAGAAAGTCGATATATTCAGCTGTGGTGTGGTACGTTGCCTTTTTTCCATGTTCTGTTGCATTCTTTGGTGCTTCTAGACAGGAAATTGGACAGAAGAGCTCGTGCGTCACACAGTTACTTTGCCAGCAATTTCCTGTCATAGTTGCTGAGGACATAATGTGTTGAAATCCT
This sequence comes from Gallinago jamesoni, assembly GCA_025769975.1. Taxonomy (NCBI): domain Eukaryota; kingdom Metazoa; phylum Chordata; class Aves; order Charadriiformes; family Scolopacidae; genus Gallinago; species Gallinago jamesoni. The sequence goes on along the minus strand of JAOQGH010000003.1, from coordinate 15,741,096 downwards.
GGTTTTAATTATTCTCACACTCCAAATAGACTAGTTGGTGGCAAAGTCAGGTGAATCTTTTGAACAACAGAAATAAAATTGTTCCTTGTTGCAAAAAAATTTAATACTGGTGATATTTGGTTGGTTTTTTTTTTAAAAAAAAAAAAGAGGAGAAAGACTGCTGTTTGATTCTCAGAATTCTTGCAGATTTGCAACATCACCTGCTAATTTGGAAGTTTGACTAAAATAATTGGTGGCCTGTGATGTTGCCTGTCTCGAGGTGTTTCCATTTAAAAAAGAAGTTACTCTGTTCAGTGTGATTTCTTATCTCAATTTAGAATTACTTTATTCTCATCCTTTGTTTCAACAGCATCTGTTGTACCTAACTATAACATTTGGACTTGGTAGGTAGATCTACAGTGCCATAAAGATTGCCCAGATCTGGCTTTGTTAAGCCATCTGAAGTAAAAGCATCATTTCAAAATGCCCTGGAAATTCAGTATTTCTTTAGTTACAAAACTCATTTTTAAAACTAGAATTAATTCTGAACAAATTGTTTTATCTTTCAAATATACTTTCTAGGTGTTAGCAGAGATCCTGACAGGGATGAAGGCACTGGATGAGGGAAGACAGCCTATCTATCTGGTAAGAAAAAACGGGAATGAGGAACACCAACACTAATGAATGGGGTTGCTGTCATAAAATGAATTTTCATGTATATAAATAGAGTTTGTTATTTAAGACTGCTGTATACATCCTGAAGAAGAGGGGTTTAGGAGCCATATCCTGGTTTCATCAGCCTACCTACACATTCCGAGTGCTGGCCCGATTATATCGGGAGATACTCCCAAATAATTAGTGTTTAAACACGTGCCTGTTGCGGAGACATTTCAGCTTCGTGCTGAAACGCTGCTGCATGGTATTTATGTGCCAGCAAGAGGTATTAGGAGCCAAACAGAATGGGGAAAGCCGGGCAGGCAGTAACTGCGGTTCCTCATCGTGTTTATTGGGTGTCAACGCATTGCACCAGTCTCTGGAATTTACCTCCCGGCCCATCTGCCCAGGCAGGGGTTAGAATGACACAAACCACTTCCACAGGCGGCCGGAGCTGGCCGGGCTCAGTGACTGCCATTCACACCCTGCTCAGGAAAACAGTCTCCACCTCTGTCCCTCGGTGGGGCGTGCTCCTTCCCGACTGCCGGCTCCTTCCAGCCTTTGCGGGGAAAACTACAGCATTCTCAATTACTATTCCCAAGCAATTCAGCAGGGTTCAAATGGGTTCAGAAAATAAAGGATCCCAGGTTAGTGAGTTCTTTACCAAACATTTGAGAAGCCCTTCACAAGAAGGCTGCTATGGGCAGCGTTCGTTATTTTTCATTGCTATAAATGGGCATAAGCCCAGAAGAGCTGGGTCTGCTTCAATGAATTTGACATCAGATCCATGCAAAGAAAACCCTTGGCCTTTTCTCTCCTGTGAAAACAAACGTTTCTGTCAGTTGGACGAATGGAGATTCTTAAAGCTTTTAGGTCTGTAAACCAGCTATTAAGGAGCAATAATCACAAATATATGGCAAGACTCATTTTGTCAGCGATTCAGGTAGAAATGAATGTTTGTATTAATTCTGCTTTCACTAATGTATCTCTTTCCTTTGAGCAGAAAGATATAATTGCTGATGAAATTCAAGCAGCGAAAGAAAGTTCACGCTCCAAAGTGAAAAATTGTGAAAAGCTGGCTGCCAAGGAAATATGCAGTAAATACCTCGAGAGCAGAGCGGGACACTTGCTGGAGGAGGTTGCTGTTGATTTTGCCTCAGCCGTCTGCCTTTGTCTGAGAAAGAAGAATGCTAACATCGCAGAGGTAACAGTTTCAATACAGCACCAAGATTTTAGTCTTCTCAAAGCAAGGTCACTCATGCCTTGCCTGTTTTTGAGTGCTGACATGGGAGACAATGTGTAAGCAGGGGGACAGGAATTATTCTGCATTCACAGATTTTGCTCTTAAAAACAGGTGCTTGAAGTGATGGAAATGGCTGACAATAAATTAAGAGAGCATTACATCTGTGGGAGCAGCCTTTCTGGGTTCTCCATGAACACGCCGGAGGAAACAGATGACGAGACGACGAGCCTGAGCTTGGACGTGCCGCCTGGTGGGATGCAGAGGGAGGGCATTGCCCAGCCAGCCACCCTGACCAGCGCCCACCCGTCCCCTCCTTCCATGGCAGCCCTGTCACCCGACATCTACTGCGGACAAGTGTCCCGCATCCCTTGTGAGTCAGACGAATCCAGCAGTTTTGTATGGAATCCTTCAGGGAAATGCCCGGAAGAGCTGCCCAGCTCCAGCTGTAAGGATTTGGAGAGCGTGGTGGGCGGTGAGGGCAGGCCCGGGTGGGCACAGCCTGCAGAGGGACCTCAGGACAGACACACATCCTGCGCCAAGGGCCATGACACCCCGGAGATGGCATCTGCTGCACGGAGTGCCTTCCCGCAGAGACTCCCTGACCTTGACTCCTCCTGCTCCGCACAAGGTAAATCCAGATAAACCGGGTCACACACAACATCCAAAAGCGTGTCATCTTCAAGCTGTTTCGGTGAAACTGCCCCTGTTCCTGCTAGGTTAACCAAAGTCTGAGTAAAAGGGCTCTAGAATTAAAATAGCAGGGACAAACCACTCTGCTCCAGAACTGCTCAGGTTCTTCTTCCGACTTATAAACGCATTTCAGTAAATCTTTTATCCTTGGTTATGATTTTACCAATAAATCTAAAAAAATATTTTCTGGTTTTCTATCAGATTTTTTTCCTAAGCCAGTTTTGTTTATATTTGTTTTAAATTTAAAATTATTTTCTATTCCTTAGGCAATAGATGGATTCTGTTCTCAATATTTGGGCTTTTTTTGTCTTTCAGCAGTAGCCAGAGAGACATCTTGGAAAATACAGATAAACGATAAAAAAAAGAAGCTCATGGAAAATATTTTGCTGTATGAAGAAGATAAATTAAACAGTTCTGAACTTTTTGAATCATAAATCAGATGGATTAATTAGCAGTGGCCAGCTCAGAAGAAGAAATCAGGACTGTGTCTCCATTAGAAAGATGGTAAAAGTGTACCTTTCATGTCAGGTTAAGTAGCAGATCTGGATCAGAAACATTAGCCCTGACTGCAGAAAACAGAAGTGATCCTACTGAGAAGAAAGAGAATTCATCTGTCCTAGGGCAGATTAAAGGTCGGTGCCTCTCTGTGAACAGAAGTGCCTTCTTCCTTTTCATCCGCAATGTAAAAAGCTATGGCAAACACAAACAATTGCCAAAGTAATTTTGGATCCTTTTTCAGTGTATTTCGGAAAGCATCTACATATAACGTGTTTTGCTAAACCCCACAGACCTAGAAGCGAGAGGGCAAGCACTGCTCAGCAGCGAGTGATGCCCCTTGTCATAACCCCACCGGGTACGGGCAGGCAGAAATCTCCAGAGATTGGAGAAGGTTTCAGTTTTCAAATTAATCTCTCCTAGTCCATATGATCTTATTCCACATACTCAAAATCTGCATTAGCAGAGAGGGAAATTTCTATGCAAGTTCTCAGATGCGTTCTACGTGACGCAATCTCAGTTTGATTTGCACTGAACATGGTTTTAAGTAAATAATTTAAGCCATGTCACTCTGCTCCGTGAGCTGCTCTTCTACACATGACACCAGCTGAAGTCTGAGTTTCACTGTCAGGAGCTCTGAGACAGTGTTCCATACTTCCTAAGAGTATTTTTGGAAGTTATGTTTTCTAAGTGTCCTTTACATGTTGTTAAGGTTTCTCATTCTGTTTCACATGGTAACTGTTGTATATTTTGGATTAGGGACAAGATTTTAATTTAAAGTATCTTTAATTTTGTTATAGGTCACTTGAAATTTGATTTGTTATATTTATTTTGGCAATGGGTTAAAGAATTGGTGGAAGACGAGCAAGTCAGGGCCCTGTTGATGGGGCCGTGCTCTCCAGGTGTTCTCAGAGAGGAATCGGTTCGTGTCTGGGCTCCCTCAGCATTAACACCCAAAACCCAGAGCTTATGTGCTGGCAGATTCCTTATGAACTGAAGGCCCCCTTAACTAAGCGTCCCTTTTACTGTTAAGACTATTTATTATTTGTAATATTGCATATTCCACTCTTGTGCAGTCTAAGGAAATAGAGGTCTATTATAAAGCAGAAGTACCAGAACGGGTTCCCGACAGGGGACTGCTGCCTCCTGCACACAGGGAATGGGGCCTGATGGACAGAAATGGCTCAAATTCACTATGGAGTTTGGGGAGTATTTAAAAAAAATATGAATTTATATGTAATTCTTGTTATTGGAACTGTGTAATGGTATAGTTTTACCAGCTTTACATGAAGGTCTTTGGGGAAAGCCTCATATCTTCTATATTTTTACAGTGGCTGGTTCATTGTGGGTACTATCATGAGCAAGTAAAAGTATTTTAAGTAAAGACCTGACTTCTAGAATCACCTACACATTTATCAAATTGATTTCTACACTAAAACCTGGTGAAAATCCTGAATTATAAGTGCCTTGGATACTGTCTATATGTTTGCCACTGTCAGGTTTTTTATTTTACCAAAATGAAACCAAGAAACCATTGGTACCGACATAAGAAATATTAAGTGTATTCAGATAGGTCAGTAACTGCTTAATTATACAGGAGATTTAACTGAGCTACTTTATGGTGCTGAAAATTTAGTATTCTTTGTTTTTCATGGGTATATTTTGGGAGATGCATAGTGAATACCTCGGGTCTCCCCCAGGAAGAGGAGCACACAGGCACACCCCAGAGCTGAAAGGGAAACATACGCTTTATAAATTGAGAAACATAATTTAGACACAGTTCTGTTTCACACAAATGCTTTACAGGTTTTGCTCTCCTGTAGTCACAAAACGAAACTGATATTCTTGGCCTTGTTCCATACTAATTCTAAAATATTCCAGGGTTGATATACATGGTCTTGTGGAGTTCAGAGGTGTATAATGTAACACACATGGGACTGGTGTAGTCCTACCCCAATGGCACTCTGTTACATGACATGGCTATCCAGTATAATGTAGGTTTTAATCTCAACTTGGCAGATTTATACATTACCATTTACTAATACCTTTGTGAATAAAAAAGAAAAACCTGAAAAAAATCCTTTCTTTGTAGCGTGCTTTTTCATGATTTATGGCACAGAAAAATACTTCTCAATCCACCCTGTTCAGGTACATTTGTGTTCGTAGGGAAGCAGCTCAAGGTCTCATTTGCACACAATTACTCATTGGTAATTATTAGTACAAACATGTTTATTCACTCACTGTTAAATAGGTGAGAAAATTTTCACTCTAAAATTAGTAATTACAAGGATTACTGAGATACAACTGACATTTATTGTTGTTTAGATGCACAATCTATAGTATCCTTTATCCTCAAGATACTGTAGCTCTGTCACAAATACAGGACAACTGATTTCTTTTTTTATCCATGAACATTAGAATAAGGGCACAGAATATAAATTTAAATATATATATATAGTTGTTATAGAGCTATGCAATCGCGTGGGCAAAACTCATTTGGGGATTAGCATTTCCCAAAGGTGCTGCTGAAACCCAGAGGCTGGATATCACCCTACACCGTTGCTGAATGTAAGAATTACCAATTCTTTCACACATTATTCTGTTGTTTCTCGTACGTTTGATTTTAATACTGCGAGTCACTCCCCGCTCGCCCTGACCCAGCCAGAGGGGTGTTTTGTGTTCCGTGTGCTGGGGAGTTCACACAGCCCACCGACGCCGCTCTGCAGCCCTGCCCAACCCACACACATCCCTTTTTCTCTCGTTAAGGCCTCTAATTAACGAAGCCCGGCCGGGAGGCGGCTCGCTACAAGAGCCCACAGGGGAGTCCCGCCCGCTCCTCAAGGCCCTTCCCGGCGCTGCCCCCCCACCCCCACAGCCGCGGGCCGGGCTCAGAGCCGGCGGCCGCTGCGGGTCCCTCGCTCACCCCACAGCGCGTTCCTGCCCGCCCCGTTACCGCTATCCCTTCCTCGGAGCGACCGGAGCCGATCGGGTGCCGCCGCGGCGGGGCTGACAGGAGCCAGCGGCGGGGCGAGGCGGGGCAACCTTCCCGCCGTGCCCGGAACAGCCAATCGGCGCCAGCAGCGGCTGGGCGCTGCCCAATCGACGCCAGGGCTGACCCTAACGTCCCGCCTCCGGAGGTGTGGCCTTCTCCTGAGGGGCGGGCGACCCGCTCACTTCTGAGGTATGGCGAGGTAGGGTCGGCCCTGGTCCCGGTCCCGGTGCCCGTCCTTCAGCGGGGGCTGAGCTGGAGGGCTCTTACCGGAGCCAACTCGGGGCTTCAGAGTGAGAAGGAAAAGTGCTTTAAAAGGTAAATGCTCTTCGTGGCCGGAGGAGCCAGAGTGTAGGTGGGTGAGCACAGGAATCCCGCAGTTACCGCAGCCCTAGGAAAAGATCCTAATTTTTTTTTTTTTTTTTTTTTCCGGGGCTTGGCCCGGGCTGGAGTGAGAAAGGCCTGGCCTCTAACGTTTGTTTGCTGGCTGTGGTTAATGTAGTGGTCTGAAGCGTGACATCCACAGAAAGCAAATGAAAGTTGTTTGTCTCAACGAGGAAATTTTCATTGTGTGGCTGGCATGTTTCTACCCGTTAACAGAGTGCTGACAAGTGTTAGTTTTAAAAAATAACTTGCAAAATATGGGAATGGGTTCACGTTCTTCTTTCCCTTATGATGAATAAAGTTGCTCTGTAAGAGCAGACCACAATGCCTCTTACCTTCTCCATGGGAACTGCTGGGGCTGAAGGAGGAGTCGTGGCCGGATTTGAGTGGCCTGGTGTTCTCCTGCCAGCAGTGAACAACGCTGATGCCTTAAAGTTTTGTTAGGGTTACCCTATAAATAGATGGTTACCTGCGTCTAAAAGCAGAAAGATTTAATCGTGGTCTTTAACTATATACATAATCATGTAGTGCTATTTTTTGCAATCATTCTAGCCCTACAAAACTTTTATCTTGTAGCCTTGAGTTGTGTTACTGAAAACAGGCCTGTAGGTGCATGTGTAAGTTGAGAATTTCAGGTTTCAGTCATCTGGAAGGCAATTTCTCCTACTTTAAAGATTTCTAGTGTTGTTCCTGTCACTCCTATTTTTAGTTATGAAATAATGTTTCTTTGTGAAAGTCTTTCAAATCTTGACTTCCTGTTCTTGTAACAAGCTGCAAGAATGAACGTAATGGATTGAGAAAGTACTTCGCTTTCAATTATAAAGTTGATGTAAAAATCCTTTGTTGCAGCAGAGCTATTTTTTTTTCTTTGTTTACTACAGTTGATTATTTTCTATAGACCCTCGGGCTTTCTAAAAGGCAGATCTTTGTCTTACCAGGTGAGGCTATGAAACTGTAACTTTAGTGGAGTTTCTGTTTTGCGTTGGCCAAAACCAGTTGTGTTCTCTTTAACTAGTTGCCCTTTTTTAGTCTGTATAATCCAGTGATGTTGTCTGAACCTCATTTAGTGCCCTGTGATGTCTGGTGGTCATTTAATATGTCCGTTCAGGTAGAAAAGTACTGATGTGCTTTATTGTAAGCCAAAGTGTGAGGAGAGCAAAACTTTGGGAATCAGACTAGTCCCTTGCCAGTGGTGGTACTGGTTAGATAAAGGGTTTATAGCAGCTTCCCCTTTCTTGGCAGGGAGGGAAATGTTCTCATCCTTGGGGTTGTTCTCCCCAAACTCACATGCTGTCTGTTTAGTTCTTCATAACTGCTTAAAGACGTTACTACCAAGTATACTTTTTCATTTATTGTCTAGGTTGAAAATAAACCTGAGTGTGATGGAGTAAACACCATGGAGAGAACAGAATTGAGGACTTATTCCCCTGCCTCCGAAGTGAGAGAGACTGTACAGAAAACCTCTCTGAGCTGAATACCTGGAAAAATCCAGGGAGTGCCAGCTTGTACCAGGCAGGTCAAAAAGTACCTGTGACTTGTTTTGTCCTGGGGGTGGCCGTGCTCTCCGAGGTTGTACCACCCTCTTGAGGGTGATGGCATGGTTGCAAAGGAGAAAATACCGCACTCGTTTACAGGGCCAGAGTTTTTTCTCTAGATGACCGAGAAACATCATTGGGTTTTTGTGTGTTGCTTTTTTTAAGACAACCTTAGTATGTTCTGCTCAGTAAGCTGGATAAGCAGCACGGTGTAATGGCCTGTGCCTCGGTTTTGATTCTGTAGACTGCCTTAGCCATATTTTTTTCTCAGTGAGTAGACTGTATCCTGCACAACTCTCTCAGAGTTCTAGAAACAGCGATCCCAACTACAGAGCTTCTCTTTCACGAAAGGATTTATGCAGTGCCTCTGGCTGAGACTTTCCTTCCTGTACTGTTGGGCAGCTTAGAGGCTGACCATTTCCATGGAATATGCTTGGAAAACATTAAATATAAAAAGAACGCAAGCAGTAGATCTGTTGTGGAGGTGATGATTAGAGCTCAGCATAATAAATGCAGCTTCAGTGCTCTTTCTGACTCTTCGCTTCTGTGACACTTCTGCAGGTTTCATGAGGCACATGCCCACACCCTGGCTGTGCTGGGGAGATGGCCCAGCTCAAATCCTGCCACTTTCCCACTAACTGGCAGTTCTGCGGGAGAGCACCGGGTGCTGTGAGACTGCCAGGAACAACTCGGCAAATCTGGTAAGATTGGGATCTGGATGTGCATTATACAACGGGGAGGAAAAGCATTAAATTATTTCTTCTCATTGTGGCATTGAAACTCTACTTTTCTGAGCTTTCTGGCTTTCTCAACTGGTGCTGGAAGTGCCAAGTATGTCTGGTTTTTAGTCTTCTAAGAATTGTTTACTTTTTAATCTGCCTCCCCCTTCCCTTCCAATTCTCATTTGCCTCCTGGGGAGGGTAGTACAGGACGGTGCTGGGAGTGTCAAAGGGATCACTTCATTGAGGTGATTAATTCTGTGGCAGGAAATGAGGAACATGCCTAATAAGAAATTGCAGTTGTATTTACATTTATTGCATTAGCCTGTTAAAGAGTCCTTTATAGAGCTTCAGGAGGAAATCGAAGAAAACGTTCATGGGTTATCAGATGCCCATATGGGCTGAGGTACAGAAAAGCACATGTCTACGTTGGAGCACACTGGTTTATGCATTTAAAGGCATAAGAAATTACCTTGTCCCACTGGTGAATGCACCAGTATGGAATGGTTCTGAATCCAGGCAAGCTAACTGGAACAATAATTTCCTTTTTTTCCCCTTTTTTCTTTTTCTTTTTTTTTTAAGTGGAAGAGATATTAGATGGTTTCCTTCATAAGATCCATGTTAACAAAGCAATTAAGCTGATTTGGCAACTGAAAATGGATTCCTTGTCCATCTAGTGTGCATAGCTTATTACATTAACTAGTTGGGCTACTGGTTTGGGCTACTCTTAAACAAAGAAACAAAAACCAACCCCACAAGTAATTGCAATTTCAGCATAAGCTTTATTCTCTATTATAGATGTACATAGAAGTGTAAGAAGAGGTTTCTACCAGCTTTAGAAAGCATTCATATAGCCTTCAAACATTTAGAATAATCACTGTATTTACTAAGGAAAAGAGATAAAGTAAGAAAATAAGCCCACATGTGACCCTGTGATTAACCTTGCCCTTTATTATTTTTGGCTTGAGATCTTGTATTCTTCCTTAAATGATATTCCGTTCCAGTGTCTGCAAGGGAAAACTTCTCAGGTCCACATGCTTCTTTCTTCTTTAGAGTTGTGAAATCAGAAATAATTTCATTTAAAAGTAAAATTTAAAACAAATCAGGCCATCAAGTGCTGTCTTTGTCCTTCATCTTGCCTCAGTTTTTCAGCTGAGTTTCTAAAAAGGCAAAAGATAAAGATTATTTTGATAGTTTAAATATTTCTCTGAAAATCCTGCTTTGATAATCTCTCTAAAAGTTCTAGCTGAGAAAAGAGGGAAATGCTGGGATGTGAGGGAAGGGACAGTGTGAGGAGAGGGAGCCTTCCCTTCTGCCCAAGAGACTTCAATGGGATTCTTCAGAATTCAAGAAGCAGTTTCTAATATCAGGTACTTGAGTGGTTCTCTTAGCGGTAACTTAGCCCCAGTCATTTCTGAAATGCTGCTCATGTGACAAATGAGATGACAAAAGCTGTGTGTGAGGTTTGGTGGGGTGTTGTTTTGTTTGTTTGTTTGTTTTTAAAAGCTCTGCTTTCCTGACTCTGTGAGCTGTACCTTTAGCATTCTCCTCACGCATGTCCCCCAGCATCTTCTCCAGCAGTTGTCCATATTCTTGATACTCTTCTTCTGTTATCTTGACACCGATTTCAAAGGGAACATTAAACTGTATAAACATTGAAAGACAGAGTTTCACAGATAAGTTCTGGACAAGGACGCTGCAAGTTAATTTTATTCATGGGAATGCTGATAAGCAAGAGGTATAAAAAGTTATTCCATCTGTTCACTTACTAGCGCTGAGACACATAACCAAAAGCTCTGAATCAGGGTGTAGGCTACTGCAGACCACACTGCACAATAAACTGGAGGAAAGAAAACTTTCCAATAAACTCGCATTATTATATGTTAGTTCTGAGATCTAAGTGAATCCTAAATAGGAGATTGTAATCTGAATGACTGCAGCTAATTTTATATCATTTCACACCATCAGTGCTGGCAGTTTTCATGTGCCTTTTCCTACTTGCCTTTCAAATTAAACATGATTGTAGTTTTAATTTGTAGTGCCTACTGTGACAGAAATTGTATTACCCAAGCCCACCCCTTAAACTTGTATGTGAGGAGGAAGAAGAAAAAATACAAACCTTAATTTCAATACTGTTACTGTCATCTTCTGCCTCTGCTTTATCTGTGTCCCGACGATGTAATTGGGCTGTGGGATGTTTTGGAGCCTTTTGTTGCTAGAAAGCAAGCAAAATAACATCTATATATTCTTTCCATAACCAAACTGGTCTGTAGTGGGGAAATCAGAACCCCAAATTAACACAAATGCAGCAGATTAGCTGAAGGTGTCACACACTTACGTGTGTAGGATAGAATCAGAGAGTCCTTCAGGGTGGAAAAGACCTTTAAGATCATCAAGTCCAAACGTTAAGGATAGACAACATTAATGATAGGCAGTTCTATAATAATTGCTGCATGCACTTGAATAGCAATTTGGTTTAAGAGTTCCTTAAATAACAATCACCTTGCAGTTAATTTGCAAAGAAGATGCCAGCAAATTATTTAAATGAATGTTTTCTCCTCAAATGTTGTTTTTTTCCCCAGATTATTAATTCTTAGTGACTGAGATGAGACTCATATTCTCATAGCGTGAATACAGTGCTAATAGTTTGGTACAGAAGTTCTCTGCTGTTCTCTCCTTCCTCTTCCAGAAAATAAATCTTCTCAAAGCTTCTCTGAATACTCTAAATAATGTTGACTTTAAGGACTTATAGAGAAGAACAATTTCTTTCTGATTTTTTTTTTACCTGTGTTCTTTTATATTCAGGACTTAAAAAACTAGAGCCAGCCAGAGTAGTTTCTGTCCAGAGGATGCTGTAAAGAATAATGCCCAGCAGAGTCCCTCTGAGAAACATGATTATCCTCTTGAGGCAGGGTGTCAGACCTGAAAGCATAGGTTGAAAAATTAAACATATTTTGCAATCTCTGTATTTAATTGAATCCAGACCCAGTGAGAGGCTTTCTCCTGACTTGAATGACTTGAAATTATTTTTAAAGATGGATGTGTAAAGCAAACAGAATTCTTATATGCTAAAGGTAAAAATATTCTGTCCAAAAGAGATTATTGCTTACAGTGTTTTATTCTATAACTAAGATACAGTAACTGGAACAAACGGGTCAGTGGAGAGCAATTACAGGGGAAAACCAGCAAAAGCTGAAACTTACCTGCTGAGCTTTGTGGCTTCACCAAACAGCCGCTTTCTGAAGCACTTTATATAGTGAGTGGAGTATTTGTACTGCTCTGCAACATCGCTGGAAATACAATCTGATACGTGTTTAAATTCCGTGGAAACCTGGCTTGCTTGTAAGAACAAAATCAACAAAACAGGGAAAATTGCATAGATTTGTTGCTGCGTTTATTTTTATGTAAAATGAAATTGTGTAAGGAATGAAGTGAGAGTTTCCTTTTTTCCTGTGGCATTAACATTGTTCCTTTTAAAAAATAATTAGCACCTGTAACTTGCCCCAACCCGTTTTTCTTACTGGAGGTGGTGGGACAGAAATGGAGAAGTTGAGCATTATTCCTGACCTGTGGTGACAGCTGTTTCTTATTTCTGCATTTAAGTGCGTTAAGTGTGTGACTTCTGCTGCTTGTGTTTTGCTGTGACCCGAATGACTTCTCTGGTTTGTAGGTTCCGTTTGGCACTGCAGCCCCGCAAACTCCCAGCAGTAGGACTGCAGGAGGCACGGTAAATGTGTGGAGGTGGGAAGACGAGGAGGAATTCAGTTAAATCAGATTTGCTGTTGGAGAACATTTAGCATGTAGCGTTTGTAACCATCTTAACTGTGCTATAGCCAAATAAGACTTTAGCACATCTGTGGAGTTGGAAAACTAGTTTCATTTGGGGATGCAGTTCCATTTTGTTTAGTCTGCGAACAGGATTTAAGAGCTTTCCTCTTTTTGTGTCTCCTGTTGTGGCTTTCTGGTTGAGTTCTTCAAATATTGTGCAGTCGTGCTGTAAATCGGGTTTGTGAAATGATTCAAATATTAAAAGAAAATCACTTCTGAAGTGTATCTGGTATTAGTCAAATTGGCAAAAATGAGGATAGCCGGTACCTGTGAATACAGGAGCTGGGAACAGATGGAGGCGAGAAGTCAAAAACCCCTCCAGCAACAAAGCTGGGTCAAGAAACTCTGCTACAGTTTATCTTCATCCTGCATTTTATCTGAGGGCTTGTTAATAGCAATGGTCAATAGCAGAAGGAAAGCAGGGAGAGCTGCTGGATCCTGAAGAAGCAGTGTGGAAGCAGAAGCCTCCAGTATTTTGGTAGAACACTGGGCCAGCCACAGAATCGAGCTATTTCTGGGTTCCCAACTGGACAGGGAGATGTGTCCCCTGTAGCTTCCAGGAGCTTAGTCTTGATCAGCACCTTCTGCTTTATTAAGTTCTGTCGAAGTAGTGAGGAAAACAGGAATTTAGATAGGCCATTGTACAAAACAGAGGGGTTTGTTTATTTTCTAAGAAGTTCCCAGTCCACGTTTGCCATGAAGGCCAGTCTAGTTCCAGTGTGTCAGCAGGAGTCACAAACTTCACAGCGTGGATTGAACAACAGAACTTCATTTCTTGTGAGGAAACTTGTTTCAGCCAGCACAAAACACACAAGTTTCTTCCCCTCAGGCCAGAACCAGTGCACAGTGGGCACAGGAGAGACCCTGCTTGTGGTGCTTCACTGCAGCTGAATAAAGGGAAAAAGTAACCTTTCAGTGAAATACTTTCTCTCCTCTAGGAGGGAGGTGCTTCTGTTTCCGTGGGTGGCACACTGAAATGGGGCTTGTTGGAGCTTAATACACTGGCCTGAAGCGCAATGGCACATGTGTTTAACCGAAGGTAAAACTTTGTTCTTTCTTAGGCTGTAAGAGTGTTAGTCTCTAGTGGACTGACACCTTCCTGCCTACTACAGAGCTAACACCATGAATGAGAGGACATGGCTGAAGGTGGACTAGTGACATGCTTTACAAGGCCTCTGGGACAACACTATTAAATACAACACACCAGGCTTTAACCAATAGGACTTTATTCTGTTAGTATCTCAAAAAAAACCATAACCGCCTGAGGTACAGTACAGAAGTGTGGCTAAAAAAAAAAATTCTTCAAGTTGTGGTTTGATTTTTTGATTTTGGTTAAATAACCAAGTTTGAGATTATTTTAAAGCAAAAGACACGTGCATTCCACTACTCCTTTTCATCTTCAGGCAAGCACAGAGACTTTCCCATATCCAAGCAGATTATTTTCAGGAAGATTTAAGTACCACTTCACTGCTACAGAAGGGCTAGTGAGCACACTGCCATCTAGTGCTGGAAACTCCACCAGCCCTTCCCCTTCTTTGGGACAAAGTTCTGGCCTTTAAAGGGACAGTGTTTGTCCCCTGGCACAAAACATTTCACCCCTCACCACCCTGACAAGTCTCCTATTCCTGCTCAAGTGCTGGGAGCCCACAGCACATCCAGTACAATTTGATCCCCAAACCAGAAAAGCAGGGTACAGTCTCTGCAGCATCAAGGAGTAGTGTAATGCACAGTACTTTACCATGCTCTTTACCTTAAATTTATGGGAATGTTGATTAAGGCTGATTATCAACATATCATAGCCTCCCAGTAATAGAGTGCTCATAAAATTGGATAATTGTTTCCCATGTTCATGTCCAGTTTAGATAAAAATCAGTTCTCATCCATTTTGAGAAACATTGCAAATCAGGTATAGTGATCATTGGTGGCAGCTGGATGTTCACTCATGCATCACTGCTCATTCTGCTGCCCCTCCGTAACGGCAGACACCCCTCCTTGGCCCTTGTTGACATCGCTGATACATGCCCACAGTCCATCTACAGATTCCTTCCAGAGCGTCACCTCAAAAACAGAGCAGAAAGGAGTTTCAGCCTTAATACATTCTGTTTCCCAGTCCCTTGCAGCCATCACGTCTCTAGTTTGGCGACAGCCTGCAGCTACAGCAGTCAACTGTTGCAGAGTTGTTCTAAGTAGCGAGTTCTTTGTTGCTGTATATGACTAATTATCTACTGGTAGAGTATATGAATTCTGCTGTTAGTACCCTACAAAATAAAGCTAAGCCTGCATTCCTAATCTCCAGTAAGGACTAAGAATGCAGTGCAAGTAGTTTGTCAAAGGTTAGGGTCTTCCCCCACTCTTGATAGGTCAAAAGAAAAAAATGGACTATTGCAGCAAAGGAGTCTACAACAGCCCTAACTTAAGCAGATGTGACAATGGCCTGTCCCATCCCAGCTCTCCAGAGAACACGGCGTGTGGGGTGAAAGCTGAGGCAGCAGGACTCACCTTATTGTCTCCTCCAGACACTGCAAGGATGTTTGCAGTAATGGACCAGCTCACATGCCAGACAACATCATTGAACTTGTGCAGCAGCTTTGGTGACCATGAATTTCCAGAGGCGTCATCACACGTCCAGATGAATACCCTGCCATCCTGCAGAAGAGAGTAGACATGCCTCGTTTGACCACAGATTACAGCACAGAAAACCCCAACCTCGAATGCACTCACAGCTGCACTTCCAAATCACCCCAGACGTGCTTACATGCATTTTTGCTCAATACGGCAAAGGGACTGCTTTCTTACTGTAGCTAAAGGAAGGCAAGCATACAGCTCTCTTATGAGAAGAGCTAAGTACAAAGTGACTTGCAAACACCAGAGAAAAGCTCCTAAAGTACATATAAGATCAGCAGAATGAAATACTGCTTTCCAGTCACATGACAGGAAGTTAGCAGCTTACCTAGTGTTCCTGCTATGAAAAAAAGAGTGTTTACAGAATTATTAGCAACAAGTCAGTATGAAGGCTGAGGACATCAGAGCTGATAAAGAATGCCAGTCATTAGAAAACAGTATTTTTAGCTGGAAGTTCAGCAAATTTCATCTAGAGACATTGAAATACATTAGCCTGAAGGCCTTCTTCATAGTGAGACCAAGCTGCTCCCCATTTTCAAATTACAAGACAGTCTTTGGTACGGAGCCACAGACACAGAAACCTTTGTCCAGAAATGCTCCCACTGGGTGCTGAGCTTGGGAGGAAGAGGAGTCAAATGCTCTCAGGCACAGACCCAAATTTAGCAAGGACAGCCAAGAGGAGCTGTGACAGCAGGTCTGTCCCTACTGTTCCCGTAGTTCTTTCCCCTTTTTTCTAGCGGATGGCAGCGAGGGCACTGTCCCCCTGTCACTCCTCACCTGTGAGCAGCTGGCGATAGTACTCGTGGGCAAACCAATGGACGGAGCCCAGGCTACGTCTCGAACCCAGTCACTGTGAGCCTCCAGCTTCTGCTCCTCTTTCCACTGACCATCTTCTTCCCTGAAACCACACTGACACAGTCAGAAGGGCGGCTGCCAGCAGCCAGTCATGTTTCTTATCTGTTCTGGAAGGCTGCAGGTTTGTAGCTTTCAGACTCCTGGCTTATTGCATAATCCAAAACAGAAGTGATTTCCACTCCTCCCCAAAAGGCTCTAACTGACAAAACCCCTCCCGAGGGACAGAAAACAGTGCAGGCCAAGAGTATTGGATCTTCAGTTACTGTACAGAAACCTGCTGTGTCTGAGTGGCAGAGGGAATCGTGGACAATGAGAGCCACTTTCCCAAGTAAGATTCAGCAGGGCTGACTCAAATTGCTAGAACCACACTACAATCACAGACATCACTAAGTTGTTTCTAGTTTAAAGCACTTCTCTAAAACAATAATTCAAAGCTGAAAGCATCAAGATGCCAATAAATGACTTGAGATAAAAACGGGGACATTCAAAGACTATAAAGGAAATCAAGTTTTGTGTGTTTTTAAGTCTGGCAGCAGAGCACTTACTTCCAGATCTTGACGAGGTTGTCACAGCCACCAGACGCAAATCTTTTGATGTAGTTTGGTTTCTGACCAGACGGTTGTTCTATCAGGCTTCCTGGTACAACAGCAGGAGCCCAGCTAACGGCATTACACCCAATCTTTTTAATGAAAAAATATCATCGTTAGAAGTTACTTTCTTTAAATACATAAATAAAAACTGCCGAGGGGCAAAGGATACCTAGCATGCTTTACAAGGAATTAGCTCATGTTAGAAAACCAGGAGCCTAGATGGACAGATATGGGATAAATAAGAAATCCAAATACAGTCTGTCTCAATAGGGCACTTATTCCAAAAGCCTTAGGTAGCCAAGTAACTGTTTTATGTGCAAACATCATCTGGGATACGTAAACAGTGGAGACAGAGATGGAATCTGAAAAGACACAAGACATACGTGGTTGCTAAGATTCAGGAATGCAGGAGCAGAAGGAACCTGTGGGTCCAGAGCCCAATGTCCTTTTATTGCGAGCTACTGCCATTAGCTTATCACATTCTGCATCAGAAAAAATCTCCACTGTTTGGGGAAAAACGTGAGTCCTGCAGTTTTTCCAGCTTCAGTTCATCCACAGTCAGTTTGTACAGGTGTGCTTAGTACCAGAGCCATTTCCCACCAGGGGACTTTCAGCACTGTGTTTAACAGCAGTGCTTTATAACCAAGTATTATCAGTGCTGTGTAGTAACCTTCATGTCTTGTTTTCTATTTCATTTTAGTGCCTACAAAGTTTACCTTCCCACTCTGGATTTATTAAAAGCAAGTTATTCTTGATTCTGGAAAGTGTTTCACATCGTTTAATTGTATTTCGGTGTTTATCTACAAGTTCTCTGTGGCATCAGCTCGGTGTCTGTCCACAGCCCCCAGAGCCCTGTGCCACTCCCGGGAGCAGACTCACCGTGTGCGCGTTGCTGATCTTTTTGACCTCCCACTGCCCGTCGCCCGTGTAGCTCAGCAGGGAAATGGCCCCATCCGAGCTCCCGCAGGCCAGGATCAGGCCATAGTCATGCGGTGCCCAGCAGACAGAATTCACTGTGAGGGGTGAGACAGACTATTACAACACAGGGACCACCTAAAACTCATTAACTGATCCACTGCCTAGGATTAGTGGAACAGTCACTAAAAGTGACCAACCTGGAAAGCTAAAACTAATGGTATTAGCACTATGAATTTCGGCAGAGCCAGTCAATTAACATTGCTTACTGAGTGACAGGAAACTGCCCTATTGTTGGCATCGGTTTTAGAATGAGAACGCCAAAAGAGCGCTCTTAATGAGATCAGAAACTCTGACTGTCCCTCACAACAGCACAGAGTATCACTGGCTCTTGAATAAAAGCTGACTGGCAGGCACAGTATTTAAAGTCTAGGTTAGTAATAGAACAAAGCTGGAGGCTTCTCAGATCTGCATGTAGGAGGACACATCACCTGAACAAACCAGTTTCCATTGTAAAAGAAAACGCAGCATGCTAAAATCCACCTTTTTCCTTTCTTCCTGTAGTGGACACATACCGTATTTTCCCCAAGAATTCAGTATCCTACCATTTTGTTTCTTTGAAAGCTGATTTATTTTTATAACAATTCCTACACAAACCTGGTGTGAATCAGGACAGGAGGTGACAAGAGATTATCCAGCAATATGACATCACATAAACATTCGGTCTGTGCTGAATAGACTGTCTCTCCATTAATTTATCCCTATCGGTTCAATGGAGGAGTTTGTCTTTAACACTGGGGGATTTACTCCAACCTCATCTGCATCCTCCCATATGCCCGTGCTCCCTTCCCAGCTCCGGACCATGCGTACCTGAGGAATCGTGCCCCGTGTACTCGTACGTCTTTTCCCAAGTGCCATTCTCCTCCTTCCAGATAATGACCTTCCTGTCGTAGGAACAGGAGGCCAAGATATTGCCATACATGGGATGAGCCCAGGCAACCTGCCACACGGGACCTTCGTGCCTGCAAGAAACAGCGCCCTTTGGAGAAGCGGAGGGAAACCCGCTCCCGGTGCGGCTGTTGCACAGCCATCAATGTTGTGAATCGGTAATATAATAATAATAAAGTGACTAATGCAGTGATACGAGGAATAACACCAAAATGAAACACAGCACACGGGGCTGTCTGACAAAACCACCGCCATGGAAAGCAATTCCAAACGTTTATCCTGACATTAGCAATTAATGCTGTGAGTCTACTTGAGAATTACAGGTATCAAGCATTTAATGAATTAACTGTCTTGCTGTTCCCCCTTACAGCTCTGAAGAGCTGCTTAGCAACAGCCAGCCAGAGTAACCATACCTTGGAGGAGTTCACTGAGTAAAAGGACAAAATAATAACATTTTCCACAGATCATAAACCTTCAGTTTATGACACTTTACCCTCTCAGGTCCGCAATGAGGATTTGCCCTCCATTCCGAACATCAAAGATTTTCACGGATCTGTCTGACGAGCAGGTCGCCAGCCGAGTGCCGTAGTAATCCATCTGCGCATCGTGCTGCAAGGCAACAGAGAGCTGTGTCAGCCCTGCTTCAGCAAATCCTACTGCTTTTTGAGAGCAGCTGTAGGAATTGTGAACAGATGACCCAGTCCCAGGGTGACAGGTTAAACAGGAGAGTTTTTAAACAACCCAGACAAGTCACATAAGCCGTTTATTTCCCCAATTGCTGTTTCACTAAGTGTACAAATGTTACACAGAAGCAATGGAGGGAATTCAGAGCGATAATGCACAGCATTATCAGGAGAGGGTGGGAAATTAACGCCATTGACTGTAAAGCCTTGATCAGCTACACATTTTTGTATCTTAGTCTGTAAAGTGGGCATAAGAATACCAACACCTCTTATGTATGTTTGAAATGGCATTATCTAACTGGGCTCCTCGCTTCCACAAATTACTTTGTGAGTGTTCCTCCTGCCCGTTCTTAAACATCTGCTCCCGCAAACATCCACCTGCGGGAAAATCAGCTCCGTCTCCCCAAGTTCCGTGCCGTACCCGTTAGTGTGCTACACAGCTTCGGCAGATGAAATTGATTTTCCTTTACGTACTTATCTGCATGTTATCTACACTAAACGGCATACCAAATACGCTAATTTTGGTATAAAATGTTACTCCGTTTAGTATACATACTGCTTCGCAAAAATGACCAGAAACAAGCCTAGGTATGAAAACTGAAGTTGTAAATCATTTCCCCTTCTCCCGGTAGCGGCTTCCCCTGCCCGGGCCCTGTAGGAGAGCGCTAGTTCCAGCCAGCGCTCTCCCCCCGCCCCAAAGGCCGCTCCGTGGGAGTCGGTACAGAACCCTCACCCCGTGCGGAGGGGCCAAGCGGGCCCGGGGGGCCCTCTGCCGCCCCCCGCACACTTACGATCATGTCCTCGTGAGAGGTGTCCACCGTGTTGATTACCGACACCTGTGGAGGGAAGGAGAAACGAGATAGTGTGCGGCACTGGAGCGGGCCTCCCGGGGCACCGGCCCGGCCCGCCACCCTTAGGCCGCACCGGGGACACCGCCGGTTCCCTGCCGCGCTGCCCTCGCCGCCTCTCCCTCCCGCGAGAAGCACGGCGGCCCAGAGCCCCTCCAGCGCCCTCCCGTTCGCCTCCCGCCTCAGGCCCACCATGGCGGCGGCGGCGGTGGCGGTGGCGGACCCCGCGGAGGTCCCGGCGGCGAGCGGCCCGGCCTGTCCCCGCCGCACTCCTCAGACGTGGCACGGCGTCGGTCCGGCACCGAAAGGGCCCCGCCGCGCCTGCGCGCCCGGGTTCCGCCCGCGCCGGGTTCCGGGCGCTGCCCTCGCGCTGCCGGCGGGGCGCCTCCCGGCCGCCCTGCTCCCGGCCCCGCCGCCTCGGGGGGGCGCCCGGCCGGCGGCGGCCTGAGGGCAACGGGCGGCGGTGGCGGCGCCGCGACCCCGGCCCCCGTGCCCGCCGCCATCTTCCCGTGCAGCCCCAGTGCCGCCGCCGCCATGGCCAGCGTCTCCTACCACATCTCCAGCCTGCTGGAGAAGATGACCTCCACCGACAAGGACTTCAGGTGCGGGCCGTGAGGGGGGAACCGCCCGGGGACGGCCCCGGGGGGGGCTGCCGGGGCGGGGGCCTTCCTACGGGATCCGCTTGGCGCTGGGGTGTCCCTTCCCGTCGGGGGTCCCTCCGCGTCAGGAGCAGGCACGGTGCCCTCGACGCTGCTGGCGGGTGCGATCTACTTGCGGGATGTTCCTGTGTCGGAGGAATTCCCAGTTATTCCCAGTGTTCCCAGACCGCTGCGCCCCTCGGGCTGCGGGGGATGGAGAGAAACCCCCAGCGTTCCCCGCTTTGCCCCGATCGCTGCGTGACAAGCAAAGTGGAAGGGGGAATAAAAGTCCTAACAGCTAGACTTGAGATCCTTATTTGTTTCGGAAACGAAGGAACATGGTAGCAAAAATCCTGAAACACTTCTTAGTTTGTTTCCCCCCCCCCCGAAGTTTAGCTGACCCCTGCCTGCAGAGCGCTGAGCAGCCCCGTGCCCCGGTGATGGGTGCTGCGGGGACCCCGGGACTCGGCTCGCTGCCGGGCGGTGTCTGTGCGGCTCCTCACGGGGCACAGGTGCTTCTGTTCTCGAGTAAGTCAGCAGGAAAAGCAGACGTCTTTGTAGGGTCGGGGCTGGTGGCTTGGTATTTAAGGTGTTCCGTAAAAATTGTTAAAACTAACAAGTATGAAAGATTTCACCTGTGAGTTCTCATTCTCCAACCATCATCCTGGAAGGAGATGCTCGTGCCAGATTTGGTATTTGGAGGTGTTACAGCAGAGAGGGGTTAGTAATATCGTATAGTTAGGCTGGGTTTTGCAAAGGCTGCTGAAGTTTTTCTGCCGTTGAAGCAGGTACTTTGTGAAGAAGTCCGTGGTGGAGGAGTTGCACGGACACGTTGTCCAAAGAATTTATGGTTATTGCTCTGAACAGGAGTGGAAACGCCATGTGCCATGTTACAGAGCTGCTGCAGGGCCAGTCAGCTCGAGCCCGTGGTCTGTCCTCAGCCGCAGGACAGTTATGGGACCGGGTTTCACGTGTGTCCCCTCTCAAAGGGACCCGTGGGCCGTGCCCGAGGTGCCGTGGCCAGGGCGAAAGCTGGGTGCTGGCGCAGGAGGCTCTGCTCGGGACGTGGCCATACTTGGTCATGCTGCTTCTGCGCAGCCGCGGAGCTGCAAGTACGGCGCAGTACCTCTGGCAGAATCGAAAATAGATGACACGTTGTTAACATTTTTGGGCAGGTCCCTCTGTTTTTCTCATTTTTGTCGCCCACCACAGCAGCCCCTCGTCCCAGGTGTGCCCGGTTGCCTCTCGGAAACGAGCGAGCAGACTGAGGACACGAGTGCTGCCCCGGTACAGGAGGGCTCTTCGTGCTGAATGAATGACATCAGCACCCGATTTAAATCGGAGCTGTCACTTGGTAGATGGATTCCCAGAGAAGAGATTCTCTGTGGTTCCTTTCAGACGTCCATCCCGTGCCAGGGCTGACGTTGGGCAGGAGCAATGTACAATAACCACACTCTGAACCTCGGGCTTCTCTACTCCCACCTTTTACCTTTCCTGCTCCCGGGGAGAGAGAGACTTTCCAGAACTTCTCACTATCCATTTTGTCACTGTCCCAGTCAGAAAATTAATTGACTAACAGTCAGCTGGGAGTGTGGTTTTCCTTCTAAGCTGGAATGGTAAATATTTGCTTGGTTTTGCTCATAGCAATCTAAATATAGTCTAGAGAACTTCTAAGCTATACTTTGCGTGGAGTTGTGACTTTCTTTTTAATTTTGAGCTTGATAGGACTTCTCCATGTGTGGAATCACATTGTCAGTGCTAAATAAGCCAGAGCCAGGTGCAGTCTTAGACCCTAGACTGGTTTTCCTAGGCCTGGCAATTGGTGAAAGAAACCCCCATGGGTTTTTTTAGCATAGTTGACCGTCTTGATTTAGTCACTGAGAAAAAATTACACAAACTGGGTCCCGCAGTGCCAGTTTTAGACTTTTAGCATTACTGTTACGTGTTTTAAGGAGAGGAGAGAATGTATATTTCTCATTTCCACAGATTCCTTAGCTAAAGCCTTTTCACCAGCTACCTCTATCTGAGTTTTCCTCTTACAGACATTAGTAGTTCTTTGTGCTTCATTTTCAGTCTAGTGCAAAGGATTGTGAGTTACTCTTTGAAAGGATACTCTCATACAAGCACCCATTGCCCAGAGCGGTGGGAAGGCAACCTGTCTGTGTCTGTATCAGCTGATCACTTCTGCCGTGTGTTCTTCCAGGTTTATGGCCACCAATGACCTGATGATGGAACTGCAGAAAGATTCGATAAAACTGGATGAAGACAGTGAGAAAAAAGTTGTGAAAATGCTTTTGAAACTGCTGGAGGACAAAAACGGGGAAGTACAGAACCTCGCCGTCAAGTGGTAAGAGCCCCAGCAGTAATTACTGAGTTCCTTGGCAATAATTAATCTGTCAGAGGCTGCGGGGAGCGCGTGAGCCTGGAGCTGCCCCTGCGGCGCGGGCCCCTCACACAGACCTCCCTTCCTGGGGGTCTGCCCTCTCTGGCTGGGCACAGCGGGTTCTTTCTCTGTTGATGTTCAGAGAGGGTGAGTGTACGAGTGTCTTTGTAGAAGCAGGAGGTGAATGTGGAAGTAGTTCAGTGTGTATGTTAGGAATCTTACATATTTAAAGCAGCGTGCCTAAGTTCCTATTTCTTCAGAGAGAAGCCCAGTTTAAAATTTTAGTCACCAAGTTCCTCTCCTTTCTTGGGCTTTGAAATCCGGTGCTGAATTTCCCAGTGGTCCTGTCTTGGATGGAGTTGGTGATAAACATGTACAGCCCTTCAGAAATGACGTTTGAATTTCAGGTCTGAATCCTACTCTTCAGGTGCATTTTCATTAAAGTTTCTAATGCGCTTGGTTTTTCCCCTGCTTTGACTCCAGCTGCAGCCTGTGCTCTTGCTTTGCCTTTGATTGTTTCAATAGTTTGTCTTTTTTTAATCCGAATGAAAAAGGCAGAAGGTTCCTTTATTACTGAATCATCTGGTGAAGTGATGCTACTGCTGACATGTTCTCTCCTGTCTCTTCTCCCAGCATGTCTAAATGGGAGTGTTCATTCTAGGAATGAGCTTGAATGGGTCAGTTCACGCACAGGGCTCCAGAAAGGTGGGCCATTTAAAGACAACTTCGGGTTCCTCTATTTTTATCTTCTGTGGACCTTATTCATGTTCCTTTCTTCTTACCCACATCTTGCTTCTATCCCTGCACTTTCCCTGTGACCTTTGGCCCTTTTTGATTCCCACTGTCCTGACTTTTTCTGGCCCTTTTCCTGTCTCTGCCTGTTTTGGGTTTATTTATTCTGTTTTATAGAGCAAAATGGTTGGGCACTGAACAGAGTACGAATTTCTTTGCCTGTTTAGCTATGGTTGTGTTAGCACTAAGTCTGTGTTTGTTACAATCTCTCATTCATCCAGAGTGTCATCATTAGGAGGCCTCAAATGGAACCAGTAATATTCCCTCTTCATACTTAAGGGGGTCCTTATAAGAGTTAACATCCAGGTGGTTATTCCCAGCCAGGGGGAAGGATCTCCAAGAAGAAGAAATGGGGTGTTTGAAGGACACCAGCAGTTGGATTAGCCTGGAGTGGGGGTGTGTGCAGCCACACCAGGGAGTTGATTTTATCATCTAAAACTATCATCTTATTTCTTCAGACCCCCCAAAATCCCACAAATTGGAAATCCATATAAAAACTTGCCCTGTTTCTGATTTTTTGATATTTTTATGTTTTTCCATTTAGAGGAGTTCTGTGGCTTCTCTGTGCCCGTGAAGGTGGGGTAACCACCCGTCCTTTGCTGCCTGTCGAGGCGTAGGATTGAACACTACCTGGACTTGCATAAAGTCTTATTATTTAGTATTTCTTTTCTGATTCTGGTATTTCAGAGTACCCGCTCGGACTCTAAACAGCTATTATTGTCCCAATTGTTGAATTTAGGACTAGTCTCACACAGAAGGGGCTGCGTGTGAGTTCACTGGGTGTGCTCTGGGAAGTGCTGTGCACGCAGTGTTCGTTAACATGCTGTCGGGGTAATTGGGGTGTGCCAGCAGGGGGACACTGCCTGTGTAAGGGTGTTCTGCACTGTCTGCATCACTAGAGCTACTCCTAAAAGAAGAGAGAAAATGAGGACAGAAAATGCATTTTTGTATGAGGATTTTAGAAGGGGAACAGTCTTCCCTCTGTTGTCGTTCTGGGCCTTGGCTGAAGTAGAGGTTTTCACGCACACACCGGAGGGCAATAAGTAGCTGATTGCTTGTGAAAATCCATTTGACACCTCCTCCTGCGAGTCAGTTTTTGATGCTTGGGTTGCTTTTGGCTTTTTTCCAAAAGCTGGCTGTGGATTTTACCATTATGCCATGAAACATGGTTGCTTTGGTTCAAATTCAAATTGTCTTGTAATTTCTGAGCTGCTCCTTCCAGTAAGATCTTAACTGGCCTCCTGTTTGCAGTAGTTGGTGTGAAATGTCCTCCTACAAATCTGGTCTAAAATCTGCTGTGGTCTGGTCTAGAGTTAGCTGAGGCAGCTACACCGGGGTGCGTACACCTGGGGACGTGCTGCAGGGTGTCGGTACTCGGTGTTTCGGTGACATTTGGACCCGGGGCTGAGCTGCCATTCCGGAGTGATCCCGAGCATCCTTCTGCTGGAGGGAAGCATCCCTCTTCCCTGTCGTTCTGACTGACTGCTCCTCCCGCAGCCTGGGCCCGCTGGTTGGCAAAGTGAAGGAGTACCAGGTGGAAACCATCGTGGATACTCTGTGTACAAACATGCTGTCGGACAAGGAGCAGCTGCGGGACATCTCCAGCATTGGACTGAAAACGGTCATCGCCGAGCTGCCACCAGCTTCTGCAGGTAAAGCCTCTGTCCCCGTTTGTCCAACAGGGGGTCACAGCCTTTGGGAAACAGAGGAGAATGTGTAGTTCAGGGCCTAAAAGTTACAGAGTCCTCATTTACCTGCTGGAGGACAACCAATGAAGTAAGGAGAAGAGGTGGTAGAAGCTGAGACACCAAAATGACTAAAGATGGGCTGAAATGAGAACTTGAGGTGCTCACCCTGAGGATGCTTAAGTCTGAAATGGCATTTGGAGAGGCATTTGTGAAATGTTCAGCTCTTGTGAGCCATCTGTTCAGAATTCTGTATTTAACGTGCATCACATGAACCAGAACTGTTTCAGGGTAGCAACAGACGAGCCATCTCCTCAGGGGCTGGGATTGGTGCTGTGTGGGAAGAAGGCAGCAAAAGCGGTGTGGGTTTGCTGCTAAATGGTGAGGTTGGACATCTGCCCCTGTGCTTTCTCCACCCTGAGCCCCAGGGTGGGTTTGAAATAATAGTCCAAGAAACGCGGTGTGCCTGAGGCGGGGTCCTTTCTCAGTGCTGTACAGCAATTAATGATGTTCCACTTCTGTTTTGTCTCTATTGCGTCATGGAGGCTGTTCAGAATGGCATGGGAAGCAGTTGTCCCTTTCTTGGAAAGTTTTGTGGAATGTGGAGCTCCTTATACTTTGCACTGAACTGGGAAAAAAACCACAAGAGTCGTCAATGTTGGGACAGGCACACCCCAGCATGAAGACTAAACTGGTATCTAGACATTGGTCTGGACTGCAGAGATTGAGATTCTAGACTGTGGTTGCAATCTCAACACGTTCTTGAACCTGGGTTTTGTATTATTTTGAGACAGATTCTTCTAGTTCTGTATTTAAATTTCACAGAATCATCATGATGGGAAGGGACCTCTGAGATCATTGAGTCCAACCACAAAAAAACCCTAAAACAACAAAACAAAGTAACAAACAGCACCCCAGCACATCACACCCACCTACAAACCAATAATCTCGGGCACTAGATCATGCCCTGCAGTGCCATGTCTACACGTTTCTTAAATCCCTCCAGGGATGGTGACCCCACCACCTCCCTGGGCAGGCTGTTCCAGTGCCTGACCACCCTCCCAGCAAAGTCATTCTTCCCAATATCTCATCTAAACCTCTCCTGCCCCAACTTCAGACCATTTCCCCTGCTTCTGTCATTATTCCCTTGGGAGAAGAGGCCAACCCCTGCCTCTCTACACCCTCCTTTCATGGAGCTGTAGAGGACAATGAGGTCTCCCCTCAGCCTCCTCTTCTCCAAACTAAACATGCCCAGTTCCCTCAGCCTTTTCTCATAGGGCTTGTTCTCCAGACCCCTCACCAGCTTGGTGGCTCTCCTCTGGACACGCTCCAGCCCCTCAATGTCCTTCCTGTGGTGAGGGGCCCAGAACTAAACACAGCCCTCAAGGTGAGGCCTCACCAGTGCCCAGTACAGAGGCACCATCACTGCCCTGCTCCTGCTGGCCATGCTGGTCCTCACACAGGCCAGGATGCTGTTGGCCTTCTTGGCCACCTGGGCACACTGCTGGCTCACGATCAGCCGGCTGTCCACCAACACCCCCAGGGCCTTTTCTGCCGGGCAGCACTCCAGCCGCTCTGCCCCAGCCTGTAGCATTGCCTGGGGTTGGTGTGGCCAAAATGCAGGACCCGGCACTTGGCCTTATTGAACCTCATCCCATGGATCCAGTCTGTCCAGCTCCCTCTGCAGAGCCTTCCGACCCTCAAGCTGATGAACACTCCCACCTAATTTGGTGTCATCTGCAAACTTCCTGAGGGTGCACTCAATCCCCTCATCCAGATTGTCAATAAAGTTATTAAACAAGACTGGCCCCAAACCTGAGCCCTGCTCTCTCCGTTTACAGGCCACCACCCTTGCTCTGGTCTCCTGGGCGACCGCGGGAGGGATGTCCCCGAGGAGGGGGAGGTCCCCGAGGAGGGGGCCGACAAGAAACGCGCCCCGGCCATGAGGTACCGGGGAGCGCGGCCTACTCCGCCCGGCCCCGGGCCCTTACCCACCCCGGTAGCTGTGCATGATCCGCCCGGTGCACGGCTGCAGCACCGGGTAATAACGCGGCCTGCCTTCGAAATCCACCCAGATGGGGAGGACGGAGCGGGGGCTGCGGTTATTGAAGACGACCTCGGAGAGTTCGCGACTGTTGAGGGACCGAAGGACCGGAGGCCCCGGCGGCGACATCTCGTTCCCCGCCGAGGCGCCGCGGTGACGCGCATGCGCGAGGGGGGCGGGCCCACCGCCTCCTCCCCCCGCCTCTCCACGCGCATGCGCGTTGCCGCGCCGGGGAGGGCGCGCGCCGGCCTGTGTTGATTAGTGCGGCCGTAATTGTTTTAATGGTAATCGTAAAAACGAAAGGGTAATCTTTAAGGAAAGCGGCGTTAAATGGCGCAACTGGGAGCACAGAGCAGAGGTATGCATACATATATTTATATATATATATCTCATCGTACCTTTTCAGATCAAAAAGGGGTGACTGGCATTTTACTGATCTTTAGCTCAAAAAATAGTAAAAAAAAACCCACCCCACCCCACCTCAAAATGCACGCTGTGAGGTATTAAAATGTTACGGTACTTGGTTTTCATAGAATTGCCTGGGTTGGATCATTGAGTCCAACCGTTGACCCAACTCTGACAAACCCACCCCTGGCCTGTGTCCCTCAGCACCAAACCCACCCCTGGCCAGTGTGCCTCAGCACCAAAGCCACCAGTGACCCATGTCCCTTAGCACCAAAGCCACCCCAGCCCGTGTCCCTCAGCACCGCGTCTGCCTGTCTTTTATGTACCTCCAGGGATGGCAATTCCACCACTGCCCTGGGCAGCCTGTTCCAAAGCTTGACAGCCCTTTAGGTGAAGAATTTTTTCCTAATACCCACCCTAAACCTCCCCTGGCACAACTTGAGGCCGTTTCGTCTTGTCCTATTCTTGTTACTTTTTTAGAAAAAAGACAAAATCAGCAGTAACAAACCAAGGCATTAACCTGTATGTTTTAGTCTTAAAATGGATTAAGTTGTACAGTTCACTAGAGCAGGAAAAAGGAAAAATTTGTGGTGACTGCGTCTGACAAGGTTCCTCCTGTCCTTGAAAGTTCTGTTACTAGGGGGAAAATGTCACTAGGAAGTTACACAAGGCTGTCGCATCCTCAGACTCCAAAGACATGAGGAAATGACTCTGAATACCAGAATTATTTTCTCTAAACCCAAGAACTCGTCACTCTGTACCTGTCTTTCTTCATCTTCAGAATATAATTTTGCAAACCCAAACCGTTTCTTGGAAACACCTATTACATCAACACTTCCATCCAAAAAAAGTTTATTAGGACCAAGGCAAAAGACACGTAAATCACATTCAAACCCTTATGCCCTAAAGTAGAGTTTTAGGCTCTTATTTATAAATGGAAGTATGAAGGAGATGTGTAACTTTAGGCATTGTGTGCAAGATTTTCAGATATTCCCAAATAGCTTCTGTGCATGGATTCTTTTCATGTTCAAGTGTCAGCTTTTATGCCAGGTTTCAGAAATGAGTGCCTAAAAGCAGGCTCCTCAGTAACTCCCCACTCTGGGAAGCACCGAGGGGGTAGCAGCACTCAATGGTAATAAAGGGAAGTGCAAATCTACATCAATTCTGAAACTCAAGCTGTGTCTATTAGAAACAACATATGAGAATAGCAACCAAATTTGGCTCCTTTAGTATCTCTGCCATTGACCATAACAGAAAAATTTTTAGAGAAATAGTACTTGCAACTCTAAACATCAGTGGTTATCTACTCTTCAAGAGTGAGGCTATCGGAACCCAGGAAAAAGTATTAGTAAAAGAAAGGGGTAATTTCTTTGTTTTAACAGTGTTAGAGTATTTAGAGAGCCACCTTGTGCAACAGTGGTGTGCACTACCCTGACACCCTCACAGAAACCAGGCAGTGTGGGAAAGAGTTAAAGGGAGGCTGCTGGCACCAATTCATCCAGAAAGACAACGGTGTGGTAAATAAAGGGCTGCATTACCCTTTACTGGACACAGACCAGAAAAATAATACAATTAACACTGATCTCATATGCAAAACTTCTAAAACTTTAATACCTGTTAATTCACCTCTAGACACTTACACATACTCAGCATGAATACACTTTAATGAAAACGGCAAACTGGTAACTAGTGTTTTCAGCCTCTGATGAGCAAGGGAGTAAGAGGTTTGAGAAATCGCAGTACATTTACAGAAGAAAAAAATATTTGCAACTTCAAGTTATTCAACAGGTAATATATTTTTGTAAATATTGTCGCAGAACTACAGCAGTTAAGTCACCTAATAAATTTAAATGTATTGCCACCTTGATGTGTCTACAGTAGACTCTGAAAATGTGAACTTTTTAATAGAATTGCTAAAAGTATCTCTGTTCTCCAATAGTTACTACAGACAGTTTGCTAAGGCTGTGTGTGCTACCCTCCTCACCCATGGCAGTGGTACATTAAAACATGGATTAGACATTTACTAATAGCACTAAGTTGAGGTAACAAGTAAGAGAAACAGTAGCATCAACATACTGTTTACTAATTGGCATTAGCTTATTAGACCATACAAAGCACATACTGGTTTATCATCTTAGTTTATGTTTGGGCATTGGGATAAATTAGAAAACAATTTGGAAAAACCCTACATTAAAGAGATACTACCTCTAAACCCTCCAAGATGACAGTCTCGCTAGTCCTGGCGGTCATTTAAGATATGTGACCAATTTCTGCAGCTTGGGGAATAAAGTCACTGTTGCCTCCAAAGCTGCCTCAACATGTTTTCTACTACAAGCAGAGGAAATAAGCATTTAAGTGAAAACTACACTGGGCATGGTAGAGAAGACTCAGGCACAGGAAAGCAATACTATTTCCACTACTGAATTTCAGTTTGGGTGGCAGGGTTCCTCCCTGGTGATTTAAGGTGATAAGAGGTAATTTAAATAACAAGGTTTCAGAACACATGGTACAACTGGTAGCTCTCGAGTTGATCCCTGGCTTAATATTCCTGTTACACAATTTCTACAGAGGTTGGTTATTTTTTTTCTTAGGAATTGAGAGACCGACACTCTCAGGTGTCTGCTTTACTAGACTGCCACTCAACAAATACTGGAGATGCCTCTTTGTCTTCTTGCAGGCAGGTTACCAGAACGATCTTTTTTCTTCTGCTCTTTCCCAGGTGCGTTTCAGAAGATAGACTGCAGCATGAAGTCCGCCCACGTTCACCCACACAGTCTGGCCTCTGCGCCAGATGTGTCCCATTCGTGACAAGGCCTGTGATCCAAAAGAACAGCCAAAGATTGGTAGGGCTTCAAGGTAAGGGCAAATTTGCTTTAGAAATTATTTGTTATTCTAAATCACATCTGATGGCAACATCAAATGACTCTTCTGGTCCAAAACTGCAGTTAAATGCTACTAATTATTGCTGTAAAAATAGATGATTTTCTGTAATGAAGTCAGCTTACTATTTTTTTCTCAATATATTTTTATGTGCAAATACATTTGATTTTGTGTCACAGAACATACCTTGGCAAAGCATTTCTTGTCCTGCGTCAGCAGCACAGCCCTGCCTGTGCCTGGGGTGCAGATCCTGCCCATCTCCAGAAGGCAGGCTGGGTACAGATCCCAGTTCTTCTTTTTTGACCCTATCCTGCAAAAGAAATTAAGATCCCTCTTGTGATCACTAAGAAATATTGAAGTATGGTTGATCTTTCAGGTGTGTATTAGCTTGTTCAGGACCACATTTACTATTAATCTCAAGACGCATTTTTAAAACAGAGTACATCAGTACTTCTTTATTAGGCGCAGTTGACGCCAGCACATGCAGGCTGTGCATGCAGCAGTGCCAGTGAAGGGCAGTAATGTTATCAGAGAGAGCTCACCTCTTTCCAAATGGCATGTCCGACACGATAATATCCACAGATCCCGTCCGCAAAGGGAGATTGCAGATATCCCACTGGATGATGTCTAAGGGAATGCCCAGGGAAGTGCTGCTGCAAGTGCAAAGATGTTTATCTCACACACAGCTTACTGAGAAGTATTTTTAAATTGAGGCATTCTATAATGTTAGCAAAAGAATAAATAGGAAAATATGAACAAGACAGTCAAACCCAACAATGCAAAATGGATTTCTTTATGTACAATACTACAGGAAAAGAAAATCCCTGATACTCCTGCTACTCTTCTCACCTTTCCTTATTCTCATTTTTCTTTAGTAGAGAACAGATGTTGTTTGCTGCTCTCTTTACAGCTTGTGGGTTGTTATCACCAGCAATATGGTAGCAGCTAGGCCATTCCGTAGCTCCCTGGGGGAAAATATTGATAAGCAACATCAGCATCAAGACTGCTTAATTTAAAAAAAAACACAAAACAAATACCAAAACAAACAAGCTTGTTTGTTAGTCAAACGTGACAGAATACAACAAAGCAGCTGGAAGTGGACATCAGTGATTTTAAATTTCTGTAACAGATGCCTGTTATAGCTATGATGCATCTTAAAAGCTCAAAATACTATTGGATTTAGATTCTTCCTGCTACAGCTTTGGGAAGGAAAATGAGGTCACCTACAAAAACTGTATTTCTATCTGTTTAAGAGCTGGTGAAATACTTTTGGAGTTGGCTATTCAGTTATTGCCAAGAAAACTTAGAGGCATTATTCAGTTGCAAATTCTGTCAAATTTATTCAGTTAAAAAACAAAGGAAGAGTCACCTCTATTGGTATTGCACCTGTGCCGCACATGGGATCAACTATGATATCTGTTGGCTGTGGATCACAGAGTCTGCAAAACAGGAAAAAAAAAGGATACAGTGAGAAAAGTCTTAAAAACGTAAACTTCTGAAGGGAAGGAAAACCGAACTATTTTAACCACTCTGATTCTATCTTTACAAAAAAACCTTCTATGTGATTATTTTCTCTATTCATCAATTAGCATTTTAGAAGCACCAATGCAGTGAAATACTTTCAAGAATGTGATACAGCATTTTGAAAACTGGCTAATGGACCACAGCAGACATTTACTTTACTAAACAGGAAAACATCCACTGTAAACTACAAAGCACACTGCTCCAGCAACTATGTGTTGTTTTTTCCCTCTTTTGTTTTTTTAAGAATTGACAGAAATGGCTTTTGAGAAAGCAGTGGGGGGGATAAAGGAACTAATTTCTGAAACAAAATGACTTATTAACTGAGAATAATAGATACTATGCAATTGCACCAACCTAAGCATGCCATAAGCGAGAGTTGAACGAAGAGTTGTGGGTCCAAAATGTGTGATGTTTCTTCTGTGAAGGCTCTCTTCAGTTAATGCAATGCCCACAACTACTTCATTATTGTGAATATTCAGAAGAACCTAAAGAAAAAATTTCAACTAAATTTCAGGAGTAACGGAAGTTTTCCATAGCACACCTGGTAAATATTTAGGAGAATCTTAGATGGCAATTTAAAAAACAGAAAATAAGTATAAAGGAGCATTCTTGGAAGAAAAGCAATGCACCATTTTCATGGCAACAATGTATAAAATTCAGGAGAGCATTCACACGTTTTCTCATTCACACAGAATCTTTTACACAAGGCTTCAAAAAGTGCTATAACCATTACAGTGACTTTTAAAAAAGTTTTGCTTGGTAACTATGGGGGGAGCAGGGTTAACTCCTGCAAGTCCCAGCGGAGCATTTGCAAAGCAGCAATAAAAATCCTGTTCTGCTCCCCTCCACCATATAAATTTGGAAAGCAGAGATACTGTTCTAGGACAGTGTGCCAGCCCTGAACAGAGTTGCAAGAAGTCGGGTTTTGTGCCCCTCAGATGCACCTGGGTGGGAGGTGACTGCTGGGTGTCCTTTGGGATCTCCCTTCCACTGTGACAATAAACAAATACTGGACAGTTAGCGTTAACCCTTTGTCTCCCTCAACCACAAAAGTACAGCTTCCAGATGGAATATCTTCTGTTAACTCACGCTCATATAAAGCACTGTATAAAGCAAAGCAGAGCAGAAGGCACCCGAACAAGACCAAAGGCTGCGGGAGGAGGTGGCACTTGGTACTGGAGCTTTTGCTCTCACTGAGAAAGAGGGGAAAGCTTTTGAACACCAGCTCAGCTGTACTGGTGGGGTGATGTTAAGTGGTCAACCTGAGGAGAAGACAACAGTGTTTGCAGAGCAAAAGAGGGAAATGAAGAAGAAGAGAGGCGCCCACTCCGGGCCACAAAAGACACCGTTGTTATGGGCAGCCAAAGGACTAGCAAGTGGTGGGGGCTGAGGGTGCACATAATGTGCCAGGGAAACAAATGATTCTGAGGAGGCCATGATTTCAGCATTACTGATTTTTAGTTCCAGTCATCTTTTGAAGGCAGTTTGGAGACCTCTAACCACCAGAATTAAGAATGAAGAATTTTTACAACAGAAACGTAGGCATTTCCAAGGCCCAACACTATACCTCGACATCAAAGTTAGTCATGTCAGCTTTCCACTGGAAGTGCTCCTGCACAGCTCCGCCAAAGTCTCTTGCAGCTTCGTTTGAGGTGAAGCTGTGCTTGTCCCCTGCTCTGTTGCAGGTAACGCGGAACTTCAACACCTTCACGTCTCCTTCTCCCATCTTATCCTCACCAGCCTTGGTCTCGCTCCCAGAACCCGCCTGCAATTCCTCTTTAGCATCTGATTGTTCGTTATCATCCTCCTCCTCCCCGTTCTGGGATGCCACCCCTTGGGGCTCTTCTGTGTCCTGGCCACCAGCAGCTTCCACCCCTGCAGTGTTTTGGGAACAGCCCTCCCGTTTACTGGCCTCTTGTTGGTCTGTTCCTTCCTCCTCTCCGTCGACGTTCTGTTTCTCTCTGCTTGCCGTACTCTGCAGATTGTGTTTTTTGCGCTTTGTCTTTTTCTTTTTTAAGCTGTTGTTCAGCTCCCAAACTTTCATCGGATTGGTCCAAGGCAGTTTTTTAACCAAATCTTCCAAATCCTTCAGAGCATCTTCCTTTAAAAGACAAAAAAGTTGTGCTTTGAAGTCATTCCCTCCCTTTAAAAAAATACCCCTTTTTTAATCTCTTGAATTAGTTTCCTAAACACGTAACCCATCACACCGTTGAGCAAAGCTTACGGCTCTTTGTGCGATTTTTGCTGTAACTAAGCTGAATTGCACTTCAAGTCACTGGACCCTTAGTATTTCATCATTTTTCTTATCAAATAAACAGCTAAATTAAGCGACTGAAGTGACGCTTTACTGTCCTGTGTCTAAGTGTGACCTACAAGCACAGAGTGGGCTCTCATCCCAGATTTTGCCTGGGCAACTTATTTAATTGAAGAAGTGACGTCAGAGAGCACGACTGCACTTGTTTGACGAGGCAGCAGAGGGGGGTGGGCATCATATGACCTACACTTAAAAGAAAACTTGCTTGTGAAACAGAACACCTTCTGAAATCAGCCTTAAATTAAAACACACCCCAGACCTGACGGGAAAAGGAGAAGTAACTCACCTTGTTCTCTTTAAACTGGTAGTCTTTAAACTCCTGAACAACAACGAATAAATTATCCACGGACCTCAGACGATGGACCTAGAAGAAACGCGAGGCCAGGGTGGCACGTCACTCGCCCATTGTCACCAGGACTCTGTCACTCCGAGCTGACACACCGCCCCTCCCCGCGGGTTCCCTTCACACCGGGTTATCGCTTCGCGCCCAAGGGCCGGAGGCAGAGCTCCTGGCGCCGGCTCCAGCCCTCCCTCTATGGCCTCACCCGCCCCGGACACCGCTCCCGGGGCACAGCCGGACCCAGCGGACTGGGGATCCCGGTGGGCTGGGATCCCGCCTGCTGCACTGCCCGCAGCCACGGCTGCCAGGCCGCCCGCCGGCGGGCGGGGACCGGACCGGGGAGCGGCTCGGGGGACCGGGGAGCGGCTCGGGGGACCGGGGAGCGGCTCGGGGGACCGGGGAGCGGCTCGGGGGACCGGGGAGCGGAGCGGACCTGCGGCAGGCTCTGTGCTGGGACCTCAAAGTAGATCTTCCCCCGGTCTTTGCTGATCCGGGAGGCCGAGCCCAGCTTCTCCTGCACCTCCTCAGCCGCCGTCTGCTCGAACCCGGTGGGCACGGTAGCGCCGATAACAGCGGCGAGCTCCGCGCCTTCCTCGGCCGCGGTCGGGGCCGGGGCCTGCCCCACCTCCGTGCCCGCCTCCGCCATGCCCCACCGCCGGGCCGGGCTGGGCCGTACAGCACCGGGACCTCCCGCCGCCCAACCGGCACCACGCGCCGCCGCCCGCCCCTTCCGCTTCCGGGTGGCCCCCGCACCTGCGCACTGGTGGCAGCGCCCCCTGCTGTCCGGCCGCGGGGTGCCCCTTGCTCTCTATGGGCGGCAGGCGGCGCCCGGCCCCGGGCGGGGAGAGGGCGGTTAGACCCGGTCCCGGGCAACGAGGGGGAGACCCCGGCGCCGGGCGGGGAGAGGAAGGGGTGAGGCCCGGTCCTGGGCAGTGGAGGGGCGGTTAGGCCCGGCCCGGCCACTGCTCCGCGCCGGCCACTTGTTCCAGCCCAGGCTGGTTGTTGAAGCGGGTGCGGGCCGGCTCTCCTGGCCAGGAGGCAGCCGTTGCGGGCGGGAGAGCCGTTGCGTGCCTCCCAGCCGGCCGTGCGGGGCGAGAGAGGCAGAGCTCAGACCCGCTTGACGGTACAAAGGCAGCGGTAACCGGAGCCCCCCGGGCAGGCCGCGGGCCCGTGCCTGCTCCCGCTATGTAACGCCGACCCTTTGTTTTCCTTGAGGAGCGTGAACCGAACGGAGCCCGTGGGCCATGGGGGAGCCTGTGGGGGTGCGTGGGTGCCCACAGCCCCCCTCTCTCCCCCAGAGCCCTGGGGTCCCGGTGCTGTGCTCAGCGCGAAGGTGTGCTCGTCCTCCCCGGGTTTTTTTGCTGAGCCTGTGACGTGCTCTGCCAGCTGGGCACCGACACTGCCGCGGGAACGCGTTTGCCTTGGGGTGGCACACCATGGGTGGCCATTTCCTATTTTATTCCTTGTTATAAAAAGTACCGAATTCCCTTGATCTTCTAGCTATTGTCTTTGGCACGTTTCCAGTGCTAGAATTGATTTTTAAATAAAACACTAGCTGCTAAATGTTTTTTCAGGAGACACAGAAAGATAGGCCACCCTAAATGTCTTCCATGACCGTGACTGCATCAGTATGACAGAGTATGAGCTGTGTGAAGCCGCAGAGGCACTATTTTCCCTCCTCTCTTCAAATCCCTTAGTCTTTACCTTTTCCCAGCATTGGATTTATAAATGTAAACACAACTTGTCCCTGCAGCTTGTTCTTCCACAGTTGCAGTGCATACTGGCAAGAGCCCTGTTTGTTTTCATTTTCCTAGGTAAGTTCTGATTCCGCTGTGACATTTTAATAATGAGCAGGATGCCTGAAGCACTGCTCTTGCCATTAAGCAAGCTGAAGCATCGCTTTGGTTTCGGATGTGTGTGAGAGTGTGCCTCAGAGAGGGAAGGTGTGGGTTTTATTCCATCAGTTTATTTTTAACTTGTGATTCAAGTCTGAAAATACAGAATTAAAACCATGGAATTTGGGTCATAAACATACTGGAGAAAGTTTCTGTGAAATAGATTCTTTGATGAGAACTTAAAAATAAGCTAAAGCAGAGAGAAACACTTGGGCACATTTACATCTTCTTCTAAGCCATAGCTGGCACCCTCCAAGATCTTTTCGGTGCGGTGACAGTGCTGCGATACGGGGTGTGACGGTGGCTGCACAAACTGCAAATCCCCGTGCGTTCCGTCCCTGGCGACTGCTGAAGTGGCCCGTGACACTACACCTTTACCGCGGTCTGTGCTGAGTTGTAGCTGACGTTAGCGGGGTTTGCCGGCAAGCAAACACAGAGCACCTTGCTCACAGGCTCCGGGCCTGAGCCAGGGAGCTCTGCGATTCCAGTGGGATGATGAACTCAGCTTGCTGAGCTGCTTTAAATAGCAGAATTTTCAGCATATTTCGGTGAAGGTGTTTGCCAGGCACTTAAATTAATTCCATACTTCTGGCCTATCAGCAGCAGCTCTGACCTTTCCCAGCTGGTCTCAGATGGAAAGGTGAGAGCCGGTAGTCATCCCGCTATGCCTCAGCTCTTGAAAGCTGTCCAAGCACCACTGGCAGAATTATTTCCTGCCAGCAGCTGGGTCCTACAGTAGCTGAAGACATCTGTGTGTCTAATACCCATGTGAGACTGTTCCTTAGAATAATACCACACTTCTCTTGCAGCTTTCCTCCTGACATCCTCCTGATGTGCCCTGTAAACATAGAGTTGAAGCATCTTTCAATTTAAAAAGGTGGAGATGGCACCTTTATGAATGACAGAAGCAAAACCATTTAGACCAGCACCGTGTGTGACAGTGGGTGTAAGGAGAAATTTTCCCCTAAGGATTGGGGACAAACTCTCCTGTGTGGGAGGCACTCTGGCAGTGGGATACATAGAACTGCGCTAACAGCTTTATTAAGATTTATCTTGGGGAGCGTCCTGTGCGGTGAATTAGAGGATTGTCCTCCCATGTGAACTGAAAGGTGCAGACTCAGCTGTCAGAGTGTCTGAGTCTCCTCAGCTCCTCTGAGGCTCCCTAAATGAAGACCCTGCTGGGGGAGCCCCATCGAGCAAGAAACTTAAAGCGCACATAGAGCATTACACAGTTTCATGAAAGCAGTGAAAGGCATTCAAAGATCTTGCTTAATTTGGGCCAGAGTAACTGAAATTAATTTATTGGATTGGTTTAATTAATTTGGTGGGGCATAAACAAATTTAGAGATGGCATTGAATTCCCAATAATGAAGCACAAAGTTATGTCTGGACCTGCCCTGCCCGGAGAAACTGCTTATATTGAGCTGATTTCAGAATTAATTTGGTGGGAACCAGTATGGTTTGCCTTGCAGTAACAGGGACGTGTTGTATAAATCCCATCCAGCACTTGGTTTTGCAAGGTTTGAAGTTCTCTGAGCAAGGACATATGTTTTCTTCCAAATCAGCCCCTCCACATGCAGCTGCAAAGCCTGTGCCTGCTAAGAGAGACCTGAGGAGGAGCCTGGTCTTCAAGAGGAGAAAAGCACAAGTGGGTTTTGGAGCAGCCCAGGTTTTTAAGAAAAGATTAAGGAGTGCGGGCATCCCTAAATATTCAAGGCCATAATGGAAAAGGTGGAGGATAGGGACATCTGACATCCGTGATATATCATTCCAAGAGATCTGCATCAAAGAAAACCTTTAAAGTGAGACATTTGATCTTTTTCAGTGTCGGACTTTGCTTCATACCATCTCAACTTTTACTTAGGAGTGAAAAACATCATGGTTAGTCCAAATTAAACATCATGATTAATCCAAATCCTTGGCATCAGCCTTCCTAGCAATGCCATGTGAGCTGCCAGATGTCACTCCAGATGTGTTGCTGGTTCAGCCAAGTGAATTCCTGTCTACATTAATGACCTGCAGCCGGCACTTCTCTGACGTCTCTGCTCTGAAGATCTCCTAGGCTTTACGTGGTAGCAGCAGCAGCGTGTGTTGGGTCCAGCAGAGTGATCTGGGTGTTGCTCAGTTTTCATGATCTCTGGGTTCACCCCATTGGGCTCTCGGACGCTTTGGGAAGGAGGAAGGGGTCAGGGTTCTCAGGGTCCTGTCTGCACAGAGCCCAGAGTACCTGCTGGAAACGACGGGCACCCTTAGTTCCAGACATACCGCACCTGACTTCATTGGCAGAGGAGCTGTTATCTTCACTCATTTATTTGAGGTCATTTGTGGAGGCTTTATGGGTTAAACCTCAGGGCCAATGGAGCTGGTTCCCTGAAACGCCCCTGAATGGAGTGATTCTTTGGCAGGAGGGCTGAGGAGGAACCACAGTAACAGTGCTGATTAGAGAGTGAGGAAGGAAAACACAAACAGATCAGAAGTGCTGGCTGCAGGTGGGATCAGGCCTCTCCAAGCAGTCATCACTCTTGTCTTTCTGGGAATTACCAGATAACTGCAAATGACTTTTTTGTGTCCACAGAAGCAGCGTGCCAATCATGCTAGTCAGCACTGCTAGCCCCAGCACCACGCTGTTGCCTTTATCTGGTGGAAGCTGTGGAGATCTCACCTGGATTCAGTACAAGTCTCTTCTGCGTGGGCTTTTCCCTCCAAGGCAGTGTGCAAGAGGCCTTTTTGTTTTTGGCAAGTCACAAATACATAATGTTTTCCAGCAGCCTCTCTGTTCCTGTACTAACACGCCGCTCTGCAGGACAGTGCAGGATTATCTCGTGGTTGTGGTGACAAAACATTTTCAATCCAAATTCATGAACAGAGAAAACACTGTTCCACACAATTTCTTGTGGATATGAAGAAAATCACAGATTTATGTAAGAATGACTGGTTCTCCGTATTCTGTTTAGCCATAGCTTCTTTTAAAATACATATGAAAATAGTAGAGTGAATTAATTTCTGGGATAACCTCATTGGTTTCACTAGATATGTTTGAAGCTCATCTCAAGGTAATCCTGGATTCACCGTGGTAATAAAAATCAGAAGAAACTTAAGAAGCCTTTTGCTCCGTTGACACCATTCATACAGCATTCTCCCTGTGGTGAGCTGTCTCAGATCCCGTATCAGAGCCCCTGCCAGCTCACTGTGAATGAGACCTGACGCGCTGCAGACCACCAGTGAAACCCCACATAAGGGTCTGCACATGGGCAGGAAATCACCGCGCTGTGTGCATGGCTGTTCAGGGAAATGCCAGCACATTGAATATCCACAGAACGCTGAATGTTACTAAAACTGGGTTCCCAAGGTATTCCAGCCTTCTGGAGATTTTTATAGACCATTGCTCCATTTGGCAGCTAGAGGGTAAATAGGAGGGGTGGTTGATGAGCTGTAGTCACAGGTAGCTGAAGCCCGAAGCCTTATTTGAGGATGGATGAGCAAAATCCCATTATTGTTATGTTTTCCTTTGACTTTGAATGAATATATATTTTAGAAAATTAAATTCTTTGAGAAGCGCATTCAGGAAAAGAGTTGCCTGTTGTTTCAGCTCATCTGGATTGTATTTTTTGCTTCTGGCAAATGAATCAGGCTGGATGTTTGTTCAACAGGGCAGTGGTAACTCCCAGCTCCGTCCACCTGATCCCAGATTTTGAGCAACCATTTTCCTTCCCTGTGAACATCTGCAAGTCAGTTTTTGGGCACCCGAATCCAGCTGTCAGGTACCACCAGCAACTGGAGAGTCTTGCCTAATCTTCTAGGTACCTAAAGGTGATGGGTACCTAAACTTCTTTCAGTAAACATGAATGTAACTGAAGCAGTTCATCAGTTTGTGCCCAGGAGGATTCCAGACAAGACCTTCTCTTTCTCCAACTTGCCCATGGAAGCTCATCCAGAGATATCAGTCTCTTGCTTAAATGAAAGCATATCTTCCCTCCACCCCAACCCTTCCCAAAAGAAAGATGTTGAGACCTTCAGTGGTTAGCTTTACGGGCTCTCACTTGTCTTGGCAATCTTGTGGAGAGAGAGTGTCCATCAAAGCTCCTCTTCCACATGACTTGGAGAAGTCTTCTCTTGGGTGTCTTAGCTGTTTGTTTCAGCCTGTGTGTGAGGGGGTAAGTTTCTGCTGTTGCAGGTCCCTCTCTGGGTGCCAGTACTTACCGGACCATTGACTGTCTCAGGTGCTTCCCTGTGACAAAACTGACCTGGATTCCAACTCCACCTCCAAAATGGTGGTGTCCAGCTGGTGGGGCATGGGGAAAGCCATTTCTCTGGAGGGAGAGATAACCTGCCACAGGCCAGGCAGGGAATTTCAGGTGAAAACTCAGTGCTTTAGGGCTTGAACCACACCTCCCCTCTGCTTTTCCTGCT
Source organism: Gallinago jamesoni (assembly GCA_025769975.1). Taxonomy (NCBI): domain Eukaryota; kingdom Metazoa; phylum Chordata; class Aves; order Charadriiformes; family Scolopacidae; genus Gallinago; species Gallinago jamesoni. Next base: position 15,699,809 of record JAOQGH010000003.1, on the reverse strand, counting down.
GCCTAGCTTGGGTTTAGATGGCTCTCGACAGCCCTTCTTTAGTATTTCACCATTCCCTCCACCTTGGCATCCCACAGGAACCTGTCTGCACACCCCTGCCTGAGTTGGGATCCTGCCGGCAGCAAAGCACCCCACACTGACACCGTACCCTGCAATAAAGCAAGCTACTTAAAGCCCAAATTCCCGTGATTTCCAAAGAGTGCTGAGCTCCGGTGTGACTGCACACTGTAAAGGGAGTCCACCTCTTACGCCATTTAGATGTATTTGAAAATATTATCCTCTCTGTCACAGTGCTGCACCTCTACAGTGTCTCAAATAGTGCTCTTGTACCTCAGGAGTGATGAGGAATTCAGTGAGACTATGGGGCATGCACATGCTGTGGTAAATAAATATAAATACCCAGTGAGAAAGAGAGCAAAAAGGTGGCACTTCCCTGTGCTGGGTGAGCTGTTCATCCACAGCTCTGCTAAGACTTGGCAATTACACTAATGTAACAGCCATCAGATGATAATTGCTCCACTTTTTCATCACTAAAGATGTGGTGATTAGCAGGTGAAGAGCCCACTGAGATGAATTCAGCTTTGACAGGAGGAAGGATACTTCCTGCTTCCCTTAGGGAAAATTACACTGGCTGGTAATAGGACTGGATTTAATTGGATCAGGCTTGTTGTGTTGGGAATGAAGAGCAAAACAATACCAGTCATGGAAGAAATTTCAGAAATGAAATGGGGCTTGATCAGCAGTTTCAAATGTAATTTAGTAGATTTCTTTTCCTAAAAGTTAATGCCAAACATTGTATTCTGCTTCCCAGCAGTTTCTCCTCTCTTCCTACTGCAGGCAGCCTGCATGCTCTCTCACCAAAAACCTGTGTCCTGAGGAAGCGTCTGAGCTGCTCTGGCTGTTGGTTTAAGGGCTTGGTCCTCAACAAGCACAAGAATTTACAAGAACCTGGAGAAGGTGAGTTTGATTTTCAGCGATTTTCAGTTTGATTTGTTTGATTTTACAAATCCATCTCTGAGGACTTGTAACCATTGGCCTCAGAGAGATAATTTTTAGAATCGCAGAATAGATCATCTGTGCCTTCAAATTTGTTCTCATGAAGCCATATGTGATGTTTCAAAGGGCTGTCTCCTGGCTCCAGAGGGTGCTTTTTAAAATATATATTTATGTTTTAACAGCTTGAAGCTATTAATTAGCTAGTTATTTCAAAGCAACACCTACACTGGTCCATTGCTGACGTCAGAAGCTGGCACAGCTCCTCATCACGCTGCCCCACTGGGGCTCTCCTAGCCAGCTGGGCAGAAGGCTTTGACTCAGCCTGGGGCTGGAAGGACAGTTCAAGGCGTGGATGGAAGGGAATAGGTCCTTCCAGTTTGGGCTCTGACAGAGTAGATCCCTTAGCTGTTTGTTGTCATTGGGATCCTTAGTGACACTGAAAATGAGAACTGTGTGGGATCTTGTAGACAAAAATCAAGTAACTTCACTACTGAGATGAGATGTTGATGTGTTTTACAACTGTGTGGGTCTGGCATACTACGTTAAAAACAAAGTAAAATTCTTTGAACTTCAGTTTTAAGGATGGAGCTGTTTTTGTGATTTCTGGTCGGGTCTGTTGCATGAAGCTTCACTTAGTAATTCCTGCATCCAGCCTGTATCTTCTGTTTGCCTATAGCTTAAATGACCTTTACATAAACCCATCAGCTGGTAAAGAATCATTTGTGTGCAAGTTAAACTGCTGCCATGATTAATTATTCTTGCTGCTTTTTTACAAGGACCCAGGATTTTATAGGTCTGTTAAATACAGTGCGCGCCTGATGTTACTTTCCAGAGCTTTGGAGCAGAGTTCTTTCTTGTGTCTTCCTGGGGAGAGGCCAAGTTGTCTCCTTGAGGAGTGATTTTATATAAAAAGGAGAATGTTTGAGCCAGAAAAGCCACCCCCTGGATTAAGACTGCAGAATTCCTGATACTGGATCAGGTTACTGGTCCTGCTAAATCGGATCTTTTATACAGAGGAACATCTGATACAGCAGAACGTTTGTTCTCCTTCCCCATGTGAATATATCACCAGGCCCGGACACGTGGCAGAGCTGCTTTCTTCCAGCTCCTTCAGCTCATCAGATTACAAGTTTGAACCTGAGGTAAAACTCGATTATTGCTTCACATCCACAAATGTTTCTAGTACAACATTTCATACAACGTATCAACGACAGGGCTGAGAAAAGGACCCTGGAGTTGTGCCTTTCCCAGTTTCCTTGCTTGAATGACTTCAGATTGTCTTAGCTGTGTTCTTTCTGATGAATCTTAAGTTGCATTCTCTTTATGAGGAGGATTTAATCAGTGGACAAACCTCTGACAAGGGATTTAGTCTCATTTGATTTCTCTGGTAGTTCTGGTGCAGGTGGAGAGTTATGGCAGCCTCCTGGAGGCAGTGCTCCTGGTGCTGATGCTGCCACCAGGGATGGCCGGGGCTGCAGATGAGTAGCTTCCTTCAGCGGGAACTGCTCACCTAGAAAGGAGACCTTGGGACTCACAGAAGAGTTCACTCAGATACAATGATGAAACACCTCTTAGTAAATGACAGCAGGAAGGCTCCATAAGAAGGCCTAGCACCATGATTTTCTGACCTTTGGATCAATTTTTGCTCTGATTGTTGCTTCTGGGGTATCCAGAGAGACTGTCTTAGGTTAGGGAATTAAATCCTCTTTTAAACCTCCTGTCACTTCTTCCCTCCCAGCACTATAATCACTGGTAAGGCACATCTCTGGAGAACATCCAGTGGTCGCTCTGCCATGGTGTGCGTGTATTGCCAACTACCTTCAGAAACTGAACAGTGCTGATCTATGTGCTGTATATCTCTCTATGTATCTATATCTCTATATTCTTTGTTGCTCTGATCCCCTCTGGAGTCATAGCAAACTTGCTGGGCACCTAGTTTTGTATTTAAATGTATGAATTGAGAAGTGAGAAAATGTTATGAGCAATATAGAAAATTTTCCAGTTAAAAAAATGCCCCTGAGGGTGACAGGCTCTTTACTTCTGTAACCTCTTCAAGAAAGTACTGCTTTCAGGGGACTTTGGGCAACAGCTTTACCACTTCCTCTTCAAATGTCACTCTTGCTGAGTGTTTTTTGGTACTGGTTTTACTCCCTCCTCTGCAGTCCTTCACTGCTGCAGAGAAAGTTGCCGTGGATTTACTACAGAAGTGAGGGTTAAGTACTGGGATTTGCTCAGATAACCTTTTCACCGTCAGGCATCTACTTCCTAACTGACACTTCGAGTTTACTTTGAGATGTGAAGAGTGAAGAGAAGATTCTTAAACACACTACAATAAAAAAGAAGACAAAGTACTTTACAATTCAAAATTTTTCAAGGGATTTTAACCTGCAATGGTGCTGGTAATGCTGAATGAAGTGTGGATAGATAGTGGTGTAAGCTGCAAACCAGTCAGACAGGTCTAATGGGATCCAGTCCTTTGTGCTGTCCTGGTGGCCTGTGTGGGGCAGGGAAGAGGTTGCACAGTTCAGTAGTTCTTGCTCTTCCAGTTGGGGATACACCTTCATGGTCCTGAATCCGCTTTGACATCCAGAACACGGGGATTTGTCAAAGTGCCTGCTGAGCCTGCATGAGTTTTAAAGGTCAGAAAGCTGATAATCCCTAAACTTACTTGTAACAGCTCTGGAAACAAAACCACAATGTGTTTTTAAGATTTTCTGTCTTTGTACCTGGGCTCACTTTCCTTGGAGAAGAGAAAGGTGGAAGGAACAGTGTACACAAACGTGTTTGTTTCTTGGGATAGGACACCCTGTGAGAGGATCTTTGAGCAAACAGGGTTGTTCCTACACCGTCCTTCCAAAGCCAGAGCAGGTTTGTGCAATATTCAGCCTGTCCTGCCCCCACTGGACACCAGCTGTGATGGCTTCCCTGGATGCAATGATGCAGAATGGAAGTTCCTCTGCATAAATTACCATAAACCATACCCAGGCTCCGCTGTTGTCAGCAGAGGAGGTTATTGAATTACTGCAGTGGAGCTGCTGTGCCACTGCCAGCACTTGCCTGTATTTGTGAAAAGTTTTCCATTAATGATAGGAGTTTGTCTCCTTCAGAGTTTTTAATGGGAACAGCAAAGCACCATCAGGTGGCTGCTAAGAGAAGCAGCTCCTGGTTTTGTTGGGTCGTCACATCCTTCCACCATCAGTCAAAACCTCCCCATGCGACCAGCACAGCCGGCTGGGAAAAAAACAGAAATTGAGCCTGGTGTGTTCCTGTAGATGGGGAAATGCTGGCTGCAGCACTGTGCACAGCACTCAGCACTTACTGAACGCTCTGGGAATGCGCTGGTTCTTTCCTCAGGAGATTGTTGGAGTCTCCTGAGGGTTTATGCCCTGCTGGACCTGCAGCCAGGTCCTGGCCGCCTGCGTGTGAGGGCGCACGGGGCGGCAGCAGGGCTGGTGAGGAGGGGAAGGTGCTCGGAGCATGGCCACGGGGCCACTGTCGGAGATCCAGCCCCAAGGGCCTGGCTCGGCGGCTCAGCCCACGCACACCCTGGATATTGGCAGCTTTTGCATTTTTCTGAATGCACAGAGACACGGCCAGGGGAACGGGCTCTCAGCACGCTGCCTCTCCTCCGACCAAAACATGATCTGGCCATTGCCGGCGAGCTGATCGAGCTGATCGTCGTTTCCATGTGTGTGTCATAACGAGTTGCCTCCTGCTGAGAGGCCCGAGTCAGAAGGACTTTTCGGATCCTTCCAGCGGCTAGGGGTTTCTCACGTGTGTTTCAGCTTCAGTCAGTGTTTCAGGCCGAGCAGGCGGCCCTCACGTGGTTCCAGTAACACAGCTTGATCAAGGAGACCACACACGAGAGAAGGGCTGCAGGAGGAAGCCATTACTGCCGACCAATGGGTAATTTAAAGGCAGCAAATCTTCTGCTTTCTCTCTGCTACTTTAAGAAAGTTGTTAAATTGAAAGGGTATTGTAATAAGGAAAATCTAAAATGGAGATCTGCTTGTCCCAGTTACCGCTGTTCCAGCCACAGCCTCTGGCTGTTTTAATGAATGCACAATCACAGGATTTGTGCATTTCTTAGGCTGAAATCCATTTAATTATTTTATGAAGTTTAAAGGCAAAATACTATCAGTCGATCTCACCATAGCTGTAGTGGGAGGTAAGAGCAATAAACTGAGTACCCAAAGCCCTGCTGGTAGCACCAGTTACAGAGCCATGTATCGAACTGCCTGATCTTGTTTGTCCATTTGTTCGTCCCCAAAACTGGAGGGGCAGAGGACAACACGATTTGTGCTCCTGAACCCTTGACTAGCTGTCCTAGAGCCCTGAAATCTTTTTTCATTGCCCTTAGACTTCTCCTTACCAGTTCATCATTGTCTACCTGTGAGACCAAGAGGGGGTTATAATCTGTACCTGCTTCCACTCCCCCTCATCCTCTTTTATTTCCCCTAGAAATGGTCTGTCAGTGGTGGGTTAGGTCATGCCTGTTAGGCATATCCTTCCCCATCATGAGTGAAATAACCTTATTCAAGTGTAGACCCAGCCTGGGTGGTTTCTCCCCACTGCAACAGTCTGGTCCTGCATGAAATTTCTGCATCTCTTGCCCACTGCAAACTGCTTCAGTGACCAGAACTGGATGATTCCGTAGCAGGCCAGGAAACCTCACAGTTGGTACTAATTGGGTTGATTTCAGCCATGAAGCATGAAATTTAGTCTCTTTTTTTAGCATTCACTTTTATTTTCCCTTTTGCTCTTTTTATTCCAACAAAGTATTATGAGTTTTGCTGTTTTTTCTTTTCTAATGTTCTTTGACAATACTTTCCTCACTCTGATTACATTGCGAGGGGGTAGAGAGTACATTTTCAAATGGCTGTTGAGATTTGCCAGTATTTTTATTTATGTAGTCTTTATTTATTAATTTCTTATTTATTGCTGCTTTTGTTGCTGCTGACATGATGACCTTCCATTCTGCCCATCTTTGTCACTGGAATGTTTTTTTTTAGTATATTTTTGTAACATACCTTCTTTTTTTTGCTGCTAAGGATAAACTTCCATTTTTGTCTCTTTTTCTAGTCTCCCCTTGCCTTTTTCTGAGTGCCCCTACTCTCACAACACTCTGACCAGAACCTGTGTACTGCATGAGGTTTGTGCTCCCAAGCTGTGCCCCACCTGGTGCCATCTGAGCTTCAGAACATGTTATTTTGGCCCAAAGTCTGCTCCCGGCTCTCTCAGCCCCGGGGGTCACATCCCCGCGTCCTGCCCTGTGTGATGAGAAATGAGAATTCCCATGGCGAGGGCACCGTCCATGCCTGGCACATGTGGAAGTGGTGTGGCAGGGGATGGTGGCATTGAGTGGCACTGGCCACGGGGGCTGTGTGACCAGCAGGGGTGCAAGGCAGGGATGCACAGGAGAGGTTACTCCCTCCGTTCCTGAGATCCTGTGTTGGACTAGATGATCTCCAGAGATCCCTTCCAACCCCGTAACCCCGTATCATTCTGTGATTCTGTCAACCCAGCGTGGGCTGCATCACCCTCCAGCCACGTTTCCTGGTGTCCCACAATCACACCCTCACTCCTCCCTCGCTCCGTTCCACGGCTGCATTAACGGTTTGGATGGTAGGCTGGGGGAAAGGCCCTACTGGGTTTGCAGGTAACGCTGAGCTCGAAGGGACTGCAGGAGCCCCGGAGGAGAGGGTTGGGGTTTGAAGCGTGCGGAAAGCCAGAATGCTGGCCAGCTGTGAGGGCTCCAGGTGGGCTCTTCCGGAGCCAGGCAGGACAGCCCCTCTGCGTGGGATGCGGGGGCCCTGCTGGAAGGAACCCACGGACCAGAGCGGGTCTTCAGCTGGGTGTGAGTCAGCAGCGTCACACTGGGACAAGGCAATCTTCGTGCTCAGGGGATGAAGAGGAGGGTACGACCTGCAAGCAGCCAATGCAACCTGCCCCCTCTCATCAGCTCCACCTCAGCTGTTTCTAGTTTTGAGCATTGCACTTCCAAAACATGGAGAGTATTCAAAAGGTGAAAGGCACATGGTCTAAAAAGCATGACTTCTAGGAGGATTTGACCAAACTGGAACTGTCTTTTCTTTAAAAATATGGGAGAAGGAAATGGGGGAGGGGTGTGCAAGGCCAACACAATCTGCCAGCGCTGTAAGGCAAAGAGCAGAGGAACAATCTTTTGTCTTTGTCCAGGGCGCAAAGGTCAAACATTATTTCCTTTAAACTGCAGCTATAGATACTGAGATTAAACACCAGAACTTTGTTCCCCACTCTTCAGCTGTGCTGAGGCTGATGGAGCATGGGATGGGGAAGGCTTTCGTGACAGGAGATTTGCTGACACAGGACACTTGTCCCACTCCTTATTCTCAATTCAGAAGGAAAGGGGGTATAATCCTGTCACGGCCCCACAGTGTGCATCGTCGTGTTCTCTGTTACACCTCACGTGTGTGATGGGTTCCCGATACTGATGCTACGAGGATATACAACTTGTGTGAGATACCACGGACACTGAGGAACATGTTCATAGTTTGCATTTGTCTTTTACTAATACCTTTCATGTGAAGCTTTGTAACAGCTACACAGCTACTACAGCTACTAGCTGTAAACAGCTAGTTTATTACCAAGTAAATTGAGACTTGCATATTAAAAGACCTGCCGAATATCACTTAGGGGCCAGAATAGAGTCTAATGGAATTATAAAGTCTCTTTTTTTTTTTCTAGGAAAGTCTTATAAAGTCTTTTTAATTATTCTCTAGGATAGAATCTTACGAGATCTATAATGTGTTGCAATATCAAAAGAGTTGTATTAATTTACCTGCTGTTAAAGTCCCTGTGACCCTGCTGTGGGGACACAAGGATTTGTAGGACTCCTGGCTTTGTTCTAACGTCTGTCGTGTTAAGCCATACATTCAAAAGGTGTGCTAGACGCTCGGCAGTCCTGCTGCTGATGATATTTTGAGCTGAGAAAAATTGCTTTCGGCCTTTTTTTCTGTAGGCCCAGGCTGTTGTACTGAAAGTGGTGGCACATTTGTGCTTTGACCCTTGCCTTTCTCTGGAGTCACTGTAAGAAGCACTTGTGGGTAAAACTGTCCCTACAGAAAAGCTGTTGTGTCAGACCCGTGCTCCTGCCTGGCCAATTCTTTCCAACTCATGGCCAGTCAGTTCTATGGTAGAAAAAGCAATGTTATTTTTGTGCATTTCGTGTAGATTACACTGACACTGGAGGTGATGTGTGTTGGGAATGGATGAGAACTGTGTGTCTGTAGAGTGGCATGCACAGTGTGGTGAGGATCCGTTTCCTGGGAAATTGCAACTTTTTAAATAACAGAAGCTGGTGGAAATTTGAGTGGCCTTTGTGACAATGACTCTGCTGAGAATGACCTCAGCCTTCACATAACCTGAGCACAACTGCAAACAGTTTAGCTTCATTATAATCGGTTTTCTTCAAATATGTCCTACATAGATGATTTAAATTATGTTACTAAATGGAAATCCTTCTGTTCAGAATATTTGAAAGAAGCCTGGCACACACTAACATGCTTTAAAAACCTTTTTGGGAGACTGTGGTTTTGGTTTTTATTTTTAAAAATCTATTAACCTGATCTACTAGTAAAAATTCATTTCTATTTTAAACATAACTGCGTCTAAGTGGGAAGCCTGCACTGTCTTTTAACATGTGAAACAAATAGTTGGATCACCTGCTTGAATTCTATTTTGCACAAAAAGGTACCTTTGGAGCAGCGTCCCCGTGGCTGTGATTTCGTCGAGAAGAAGAGCTGCTGAGAGGTGACTGTGAGCGGAGTTGGTGCTACAGGAAGCTGGTCTCACCATGACTCACTCTGGAAGGGGCTTTCCATGAACGAAATGACTGGATCTTACTCTTTGTGAGTCTGTGTCATACACGTACAGAAACTAGATAACAACATTTACAGTGCGAGACCTGTCCAAGTTCCCCTCTGCCTTTTCATGGGATAAGGCAAGTACTTTATTGGGTCCAGTGAACTATGTTAAACTGTACCAGAGCTGTTTCACCTCTCGGTGAGCACCAGCGGGTGCAAATCAGAAATCTCATTTAAAAGGCGCATTTCAGAGGAAATATCATCTGGTCGGTGAGAGGTCTGAATGCTGCGGATGTGTGAAACTGAGAACGAAGCCAAGGTGAGAGCAGCCTGCCATGAAAAGACTTGCGTGAGAGCCACATCACATCTGCGTTCACCGGGCGCTCCTTTGTGCATTGAGATTGCTGGATGGAACAATTCATGTCTGTACAAGGCCTTTTTCAAGGAATTTATGCATAAAGAACAGTGAAAGCAATATCATGATTCAGGTGATGCTTCCATCTGTGCTTCACTCCTTCTTAAAAAGAAATTGTTATGTGGAGAGAATTCCTGACTCCTGCACAGAGGAAGACAATGGGAAGTGACTGAGAAGCAGAAAACCATCCGTGTGCTTCCACGTGCCAGGGAGCGTGTGGTGGAAGAAGAAAGGCATGTGGGGTTCTGGGGGTTCAAAATGGTGATACTGCAGGAGATTTCTGTTCTGCATCTAGGCCTGATGCAGAGGCACTGCTAAGAGGTTCAGCTGGCTTTGTGACTGCTGCTAGGCTTCTGAACAATTCTCAAAACGCCCTTAAAAAAAGTGTTCAGTACCTTCACCCTCACTTTAAAGGCAGAGAGAACAGGGGAAATGACCGTTTTAAATAAAATAAAGAAGTTGTGATATGTTTCTTGCTTTTTTTAAAACCACGTGTGAATGGTTTTGGAGTCTGCCTGTGCTTGCTCTGAGTTTGAACTGTTACAGTGGGGTTGCTCTTCCCAACCGTCACTTCGACAGCGACACAAGGGCTTTGCCACTGTGCTCTCTGCTTGCATTGGATGCTCACGGCTTGGAATTGCTGCTGTGTAAATGCTGGCTTAAACCAATTAAGAAGCCCAGGGAGAGTGTTCAGACCTTGGTCATCTCCTTGTGAGCATCTGCGGGTGAGCGGAGCAGACGGCGCCTCCGAGAGCAGGGCACCCACACAGTTGTGTCTCCCTCCCTGGGGCGGCCGGGGGGGTCTGGGAATCTGCCCCCCAGGTGGGAGCTGCCCGCCAGGCCCAGCTGGGAAGCTTTCGGAGCAGGGGAGGAAAACCAGTGACTTCTTTTCTGCTCCCATTCCCTCTCTGCCGTGTTTTCTCCTCGTGCTGGCGGCGGCTGCTCCAAGCTGTGCCTGCCTCATTGCACGTGCCTCGCCACCGGACCCTCCTCACCCTCCCGGCAGCCCCAGACCTTCTCACCCATCCCGTCTGGTATCGGGAAGGTGCCTGCTTGCAATGTCTTCCCCTTCTCCCTTGGAAGCGTTCCTTTGGCCCCGGCACTCCCCCAGCTCACACAGCGCCCTGTAGAGAGCTACACGTGCTTCGTGTGGCTGCGGGTGGACAGGCCTTCCTCCCTGGGGAAAAGGAGTAATCCTGAATAATACATGTGCTTACTGCTACACCTTCATCCTAAATCATTTTAAAAAGATGAGGGTGTAAGATGAAAACTCAGATTTGACAATTAAGAATCCATCCCAAACCTAGGGTTGCCGTCGGGGTCTCATTAACCACCACTGGTTTCTATGAATTCTTCAGACATTTATGTGTCCGTGCAGAACCAAGCTCCACCAATAACCAGTAACACTTTCCAGTGTTATTGTGCAGTGACGAATGTTCTTTCTAAGCAGATATCTGACTAATCACTTAATAGATTCTACAGCGCTGCATTTTTAGGAGGCCAAGGGGAGATGCCTTCTGAGTTAGGTATTGTTGAACTCAATCTGTGAAATCAGCTGCGGGGAATCCAGACTTCGTTTGAGCCCCAGCTATTCGGCATGAAGTGGTGAAGGTATTTTAAAGTGAAACGGGGGAAGTTGTGCAACTCCATGGGGAGCAGAGGCTAGAACAAGCTCCAGGTTTAAATTTTCTCACTGTTTTTCTGCAGTTTAGTGATTTGTTTGTTCTATATCCATGACTACGTAGCTGCTAGCAGCAGCCTTTTTTCATCAAATGTGGCTCATATGAAATCCTTGCAGTCGTCACAGTAGGCCCCAGTTGGCTGGTCTCCAGGGCCTTGATCCCACTCCTCTGGCAGGTCCACCCTGCTCTCTACCCGCAGGCACCCTGCCAGCACCTCGCCCTGTGCTGAGGGGTCTCTCCAGCCCCGGACACTGACTCCTCTCAGAGACCAAACAGGGAAGCCACAGCATCGAGAGTTGTTATTTTGGAGTTCTGTAACGTGATGGAGCATCAAACACATTTCATAGGGCCAGAGGATGACCCTTTTGGGGTAATGAATCCAATTTGCTGATGGTACGGGTCATTCACCCAAATTCCTATCTGTACGATTTTGTTTTGGAAGGTATAAACCCCAACCCCCCCATCCCCCATACTGAGTTACACCTGTTACCCACGTGTGTCCGTTGCCTTTGCGGTTTGCCTTGGTGACAAGATATACCTGTGATGTGTTGTGTATCTTTTATTTAATGCACGTGTGATACGGGTCCCAGGGGACCAACTTCCCTGCATCTCGGTGAAGGCTGCAGTGAAAAGACCTGCGGAGTTGGGCTGCAGCAGGTTATCATCATCAGGATATCATCGGATGGGATGGGAGGTGTTGTTCAATCGGCTGTGCGTTATTTTGTGGGGTCAACCTGTTCCTGAAGGTGAACTTCAGGAAGGATTTGTGTCACTCCTTGTCCAGTGATTCCCCTGTTCTTTTGTGTTGCAGGAGGGTGTGGAGGTGTCAGTTGCTGCTTCTGCTGACCCGGCTCTTCGTTTTTACCCGGGCTCCTCTGTGAACTGGGGCTGGTTTGGCTGAGAAGGGACCGCTGAGGGGACAGGGAGCCACAGCTCTGCCCCCGGGCTCAGACCTTACACAGCCAGCCGAGCGGGGATTAGTGGTATTTCAGTTTACGCAGGATGTGTTAGAGCAAAAATCTTGTAGTGTTGGTGCGGAGTTTGTGGAGCTCTTTTCAAACATTTGCAGTGGAAGAGCTGCAGTGTTTTGCATGCGGCTCTTTTATGGCCTGGCTCAGGTTTGCTGGTTATGAAACGAGTGACATTGCCGGGTGATTTTCTCAGGAAATAGTGCTCCCTCTGCTCTGGCCCAGTCTGTGCGCATACAGCATATTCTCTGGGAGGCTGCGGCGGGCTCTGGGGCTGGTGTCAGCTCGATTTCCTCCTCCTCAGTGCGTGCCAAGGGCTAGATGCCAAGGGCTGGCAATGAAACGGCTCTGGGAAGAACCTAGAGCAGGAGCGAGAGGGGACGTGGGAAGGGTGCCAGGGCCTGCAGGAACGAGAGAGAGCAGCGGCCAGGATGGGGACTGGGACGGGACCGCAGCTCCCAGTGCTGTTTCCTGCAGTCCAGTAGGAGGGAAAGGAGCTGTTAATGCTGGAGACAACTTTTAGCCTGTTTCTGTAAATATTTCTGGGCAATCTGTATATCTGCCTGGGGAAAAAACTGACCGAAATCCCAGACAAAACCTCTGTGAAACCACCCTGTTCCACACATACTTTTAAGTGGAAAGGGAATGAGCAGATGAACAAATATCAGCTGGGGGGGGGAATTAGTGGTGCCGTTCAGTGGCTGCAGAGGGGGCTGCTTACGTGGCTATGAGGATGCTGTGAGACCCCGGGAACGGGAGGCTGGAAACTTGTGTGTAAAGAACGAAGGGGGGGTTGAATAGATCCTTCAGGTTGTGACATGAAAAGAGCTACAGAAGTAGCTCTTTTTGAGTTATTTGAGACAGAGTGAGTGAGTGTGAGAGAGGATGGAAAAAATAATATCCTGAGTGCAGGTAAATCAGCATCTTGTGACAAGAATGAAGTGTGGGCTTGTATGTACAACTCGGTTGCCACTTGATGTGTCATATAGAAAGTCAGACTGAAAGCGTTAGAAAGTCACGAATTGTGAGTTGTTAGTCCTTGGAAACCATGATGCTTCCTGCAGAATAAAGAAATTACAATTAAAACAAGAGCAGCTCGGGATATTGCTTGTCTTTGACATTTGAGCCTTTGCTGCGCTCTTGGATTATATTTTTCAGGATTTTTCTCTGCAGTTTTGAGGAACTTAATTAAAAACTGAAAGAAAGGTTAATTTGTTATCGCTGACCACCAGGCTGTGCCCCAGCCATGGTGCCAGGCGGGAGCCCGGTGGGGCTGTGGGGAAGGAGAGTGTCCCGGCCAGGGAGCCCGGTGCAGGTCGGTCTCTGAACGTCCCCTGTTCGACGCTGGCTGCTGCATGGGGACCCGCTTGGCAACCACATGCCAAGTGCCGTTTGCCCCGAGCAGCCTGAGGTGGGCGGCAGGGACTGAGGAGCTGGGTGTCAGGGACCAGTTTTGGGCTCTGCTGCCGACCCGCTGGGTGATTTCTAGGGAGTTTTGTGCCTGTGTTTCCTCTCACGTCATCCTGTCTGTTCTGATTTTCATTTTGGCAGGACAGGAATACCAGGATTATCTCTTTCTCAAGAGCTAAATGCGTCTTTGAAGGATTCTAAATTAAAAAAAATAGAAAGAGCGCTTCTCTCTTCACTCCAGCCTTTATTTTAAATTAAAATCTCCCCCAAAATGCAGCCTCATACAAATGTCGGCCTTGGATCCCTGGGAGCGAGCAGGCTGTATTGTGGTTTGCGCTGCCGTAGAGGCTGCCAGTTAGGTCTGACAGCAACATTCTGCCCCGATTCTGGGCACACGGACAGCTGGCAGAGCACCGGAGGATTCCTGCTTTACACATGTGTTTTACTCCACTCCTCAGAGTTTGGAGCTGCTGCATCCAGCGCACATCCCTGACACGCCAGGGCTCTGGAACCATCGCCCCGTGACGCAGGGCTGTGTCCTTACCGGGGATGTTTGTACAGTGGGAGCGACGGGGCATCACACCTCTGCAGTGCTGTGAAATTCCACTGCTACAGGGTGTCCTTAAACCCCGTGCAGCCCATCAAGGTCGCTGCTGTAGTTTCTAGTAGTGACATGAATAAAAAAGCCCATCTGGCTGTTTGAGAAGTCAAACTCCAAAATATGTAGGCTGCGTGTCCACTGTGCCTTTGGAGAGAGCCAGCTCGAGCTCTTGCCCTTGATTTTCAGAGGTCAGTGCCTTCACTCCGGGGCTGTGTTTCTGGAGAGCCCTCAGTGGATGGGGGTTTCCTTCGTGGAGCCGTGTAGTCCTGGGAGGTCTCCTGAGCCCTGGGAACGCTGCCACTGGCGTCCGTGCCCTGCAGCTTCCCAGGTCAGAGGTCCTTCCTTTAACTCGCCTGAATTAAAAAATCACGGCACATTTTGGTAGGTTTAGCCCTCACAGTATTTTTTTTTAAAGAATTCTGGTATTGTTTAACCAATATCTTTTCTTTTCTTATACCACGTACTTTTTATTATCTTGTGACAAAATATCTTTTGTCCTCTTTTCCTCCTCAAGACATTTGAATCTAAGTCCATTTAAGCATCTGTGAATCTGTATATATTTAAATAATAGCTAAGGGATATGCCACTGTCACTGTAAACCAGATTTTTCTTGCTGCAGTGATTAGGGGGAGGGTGGGAAAAGGAAATATATCGCAGTGATTGGCACATGAGAAACTCATGCCAAATCAGTGCCAACACAAATTAGCACAGCTTTTTCTCAGGAAAGCAGTTGTGGCTATAGTTAGAACATGCTGGGACATTCCCGGGCTTGTCTAAAAGGAGGGATTCACTCGTGCCCATCAAGTGGCATCACAGGAAGGATGGACCCCGACTGTGCGTGGCAGAGCTCTGCTGGGGCAAATCCCCCTGGGGCTGGGAGCACGAGGAACCTCAGCGAGCTGTTTCTCTGCCCACCCTCCTGTTTCACAGCCCGTCAACACATGGGGAGTTTGAAAAAAGGGGGAGGAGGAACCAAACATGAGGGTGTAGCTGAAGGACAGCGGGGCTGTGATTCCTCTCAGAGCTCCTCCAGCCTCCGGACTCCGTCCCACGGCGTTGCCCCAGCTCTGGTGAGCGCAGCCCTTCGCCGTTGGATGGTGCAACTCTCCAGCCAGAAGAACCAGCCCAAATACCTTTGGTTCTACTGCTGCTGTTGAAAACCCCCGCTCTCCTGCGTCTCCCTGTCGTGAAAGCCTCCACAGCTTATCAGTGGAGCATCTATTGTGTGACACTTGTCTCTGCTCTGAAGCTCTGCCAGCCACTGCTAGGCAGCATCTCATCACAGAGCAGATCTGCCTCTAGCTGCATTGAACAAAGGCCTGATGTAGTGTGCAGGGGAGAAAGAGGGAGACAAAAGTGATAAAAATCCAATTAGATTCACTACGCACACAAATTTCCAAACCCAAGGCACAGCGATGCTGGGAGGGGAGGGGAGAAACCAGAGCTTTAGAAACGAGGCATAAAAGCAGGTCCTGTCCCCGCGGGGTCACCCTGCGTTCTGCAGGCACGACCGGGGAGAGCACAGCCCGGGCCGAGGCAGATGTGCCCGCAGATGGTCACCGGGGCACTTCAAAATACTCCTCCCTTTCTTCCCCTTTCCCATTCCCGTGGGAAGTGGTGTCCCCATGGCAGGAGCAGTGTCCCCATAGCAGGAGCAGCGTCCCCATGGTGGGAGCGGTGTCCCCGTGGAGGAGAGCAGCAGGGGGTCTGCTAGCCCTCAGTCCATGCAGAGCCCCACGTCTCTGTGTGTGAAGGTGCTGGGCTTTACACCCCAGTGCGAGGAGCATCGCTGTCCTCACAGCTGGGAGAGGGGCCGGGGACCCTCCTCAGAGGGTGGCAGCACATGGCCCGGGCATGGTGACACCTTATTGCTGGGGACATCTGCCCAGGCCCTTCTGCAGAGCCAGGAAGGTCTCCTGGCCCGTTGCAGACCTGCTGATAGAGCAGGTATTAGCAAAGTGCTTGTGATGCTTCAGCTGTTCAGGGGAGTCTGGTGGGGGCTGCTGCAGGAAACAGCTTTTCTTGGGGGTGGGAAGGTACGTCTCCATCAGCAGGGTGCTATGGGGCTCAGGCTGTTTGTCGGTGGGGCTGTGCCTCCAGGAGATGGGCAGAGCCGGCTGTGGGTTAGCCCTGGCTCTGCTTAAGGGGGGGGACCAGCTGCTCTACCCCCAAAGCAGCAGCTCTGCTAGGACAGGGGAACCCCCTGCGCTTCCGCAGCCCCCCGAGCCGGTGGTGCAGCTCTGCCGTGGCAGCAGGCAGCGCTGGCTGGTGACAGGGAGGGACACCAGCAGTACCTGTGTCCTGTGCACGCTGGAGAGGAGCCCAGCTTGTCCTCAGCCACATCCAGTACTCCTGGGCTGCAGGAGCGTGTTCCATTCTCAAACGCCCTCCTCCAAATGCGTCTGAGAGTGGCCCAAAGCCAACTGAACCCTGTGGGAGATGGTCCATGGACTACAGTGGCTTTTGATCTGGGCTCTGATGGTGCCCTGAATGGGCTTGTCTTTGTGGTCCCCCCCATGGTTCCTGTGAGAGCGGGCATTACCCAGCCTGGTGCTGGCCACGGGTGCCGGCGCTTCCACCCACTGCTCCTTTCGCCCGCATCCTCGGGGATTTTCCCATCTGGGTTTCCAGCTGCTGGCCCAGGGGCAGGGAGCTGGATGGGAAATGGCCAGGTTCTCCCAGGGCTCACGCAGACTGGCCGGGCTGGCCCGCTCCCGGCGGCCCCTTTGGGGTGTGAAGGTGCCAGCGTGTCGGTGTCGGCTGGGGTGGCTCCAGGGGACAGTGGTGGCCAAGTGGGAGGATCTGCAGAGCAAGTTAAAGGGGCGCTGGGTGGGAGCTCAGGGTGAGACGTGGAGTGAAGGCCCTGGTGTGCCCCGGTTCGCTCCTCTTGCACCAGGATGTGCTCGTGCACCCTGTGCCACGGCTGCACGGGTCAGGGCCCTCCTGGTTCCCCCCGTGAGCGGGGCCTGGGCTGACAGGTTTGGGGCAGGCAGGCAGTGACCTTCTGTAACCTCACTGCATAATAACAATAATTTCCAGTGTTCTCCTTTTTTGAGCTTGTGAAAGTACAAAAGGGGACGCACCGTTACCTGCCTTGTACCCAGGGCTGGCCTTACCTTACAGAGCCAGTCTGGGGGCAGTTTGGGCCGTGGCGAAGGGAATGTCCAAGGAAGCAAAGCTGGCTGGAGACAGCGTGTTGCGGTGGAGCAGACGGATCGGTTTTTGGTCTGTCTTTGCAGCAAAGCCCAGAGAGGCAGCCCTTGAGCACACAGGCTGTTCCCCTCTTCACGCTGCCCTTCAGCTCACATAGCTGGGATTATCCCAACCTGCTCTGCATTCAACTCAGTTGGTGGAGGAAATCAGAAAATCCCTGCCTGTTAAATTAATACTGAAGCCAAGGACTTGGGAATCAACTTGTAATTGGAAGTGTTAGCATTTTCTTGCATGTGCCCAGTGGCAGATAATCCGTGGGGCGAAGGAGTCATGAATAATACACTGAGCCCATTTCTCCGTGCCCCAGTTCCTAAAAAAACCTCATTTCCCGAGGTGGGCTGCGGGTATGGGAGCGGGACCCCAGGTGCCGTAATCAAACCCTTCTGTCTCCTGGGGCCACAGCGGCGCTCGGGCCGGGCTATCGGGGCTGTATGTGCCACTGAGGGGCAGGGGGGCTGCACGGGACACCCTCCACCTGCGGAGACATCGGCCCAGGCTGCCTGGGATGGAGCCAGAGGTAGCGGGGTGGGGGCAGGAAAGCTGTGGCTGTGCCCCCCTAGCACGACTGGCGAGTGTCGGGAAGGGGCTGCAAGCCCTTCGGTGGGCACCTCCGGCTGTGTCAGCCCCTGTGCGGGCCCCAGGCACAAGGATGGGGGGATGCGGGATGGGGGATGCAGGATGGGGGAAGTGAGATGGGAGCTATTTGAGATGCTCAGATGAAAAAAGACTGGGGAAATGATTTGTGGGCAGTTTGGGGAGGGCTCAGGCCAAGGAGAGGTGAGAGAGTTGTGTGAACCTTGTGGGATTAGTTGTGTCAATGCAAGTGTGTTTACGTTACGGTGTTAGGTAGGCAATAACACTGAAGTTTCTCATTTTGATCTCTTTCTTCTCTTTGCTGCACTTCTCTTACTTGGGTTTTCCTCTTTAGCAATGCTTCTCACTGCCCTAAGCAGGACCAAAACCATAACTAGAGCATGCTCTCCTCTGTTTTAAGGGATACAATTATTGTAATAGTAATTAAGCAGGTGAGCAAGATCCTCTGTGATCACTCTTTCTCAAAAGAGAGAAAAGCACTGGCTGCTCTCCTCCCCTGCCTGTGCAGGTCTGGAGAGCTGCATGGCCACGGGGAGAGGAGAGGAGAGGAGAGGAGAGGAGAGGAGAGGAGAGGAGAGGAGAGGAGAGGAGAGGAGAGGAGAGGAGAGGAGAAGCTTCCTCCTTGGGCCTGTGTTACTGAGAAGGGGTGCTTAAAAAAAAACAAACCCAAACTTTCCACTCTGTTTCAGGAAATTACACTGTCGTGCTGGAATTTACAATGAAGTTGTGAATGTGGCTGGAGCCCGGGGCTTCTCCAGGAGAAGGCCCCTTTGCCCAGCTGCATTCAGCTCTAATGAGAGGGCTAAATTCTCCCTGAAAGGCGTGTTTTCCACTTGGCCCCCTTTCCTTCATCAATCGCTGTCAGGGCAGACAGAGGCCCCGCACGCAGCTTCCCCTGGGTTTGTGTGGGGCGGCGGGGCCGTGTGGGGCCGGGGACAGCCTGCCCTACTAAAATGCATCTCCCGGCCCCCCGAACAATAGCGCTTTGTGCCGCAGCACAGAGCGGGCTCAGTTTCCCAGGCTTTTCCTTTTCTCCTCTCCCCTCTCCCGCTGGAAGCCCCCGGCGAGGTGGGAGCGGGCAGAGGCCGCCGGCCGCCCAACAAAGAGGCGAGGGGCTGGGGGGGTCCCTGTGTGACAGCGGGGGGGTCCCTCCTCCTCAGCCCCTGCCTCCGGCCACAGCTACTTGCCCGTCGTCTGCCGCAGGTCCCGCAGACCGGGGTAAATCGTTGAGAGGTGGGAAGCAGGGGGATGCCGGGCTGCAGCTCGCGGGCAGGCGGGGTGCTGCGGCCCTGGGGACAGCGGGTGACACAGCCTGGGCTGGCCGCGGTGAGCCTCGGCGTGCTGGGCGCCCTGGCGAGAGGCCCCGTGGATGCTGGCATCCCCCCACTCCTGATGCCGGGACCTGCTGCCCCACAGCACTGCTCGGGACGGGTACAGGTGCTGGAGCAAGGAGAAACAGGGGGAAAGTTTAAAAAAGCATAAAAATAGGCTGAATCGGTGCAGCAGGTCGGTGGTGCTCCTTAGGGCGGGCAGGGCAGAGCGGGACCCAGCCTGCACACACGCTTTGCATCAACAGAGCCCCCGCAAGAAAGCAGGGATGCGAACTCCACCTGTGGACGAGGAAACAGGGCCGTGCCCCAGACCTTGGTGCCCCAGATCAGACCCCTGCTTCCATCCCAGTGGGGCCCAGTTCCATCCCAGTGGGCCCCCTGCCCACTCCTGCTGCCAAATGGCGGGGGATGCTGCTGGAGACGCCGTCGAGGTGCGGGCCATGGGGGGGCAGATCTTCTGCACGGAACCCCCTGTTTCTGTGTGGTGTTGGCAAATCACAGAATCACAGAATCACAGAATCGCCTAGGTTGGAAGGGACCTTTTAAGATCATCTAGTCCAACCAAAAAAAACCAAACCAAAACAAAAAAACCCCACCATATCCACACCACATAAATGAAAGGAAGCGTGACGGCAGGTGGGCGTGCAGCGATGTGCCGGGGGTGTCACCGAGGCAGGTCCAGGCTTTGGCCATCACCTGCAAGTTCTGGGTCCCAAAGTGCCTGAAAGGGCCAGCAGAGGGTTGGTGCTGCAGATGGAGGGACGCAGATCGCACGCTGACTGCGTTCATTGCAAATGGCAAAGAGCAGTGACCCCAAAGCCGGACGGCAGCTCGGTGCCCGCAGCCTCGGACGTGCCGGGGCCTCTTTGTTTGGCCCAGACCCCGCACACGGGGAAGAGAAGCTGCCGGCTGTGGGTGCAGACACAGCAGCCATGCTCCGCGGCACAGGGAACGGGGGACGGAGGAAGAGCTGCTTCCTGAGTGTGACAAAAATGGGCTCCATCCTACAAAAGGAGACCTGCCACCGTGCAAGCCACAGCGAGGAGCTGAAAACACAGCTCTGCCTGCGACGGGCTTCGCACCCGCGGGGCCTGGCCCTGGACCCGCAGCCATCGGTGCTGCCGGGCGCCCGTGAGCAGCATCTCGGGGATGATACAGAGACGTTGGTAAAAGAGCAGCCAGCCCCTCCTCCAGAGCAAGTTCTTTTTTTGGCCTGTTGCTACAGCAACTCTGCTACGAACAAAGATGACAGCGAGATATTAAATTTTGCAGCAACTCAATTGACTCTTGATTTGCCTCCTTTTTTGCCTTCAGTAACTGAATCCTCCTCGGCTAATTGTGTTAGATTTCAGATAGAAATCATGCCTTCCTCTGACAAGAATTCCTGCGTTGCTTTTTCCTCCTTCCCCTTAGAAACCAATTAAATCAAATTAACTTATTTAAATCCAGTGGGTGATTATCAACACCGGGTTTCTTGGCTTTATTTCTTTTGCAAGTGGACATTCTGTATTTAAAGCCACAACTCATATTCTGTACCAAAATCCCCAAAGCCTTAATATTGTTTAAAAAGAAACAAACAGTTCTTGGCAAGTTCAGTTTTGGCAAAGTTCAGTGTGTGCCAGTGGCACAGCGCAGAAATGTGCAATATCTGACTTGCTGCAAGAGGGGTTGTTTGAATTTATGAATGTTAACACTGTTTTTAAAGCAGAGCTGCGTTTCGGCTCCTGTTCCCCCACCCCACGGCCGCTGCCTCTGGAAGGGCAGGCCACTGCGTCTGCGTCCCGGGGGTCACTCCTGCACGTGCAGAATCCAGAACCCAGCTGGACAAATGACCCAGGGGGGCTTTGGTGGGACAGTCACCTTCAGAGCCCTGACCCTGGCTGCAGTGGGGGGGGATCCTCGCCCGAGGGGGAGAGGGTGGGGGCAGAGGAAACAGAGAGGAACATACGGGGAGGGGGGGTGGATGTCGCACACGAAGCATGACATGTTTAGCATTACTTGTAATTAGCAGGAGAACAAATAACAGCTCTGGCAGCTTCGGATTCAGCCGGGTGTGTTGGGGAGGGACCGCCTAAGCAGGAGCCTGGGCCACCGGAGTTTTGGTAGAAGATTAAACCTAAGGAAGTGGAGCAACGGGGGGAACCAGAAACACGGTTCCTGTGCCTTTTCCCTGAGCGCTGAGGTGCAAAAGCACTTCTCTGTGGGTTTAAGTAGTGGGGGGTGAAGGACCCCACCCGTCCTATGGGCAGGACTTCAACAGCTTCTTGGATTTCACACCTTGGATGTTTGCATGTAAAGGGTGGTGTGGGTGATGTCCTTCCTAAAGAGCCTGGGCAGCCTCGCCTCCTGCAGGGGCAGCTGGGACTCTTATCTCTCAGACTGGTTATCCTTTGAGAAACACACAACAATTTGTTGTCATTTAGACAATTATTATCTTACCCAGTGCAGCGTGACCGTCCTACCCCATCCCATCCCATCCCATCCCACCCCACCCCATCCCACCCAGCAGGGAAACCCCAGGGTGGCTGTGATGGCGCAGTCCTGTCTGTCTCCCCCAGGAGTGGGGGGTAAGGGGGCTGTGGCAGGGCAGGGTTCCCAAGAGACCCGTGAGAGCCGCTGGAGCAGCGTGTGGAGCAGCCTTGGCCTGCAGGGTTACCCCGGGTTCTGCGGAGACGGTGACTCAAACACCTGCTATGGAGAATTGTAGCCACTGGGAAGAACTGCTGCTGTCGAGCTGTTTATTATAATACCTCAGGCTTTTAGTCACAAGTAAATATTCCCATTTCTTACAGTGACTTGAATTATTGACCAGCGTAATGCTAAAGTCTACCCTTACTGCAAAGGCTTAAAAATGGTAACAGCGAAAAAGACCAGTATCCAGATGGGCTCATATTTTTAGAGTGCTCCTTTTCATCTCTGAATATTAATGTCTTCGAAGATACTACACTTGTGTTTTTTGCAGATATCCTTCTACTTACAACTGAGCTGTTGGCAGCCCAAATAGAATAAAAATAAAAAGGAAGCTTTTCAGATGCTTTACCTGAAAAGGAACACATCGGCTCCCAAATTACATCCTTCCATACAGACTGTTTGGGAGGCAAAGAAGCCCTCTCTGTTAAGAGTTCCCAGTGAAAATAGACTTGTTGCCCGTGGACGTTAGTGAAGGCAAATTGTAAATAGCCTGGGGAATCCTGCTGCCATTGCAATACGAAATGAGGGCAGAAAGGGGCTGCTTTTCCCTCAATCTGCTGCCTGGTTTGTTTTTCCATCTCTGATCCGGTGAAGGAACCAGAGCAGCACCGTCCTACAGAAACACAACACATTTTTCATCTGAGCATCTCAAATGGCTCAAGAATGTCTTAAGCCTTGCAGCCTCCCAGAGATCTCTCGGGGAAAACGTAAGGCAGACAGAAACGAAGATTCACCTTTGGATGCAGCTATTTCAGGTGCCAAGGCAGGGCACATCCCTGCAGCTTTGTCAGTGCCAGGTTCCAGTGGCAGCAGAGAATTTGTAAGGTTCAAAAAAACAAAGGTGATGACATGTACCACTGCCCTGCGATGGAGCAGACAGGTCATTGGGGTTGGATTCTGTTTCCCCAGTTCATTTTTTGGAGATTTTATTCCACCGATGACCCCGCTGAAGCTGAGTGCTCTCCTGCCTGAGCAGTGTCTCCCAGCCTGGCTGCCCGCAGGGGTTGGCCACTGGAGCCTGGGGAAGAGCCTGGGGAAGAGCCCATGTCTCCTGGCGACTCCTGAGCCGAAACTGGACTAGTTGTGATCACCAAGAGGGGTCTCCAGCAACTTCCCAGAGAGGCTGCAAGGGGTCCTGCAGCACATCATAGGTCAGGGCTGTCCCCCTTCCCCAGCTCCATCAAACCAAGGCACAGCTTTGGGAACCCGGCCAAGGCAGATTTGGGGTCCCCCAGCACGAGCTGCCTGGCTCCGGGAGGGCAACCGTCGGGATGCTGCAGCTGCACAGCGCTGCGGAGCGGTTCAGCAAACAGCTCCCTGTCCGTTGGGCTGAAGCTTGGTGTGTCTGTCCAGCCCGTCTCGCCTGGGATGGAGAGTCGGTGTGACCAGGGCTCTGTGTGTGAGCATCCCCCTGCAAACAGGACCTGCTGCTCTCTGAGGGCAGCCGTGCCTGTGCAAAGCCTAGCATGGAACACTCGCAGTCTGAGGCTGGAAACAAAGGATGCAAGACAGCTTCCGCCTAAAGAATATTCCTTAATTTAGGAATGGCTTTAAGCAAACATTACCTCTGCTTCCTGAGCACACACGAGGCTACTGCCCTGGAAATAATCTGCATTAGCCTTACTGGAGTGACCATGTTGCCATAGTTACGGATGGTTTCTCTATACCTCAAGCCTGAAGTATTTATTATGATTAAATCCCATCCCATCCCATTCGTCATTTAAAAATTCTGCGTTGAAAGTCTCACAAAGTGAATTATAATGTAATCCTTCCTTTTAAAAAGCTGTTTTAAGTCAAAATTCCTCAAATGATCTTAGACGTTGATATTTATTCAAGGTCATTAATTTGTGATTGGATTATTTTTCTTCAGACATGGCTGCCTCTTTATTCTTAGTGATATCTGAATAGCAGAAAATGCTGATGCTATTATATCAGTCCGTGACTGCTTGTTTCACCGCTGTGCTGCGGGCCATTCTGACAGAAGATGTTTAACATCCTCAGACCCCCCGCTTTGCCCTCAGAGGCAGCCACACACCTTTGAACTGACCTGGCAAGAAAACCAAAACCTGTGCTGTGGCAAGGCTTGGTGTTGGAGAATGTTGGTGCCTGCTCTCCTAATGCCTGTGAAGGTTACAGGGAACAGTAACTGCTGCTGGCATTAATCTGTTATAAAATGCCTCGTGCTTATCTTTTTCTTTTTGGGTTTTTTTTGTTTCTTTTTTTTTTTTTTTTTTTTTTAAGAGAGAGAGTGAGCTCTGAGCTATAAGGTCCCAGCCAGACTGGGCTTTGCTGCAAAGGAACACATCATTATCCCTGGGTTTTACAAGTGTGTAGTTGTTACGTGAATTTTCCTTGCTTTGGGAAATGCTATACCATAGCTGTGTACGACAGACCTTTTCACCTCCCAACGGCACCCTCTCCAGAGACCTAACATTCCTGGAGGACCATCCTCTGGCACCTCTCCATTTCCTTGGGTGTCCCCTCTCCAGCCCCGGGCGGCCTTTTTCCCAGAGGCTGACCCCAAGCTCAGGCTGGGACATGACATCCCAGCCCCTCCCCGGGTTCTCGGGCAGGGAACGCAGCCGCCTGTGCCAGTCCCACGACGTGGGGTTTCTGCTCATCGGTGGATCCCCGTGGGGCATTGGGGTCGGACCCGCCGAGACCCCCGGCTGCAGGACCATGGCTTGGCTTGCGAAATGCTTGCTATTCTTCTCCTTTCCCACTAGAGTAGCTCTGCCAAAGACTGGGTTTCTCTGTAGAGCGAGATTTACTACCAGACTCGTGCTTTTGGAGCAGCCGACAGACGTTTAGTGTGAATGGTGCAGAGAGCGGTGTGTTGATGGAGAGGATTGTGTGGGATCTCTGTAGCAGACTGAGGTTTATTGCCTGGACCTTTTGTTTGATACATGATGTATTATGGCCAGTAAAATGCCCAAGACACTCCCATTTTATCCTTTCTTCAATTACAATGTCCTACTATTTTCTTGTTTTCTTGCCTGCACCCCAACACCCCGGAGCAGCTCCTACCCCTGCTCGCCCGCTCCTCTCCTCAGCCTGTTACCGGGTTTTCTGGACAGGATCCCTCTCATGGAAACACCTTGCCATCTCCCCATTCTGTACAAACTGTGTTATTTTTCTGCTTTCCTTTATGCCAGCTGATAGGAGCTTAATGGATCTCTGATCTCTCTTCCATTTCCCTACGCCAGCTGTTATGTTGCCCACCACCAGAAATCCCTCACCGTTGGGTGAGGTTTTGGAGTGCGGAGTTTTGGAGATAAGTTCATCTTCCAGCCATCTCCCTGCACGAGGTGCTGTGACTCGTTCTTCTCCATCCTACCAAAGGGTAACGTGTAACGTGCCACGCTGCCGGCTGGCTCCTTTCTCCCAGCCCACCGCTCTCAGCACTGGGAAACTGCCCAGACTCTGCAGGGCCAGCGATGGGGAGCGATGGCTGCAGGGCTGGTGTCAGGGAGCGATGGCTGCAGGGCCAGCAATGGGGAGCGATGGCTTCAGGGCCAGCGATGGGGAGCGGTGGCTGCAGGGCCAGCGATGGGGAGCGGTGGCTGCAGGGCGGTGATGGGGAGCGATGGCTGCAGGGCGGTGATGGGGAGCGATGGCTGCAGGGCCAGTGTCAGGGAGCGATGGCTGCAGGGCGGTGATGGGGAGCGATGGCTGCAGGGCCAGTGTTGGGCAGCGATGGCCGCTCAGCCCCGCATCCGGAGCCCCCGGGCCCTGCAGAGCCTGCGCTCCCGGGCAGCGCTTCCTTTGTCCCCCTCCTCCCGGCATCTCTGCCCGGCTGCTGGAGGCACAGAACGCTCTTCTGTGTGGCTGCCCGCGCTAGGTAAATTATTTGTTTAATAGGCTGGGGTTATTTTTTGTCATCTGGCAGAATAACTGTGAATCATCAAATCTCCCCGGGTTCGCTCCGTGGGACCCAACAAAGGGGCTCATTGTGGGGCAGCGAGGGGTGTCGCCGGGGCCGGACAGAGGGACCACAGAGCGGCTCCCGGCGGTGGGACGTGCTGGCAGCGCCAGCCCAGGGACCCCTACGTGCCGCTTGGGGCACTCGGTGCCGGCAAAAGGGGTGACGCCAGCCCCCGATGGCTCGCTCTTACTTGGCCAGAAAACCCCGGGAAAAGAACCTGAAGCGGGATCGCTGCTTCCGCCACAGCGGACGGGGTGTTTTTCCCCCTCTCTTCTTCTAGTTGTTAACAAAACACGGCAAATCCACCCAAGCGCAGCCCCTCTCTCAAAACTGGGTGGAACTGGAGAAGTTTGCAGAGGGGTTTTCTCCCCTGTCTGCCCGCTCTCTGGTCCCCCTGTCCCCCCGGGGGGCTGGTAGGGGGGTCTGTGCCACGCTCATTGACGAGGGTCTCCCCCCACACAACCAGGGCCCGCACAGAAGAAGAGATTTGCCAACTTTTACCCCCTGGTTTAGCTGCCGTGGCTGCGAGCTGCTGGCCTCGGGGGGATGCGGTGCTGGAAATGAGGGGCTCCTGGGGGTGTTCCAGAGCAGCGGGGGGGGTCGTGGGGCTTGGGGAGGCCGGGGCAGAGAGAGGGGCACTTACAGAGCCCAGCCTCTGCTTCACGCCTTCTCCAAACGGGATCTTCCCAAGAGACAAGTATTTTGGTTATCGACCAGGGGCCCATGGGTGCAGTGATGGACGCACCGGAGGGGGAACACCACCTCCCCGCGCCGGCCCGCAGACACACCGCGGGGTGATGCTCCGGAAGGGTCACCCGAAACAGGGCGTTCTCTCCTCAAAAGGGCCTTTCGTGCCCTGCGGCTGGGACGGGCTGGGGCGTGCGGTGACAGCGGCGAGGGGCTGCGGGGGGACGGGGATGCCGGGGAGGGGGGCACGCTGCGGTCCCGAGGGACGGCCCCGGAGCTCCCGCCTCACCCCGAGGGGGCACATCACCCCGACCCCGGGCACCGGCCGCCGGCCCTGCCGTGCCTCAGCCCCGCACCCGCCGCCGGTGCCCCGCAGGAGCTCCCGGGCTGAGGGGTTCGCGACCCCGCGGGCCTCTGGCCAGGGCGGAGGTGCCGGTGCCGGTGCCGTTCCCGGCGGCAGACTCCCAGGGTGGCGTTGGGGCGCGGGGACGGTGCCCGGCAGCGCTCGTTAACGGCGCGGGCCCGGCAGGCAGCGCGGCGGCGGCGAACGCAGCCGAGGAGCCCGCAGCGGGGCCGGGGGCGGCCCGGGACTCCCCCCCCCCCCCCCCGCCGAGCCCCCTCCCCACGCCCGCTGCCGCTGCCGGGCCCGGGGGCGCGGCCGCCCCGCCCCTCCCGCGGGGGGCGGAGTCAGGGCGCGAGGAGACCCGCCCCGCCCCGCCCCGCCCCGCCCCGCGCGCAACCTGAGCGCGGGAGTGGCGCCAGGGCCCCGCCTCGGCTGGCGGCGGGCAGCGGCGCGGCGGGGATCGGCGGGGCTCGGCCCGGTTCGGCGGGGCTGCGCTCCTGCGGCCGGGCGGCGGTGCGGGCGGCGGTGCGGGCGGCGCCGCCAATGAAGGCAGCGGCGGGCGGCGGCGGGGCCGCGGCCGGGTGAGGCGGCGGAGCGGTGCGGTGCGCGGAGCGGGTGCCTCGGCGGAGCCCGCGTCCTCCCGCAAGATGACATCGCAGGGCAGGTTCAAGAAGGACAAAGAGATCATCGCCGACTACGAGGCGCAGGTCAAAGGTGCGGAGGAGCGGGGCGGCAGCGCTGCGGGGCGGGCGGCGGTGCCCGCCTTTGTGTGCGGGGCGGGCGGGGCGCGGGGCCGGGCAGCTCCCCCCGCGTCCTCCCCTCCGCGGGCACCGGGCGGGCGGCGGGGGCACCGGCTCCTCCGCCTCGGCCCCTCCCGCCCGGGCGCTGCGGGTGCAGGGAGGTGCGGGGGGACCCGCGCCCACCTGGGCACCGTCTGCGGCCCCGCGGCCGGGGCTCGCGGGGAGGGCGGTCGGTCGGGGTGGCGGCGCCCCTGGGGATGGGCAGGGACTCGGGCGGGGTAGGGGTGGGAGCTGCGGGGAAAATTGCCTGATTTCAGCGTTTCTGGGCGGGAGACACATGGGTCCTGCGGGGCTTACGTAAGGAAGTTCGGCGGGTGCGGGGCCAGACCCCCGGTTATGCATGTGCAGCGCTGCGGGGCTGGAGACCTCCGGAGCTGAGCGCCCCGTCCCCGGGTGCGAGGGGCGGGTGAATTAGGGTGGTGCGTGGCGAGACCCCCCAGCAGGTCTGAGCCCCAGGTTGGTGTTCGCTGCAGCGGGAGGTACCGTGGTGGGGTCGGTGCCCCCTGAAACGCCCCCGGTGGCCGCAGCCTGGGGAGGGGCTGCGTGCGGGGGGGCAGACAGGACAAATCAGTCTGTGTAGCCACCTCCGTCACAGAAATGGGATTTTGAGTACCAGGAGCAAACGGTATTAACCGGTACTTGCGGGTGAGTTCTGTTGGTAAATATCCTCGTTATTGCACCAGTCCCTGATTCTGTCGGTGGGTGGCAATTCCTGTCCCGCTCCCCGCTCGAGGACATTTAACATTTAACCGCCCGCTTGGTGCCTTTCCAGCGCGTTGCCCCCTCGGAGCCCCCCTGCTCCCACCCCCTCCGGTTGCCCGTTTCACGTAGGTGCACGTTCCCCATTTTGTTTTGGAGGCCGCGGGAAGGACAGAGTTAATTCCAGCCACAAGGTGCCGTTTCTGCAGAGGAGGTCGGGGTGCGATGGGCTGAGCCCCCCCTGCCCCCTCCCCGGCTGAAATGCTGCGGTGCCGGCCCCGACGGGAGGCGTTTGGGGAAGGGGCTGTCTGTTGATTTCCTGCCATTGTTTACTTCCTTGCGTTTCAGCCTTTTGTAGCCGGCTTTGCGGAGCGATGTGACAGTCACAACACGCCCCGCTCACTGCCAATTACCTTTCTGCCTGGGTGTAATTTGGGCAAATTGATGTTATTGCACCCTGCAGTTAAGCAGTCGGAATACTCTCTGAGCCCGTGGTATTGTTCTGTTTGAGGGGAGGGGGGTTGCATTTATCCGTGGGGACTGTCCCACGTTTCCGTGTTGTCCTCAAAGATGCCCAGGGGTGGGTGGTTCTTGCTTTGGGGGTGCTGGGGCCTGTGGGGGGGGGGCTCCTGGAGGGAGGGCCGGGTCTGATCTCTCCAAAAGCTTCGCTGCAGACGTCTCCAGGGTTCCTTCTTGTTGTTGTTTGTAACTGGAATACTCATTTGCCGTGATCATTCTTGGCCCGGCTTCCATAGCCTCATGGTTTCCATATGTCGGGCAGCTCCCGCTGGGGCTGGGGGGGCTTTATTGCACCACAGCCCTCGCCCCTTGGGCAGCTGCAGCCAGACCCTTTGCTGATGAGATGCTAATCGTTTCCTTGATACCCTTCGGTGCTTAATTATACCTCTGGAAACGTCCATTTTCTGATGTGGGGTGCTCGGCCTGTGTTTTCATGTGAATGAAGGTGACTCGGGGTGTGCTCGGGGAGGCTGGGGTGAGGTGGGACCAGTCAGACCCCGCTGCATTCGAGGTGGTGCCAGCTCCGTCCCTCAGATGCACCGTGTCCCTCACAGGACCGAGGTGGTCTGGGGGTGAGCTCGGTGAGGTGAAGGGGCTCTGGTACTCACTGCTCCATCCTGGTAGTGGTCACCCTTGTGTCACCTCCCTGCAGGGACCAGGGTGGCTCTGGCCTTCCCACCCCCCTAAACTGTGGGGGGAGGATAAGGTTGCGAGTCCCAAGGAACGTGCCTGGGGACCTCATGTAGGCCACCTCCTTATCCCAGATACCCTGCTCCTGTCCTCCAGGGATTCAGTCGTTATTCTATTCATACCTAAACCCTGGTAAAGACCCAAATCTCCAGAGAAATACTAAAATGGAAGACAAATGGGGAGAAAGAGCAGGGGGAGCAGCAGCGAGGGAGGCTAACAGACAGGGTGTTGGCACAGAAGAGCTGACATACGAAGATGATAAAAGATGAAGATTTGAAGTAGTGATGCCTTGTTATGGAGGATGGAGCTGAAAAAGGAACACAGTGTGGTTGGGGTCCCTGTGGGGCAGGGGCGGTCAAGAAAATAGGGAGAAAGGTGGAAAACCCCGTGTGTGAACTGGAGGGAATAGATGGGCGGGGGTGGGAGTGAAGGGAATTCACAGCAGGGGTGTGTTTAAAAGGCATTTGAAGGACAGATGTCATAGAGGGTTGGAAGTGGTGGGGTGCTGGCCAGCGTGGTCACCCTGGGCAGCCTGGAAGGTGTGGGGTGTCACCCAGTGCCTGGGGCTCCCACAAGGCAGTGACCACCCTGCAGTGCCCGAATTCATCAGCCCCGCAGCTGCCAGAGTATTTACCAGAGGAGCCCGATGGGCAACTGGGAATAACATGGTGGGGAGAAAAAACCCCATGTTGCTTGGTTTGATTTTGAGGAGAGTTCTGTGGACAAGCCCTTGCTGGGGCCGTGGGAAGGAGCCCCGTGGGGCTCGGGGACAGCCCGTTGACGGGAGAGTGGGGGGCGAGCCCTGCCACGACCTCCTGCGCTTCGGGGGGCCGGAAAAATCGATGAGCCCACACTCGGTGTGGGCAGCATGATTGGCCTGAGTGGAGTTTAACTGGTGAATAATCTCTGTGCACAGGGGTGATTTATCAGCCATAATGGCTCTCTATCTCCTTTCTCCTCCCTGGAGACTGGTGCCTGCTTTTCCCCTGCTGGGGGGGGTGATGGTGAGGATGCTCTGAGGAGATAGAGGGTGTGCTCGGGTCGCTGAGCACTGGGGGGGTTGCAGGGAGGGCTGGGGGGGCCGATAGCCGGGGCACAGTCACACGGGGTTGGTGGCGATGCCTGAGGCTCCGGGTCGGTGCCGCCCCGTTCCGAGGAGTGGAAATAGCTCGTCTGTGGCTGCGGTGGGCTGGCCGGCCCCGTGGCTCTCGCTTGCCATCTGCCCCTGCGTGGGGACCTCTCTCTGTCACCTCTCCGGAGCACAGCCACCGCTGATGGGCCTCTCCCCACGCCGCGGTCCCTCCTGTCGCTTGTCCTGCCCTGGCTCCAGCCTCTCCCCCCGCTGCCCTCAGAGGGGAGGGGGCTGTCCCCGGGGCTGGGGCAGATGCTCGCCTGACGGGACCAGAAAGAAAACACCTCGGGTGCTTCTTAGGAGGCAGGTTTTCTTATTTGTCCTTCTTAGATTTGCAGAGGGGAACGGTTGCTTTAAAAATAAATGCCAATGAAGATACGGCTGCGTCTTTGCAACTGCCACATCGGAGCTACGTGGGGGATAGAGAATACACTAGATCCTTAGGTGCACAATTTAAAGGGAGTGTTTTCAGATGTACAATTTTAATTGGTCTCTCTGGCTAGAGAGATAAATAAACGTCTTTTCCTCATTCCTGCCAAATACATGATTTGTTGCTTTAATGCAGCAAAACTAACCAGTTTTAATTACGTAGATGCAGCCGTCTCCGGTAGAGCATTGTAAATCTTGCAGAAAATTGGGCATCCTGTTGATTGCTTGTTACAATTTCATATTGCTTCCTGAAGCTTTTCTTTACCCCCGGAAGAATCGGGGTCGCTGTGTGCTCTGTTTGGTGGCTGCTGGCCCGGAGAGAGCTGCGCACCCACAGCATCCTCCCCGCTGGCAGGGGACAGGCTCCCTGGGGACAGCACGCCTGCCTGCGTGGTGGGGACGGGGTGATTTCCTGCACTTCTAGGGCTCTTAGTTGCTGCGTGAATTGCTAATAGAACTGCAGTTTTGATGGATTTAGCATATAAAAACATTACAAAGGCTTGCGGACCTGGGGCCAAAGAAAAATGATGTATGTTTTTCCATTTCTGTAGGAGAGCTGCAGCTTAGGTTAATTTATCATTGCTTGTTAGCTTCGTTCTACTTTTCCTGTTGCAGGAGCTGCATCCCTGCTTTTATATCTGTTCTCATTTCCTACCTAGTGCTCTCTTCCCACTTTGCTCAGAAAGTTTTGGGAAAATTCCCACACCAAATTATTTTCCGGGGCTGTGTCTTGCTCAGGGGGGAGGTTTGGCCCTGATTGGAGGGCAGGGGGAGGCTTGGAGCTTGACAGCCCCTTGAGTGAGATGGTTCTGTGCAGAAGAAGAGAGAGGTCCCCTCCCTGGCGGTGGGCTGGTAGGGAGCTGCTAAATACTAATTGCAGAAATGGATATAAATTTCCATTGGCTGAATTGCCTTGCTTAACGACAGGCGGGGAGGTGTGACCCACGGGCCTTGGCGTAGCTCCACCGGCTTGGGTGGCGTGGTCTGCAGGAGATGGCCCATCCTGGTGGATCTAATCCAGCTCTGCCCTGAGGCTCCAGCGCGAGGGCTCCATGTCACCCCGAATAGGTCCATTTGCTGTCATCTTCCACCCCGAATAGATCCATTTGTTGTCATCTTCCAACCCTCTGTGCCCCCTCAGCGGGGCCTGATGGCGGGGCCTGGCAGATGGGTTTCACACGAGACCTCCGTGCGCGGAGAGCAGCAGAGAGCCACGTATGCGATTGGTAACAAAGATTAATTGGCAGTCCCTAATGGAGACAAATTGAATCTATCAGGGATGCTTCCTGCAGAGCTGAGGTCCCGGGCGCTTTGGCGGAAGCTGGGATGGTTCAGCCGAGGCTCCTGCATGTGGCTGGCTGTCGGTCGGTGGGGCGGTGGTGGGATGGACCTTCCTAAAATGGGGTCCAGGCTCCCAGACCTTGGAGCCCCTTCCAGTCCCTCAAGGGGCTCCAGGAAAGCTGGGGAGGGACTCTGGATGAGGGAGGGGAGCC
>JAOQGH010000003.1:15638654-15660984 GCA_025769975.1 Gallinago jamesoni | reverse complement strand
TTCCTGGAGCCCCTTGAGGGACTGGAAGGGGCTGGAAGGTCTCCCCGGAGCCTTCTCTTCTCCAGGCTGAACCCCCCGACTCTCTCAGCGTGTCTGTTGGACGTGTCTGTGCTGTCGCAGCAGCTGGGTGGTGTGTCCCCTGTGTGATTCTCCTCTCACCATCTCTTTGAAATCTGCTTGCTCTGTGAGGTCTAGGGAACGGGCTGATGTGGGGCGATAAGTCCCGCTGAGGTCCCCGGCCACCTCCTGCCTCTTCACTTGACTCAACTGCCGCTTCCTGTTGTCAAGGGAGGTTCTCTGCTCCTCGTGGCAGGATGAGGTGTTCCTCTGCTGGTGGATCTCCACCATCACAGTGCAAGTAATGCCCAACCTCACGTTTCAGAGATGTAGTGCAGCTCCCGCCGGGAGCGAGCTGCAACCTGAGGTTCCATCCAGGGAGGGCAGGAGGGCAGAGTTATCTGGTGTTGTACAGACGTACCGGTAGCTCAGGACAGCTCTGCTCTGCACTGGAAACCAGTTCCTTTCACACCTCGGGGGAACGGAACTGTGTTGTGGCTGGGTCTGCACATCAGGCTGAGGGAGGTGGAGAAGATGGAGTCACTGTGCAGGGCACAGCTCGTCAGCACGCTGAGGGTCCCTGTGCCTGCAGCGTGGTGGTACCCACATAACCTTTCTGTTACTCTCCACACAGGCAGTGTTTTGCAGGGACTGTCGTGCTGCGCTGGTCTCTTTTATCACTAAGGTGAATGGGACTCCTGCTGTTGTAATAAATGAAGCTGGAGATCAGGATCTCCACTGTAATTGTATTTTTTTGGGTAGTTCTGAAAAAACCTGAGGAGGTGTGGCAAAAACTGAACAACAATAACTAGCAGCCTTGAACTGATTTTAACGTGGAGGACTTCAAGGGACTCGGGAAGCAGGATCTCAGCAGCAGGTTCTTCTAAACCGTTTTCCATGTCTCTTAACGTCCCTGCTCGATGGCACTGAGAGACTCGCGGCTCTCAAAGCAGCGTTTCCCGCACAGCGCTTACGCGGGGATGCTCTTGACCTACTCTTGCTAAAATCCCTACAGAAACAATAAGCAAACAGGCTGTGAGTGGAGATGTGGTATTACAAACCCCTGACAGTGAAACCATAACAAAGAGAGGGCTCGTTACTGTTCTTGTGGGGTGGCAGGTTGTGGGAACAGCAATGAGCTGTTTGCTGTGAGAACTCGGCTCGGAACTGACCTGGGCGAGTGGGAAGAGGAGGAAAAAGAAATGCACGTTGTTTGCCCCTGCTCGGTGTCCTGTGGGGTGTGCTCCTGCCTCCGGCCGATGGGGCGGGGGTGCACTTACCTACAGCCTCACAGAGACCCCCCCCGGGAGACGGCGCCGTGTCAGGTGGGGGAGCAGCGTGGGGCAGATGGTGAGCCTCTCCTCAGGCGCCGGGTGGAAGGTGGTGATTTTGCAGGTCACAAAACCGGAGAATAACTTCTTCAGAATTAAACTTTCATTGGGGATTTGAAAAAATAAAATAAAATTCAAGAACCTTTCTTGGGAACTAGTTCACACATATAGATAGATAGATAAACGTTTGTTTGCTGCTTTCTGTTTCCGGACCCAAACGTACTGCCAGTGACCTTGGAAGATGTGATGCCGAGGCTCTGACAGCTCGTGGCAAATGTCCTTTTTTCCTCCAGAACGGGTGTTTTGTGTCCAGCTGTGTGTCTTCTGCAGCCACATCTGCACAGCTGGCTCTGGGTGCCAGGGCACCGTGGGGACGGAGCAGTGGATGTGCTGGGGGCATCGCCTTGATGTTGGAGGGCAGAGCAGGGACACAGCTGCTGTGCCGGGCTCGAGAGCCACCGGCGCCGAGGCTTTGAGTGGTGAGGCTTCTTCACACCAAAGTGTCTTCCCCTGGAGAGTGAGGTGTTGGTGCTGTCTCCCCTGAGGAGCAGGGGACACCTTGGGGGTTTCCCGGGGAGGGGGGCTGTTCTGAGGGTGTCGGGCAGTGCATTAAAGGTGAGGCACCACCAGGACTGGCTCCTGGGTTTCACGTGGTGAACCAGGACCCCCGTTTATCAGCTGCAGCCTGCTTCCGCAGTGGGGGTGATCCAGCTGCCCCCACAGTCTGGACAAACCTGCGGGGATAAGCTCCATGAGAGTGTGGCGGTTGGTCATGGGGATGTCACAGGTCTTCTCCTCAGGAGTCCTTGCCCCCAGTAGCAGCTTTGTGTGAAGGCTCCCAAGTTTCCCAGTAGCAGAACTGCTCCCTGTAAGGGTGGGAGGACTGCTGGTCCCTGCAGGTTCTGAATTGCCAAGGTCTTTGCTGTTGCTTCAGTTGCAGCTTGAACGGCACCAGCCACCTGGGAGCAGGAAGAGGCTCCACTTCCTTCTGGGACCACCCTGAGAGTGTTGCTGGTTTTTCCCATTCTCCTACTTGGCATCGTTGGGCACATCTCGGGATGGACCCGTTTGCGTGTCGGTGGTAGCACTTCCATCGCTCTCCTCCGCTGTTGTCCCTCTGGTGGAACCCGTCAGTGCTGTGCTCTGTGGGAGCTCTGCGCTCTTTAATTGTTGTTTGTCATCGTGGGAATTGCTTGTTCTAAAACCAATTACAACCTGACAAAACTGATCTGCCTTATTTACAAATACATCCATCTGCTGGTGGACTGTCTGGTAGTGCTGCCAGAAGAATACGAGGCCTTTATTGCTGCTGCTGAGCTGTCGGAGGGTTCCCGTGCCGCGGCGTATGGACCAGCCCGGGGCTGGCTGCAGGCTGGCTGCATGCCTGGCCTTTGTAGGACAGAGGGAAATAACGTGTAAAGTGTGAAATCCTGCGTGGACCGGGTAGGGATGGAGCGCTGGGGTGCTGCCTGTGTCTCGGCATCGGCCCGTCTGCAGCCCGGGGTGCGTTTGGGGTGTGTGGTCCGGCGGAGGGTGCCGATGCCTCCCCGCTGCGTCCGGCACCACCGCACGGGTGGGCGAGCTCCTGGCCGAGCTCGGCTGGGGACAAAGCGTGGTTGGAGCTGCTGGTGTCAGGGGGAGCCGAGACACCCAAGTGTTTGGAGGGTGCCGGTGACAGACCCCGCTCTGGTGTGTGTTCTGTGCCTCTCGGCTGCCGTGACAGCTGTGGGAACTGGGATTGTTCTGCCTGGGGAGAGTCCGGTGGATGCCTCGTCTTGCAGAAACTCTCTCAATAACGGAGGTGGGACGAGTTTCCTCCTCGGGAGCTGCTCTCTCCTGACAGGTTTCACGTGGAAAATACACAAGGGAAGCAGGCGGGCGCCTGGGGCGGGAGACTGCCGTTCCTCTGCCTGTTCCTGGAAATCAGTTCTGAAAAGGCTCAGAAAAGGAGAAAAATGAATGACTGGTGTCAGGGCATTGGAACTGAAAGCCCATCACAACCGGCAGCCAGAACTGTTTCAGGCTATTTTAGTCTTTCTCTGAATGTTGAGTTGCAGCTTAAAAAAAGATCTGCGAGGTTATGAATCAGTGCTGGTTCCACCTCCGGGCCACCGGTTCAAAGCGGAACGCAGTGGATTTGAGAAGCATTCACTGAAAGACTCTGTTCCTCATTTACTACGTGTGTTATCCACAAAGGGTAGAAAATAGTGTCATGGGTATGTAAACAGATTCAGCGCGAGGAAAACGGGGAAGACTTGCCCCCTAAATTAAGTAATTAAAATTAGCATGACTAGGTTTCAATGTGTAACTGGAGGTGAGTGAATGAGTCATTGTGGGTAATATATGGGATGAATTCTGGCCTATTTTTGTTTGCGATTTATCTGGGAAGGAACGTTTACATTTATAAATGATCACTCACTTTCTGCTGGCTGAATAACTGAAAATTCATAAATTGCTATGAACTGGGAGTACAGAATCCTGCAATCTGCATATGAAAACCTGTGTTTACACCACTCTAAGTGTGTTCCCCCCCCCCAACTCCTTGTCACCATAGTAACGGAACATTTTCTATAATGGTGAGCTAGTCTTGTGGTGCGGTGCGAGAGAGGACACTTCCATTGTGCCTGCGGGGCTGAGGAGTCGGGCCAGATTGTTGGGGTGCCTGGTACCCCCTGGTGCCCTGCCATGAGCTGGGAGAAGGGGGTGCCTGGAGGGAAAGGGGGTGTTTGTAGTGTTCCTGCCATCGCTTTGTGGTGGAAATGCTCTGTAGCGTGGTCCGGGCTGGGCAGTGGGGTGTGTGGGGTAGATGGGGTGGCCCTGGCCCGCTCCACGCTCCCGGCTTGCATTTAAGTATGGTGGAGTCTCTCCCTGGGTCCTCGGTGGCCGTGCATCCCAAAGGGTGGCTGGTGCACATACGTGTTGTTTCCAGTCAGGAGCCAGGGGTTGCTGGGGCTCTGCCGGCAGGGGTGTCTTCTGCAGTCCCCCAGCCTCTCCTCCAGCCCCTGTAGACAGAGCCCGTGGGGACGTGGCACCCAGGGAGAGCCGAGAGCAAGGGGAGGGAATGCAGGGAGAAAGCGGGGTAGTGATGCGGGAAGAGAACCCCCATCCTCTCGTGTGACACGAGCTTTCCTTGTGCCACTCCTCTTGATGGCTCTGGCCGTGTCCCTGCTGGAGGACCTTGCTGTTAGCACAGGGAATTGATTTTGTTCCCTAGTTTTCCATCTGAATAGAAAAATCAGGCTTCCATGATGGTGATCTTTTCCTTACACCATAGTTGTGTCTCTGTGTAATACAGATGTTCTTCGGCCAGCAGTTAATAACACGTCCTAGCTGGAGGCAACTTATTGGGCATGATTTGTGTGTAAAGGGGTCTTGTGACATTTTCTGGTGGGAGACAGGGAGAGAAAAATAACCCATTTAACACTTACAGTAAAATTGTCAGGATAAAACCCATAGCTTTTTAAAAAGTTCATTTGCTTATAATTATTAATGAAATCAATGGCTAAAGTTACTTCAGTACCTGCACATCACTTAGTTTGGACAATACCTAGGGCTGGACGACTCCCCTTCCTTGTTTTATTCGGTTTCAGTGTTGGTTTCAGTCAAAGGCTCTTTAGTTAAAGGGAGGTTTTTCACTGAATTCAACAGTTTGGGATTAATCCTTAAATAAGATATGGTCACATAATGTATAGACTGACATTATTTCAGGGAGATATTAATGTGTAACTTTCCACCTTTTTACTGAAGTGTTAGTGTTTTCATTCATAATTTTAAAAACTTAAAAGTATAAATCTCACATTTGTTCTTAAAATTGCTTTACCAGTGCTGTTAGAAAAATGAGGTTATTTGTACAGGCTCAGATGTTTTCGTTCATGCACTCTGCCTCCCCGGGTCGATCTGTCCCCAGCCTGCTGCCTTCCTCAGCTTCAGCATGTTTTACTTAATTAGTTCCCTGAAGGCCATTCTATGGGATAGGACCAGACCCCCCTCCTCGCTCTGAGGGGCAGCGCGTGTGGCTCCGGGGAGAAGTTTTGTCTTTATTTCACTGAAATACCATTGGCTGCACCCTTTTTGTACCGGTAACTGTTGTTTTTTGGAGGGTTGCAGGGGGAGTTCTGCAGACTGCCAGCACCCCCAAACTGCCCTGGGTGGGGTGGGCAGTGAGGATGCAGGGGGATGTGTCTCTGATGGTGCTCATCCGTGTGAGGATAGAACCCAGCTGTGACGGGAGACCTGGTGCCCTCCTCGGTGACTCCATCACCTGGTTCTAGTTACACTGCTTTGCCCCCAGCGCTTAAACCACGTTTTATTTTGTGAAGAGAAGCTGACCCGTTGGTGGTGTCCCTGCGACGCTGATGAAGAGCAGCCACCCTCACGCCACCACGTCTCCCTCCAGCCCCGTCCTTCCCAGGCTGAGCAGAGCTTCCCCTGCAAAGGGAGCCATGACACCGGAGCTGTGTGTCCCCGGTGCCGTACCCCCACTGGTGAGGCACGCCGCGGGTCCAAGCTAAACCTGTGACTCAGGCTGTGCTGCCGTGTGCTAAACCGAGCAGAGAGCCTTCCTAAAACCCCACGGTTACACGGGCTGAGTGTTATTGCTTTGCTTGGCAAAGCACTAGAAGGTGGTATCAATCTCCTTTCATACCCGTTACTGCTCTGCAAACGAGGGAGGGAGATGCAGATGGCTTTATCCGGGCCTGCTGGGTGGGTTTGGGTGTGATGGATGGTGGGTGATGCTCCTCCTGCCCGGGGGTGCGGGAAGGGGACGGCGGCGGTGCCGGGGCTCGGCAGCGGGCACATCCATCTCATGGCTTAAGGCAGCCTCATCCGCTGCACGGGCTGCTGTGTGCTGTGGCGACTTCAGAATTAGCCACACGTGGCCTGGCCTCAGCAGCGGGAAATTACGTTATAAAGGAAAAACTACCAGCTCTTGGACCAAGCCTGAGCTTGAGTGGAAGGGGCAGCACAGGGAAGCACCGAGGCTCCAAGTTGAAAATTGCTTTGGAGAAATCATGAAACTTCTCTTGGAGTCCAGATGTTTCCCAGGTGGAGAGAGCAATCCTTATGGCAGTCCACCTGAAACAGTGACTGATGCTTTCAAAGAAGCTGGTGTGTGTTCTGAAGTGAGAGTGGTTGATGGACCCGATGGTTGTGCTCAGAGGGACCTCAGCAGGCTGGGGAGATGGGCGGTGGGGACCTCGTGAAGCTCAGCAGAGGGAAGTGCCAAGTCCTGCATGTGATCAGGAACAACCCCCGACACCAGCACGGGCTGGGGACCGACTGGCCGGAAAACAGCACTATAGAGAGGGACCTGGGGGTCCTGGTGAATCAGAGGTTGAACATGAGCCAGCAGCACAAAGCATGTGAGCCTTGCCACAGAGCAGGCCAGCGGCGCCCTGGCTGCCTTACGGTCTTGTCTGGCGGGTCAAGGGATGTGATTGTGAACCTATTTTTTTTGGTAATGATGCTCCAACACGAGAGTGGGCTCCTTAGAAGGGTTGTGAAGTCTGTGTCCTTGGCTGGGTTGGTGGAGGATCTCCAGAAGTCTGGGCCAGCCTCAGCTGTTTGGTCACTCTGGAGGTCCATGAGGCGCTCCAAGCAAGGACTTGTCAGTCTAAATTATTGCTTGATTTCCCCTCTGCTGCCCTCCTTCTGAAGGTTTGTGGTGGATTTCCCCCAATCCTGTGGCTCCCCGGTCACCACACCATGTCCCCACAGCCGAGCCCCGGCTGTGGCTTCCCGATCTCGGTGTTGAGCCACCACTTTTTCAAAAGATGGGGAAATAGCCCTTTTAGATTCATTACACTGTTACATGTTAAACTTCTTAAAAAAGCACAATAATAAAATAATGGTGGGCTGGTCTCCAACTGGATTTAAAACGTTTCCCCTAATTCACTAATGTCTTTCCCATCAGGATGCCAGAACGTCTGTCCTGACTTTGAGGAGGTGGCAAATGCAATTTGGAGACAATTCTGAACTGCTGTTTATTTCAAGCAGGATCTTACTTCTTACTGGTGGAGCTTCCTAGCAGTGCTGAGAAGGCACTTAGATGTTTCCTCTTGTTCTGGTGTGCTGTTTAATCCAGTCAGTGTGCTGGAGGTCCCTCTCAGTAGCTGCGTGGAACTATTTGGTTTAATAGAGTTTAATGGAAACTATAAATGTTAAAGGCTTGCCTAGGGCAGGGTGCAGGACACCTGGCGACGGAGCGGTGTGCTGAGGAGCTGCTGTGTCACCTTTGGTGGCAGAGCTGGAGCTGGCTCTGCAGTTCCTGCTCCTGGCCCTGCGGGGACGTGATGCTTGGTGGCACCGAGCTCTGGGTGCTCAGGACGGGGACAGTTAATGACACATATCTAGAGGAGTGCAACCTTCCGCTTTCCTCCTGCTGGCAACGTCCTCGTCTTTTTCTCGGTAGCATCTTTGTCTTCCTCTTCTTGCTAATACCTTCTTCCTCTTTTTGGTAGTGTCCTGTATCTTTAATAATAGACACTCCTGTAGAATTTTGCCAGGAGAAGCCCAGCCATTCCTTGGCCGTGGTGAGACCAGGCTTTAGAGAAAAGGCAGGAGCTGTGCTGCTGTTGTCCCTTGCTGCCCGGAGTCGCTCCTGCAGTGGGGGTGAAGCTGTCCTCCTGTCCCTTGGCCATTGGCCTGTGGGTGCCCTTCTGCCGGAGCAGGCATCGTGAGCAAGAGCTGTCGGTGCTGGTAGAACTTAGCATTTGGTCCTACTTTGCATTTATTAGCATGCACTAATTATTCATAGGAATAATCACCCTTTACCAATTCACGTTAATTTAGATCGCTTTTGAGAAGCAATCAAGAGGAGCAAGAATGATTACATCAAATAGGGTACGGCACAAACGGAACACGGTGTGTTTGTGTGGAAGGGATCCTGCCAAGTCGCTGTCAGCTTTTTCCTTACAATTGCAATTATTTGAATTCAGTTTAATGGTTGGTGCTAAAGGCCATTTGTTGGATGCGCTTCCCACCCAACAACTCCATTCGTGGTCTTCGTCTCGCTGATGTCTCCCTTCAACAAGGGAAAACATTGTCTGATGGGGCAACTTTGTTTAAAATTTTATGTTTTAAAAAGTCTGTATACAGCAGAAGGAGATGAGGAAAATACAGTTTTCTACCAAAAGAGCTCCCTGGTCTGGCAGGTACCCCGAGGTTCAGAAGGGTGCCCTGGCTGGTCCCAGGGGTGTCTTGTCTATCTCCTGTCACAGTGATACTGAAAATCCATGGATGTGTCAGTGGTGACACATGGGAATGATCTGGGCGCTGGGTCTGGCTCTTGGGTGAAAAGATGGTGCTAAACAAATTTTAGAATCGCATAGATTTGGGCAAGTTGTTGTGGGGAAGAGAATGGGAATAACGCATGGAGCAAGCCAAGGGAAGGATGGCCTTGCCAGGAGCCTGGGGGATGTCTGAGGAGGGTTAATCCGGCCGAATAGTGACCAGTGTCCTGGGGACAGAGGCTAAAGGTGCTACTGGATGAGCTGGGGCCGGGTCCTCGGTGAGCTGCTCGCCAGAGGACACGATGGGGAAGGGATGCAGGGAGGGTGCTCGGCCCCGGGAGGAGGAGGGATGGATGGTGGAGCCTGAGGGTTGTGGCTGGGGAGCAGCACCCGCAAAAAGGAGGTTTAAGATGGGGAAAACCATGGCTGATGCTTCCGAAACAGGGAACGGTTACAGCAGAAAGGATAACACGTGTCTGGAACGCTACCAGCGTCTAACATATTGCACGTGTATCGTACAGGCTCAGGGAACGATGTTTAAAATAGCTGAGCCTACAGGCTGTTTGGACAAAGCAGATATTAAGAACATTAAGTTGTTGTCTCGCTAAGCTTGACTCGCTGCTGTTACTAACGTTGTCTCAGTGTGTGCTTTGATAACCGGGAGGCGCTTGGCCAACAGCCTTGTGCTTCACAGAACGTCTGCTTCAGAAGGAGAGCATTTGGGCAGATCTCGGTGGGGCTGTCAGGGGGGTGTCGTGTGCGGCAGCGACGGACAAACGCTTTCCACAGTCATTTTACTTCTTCTTCACTCTCAGCCTGGTGTTGGCTCTTCTGCCTGGGGGTCGGGGGTGTGAAGCGTGTGGATGGTTTAATTTCTAAAAACTTGTCTGGAGGAGATGCTTTTCTGTTAAGCCTGCTTTGCTGTAGGGCTTTTCTTTATGGGGAAAGTACCTGCATCCCTAATTCCTTCCTTGCTTCTTTAGCAACTTAACTAATGGGGTTGCAGGTGCAGCTGAATTACCCTGGCAGGGGGGCAGGCAGGGAGAGCATCGCTGGCTCCTCGGTGGGGTGGCCCCCTGGCTGTACTGGTGGCCCAAGTCCTGCAGGAATATTTGTCCAGGAACATTTGGCTTTTCCATCCCTGTGGGATGGTGGGTATGGCCGCTTTGCGTGCCAGCCCACGCCTGAATCGTGTGTCTTTGCTGCAGCTGTGCAGTAACGAGGGTGTGTAAGTGTGGGACCCCATTTCTGCGTGCGGTGGCCCGGTGCTCGCTGCACAGGGACGGCTGTGATTGCCTTCTGTCTGCCAGGTAATTGGGAGATAAAGGCCTTCAGGCTGCACGCTGGAGTGTCCCCCACCCTGCGGTGACGGCGAGTCCCTGGTCCCCGGGATCATCCGGGAGTCAGTGAGTGTGGGGGGTTTTCTCCCCCCGCGGCAGTGAGCGCAGGAGTCGCTGTTCCCGCGGGTGGGAGCGGAGTCACGGCAGCGATGGAGGTTTCGGAGCTGAATGGGGAGGGGTGTGGAACCTGTCACAGTCACTTCAGGCAGACGAAAGGGAAAATAATGTTTTGATGAGCTTGTGCTATTGATAAAGTCATGAAATATGTTATGGGAGATGTTTAGTTGCAGGGAGATTCATTTACGTCATTGCTGCTTCTTGCTCGTTGGAGTGGGCATCTGCAGCCATATATTTATCTATGTCTGTATGTATTAAATGAATGGTGGAAACCAGGGGCTGACAGGTACAATTCCCCCCAGGTACTGCTGTTTCTGTCAGCTGGGCTGGAGGGAACCCCGGGCACTGCCTGGGACAGGCGGGCGCTGACACAAACAGGGTGTTCTGCTGACACACCAAAATCCCTGAATTTTGACCTCTGTATGGAGTTTTCCCTTTGCTCCACGTCGGCTTCTTGGGTCCTTGAGGGTTCTCTGACCCTCTAAGTGAGGATGGTGTCTCCAGCCCAGGGGGTGCCTGCCGGGGGTGGTGGTGGCACAGCGAGGGCTGCGTGTGGCTGGTTTCACGCCTGCCTTCTCCTGTGGGTTCTGCTGCTTGAATTTCAGGTGGGTGGGCAGCTCATTACTCTTCCTGCGCCATCCATGCAGATTGCAGTCTGAGCTTATTTTAGAAGAGCAAAAAAAAAAATAAATCAGGAGCAATTAGCAATCTGCTTCAGGAAGAATCTATTTAAAAAAAGCAGACACCAGCTCTGCCGCAGGACTGGGCTCCTCGCTAACCTCCAGCCAGCATCTCCCCACAGATATGGGGCTGGGAGGCAGGCATCAGCATGACCTTTACGTGCAGGCATCATCTCTGCTGACAGCCAGCAGCTGCAATAAAGCCATTGCAAATAATAGGGGAGTTCCTGGGCTCTTTTTTTTTTTTTTTTCCCCAGTGTGTTTTAGATGTGAGGTGCAGCCCCACAGCCCCAGGTAAAAGGGAAATGCGACAGCGATGCTGCAGGGGGACAGAGGTTCCAGCGAGGCTGTGGAACCCCTCAAAGGGTTGTCCTGTGGTGCCTTGTCCCCGTGGCCAGGAGGGTGGGAGTGCCAGCTTGGGGAGGTGGTGGGGGCGCTGGCTGGAGGTGGTGGGAATGCTGGCTGGAGGTGGGGCAGGTGGTGGCACATTCCAGTTGACACTTTGGGAGCTCTGGACAAAGGTCAGATATGCTGCTGGGGAGGCAGCAGCTCCAATCAATACACAAATGAAGATCCTGATTGGCTTCACCTGCTGGGATGACACCTTTCCTCATTTCATAAGCAGACGTCAGTAGGTGTTGGTACCTCAGCCAAGCTGAAAGCCCCGTGGTTTTGCCCTGTACGAAAGGGTATGAAGTCAAAGAACTGGAGAATTCTGCACATCTGAATGTGAGCAGAAAAAAAGGAAGGTATTTTCTGTTTTAACTAGTGCCTTAGCTGAAGGGATGCTGACACCCAGGTCGTGTCTTCCTTGCATGTGTGACACAAGGCGAGCACGGCAGGGGCTCTCCAGAGCACTGCGGGGACTGGCCATGTGCGTACCGAGGGAATACAGTGAAATATTCGAGGGATTATTTTCTGGAAGTGAGGGACACCTGCAGAGACGGCTGATTTTAGCCAGAGCTGTAGCTGCTGGGAAGCACTTTCTGCTCAGACGGCGCTTCGGGAAAGCGCCGCGTGTGTCGGTGCACGTCAGTGGTGCTTCCCCTGTGAGCTGCCCCACGGCACCAGCGCCCCGTCTTATTTTCTGGCTGGGAATTTAGCACTCGTGTACTATGACAAGCTATTTCTGTGTTTTCATTTGTATTGTTTATCTGTAACCATCTGGTTCTGTGCCCA
Source organism: Gallinago jamesoni (assembly GCA_025769975.1). NCBI lineage: Eukaryota > Metazoa > Chordata > Aves > Charadriiformes > Scolopacidae > Gallinago > Gallinago jamesoni. The sequence continues at coordinate 15,649,048 of JAOQGH010000003.1, read as the reverse complement.
CTGATTAATGAAGCCCGGGATGCTGGGGAAGGTGTTGAGAGGAGACAATATGCTTTATGCTGATTTCCCTCCCTTTGGAAGGGAGAACTGCCATGGCTCTCACAGAACTGAAGCAACCGAGGGCGATGGTCTCTGCTTGGTGGGTGCCCACAGCCCGGTGGTCCCGACGCGGTGCGTAGCATTAGCCCGGAGCGGAGCTGTCTGCAGCCCGAGACACGCTCCAGGTCTGTAGCAGATGATGGATTCATGATGAGGATGTGAAGTATTTGGCCGGATCCTGTCTGGTATGGAAAGCCTTTGGAGATCGTCTCCCCACAGCTGCTGGTTTCTCCGTTGCTCGTTCTTTACCTCCTGAACGGCCACTTCTGCAGTGCCGTGGTGAGATACGTCTGTCTTTACCCTACAACTGAATTCCATTAAAACTAGACTAGTGTATGAGACTGGGCACCCAAAACTGGCCTATTCTGAGATGAGATATTTGCTCATCAGATATTAATATTTGCTCATCAAATATTAAATTAGTCCGGAGGGCAGTGTGTGCTGACCGCCCGATCCGGAGGAGACTTCTCCCTTTGTTCAGAGGGTCGGCCAACGTGGACCAAGAAGAGGTGTGGGTCATCTGTTAATGGCCTGCCAGCGGTGCCCACGGCTGCAGGTGCTGTACGAGGTGTCCTTTGGCTGCCCAGAGCTGCGGCTGGGGGCGCGGGGGGGTCTCTGCTTTCCCCTGGCAGTCCCGAGGCTGGCTGTGTTGGGGCACGGGGGCTGCTCCCCTCCCTGCCCGTGATCGGGGGTGTCCCTGCCCCGGGGCCGAGGATAAGCCAAGCCACGTTTCGGTGGGTTTTGCAGAGCCCACAGCAGGTCTGTCCCGTGCTGGGGCTGCCTCCACTCGCCCAGTCTGAGGCTGGATTTGCAGCTGCTGGGGGGGTCGTGCTGGTCCTCGCCTCTCGGAGGCACCAGGAGGTGAAATTCCTCCTTATCTTTGCGCTTCCTCTCCGCAGTTTCCAAGCTGGCTGGGTCCCGGGACAGACAATGTACTTTCGCTTGTCACGGCATAATTTTCCCTTGCTATTCCAACTTCATCCCTTTTCCAGGAAAGGAGGAGGAGTGTGAGCCCTGGGCTGAGCTCTGGCTGGTTCCAGCAGGGTCCGGGGGCAGGGGAGGTTTCCCCGGCTGCGCTGAGCCTCCGCCTGCCCTCGGCTTGTCTCTTCCCTGCTGGAATCACACGTGCCCAGCGGGGATAACTAACCAGGAGAAGGTGGAAGAGCTGTGTTTGTAGGTGATCGGGACGTGCTCGGTGTGAAGCGCAATCGGCCCCTGGGGAACGCGGAGGACGGTTTGTCTGGAGGCACAGTTTTCTGGAACGTGTCACTTGGCACCATCCCGTCCCTGGCGTCCCCTGCCCGCTCTGTGCCCAGCACTTGGGCTGCCAGGTGGACCTACAGAATCTTCATGGTTGGTTTGGTGACTTGGTTTAACCCTGCTCCTGAAAGATGCACCCGTTACCTTCACTCCTAATGAGCCTGTGTTACCGTGTGGGCGTCTCACTGGGAGGTTTCACGTCCGAATTGTGATTCCCACGTGGCAGAGGCCGAGTGGGAGAACCACAGCCAGCGCCGTGGGCTGGAAGAGGGGAGCATCGCTCTGTACTGGTGTCACTGCTCTCGCCACAGCTTCTCCTCCATCCTTACGGCACAGCCCCGGGCTGCTCTGTCACTGCTCGTCCCTAAACCCGGGGGGGTGAGAGCAGCTGGTGCCCTGCCAGGCTCACTGGCCCCTGGGCAAGCTGTGCGTGGGCTGCTCGGGACCCAGGGCTGCCTGCGGGGGGGACCATGTGGTCTGGGTGGCTGTCCCCAGTGCTGCTCCCCCTCTCTGTCCCCAGTGCTGCTCCCCCCATGCCCACGGCAGCTTGCTCTGCTGACCCTGGGGGCTGTGAGTCTAACACTGTGGCTGGAGGAGCTGTGCTGATTTGTGAGCTGAGGGTCCCACAGCAGAGATGGTCTGCGAGCATCCCATAGCCATGTCACAGGCAGGGCTGTGACACACTCACTGTCACCACGTCCATCCTGGGGCTTCAGCTCAGGAAGCCTTGCAAGCCTTTCTCTGCTGGGGTTGTCTGTCTTCTGCTGGGGTTGTCCTCTTCCTGATGAACCTTCTCTGGGACCTGCTCCTGCTGTGGTGGGGGTGGCAGAAGGGGTAAGGTGGGCAGCCACCTGAAGTGGGGTGGGACAGAGGTGTCCCTCTGACCGCTGGAAGGGATGTGACACCCAGCTCCCTGGCAGTGCTGGTGCCACTGGGGAGCGCTGGGCACATTCCTGCCTGCTGCAGTCTTCAGGGAGCCTGGTGCCTGTGATATTTTTAGGAACGTTAAGTCAAGCGAATACCAGAAATTGGGCAACTGCTGTTGTCAGACTGGCCGATTTCTACACTCTCCTAAATTTGACTCTGCTGTTTTGCAATTCGCTTTTACTTGCCATTTTTTGTGTCCTTCACAGACTGTAAGCAGTTTGGCCTTAGAGCGGAGGTGAAGGTCGTTCCCATCACCAGACGGCATGGTGGAGGACAGGAGAGGCAGAGAAGGCTGAGGAAAGACTTTTCACACTCTCTGTAAAATTAGTGTGGTCATCCTGCCCTCTTCCTTAGAGATTTTGAGGTTTATATGACCACAATTTATAGGAAGCTCTGAGATGTTAGATGAGACGTTCTTTGAGGAACTATTTTATGTTTTTTAGTGCCTGTAGAGGTGTGAAGCATTAGCCTGGAGGAGGGTTGTTTCAGTGGATTCGTGGATGCACGGGTTTTTCAGGCCAGAAGGCAGTGCTGGGTAGTTTGATCGCACTTCTGGGTGTGATTTATGTGTATTTTGTGCTGTTGCTGCTGCGTGAGTTGGGTAGCTGGTATCTCAGGGGTAGCCCAGGCTCACTCCTGGAACCCACTGCAAAGCTCTGCTCCCTTAATGGTCTGTGGAACCTGCCCGTGTCTGGGTTAGGGGCTGTGAGGTGCTGGAGTGAACCCTTTAATGATCTCCTTTATTCCATTTCAGTGGCCCAGGGCTCATTCACATTCTCCCACAGCTCTTTCTCTCCCCCAGTTTGAATGCCTTCTCCTTTGCATCTCAATGGCCCCAAACACGGCGCTGGGGTGGCTCCTGGGGGACACTGGGTGTGGGGAGGACCCTCTCCAGCGGGTCCCACCGAGACAAAGCCCGGGGCTGAATGTGCCCGGGTCCCTGGGGGGAGCGGGGACCCGGGGTGTGTGTGTGTGTGTGTGTCCCGGAGGGGTAGGGGGTGTGGGGGGGTATCACCATCTAGTTTTGTGAGGCTTCCTTTTGTTCTTCCTAAGCCTTCAACAAACACAACCATGATCTCTGGGGCTCTTTCATTTCAGTGCTTTAACTGGTTCTTACTGGTTTCTTGCATCGTCCTTGTATTCTGATCAATTAAAAATAGAGGAGGAATGTGCCCGGGGAAGCCCCCTGAGTCCCTTTCCCTCTCTCTTGCCCTGTTGGGAGCAGCTGGGGACGGCGCTGGGACGGAGCTCCTGGCTGTGGTGCACAAGGGGGAGGAGGGGATCCCCCAAAAGATACGGGCAGCAGGGGATTTGGGGACAGACTTTTAGCAGGGCCTGCTGCGATGGGATGAGCAGTAATGGCTTTACACTGAGAGAGGGAAGATTTAGACTGGATCTCGGGAAGAAATTCGTCCCCCTGAGGGTGGTGAGAGCCTGGCCCAGGTTGCCCAGAGAAGCTGTGGCTGCCCCATCCCTGGAGGAGTTCAAGGGCAGGTTGGAGGGGGCTTGGAGCAAGCTGGGCTGGTGGGAGGTGTCCCTGCCCAGGGCAGGGGTGGCACTGGGGGGGCTTTATGGTCCCTTCCCACCTAAACCAGTCTGTGATTGCTGTGAGTGTCTGGGTGCTGGAGTCTTGGAATGGACCTCTTCCACCAGAGCTGGTGTCATTGCACTGGTAGAAGTTTAGTTTGCTTAAAAATAGCACAAACCAAAAAAACCTCAAACCACCTTGAAGCTTTGTGTTGCTGAGAGTTTCCTTGGGCTCATTCCACCCTCAGCCCTAGAAATTATCCCTCCCTCACCATGTGTCAGTGGATCGATACAGGGCCATGTAGCCCAGACAAAATGAGGTTTGATGCAGACGGTATGGAGACAGAGGCTCAGCCCGTGCCTGGCCGGTGGTGGTTCCTGGGGAGACGGGGACTGTGGGGACACAGATCCCGCTGGGCACCTGCGGGGTCAGCTGCAGGGTGTCCCTGGGTGCCAGGACACGCTCGTTCTCCTGAATGTGGAAAGAACAGCTCCTTTTGCCGTGGCCTACGTGGATTTCTCCTTAGGGCATCCAGCCAACCTGCCCAGCCAGCCCCCTCAAAATCTAGCAAGAGGAGGAGTAATGCAAAGCAAATCTGGAGACGTTGAGTGTTTAGAGGGCTTGGTTAATTAAATGAAGGAAATAAGTATAAAAGTCAAGCAGACATGTCAAGAAAGGGTGTTGACTGGAATGGGTCACTGATGGTCTCACAAGTGACAGCAGAAGGGGCTCTGCTCACTGTTCTGGCTGTGTTCAAAGTGTAATTAATTTGCCCTGGTAGCCCGTGTTCTTGTCCGTTGGACTTGGAGTTTGTTTAATTGTTTGTGCTGCCAAGGTGGGTTATGGTGCAGCTCTGGAGACCAGGCAGGGGAGCACCCACCTGCGTGAGGCCACGATGGGCACATCCCAAAGTGGGCTCCCAGGACGGGGACCGTCACCGGGCACAGACGCCCAGGCAGGGAGGTTTTGAGGACTTCAGCGTGGTCTAGGATCTCCTCGGGGTGAGTGGCCACCCTGCATGGCGAGGGAGGTCCCGGGGACAGGGGCTTTGGCTGGGGCTGTGTCTGGAGAGCAGCCAGCTCCTTCCTTCGGGGTGGCTTCTCACAGCTTCTCCCTCAGCAGCTTCTCCTGGGCGGTTGCACCACTTCACCCTTCCTCTTGCCGTCACCCTCAGTTGCACAACGGGTGGTGTCAGTTTAGTGAAGAGCGTGACCCCTCCGAGCTGCCAGGGGCTGCTGCTTCTCCAAAGAGTTTCCTTATTTTCTGTTCAGAAATTAATGTGGGGTTGAAAATGGAAAAAGTAGGAGAAGGGAGTTTTCTATTTATTCCCACACTACACCGTTTTGAGTACACCTTCTTTTTGGCGGTGGTGGCCAGTGAGTCCCTGCAGGGGCACGTGTCAAGGTGTGGGAGCAGAACCCTGGAAGCCATCCCTGGGAAGAAGCTGGGGACAGTCTGGGAACCACAATGTTTCACGGCTCAAATCAGCGTGGTGTGCCGTGATCGTTGTGAATAGTGACGGCAGACGGGACCTGCTGGTTTTCTATGAATTTGCTCTTCCTCTGCCCTCAGAGGGCTCTCCAAAAGAAAGGAATCACCTGCTGTGAGGCTGCATGTTTGTAGAGAAATTATGTTCATCCAAGTAGCCCCGTTGCCTGATTTCCACTTTCTTAAATATGGCTCATCTCCCCACTCAAGGGAGGTTGTATGTTTGTTCTTGCTCCTACTTTATTTAGGATAAACAACAAAAATCTGAAAGTCCTGTTCTGAGCTCCCACCTTCCTCCTTTAGATTTGGTGTCAGGGTCCTTGTGTTCATTTTTACATTTTGCAGTGAATTCTGTGCAAACTGTGGCTATGTTTTTTTGATCGAAAGAGCCTGAGTTTTCATTTAATTGCTTTTTGACTTCCCTGCAGACACCTCTGTTTGAGCTGTGGCGAAACAAGCGTTTGAGGTTTGCTGACAGTGACATTATACTCAGCTTTACGTGGCCCTTTTAAAGTTGTTCCTGTGGAAAGGAGGCGCTTTAGAAATCAAAGAAATGGAAGAACAGAAAGGGGTGATGAAAACTATATTTTTATCTTGTATAAAAGATATAAAAGTGTAGCAGTGAGTGGAGCAATGGCAAACATTTCATCTCCCGTGTATTTTTCCGAAGGGCTGTGGGGACGGGACGTGCTTCGACTCCGGTGTCCCCGGGAGGTGCTGCCCCGCGGGAGCCTTCCTGTGGTTTTACCCTCAGAACCAGGGTGAAACGGAGCAGGATGTGGTGAAAGCTTCCACTTCACCCCTCCTCTGGCGGGGGCTGCTTCCCCCATTTACCTACTGGCTTTTCAATTTGTGCTTTCTTAAAAGATCCTGTGAGAGACTCCATGATGAGAAAATGAATTTGTTTTAATTGTAATGGGAAAACCTAAACTGGTTAACTGCAACTATAAATAGCTTCAATATGAAATTCTACCATCGTTCTTTCTCTTAACGCCAGCGTTTGTTTCAGGTTCTTGGAGGTGTCCCCCTGTCCTGCCCCGGAGGGGTCCCTGGTGTTCTTGTGCAGCACCTCAGCGTGGCCGTGTCCCCGGGGGTTGTTCTCCATCTCCTCTCTGCAGAGCTCCAAGGCCGAGGACACCTCCACGTTGGCAGCCATTGTGGTTTTAACTCCATCGCCAGCTCTTCTCTGAGCGCCTTGGGGTGGTATCGATAAAGCCTGGCTTTTGTCTGTCTGTCCTGAGTGCAGGTTCTGTCTGGTGTGTCTGTTGACACGCAGAACCCACGTGTGACCAGGTTTTTGCAGTTTTCTCCCCCAGACTCGTGCAGCACTTCCATTCTCTGCGGAGAAGGGCGGAAGGTGGCTGAAGTCTCATGGCACGGCCCGTGTTTTTCGGGTGCCATCAGGGACGCGGGGAGTGGATGGGTCAGTGTGTGGTCTGAGCTTTGGGCTTTTGGGGCATTTTTTCTTTTTCCTCCTCCTCCCAAAGTGTTGATTAGTGATTTCCTGATGGGCACCCTCAGTTAAGGGGGATGCTTGTCCTCGTGGGGCTATGCCATCCTGATGAGCTCACCCAGCAGCTTCCCATTCCGGGAGGTTCATGTCCAGCTCTTCCCACACGGGGCTGTCGCTGGGATTTACGACCGGCCCCGTCTCCGTTCCCAAGCCGAGGAGAAGGTGCTGAGGGCTGGGGGCAGAGGAGCAGGCGGGTGCCTGGTGGTTGTCCTGATGGCCCATCTGCTCCTGCTGGGGTGGGTGTTGGTGTCCCTGGGTGTTGTGTGGTTCCACCAGGCTTCCTGAGGCTGTGACCTGTGGGGCCGCTGCTCCCTGGGGAGCACTGAGCTTGCTGCTGGCTGGTCCCCTTACAAAAGAGGAGAAAACTTGAAAACGGGCATTTCTGCCACCTCAATTTAGCCCCCAGAGCTTGTCTGGTCCCAGCAGCAACTCCTGTGGTAAACAATGGCCTGAAAGGGAGGGTCAGCCACCCCTTCAGCATCTCTCCGGGAAGGACACGGGTAAATACCTGGGGCAGGGACCCGGGCTGCACACACACCTCTCCTGGAGAGAGGAGGGGAAGAGAACCAGTTTGGGTTAATTTGCTTAGTTTCTGCGGTACAGAGTGAAATAAAGCAGAGCCTGTGCTAACGCCAGGCGGTGCCGGAGCGGTGCTGCTGGAAACCACGCTGGGCAAACGGGCTCTCTGCCCCTCTTGCTGCAGGGAGTGCTTTTGGCCGGAGCAGGCCCCCCAGACCCGCTCCCCTCCGGGGCTGGCCGGGTGCCTGCTGGCCACGCCGCCTCCCAGCTGGCCAGGGCAGGGTTTCCAGCAGAGCCCCTGGGTTTGCTCCAGCTCCCGCGTCCTGGGGCTGGTCTGGCTTCTCCTTGGGTTCCTCCTTGCCTCGGCCCATTTCCATTTGGGCAGCCGTGTCTCCGCCAGCCCGTGCTCCACGCCGCTCGGAGCTGGCTGTGAGAAGCGGGTGTATTTTGGGAGACTGGTTGGATGTGTTGGATGGATGTGTTCTTGCTGCAGCCCTTTGAGCTGGTGCCTTCAGCAGTGTTGCCGCAGTCCTGCAGTAACTCCTGGTGGAGCTTTTAGGTGGACCTTACCACGTTTTTCCTGACTCGAAATGTTAGAGCAGAGCTAGAGTGGTGAGGAAGGGATCCAGGGCACTGAGTGCCTTATATTGTGGGGTTTTTTAAATTTTTTTTTTAACCTTAGTTTCTATTTTTGGTGCTTTCTGCCCAAACTAGCACTGATGGTGGCTGTCAGGGTTGTTACCTGGGTCCTCTGTTTTCCTTGCTCCAGCTGTGTATCTCTGGCTTCTTCAGCCACCGTCGTTGCTGCTGTGAGTCTCATATGTTTGAAACCAGAGGACAGTGGATGTCTGTCCTCCTCTGGCCGACCCCTGTGCCCACGGCATGATCCTGGTGGGTACGGCTGCTCCACAGGTGGGCACCATCCATCCTTTCTGGTCGTGGCGGACACCCTTCCCTGGCACATCTGCCAATCCGCTGCGGTGCTTGGGCTGTAAATCTGGTGTGTGTGCTCCACAGGGGTGGGACGTTCTGCCTCCTCGTTCCCACCGCTGGAAGAAGGACACACAGACACGAGCGTGTACTCACACGTGAGTCTCTCGCCCCTACCTGCTGCGTTACAGTCTGGGTCTGAGACGTGCTTTTTGTGCCAGAACTTGGTTGCAAGATCCTGAGTTGCTTCTGGGTAACTGACATGGCAGTTTTTGTTAAGAAAGAAGGAAAATTATTCTCCAAGAAGAATTATTTACTCTGAAAAGGAGAAAAATTATTCTACTTGGATAATTCAGTGTCCGGACCTGTTTTTAAGGTACGACGTGGTTGGCTTTTCCATACTATTAACAAAACCCTTGGCTAAAGCTTATTAGAGACTCAAACTGAAGAGGAGACCTTACGGTGAAGGTGAACTCCTTTTACCCTACAGCTGTCAACCGCCCAGTTGCTGGAGATTGCTCTTTGAAGGCTGGATCTGCAGCTGGGCCAGGAGACAGGAATTCTGTCCATCAGCCCAGCTTTGGGATGTTCCCACGGGCTCATTCACAGCCCCTCGTGGCTGTGGGACGTGGACACGACACAGGTCTTGAGCCGAATTCGGTGCTTTTGGAACCGTGGAATCTGCTTAAACCAGGGGTAACTCCATTTGGGAGGTTTCTTGGGGAAAAGCTTGATGCCTTGAGATTTTTGGTGTGTAGATCAGCATCATTGCATCCATCTTGGGTTTTCTTTTCCCTTTTGTTCCCTGCACCGCTGACCGGTTCGGGGCCACTGATGATTTTAATTACAGGTCCCGCGTATCAGCGAGCGCCAGTGTGAGACAGACCGTGTGCGTGTACAAGGGAGAGCCTGTGCTGTCTCAGCAGTTGCATTTTGTCTTTAATTATTTAGTGGGAGTAAGCTTGTTTGTCATCTAGGAAGGTGCTTCATGACCTAGAAAGATGCGTGTCTTCTGGGTGTCGTTTCTAGTGAGATGGAATTCCCCCCCCGGGGGTGGTGGTGAACAGTAAGATGGAAATGGCTGTGTCAGCTCTGACCAGAGAGACTGGGAGGTCACAACCTGTGGCTGATCAGGTTTGTTCTCAAGAAGGATGAGATTCCTTCCTGATTCATGTTCTCAAAGTGCAAAAGCAAAACATGATTCAGTTTTTCTGAAATTTTATGATGTTTGCATTTTGAATATCGATGTGAAAAATTGAGAAATAGAAATTATCAGTGTTTTCTTAAACCCAGCCTAGCCTTTTGCACTTGCTGCAGCAGTTTCCTGGGAGGAGTGGTGGGTGCTGGAGGGGCACCGGTCTGAGCTGCAGCTGAGGGGAGGAAGAGGAGGGAGTGAGGGTGCTGTTGGGGCTGGGAGAGGCTGCGGAGCGGTGGCAGCAGTGCTGCCAGGGCTGGGACAGACCCTCTGGGGAAGGCTTGGACTGCCCTGTTCGGTGGGGGCAGGCTGGGAGCCCGGGGGGGGTCAGAGTGTGGGGGCTCAGGGTGGGCACGGGGGCAAACCTGGGCCTGTTGGGTGGAAACACCACTGGTTTGGCACTGGCTCCAACATGCTCTCCGAGGCCGGGGTTAAAGGCAAACCTGACAAAAAATGCGTGAAAAAGGCCAATGCCAGAGGAGTTTTGTTCAGGCTTGAGGGAAAAGGGGTTTTTTCCTTTCTTTTTTTTTTGTTTTTAAATCCCAAGCTCCTGGTTTTGGATAAAAGGCTTGTCTCGTTCTTTGATTTACTAAGAGCCAAATCTCTTTTTTTTCTTTTTTTGTTTTTTTTTCCTAGACAGGGTTGTTAATAATGACATGTAAGGGAAGCAGGGAGGCTTGTTTGCCTGCTTTGGGCTGTTTGCTCTGTTTCTGCCCCAAAGCTTTCTCCTGCATCCACCACCCCAGGGTGCTCTCGGGCTGGCACCAGGGAGTGTGCCCCGCACCCCGGGCTGCATCCCCAGCCCCGTGGTCACCGGGGCCAGGGGGGATTCTGCCCCTCTGCTCCGCTCTGGGGACACCCCCCCAGTGCTGCCTCCAGCTCTGGGGCCACCAACAGCAGAAGGACATGGAGCTGTTGGAGCAGGGCCAGAGGAG
>JAOQGH010000003.1:15624760-15635223 GCA_025769975.1 Gallinago jamesoni | reverse complement strand
CCCAGGTTGGCCAGAGAAGCTGTGGCTGCCCCATCCCTGGAGAGGTTCAAGGGCAGGTTGGAGGGGGCTTGGAGCAAGCTGGGCTGGTGGGAGGTGTCCCTGCCCAGGGCAGGGGTGGCAGCAGATGGGATTTAAGGTCCTTTCCCACCCAACCCTTCCAGCTGGTTGGTGTCACAGTCCCCTGGGCATTTAATGATGAATCCAGGCTGGTGGTGTGTTAGATACGTGTGTGAGGGCTCTCCCAGGGGAAATGGTGCATAGCACTGAAAACCAGGGTGACAAAGCTCTAGGAAACACGTGAGAGGTAGCTCTGAGGTGATGAGGGCTGGACTTTTAGTGATGATGGCAGGACATGAAGGGGGAAATAAAAGAACCCGGGGGGTCAGTGGCCTCCTTGGTGTGTTCCATATTTGAAGAAGAGTTGGATTCTCCTCCGAGTCCAGCTTGCCGCGCTATATTTGTGATACACTATTGGTTCTAATCCCAGTTGTGAGGAAAATAATGGCTTTTGTTGCCAAGCACATTTTCTCACTTGTCAGGAATCGGAGGGGTGAGACATATGTTAGCGGAGCGGCTGCCCGTGTGGTGGATCAGCCGAGGACTCTGCTCTCCTGGGCAGGGGAGTCGGTGTCCCCCGGGCAGCCGTCCCCAGCCTGGCCACGGGTTCTGGCTGCACCCCGGGCATGGGGCTGGTGGCCACAGGGCTTGGTCCCGCTCGTGGGAGTGAGCGGTACCGCGGGTGAGGAAGAGGAGGATGTCTCCGAAAGCTCTCATCCCAGCCCGTTGCCAGAGAAACCCCCGCTTTTGTCTGTCCCTGTCTGAGCAGCCGGAGCCCGGCGGGACCCCGCGGCAGGGGGCTGGGGAGGGGGCAACCTGCCAGATCCGCCATCCCCCCGAGGAGGAGGAGGAGGGAGCTTGCTTGGAGGGGCCCGTCCAGCTCTGCCGGCTGGAGCATCGCTGGTCCCCGCGGCTTCAGGTGGTCCCGCTCCGGCACACGCCTGGCTCCTGCGCTCCCTTGCCTTTCTGCTCAGGCACGCACCTTCATGAGCCTTAGCTGTCCTCCACAGCTCTCCACCACCTTTTGCCCATCTGGAATTGGGCTTATTTAACAAGCCCATCCTAAACTTGTCATGTGAACTCCCCCTGGTCCAGGGGCTGCTCCTGGTTCCCACGTGCCCTCCTGTCTCCTCTGGGCTGTGCCGGGACCCGGTGGAGGGTTTGTCCCTGGGGCTCGTCTCGTGTGGCACTTCGACTTGCTGTGGGACAAGCAGAAGTAGCTGTGAACCATCCTTCCTTCTGCCGCTTTGCTGGCAGTCACTTTGCTCAGAGTTTCATTTTTTTACAGCTGTTTTACTGTTTATGAGGAAAGTAGTTTCTGGAGTAGCAGCACACCAGTGACCAGCACGGTGCTTCTGCTGGTGTTGGTTTCCACCGTGGCTGACGCCAGTTAAGGAGCTTGGCCCCCAGCAGCGTGTGAGGGAAGAAGTATTGGAGCCAGGGGTTACTGGGAGAGGGGGGCGACTTGCAAAATAACTGCTGGAGAACAGGATCGTCTGGCGTGCTCCGCGTGCTGCCCAGGGGTGACATCCTGGCTCCATCGGAGCTGGTGGGAGCTTTGCCACAGTCTCAGCTGGGGCTGGGATTTCAACATGGTATTTGTCAATACCTGAAATTCAGAGATTCTCCTGCCCGGGAGAATGTGTGAGCTGTATGAGGACAAAGGAATGAGTGAATAATAACAAGGAGCACCACTGGTAAAAGTTGCGTTGATCTAATGGCATTCATCTAGAGTTTAGTTGTTATATTTAAAAAATTAGACCATATGGAAAATACCCTTCAGTGAGCTGAGGGTGGGACCGGCTGTAGTAGCGGTGTGTTAATTACGAACTGGAGCTGAGTGTGCTGTCTTTGTCTTGACCTCTCCACATAAGCATGTCACTTCTAATATCAGCGCCCAAATTGGCCACGGTTTGTCCCAAATAACTGTGTTTTTGTAAAGCACTGCATCACCCGTGCTGTCAGAGGTATGCTATGCTGTTTGGATGCGTGTAATCGCTCCGAGGCTCTGTGCGTGGCTGCCAGCATTGTCCTCGCTGGAGAGTGGATGAGGTGAACAGCCTACGAGAGGAAAAAATGAGGTTTGCTCCAATCTACTGCCCAAGATGTCACCATCAACCCAAATGACAGTTTTCTGAAGTCTTGAAAAAGTTTGAGGGGAAGAAAGTGCCTTGGCTTCCTTCTGCCTCTGGCACGCTGTGGGTATCGGTTCCCAACCCAAACGCAGAGCTCCTGTGGGGTGCTCGGGTTGGCCGTGCCGCGGTGAGCATGTCACGGGCTCCAGCATCTCCAATGTCTGATGGAAAGCCCCGTGTGAGCAGCTGTGGATCTCTTGGTGCAGGAGGAGGAGCAGCACCTGGTGGTACAGATCCCCCGTGGGGAGGATCCTCGGTGGAGATGCTGGTGGTTTGCTGGGGGAGCACAGTCCCTGCTGCAAACCACAGGCAGAAGCTGAGCCGGGCTTGGCGCTGTGGTTGGGTTGTGGTGACCATGATGCCAAAGCGTGCCTCCTGAGCACCCTGTCTGGCTGTGGGGACCTGCTGCCCCCTCCTCCCAGCCAGTGCTGGCCATGAGCAGCACCGGGTCAAGGTTTTGGGTGGGTTCTTTTTTTTCTTTTCTTTAACATTGCTATTGAATGAGAGACCTACCAAAGGTTGAGTGTAAAACACTTTCTCATCCCTGTGCTGTCTCTAGTGCTCTCGTGCCACTCGCCTGGTGGTGGTGGGAGGCTGTTTGTGGTGTACGTAAAGAAGGTAGAATGTACGTTTACAAAGGTAAAATACGTTTTAGAAGGTAGGATCTCTTATTGAGTAAGAACAAAGAGCTGTTTGTCCCCACTGAAGCCCGTCAGGTCATGCACAGTGCTCTGCCGTGGGGCTGGCCATGGTGGTCACGCTTGCTGTCCTTCTGTGTCCCCTCTGTCACCCTTGGAAGCCTTTCCTATGGAGGGATGGGAGAGTTCTTGGGAGGAGTCTGTGACAAGGGGCTCCTGCTGTATGTGGGATCTCGGTAGCCTGGAGTGAGTGTGGGGTCTGTTGTTGGGGCTCTGCAGGGCCATGGTCCCCCGCGTTGGGCCACCTTAAACCTGGCCCAGGTGGTTGCTGTCCCCCCTGTCTCAGGGCTGGAGCACGTCTCCTTGGGAAATGTGATTGCTGCCAACATCTCGTGTGGGTACGAGCACGGCCTAAGAATAACGAGCAGTCGTCGGCTGCGGTACGGGCTAATTGATGTGAAAATGTTTACCGAAGCCAAATCCCCAGATCTGCTGGTTACAGATGTTCCCTCTCCTGGATGGATTAGCAGTCCCGCAGCCTGGCTTCAGCCTCATCCCTCTCCTTGCTTTGCCAAGGAATTTTGTTTTCTCCAACATCCCTGCCGCCGTGTTTCAGAAGAGCTGAGGAAATCGCAGTTCTTGCCTTATCTCCTTCTGAGTCTGCATTTTAAGTAACAGGGCTGCTCTCACTGGAAATGGCTTTCCTATGAGCAGAACCGAAGAAGCCGGGAGGACAAAAGCAGCAGCTGTTGAAAGGCAGCAGAGCCCAAGGGGCTGCAGGAGCTGTTTGCTGCCCTGGGCTGCCCAGCAGCTCGCCCTGTGGTTCCCCTGCAGCACCCCTGGGGGATTTCACACCGCTGAGTTAAAGGCAAACGACTGTGGAAACGTGACCAGCTACACAACTTTATTTGATGTTTTGCTTTCTGCTTTCTGGCGAATGCTTTCAGCTTTTCCTAAAGCAGTTTAGGAGGTTTTTGTTTATTGATTTCTACTAAAAGTTCCTATAAATTCTGAGTTCAGGCACACAAATTGCCAGGTGGTTGCTTTTCTCATGGGGACCCATGGGATTTGTCTTTGCATCCTGGTGCTGCCGGGCAGAAGCCAGAGTTGGAGAGTTTTCCTCGAGCTTTGCTCTTCGTGGCAAGGAGCTCATTTTTAATCCGGCAAGGAAAGCTCTGACCATGTGGTATTAAAAACCCCATAGATACTAGTTGAACCAAGAAAGGGTCTGAGCCCAGTTGGGTCCTGTCTGTGAGGAGCATCTAGCTTTCACAGAATAACTTGTGAGCGATGCTCTCAGAGCATCCCGTTTCCTTTTAGTTTGCCAAGTTATTTTTATTCAGCGTAAATAAGCGTAAAACATTATGTGAATTCCAGGAGTTACCAACCTGCCACCATCTCGCTCCAGTGGCTCCACAGAGCCTGTTCTCCATCAGTCCAGCGCCTGGAGATGACTCCCCTCCCTCCAATTACAGGAACACAATTAGTGATCTCTTCCCGTGAGCATCCTCTACTTTCTAGCTCAGTCTTCCAGAGTTTAAGGTTTTGGGGTCAGGTGCCGAAGAGATATTTGTTCAACATGGAAAATGTAACTGGGGCTCGGTTGAAGGTTGTAATTAAAGGCCTGTTAATCCCCCGTGACGGACAGGACTCATGCAGCTCCTGCTGGTGCTGCTGGCCAGAAAATGGCTTGCCAACAGCGCTGGTAGAGATGTGGGCTTCGGCCTGGACCCACCGAGGTGTCACCTGGACTAGTTACTGGAGGCTGGTGGGGTTTGGGTTTGCTGGGGATCCGCTCTCCCCATCTCCAGCAGTAGCGGCCTGGGTTTGAGGGGGAGGACGGGGGGCGTTGGATCCAACGGCAAATGGAGGGGCTGGTCTGCGGCAGAAAATGGATGTCCTGGGCGTGCTCCTGCCCGTTCCCTAGGCAGCAGCCTGGAGGGTGGAAAGAGGCTTTTCTGCCAGCCCCTATTCTTTATTCTCATCTCATCTGAAAAGGCTCCTTAAGGCTGAGTTCATGGTAATTGGAAGGAGGGTGCCTCCGCAGCGGCAGTGGAGTGAGGGTGGAGGCAGGGGGGACAGCCGTGCTGTCGGGGCTCTGTGTGTCAGAGGGGACCCACGGAGCGCTGGAGAACGTCCTTTTCTCTGCAATTGCTTCTGTCTTGGCATTAATGATGCCAGCAGCCCTTAATTTCGTTTTGTGCCGTAGACCTTTTCCATTTAACGTGCAGCAGCAGCTCCTGGGGTCAGTGGCCATCTCCGCTTGTCTGTAGCCGAGGGGCTTTGGGGTCGGTGCTGGTGGGCTCTCCGTGTCTGGAGAGACTGCCCGTGCCTCCGGGCGCTTGGGTGGAAGGGCCCTGGCTGAGCTTCTGCCAGGAAACTGGGAAGTGTCAAAGCCTTACAGCTTCAGGGAAGAAACCCCACAGGAGCGGGAAAACAAAGAAATTCTGGTGATGAAGGTCAGAATGTGCCTGGGTGGTGCCTGGTGCCTGAGAGCATCCTCAGGCTGTGGGACTGACGTGCCACCTCTGAGTCCTCCTTGGCACCGGGGCTCTGGGGGACCAGGGCTGGCGGGGCGATGGGGCAGGGGGAGCTGGGGCCAGCGCTGGGCTCCTGTGTGCAGGAGGGGGTGGCCCTCACCGTGGCGGCAGGTCCCACAGGCACAACCTGCACCTTCCCCTTGCTCCGAGCAGCGGGGGGCGAGAGCATCAGGGGGTCTCTGCCGCTGGTGGTGGGGTCTGAAATGCCTCGAAAGACCCCTGTGAGACTTGAAGAGGAATCTTTGTGCCAGACACAGGGATCGGGTGAGCAGCAGTAGCTCAGATCTGAGAGGAAAAAATAAGAAGAGGTAGGAAATGAAAAAGGCTGAAGAAGTGTTATTCCTTGTATTCTGTGTATTACTGGATATTCCTTGTATTTCTGTGGCTGTCAGGGCTGCTGAGAGCTGTTCTGGAGACCACCTTGGGCTGTATCCACTATGAAAGGAGAACAAGAGATCAAATCTGTGGTGGGTTTTTTTATTTTTATTTTAAAAAATCTAGCTCAAACTTGCTCAGGAAAGCAGAGAGCTGTAAAGCAAGTCCTGTGTTGGCACCAGCAGGAGTGGGAATGCGAAATCCATATGGGATGTAATGAAATTTCCATTGACCTTGTGTGGGAAGGAGACTTGTCGGTGGGGGAATGTGAAGGTTTTAAAAATGTTTTGTTATGAAACCGGTACCTTTGTATCCTGTAGGAACCATAGCGGTGTTTTTTTAGGAGGCTAAATTCCAAGGTGGGTTGCTCTTTGCCACCCTCTGCTCTGGTGACGGTGGTCGTTAACCCCACGCCTTGTGTGGGGGGAAGGTGCTTGCCTGGGAAAGGGGGTGCGTGGCAGGGGGAGCTGTGCCCCAGGCGGCTGCTGTGGCCAGGGGGTGACAACATCCCACTGGCCATCCTGCGTCCCAGCTGGAAGCCGAGGGTGGCTGTCTCCTGTCCATCCCAGAAGCATCACAGCCCTCGTGCCGTGCAGAGCCCCCCCAAGAGCACAGTCCTGATGGAGTCGGAGCTGTGACACTGCACACACGCTGTCTTTCTCTAAGTCCTAGGCTATTTCCCAGCAAACACGGAGTCCCAGCCACCGGGGGCTGGCCCTGGTGGGATTTCAGGTGCTGCTTTCTGGAAGCCCGCTCAGCTTCTCCAGGTGCTCTCCTGCATCTCCGTAGCAAACCCAGGGTGGATATTGCTGTGTGGAATTAAAGCACCCCCCTACCCCCGCAGGAATGCCATTGCAAGGGGGGCAGATCTCTTTTCTGCGTGCGGGAGCGGGGCAGTGGAGAAGCAGCGCTGCTCGTGAGGGGCACAGGGGGTCTGGCCGGGTGTGGGTACCACGGGACCAGGATGTTCTCATGCACGAGTAACGACCAAGACGCTCTGACACCACTCGTTTTGAGACCTCATTTTGCAATGAGAATTTTAATTTCTTCTGCTCCATTCCTTTAGCAGCCATAATGTGTTTTGTTTGTTTATTTTTTTTTTTAAAGGGTATTTTTAGCATTGCTTATAGTGGAACTGTCAGTCCCTTCAGGGTGCTGTGCAGCTCAGCAGTGAGCGAGGGCTGATGTGTGGTGCAGCAGATGCCCCAGGTCCCCGGGGAGGCTGTGTGGAGGCAGCAGCCGTGCTGAGCATCCCTGCTGTGTATCACTCTCCTCTTCCTCCTCCTGGCTCCCGTGTCCATCTTCTCAGCCAGTGGGATGGATGCAGGTCAGAACCAATCAAGAGAGCTGTGGCTACTGCAGGGATGGCTACATGGTCATCTAGACAGGCTTCAGGAATGGAAAACAGCTTTGCTGGTGGCCAAGAGCAGTGTTTTGAGTCTCTCACCAGGACTGTATATGAGCATTTTCATGAACCGTTGTGCTGTCCTTTCATAAAGCATCAAGGCCATGAAGGAAATGGTGTAAAAGCAGTGCCCATGAAGGATCCCACTGAAGGCTGATTAACTTTGGAGTTTTCAGCATCCGTTATTTCCCTGGAGCTGTTGCTTTTTAGGTGACCTTCACGCAGCCTCCAGTTCCATTACTGCCATCGCTAAATTACACGGTGATGAGGTTGCTGCAGGTGTCCTTGTTCCTGTAGCTCTCCAAGTTCCCCTGGCAGGCTGCGAGGGCTCCGTCCCGTGTCAGAGTTGTTCTACGAAGAAACGTTAAAAAATAGCAGATTCTTATAATGGCAATTTTAACCTCCTCCACGTGGGATCCCCACAAATTTAAAGAGCTTGAAATTGTCTGTAAATCTGTGATTTCAGTCAGAGCTTTGCATGATCATTACTTAATACTTCATCAATTCAGCATCCGTTACGGAGTGATGGTTGTCTGGATGGGACCTCGCTGTAGCTGAGCTGCGGTGGGACAGCGTGATGCTGGCAGGGGACCATAGGGCCACCCTGCCCTGTGTGTCTATAGACACACTTTGTGTGTGTGTACATATATATATATATATATATATGCAGACTCAAGATTATTTCTCGCTCTGGAGTGACAGTGCTGTACTGCCTTGGTTCGGGTTGCAGAGGTTCCCGGTTACGCCGCGGTGACGCCGGGTGCCTGTCCTCAGGTATTTTTGGTTTGCTGTGGCTCTTGTGGGTACCTTACTGTTTGTCACCTTGCCAGGCTGGATTTGCAGAAGGAACCAAGGATGAACTCTATCCCTCTTGCCAAAGAGCTTTACCACTTTTAGGACTTCGTTCTCCGTACAGGCTGAGTCCTCCTGTCTGTGCAGCGAGCCCCAATGCACAGCTTCTCTGGTGTTTCACCACAAGCTGTGTTTCTCCTGCCTGTGTGTGCATAGGAGGTGGTGGGCACATCCTCCACACCCTTCAGCCTGGAAGGGCTTCTTAAGCCTTTGAGCCCCAGAGGAGCTTGATAGGTCCATTGATGGGCGAGAGGAGCGTGCACTGACAGGGCCGGCTCCCGCAGGTCACTGCCAGCTGCTCTGTTGGAATTCAGATGATCATTCCTTCAGAAATAACGTGTCAGTTTTATGCAAAGAATACAGGATTTCAGGTAGTGCTGGACAAGTTGAGGTGTCGTTTTCCAGTTCCAGAAAGGCGGCTGAGAAGCTCTGGGGGCTGGTCTCTCTTTGTACTTACGCAGTTGTTTATTTTGACAAAGAACAAGGTTTTGGTGTGAGACCAGTGAATGAAATTCCTCAGCTCCCTCTGGGAACAAACCAGTCTGTTGGTTTTAGCAAGCCCTGGGCTCCAGCAGGGCCCGCGCCATTCTCTCTGTGCCGGGGAGGGACGATGCTCCGGGCAGCGTTGGTGGCTGAGGCTGTGTTTCCCTCTCCCCGCAGAGATCCGCACGCAGCTGGTGGAGCAGTTCAAGTGCCTGGAGCAGCAGTCGGAGTCGCGCCTGCAGCTGCTGCAGGACCTGCAGGAGTTCTTCCGCAGGAAGGCAGAGATCGAGCTGGAGTACTCCCGCAGCCTGGAGAAACTGGCCGAGCGCTTCTCCTCCAAGATCCGCAGCTCCAGAGAGCACCAGTTCAAGTAAGCGGGGGGGAAACGGTCCGGAGTGATGGGCCAGGGGCTGCTCCGGCACTCCTTGGAGCTGCCCTGTCCAAAAGGGGAGCAAACGAAATAGCCTCGGGGGGGACCTTGGGCAGCCTTCACAAAAGGAACCAGAAATGTCTTTTTTCCCGAGACTTTCAGCACAAAATTACTGACCTGAGCTGCCCAAATGAGACTTACTGTGCACTTCCTTGAGCAGCACGATAAAAATACAAATCAGAGACTAGGAAGGAGTCAAGGCCTTTGATTTTTATTTTTTTTTTTAAGAGGTTGAATTCAGCCAGTGATTTGCTTGTGCAAATGGTGGTAGGCCATCTTACAAACCCTGCTCTCTGTGTGCAGCCCCCTCTGTGGGTGTCAGAGTGCTTCACGTGGCACACAGACCTGTTACAGGCCCAGACTTGGAATCATAAAATCACAGACTGGTTTGGGTGGGAAGGGACCATAAAGCCCCCCCAGTGCCACCCCCTGCCCTGGACAGGGACACCTCCCACCAGCCCAGCTTGCTCCAAGTCCCCTCCAACCTGCCCTTGAACCCCTCCAGGGATGGGGCAGCCACAGCTTCTCTGGAAGAGAATCTTGGAAGCAGTTTCTGGAAATCTAATTTGTTGCAGTTTTTTAAGGCACAGTATGTGTGTTTTCTGTGCACACACTGTATGGTGTTGAAGCTGGGCAAATCCACAGTGGAAATATTTTGAAACAAAGCTTTGGAATAGATGAGCTGGTTGCTGGAATTGTGCTAAACTCAAACTGATGATGAAAACTGTAAAATCCGTGAATGTGTGAATATGTGCAAGTTTTCAAAAGCAGCCTCTCTTCAGTTTCACCACACACTTGAGCTTGGCTAAAACAAAAAAAATCTGGGGGGAAAAAAAAAAAAGAAAGTCAAGGCAGAATTCAAGCCTGGAGGTGACTGTTCATGGGGAGGGTAGGTGGCTCGTGCCCTGGCTGGCTGGTTGGTGGCCGTGAGCTGGAGGTCCCTGTGAAGGCCACTGTCCCGTCACTGCCAGAGGAGCGGGTCCTGCAGAATCCCTGCCTCTGCCTCCCTGGGCACGGCCTCTCTCTCTGTCCCCTCCTCTGACAGCGGTGTCTGTGAAATAGTCTCTCGACTGCCCTTTGCTGGAGATGAAGGTAGTGTTGTTCAGTTCAGTGGCCAGAGACCCCAGCCACAGGTCAGCTCCTGTCCCAGGAAACTGAGGGGTTTGCCTCTCTGATGCACTTAGCTCTTCCTGGCTCTTTACAGACTTTTTCTTCCCCTAACCCCTTGTGATTTTTTTCTTTTCCTTTTTCAGCTGCAGGAGCCACGATTTCTTCTGTTACATTACTAAATCCTATTTATTCCATACTACTAAATCCCATTTAATCTGTTTACCCGGTCTCTCTAGTGAGCAAGGCTTTGCTGCTGTCTTACTCAGAAGCCTGCGGAGAATGAATTCCCATGCAAATGTTCCCTTTGCATCCGACTGTTGCCTGTCAGTGGTGTGTGCCAGGCTGGTGCTGCTGTATTGCGGTGGTGGTGGTGCTCAGAGAGCCAGCTGTATCGTGGTGGTGGTGCTCAGAGAGCCAGCTGTATCGTGGTGGTGGTGC
>JAOQGH010000003.1:15600385-15624660 GCA_025769975.1 Gallinago jamesoni | reverse complement strand
GTGGTGGTGGTGCTCAGAGAGCCAGCTGTATCGTGGTGGTGGTGCTCAGAGAGCCAGCTTGATTTGGGTGCACGCTCCTGCCCAGTCCTTGCTGTCTCACTCTTGAGAGAGGCTTAGTGTATTTTTCTTCCAGGCTGCCCTTCAGTAGGTCCATCTGCGCTGTTTCTCCAGCTTGCTCATGAATTTCATTACTCTGACGAGGCTTTTGATGGTCTCTTCAGCCCTCCCTTTGTCCCCGTGTAGCCATGTGCAGCAGCCTGTGCCCACCCTTAATCGTGGTGGCTGCCGCGGTGCTGCTGCTGGGCTGGTTGTCATTTGGGGCTGACAGACTCATTCACATTTTTATATGGGGTGGTTGTGTCTGGATGTGTGTGCAGAGGTTTTCTGGAGTCACCATGCCTTCCTCTCCACAGGTTCAATGGTGAGGCTCACCAGGTGAGCCCCTGGTGCTGGGGCTGAGGACATCGTGGAGGAGGAGGAGGAGGGTTGGAGGTCCATCTCCATCACCGCTGTGTTGCCAGCGCTGTCAGTTGAGCAGGCTCCTGTCTGGGCAAAGCAGTGGGTGCTCCCTGGGACAGCTTGTCTTTGGGTGCTGGGCAGGAAGAAGCCTCTGGGGCTTGAACGCTGCTGTGGGCACATGGGGAGACCTGCCCAGGCAGGGTGGTGGCCTGAGGTCTCTGCCAAAAGGGGCTGATCTTCTGGAGCCAGCATGTCCTGCAGGAAAGTGGTGGTTTGACCAGAGAAAACGGTGCAGGTGAAACGTTTGGAACAAGTCACTTGGCTGCTTCGTTTAGAGGATCTGTCTCAAAGTGTCCCAGTTGGACAATGTGAAATGTTTTGTTCCAATTGTATCGTTTCTGGAAACTCAGTTTTGATGGGTTTGCTTTAGTCCTAAAAGCAGTGGGTGGGGAGCAGTGCGGGTTTCTCTCAGTGTTGAGATGGAACATGTCAAAATTAGTGAAGCTCAAACCAAGTGGGAAATGTTTCCTGAAATTTCCCTCAGAAGAGAGTTTTTCTGACCACCGCTGGCTTCCAGGTGGGTCAGGGTCTCGGGATGCCCCTGGGAGGGTCCGGGTGGGGATGAGGTTGCTCTGAGGATGCTGCCCAGTACCTGGGGACTCTTCATGTCACCCCCCAACGCCGGCTGCTGCTCACGGCGATCCCTTTGCTGGGTCAAGAGCATTGTGAATATTCAGTGCACAGGGATGTATTTGTGTGGGGCAGAGAAACTTCATGTTGGCGTTGGATGCAGAGCACCCCCTGCAGCAGCGTTGGGTGGGCTGAGCGCGGTACAGCAGGTCGTGTGGGAAACGGGCTCTTCCTGAGAGGCAGGTGACAGCCACGCTCAGGGCACAGCGTGCAGAACCCTCCCTTGGAAAGCGCTGAAGGGCTTCCCAGAGATCTTCATCTTCTTCTGTCTTCATCATCTTCTGTCCCATCTCCTGGAGCACCTGGTTTGGGAAGGGTCTGATGTGGTACAAGTGTTTGTGTCCCTGCAGGGAAGGACTCGAACGACTGAAAGAAACTCCAGACGAGGTTCCTGGAAAGTGGAGCGGGGCTGTAGGTGGGTTCCCAGCCCGGCTGGAGCAGGGACCAGCTCCTGTGTTGGCTCCATCCAACTGATGGGGTTTCAGGTCCTTCAGAGCTGTTCCCTGGAGCATCTGCACCGTTCGGCTGTAATAGTGCTACTTGGCCTCGTGCAGAGCACACCTTTATGAAGCGAGAGCAGTCAGTGCCCTGAGAGGTCGAGGAAGGGCAGAAAAATGAGGCTGTGTAGGGCAGGTTGCATGTAAAGAGCCATAGTGTGTATATATATATGAGTGTGTGTGTATATGTGTGGGGGTGTGGCTGTGCCCAGGGTTGGTGTCAGAGCACACACACACTTTTCTCTCGGGCACGAGGGGTGTCTGTGCTGGAGGAAGGCAGCGTTGCTGTGCTGTCAGCATTCAGTGGAAAATTGCTTGCCTTTTTGACTTGGTCACTTGACCTTTTCCATTTTTATTTTTTTTCCCCCCAATTCCCTAGGAAAGATCAGCACCTCCTTTCCCCTGTGAACTGCTGGTACCTGGTTCTGACGCAGACCCGGCGGGAGAGCAGAGATCATGCCACCCTGAACGACATCTTCATGAACAATGTCATTGTCCGGCTGTCGCAGATCAGCGAGGATGTCATCAGGCTCTTCAAAAAGGTAACCAAAGAGGGCATGGAGAGCTCTGCTCAGGGACGACCCATCCTGCATGTTAATTTGAAAAAGCAGCTTATTGTACAGTTTGACACAGCTGTGCCCCCCAAAAGTCTAAAGAGGTACAAAAAACCCCAACATTGTTAAAAAGCGGAGGCAGGTAACCAGACTTTCTAAGCAGTACATATCACACGTCGTTGAGAAATCCAGTGAGGGGTTTGACCTCTGGACAGTGACAATGTAAACCCCAATAAGGCAGGCCAAAGAAAATTCTCACTGACAACCTGCTAAAGACATAAAACTTAATAACTTCTCAAAATCACGAGGAAGGAACCTGCCGCAGAGTGTGGAGGGGGACATGGGGGGGTGAGGGGCAGAAAGGCTAGGAGGTACCGGCCAAAGGCCAGCTGGCTGCTTTAGCTTGGTACTCATCATGGAAACCAGAGATGTTCAGGCTACCAGCCTGAGGAACCTCACCCAACTGAATTGTCATTAGGTGTTGCAGGGCAAACATACAAGAGCCCATCACTTAGATCTGTTCAGATAATATTTATCCAAGAACTTAAAAGAAACTGAGATGTAAAACTGCCAAGTGACTAGCAGTGAGGTGTGACCTAGTGCTTAAACTGACCTCAGTGCCAGAGAAATGAAAGGTGAAGAACGCGGTGACATTCTTTAACGACTCCTGGAGAGCTTCAGCAAGCAGACCAGCACCCTGACTTGCAACCCAGAGCTGTTGGGTGAAGCTTTAGTGAAGGGCGAAGTGACAGGCATGTGAGCAGGTACAGGAGTCAGTGGGGCTTTCTGAAGAGAAGTCGTGCCTCAGCAATCTAGTGGATATATTTCCAGGAGCCAGAGATGATGTGAATCCCTTGACATCGTACCTTCAGTGTCTTACAGGCTTTGGAGAAGGTCCCTCAGTGAAGTTCTTAGAGAAAAGAAGCTGTTGAAGAATTAAGGAGTGGTTGTTTTCTGGGTTAATGACTTGTTGAAAGACAGGGAACAAAGAGAAAGAGAATTTCAGTGGAGTTCCTAATGAATTATTTGGAGAAAAGGATGAATAGTAAAGTGACAAAGCCTCTTGATGATACAGAATTATTAATGATAACCAAATTTAAAATGAGCATCAAAGACTTGCAGGAGTCTCACAGTCAGGTGGAAGGCGAGGGGGGAGTGTGTAACGTAGTAGGAGCATGAGGAGTCAGAGGGACGTGAGTGGGACCGAGGACCTCGTTGTACCTGCTGCCGTAAGCCGTGGGCAGTCGGAGGCACTGGCAGAGCCTGGCAGAGCTTTGGGCTGGGGAACCGTGGCCCTGCAGCTCCTCACGGCGCGAACGTACTGGTGGCATCACTGGCCCTTTTCCCCCCCTCTTTTTCTTCTGGATGTTTGCTGGTGGCCACCCTCAGGGATGCCATGCCGGGCTAGCAGGACCTGTCACCTGGCTCTTGTCTTCTTCTTAATTCCTGACGCTTGCTTTCAGCAGTGGTATGTGGAGAAGTGCAGTGGGCACTGCCAGCCTCACGGGGTGCCTGGCTCTCCAGGCAGGAGAAGGGCTCTCAAATCAGTGCTTGTCTTAGCCCAGCTGGAGAGTAAAATTAATGTGGTATTTTTATGGCCATTTTCCTCTAGTTTATATATCTGACCTAGAAATTAAACCACAAGGTTGGGTTTGGATTTGCTGATCTGATAGAGGACATCATCCCTTTTCCCTGTTCTTCTGGCCTCCAGAAATGGGACAGATTTGGGATATTTCAGTTAGTTCAGTTCTAAGTCAGTCTTAGAATCTCCCTCCCACTTGCATTTCACTCTGAACCTGGTTTTGAGATGTATATTAATACTATTCTAGGTCTGTAAAGGGTGTGTCTCATTTTGAAGCACAGGGCAAATCCAGTCAGGACATAAAGCTTTTCCTTGTAGGTCAGTCCTCAGTCAGGACAAGATGATAAACTATTTCATCCATTTAGCGGAATTATTTCTGTGTGTTTGCTTTTCTTCCATCTTTCCCTTCCTCCTCTTTTTTGAATTGAAATTTCAACTTGGAAGGCACAACACTTTATCTTACACGAATTGCTGCTCCTTGTTTCTCCTCCCCCATCTCCCGCAGGAGCGTTGCAGAGCGCCGGGTCCATCCGGAGCCAGAACCCGCTTCCAAGCCCGAGTTGTGGGGATCTGTGATTTTCACTGCATTTGTCCCTCGGGGCTTAAACTGTAGCAGGACCCTCGTGTCCCTGGAAACAATGCTCAGCTCAATCACGGAAAAGGCTTATTTCGTGTCCTTAACGTGGGTAGGGAGGCTGACACTTCAGGGGATATTCAGGTTATTTATTTTTCTTACCCTGTTGCACACTGTGCCCCAGAGGGGTCTGGGTCTGCGAATCCCCCTTCACAGCAGGGGTTGGTGAGCAGCCTCAGGCGCTTGTGGGAATAAGAACATCTTGGTAAAAGGCTTTCTGAGACACCAGTCCGGCCTCGCAGCTGGTTTGATTGCTCAGAGGAGGCACCTTCACCTTCCCCTGTTCTGACCGCTCTGGTTCAGAGCCCGATGGGTTCAGTGCTCGAAGCTCCTCTCCTGGGGAGATGGGACCCCACGGGACCGCTGGGCAAACCGGCTCCGGAAGGGTTAAAGGAGTCCCTGGTTGTGGTTCAGCTGCTGGGTTTTGTTGTAGATTGCTCTTTGACGGTAAATTAGGGTAACATTTTTTTCCAGAGATGTCACTTTTAATTCCTGCCATCTAGAATTTATTAATGGGCTGTGACACGCTGTGGGTACGCGGAGGAGCTGGAAGGCTTTGTGTTTGGGGCTTTCATTATGTAAATGTAAACAATCTGGGCAGAGCAGCAGAGGGGTAATATCTGGGGTACGAGGATGCGCATAATGGAGAGGCAGCCGGTCGGTGGGGCGTTGTGTTGCTCTGCCGAGGGGGATGCCGGGTGACGAGCTGCCTCTCCCCTCGGCTCCCCGGGATGCACCTGGGGGGCCTTCATCAGTGACCCTGCGGTTTGTCCATCTCCACTGACGTGTCCTGCTCTCTCCTGACCGGCAGCCCACGGTGGTCAGCCCAGCTCGGGGTGCAGATGTGAAACACAGGGAGCGTGTGGCCTCTCTGGTACCGTCTCCTTTTCCCATCGGACACTTTCTTGGGTGATGCGGGACCTGGAGACGGAGTGCTGATGGCCCGTGTTGAGGAACAGTGTCCTATCAGTGGGTGCTGTGGAGCTGTGCAGGTGTTTGAGGGTATCATGGAGCTCCTTCCAAGGGATGCTGTGATGGGGACCAGTGTCCTCTGCCCGAGCATCCCTGTCCCACACCTGAGCCTCTGCCCTGCCTGTGAGGAAAGCGGGGGGAGAAGACTCAATTGGGCAAACTCCCCTGGAGCTTCCAGCGTGAGTCACGTTCCTGGTGCCGGGGGGGATTATCGAGGTGGGTGTGTTGATGTTGCTCATAGGCGGGCGATGCGTGGGGATGCTGAGATATGGCACCACGGAGATCTGACTTGATCTGCTGTCGGGGTGAGTCTCTGTCACCAAGAAACCTCACAGTGTGTCCCCTGGGCTGGGGACAGGCCACCGGCCCCCTCGGCCAGGCAGGTGCTCTCTCCCCGTTTCACCTCCTGCTGTGGCAGAAGGAAAGACTTTTGCTGCCTCTTCCGAGTCTGGAAAACAGGAAATTATACGTTTGAGACAGAGCATTGCTGTGTCCGAAATAACTGTGCTGTGTTATTCCCCAGCGTGAGATTTAATTACGTTCCGTGACAGTGAATTTAATTATGCCTCATACTGCAGTGCCCTGGATGGAGATTTAATGAAGAAGTGGTGTCTGTCTGGGAGGGAGTTCTTTTCTTTGTCTTTAAAATAAGCACTCTTTGGTGCCAGCAGTCCTCGGTGCTTCTTCCCCTTGCTTTGTCTGCGGTGGCAGGAATTCTAATTCACCTGCTGGGTGGCAGCCATGGCTGTCCCACGGGCTGTCCCACGGGCTGTGGGAAGGGAAGGCGTAAGCAGGCGGCTGGTTTGGAGTCTGGTGTTTGCGGGTGGTGCCAGGGAACTGGAAGGGCACGTTGGGGATGTCTCCCACGGACACGGCGATGCAATCTCTGTCACACGGACGGGAGGGTTCAGCAGACTCAGAGGAGCAGCGAGTCCTTCAGCCTCCAGCATCATGAGGTCGGACGCTGCCCTCTGGGATGCCAGGAAGCTTTTGATGATGCCAGAGACCACGTTGGTCTCCAGCAGCGGGATGCAGGGCGTTTGGTGAACGGTGTCTGTAAGCAAATGGGCCTTTACCTGTAGGACCCACCCGTGCCCCCCCCATGTCGGGGGGGCTCATGGGAACAGGCTGCGGACAGTGAGCCGGTTTCTGTTGCTGTATTTAGGAGTCTAAAGTTAGGCTGGAAAATTACAGTTTTGAGGAGTTCCCCTGCGCCGCAGAGGAAATCTGGGGCAGAGACAGGAGCTGCTGCTGACTCTGGGCCATCGCTCCTGCCCCGAGCCCCTCCTCGTCCCCTCTCCTGGGGACAGGACCCCCTCGGGCTGGGGCCAGGCTGTGACTTGCAACTCGGGGTCGGCTGGAGGGGCACCTGCGGCTCCTCTGTGTCCGAGACTCCCACGTGCAGACCCTGACTGAAACAGCTCCTGTTGTGGCTGTTTCTGGGAGGGATGCAGGCTTTTAATTGCTCTGCTGCCTATTAGCGAGCCCTGGTGAGATGTGTGAGAGCAGGCAGGGGCTGCGGGGAAGGGAGAGGGATGGGGTTTCCAGCAGATGAGGTTTCCAGATGGCTGGGGGTACTTAGCACCTCCACTAATTGGCATCTTCTTGGCACCTCGCGCACGTAAGAACGGGAGCAGCGTGCATCCCTCGCGCTTGTGAGGATGGGATGCATCCAAATACCCTGTCGCTAATTCACGGATAAACGATAATTAGTGGATATTCGCTTGTGCTTGGACTCTTCAGATCCCTTGCTTCACTCTTTGCATTCAATTCTTACTTTTATTCATCTAAGGTTAAAGGGTTCGGTGTGTAGGTTGTCTGGTTCCCTTTAGCTAGAGGACGTCTCTGTGTCCTGGGCTTCTTCAGCCACCCTGCCAAGAAGCCGACGGGACGTTGTTTCTGGGACTCTCTGCACAAAATGCATGGAGTTATTTGAGGAAATCTGAAAGGAACTGCTTGGGTTTTGGTTCGGGTTTTTTTTTTGGGGAAGTAGAGGGGGGTGTCTATATTTAGTTTAAAAATATCTTCAAGCTCAAGCTATAATAAACGTTTCCTGGCCAGGAAGGTTGTAGAGGGAGATGTGGGGCGTAATTCCGCGGGCGGCAGGACGGCAGTGCAGGCACATCTGCCGCGTTCCTGGTTTCTGAGCTGATCTCCATCCCCACCTCCAGCCGCTCCGCCGCCTCCCCCGGGAAACCTCCTGCTGCAGGAGGTGGGCGACTGGCTCTGCTTCCTCCTGCTCGCCCAGAAAAGGGAAAATGCTAACTAATAATAGGATTTCAGCAGACGGGGGGGCGGGGGGAGGAAGATGCCAGGGGTTTGTGCACTCGCAGGGAGCTTCCTTCCAAGCTGGCTGAACTTTGGCTGCTGTGGCTGTGAAACTGGAAACTTTATTATATAACTGTGGTGTAGCTGTTTTGGAATAAAACGTCCTTCTTGAGAGTGGCTTTGGTTCACTCGGGTCAGAATGGTGAAAATGAGCTGCTGAGGATGGAATGGGGAGGGTGGGTCATGGTCAAGGAGAACCTAAAACCTGACATATTCAGGAAGCCCCAATAATCTGCATTCTGAGGTACCGCGGTTGATGGGAAATCGCAAGTCGGGTGTCTTTAATGAATCTATCAAATGCAGACTGCTGGGCAGTGACACTGTGTGAGTGGAGCACACACAGCTGAGCAATTTGTGTACCCACAAATATTATTGTGTAATGCGGGGAGTTGGTTTAGCACCAACACAGCACGGAGAATGCACCAGCCACTGACCCACACCCAGTAACACAGGTCTTGCTGGAGAACAGGTGAAGTCAAGCTGTGAAACACTTCTGGAGGTGGAGCAGGCTGCACTTGTGTGCTTTTTGCCAGTTTTCATGTGAAACAAGCCCCCAGATCGGGGAGGGCACTAAGTGTGGGATCCACAGAGCGAGTCGGCTGTGGGTGGGCAGTAATGCTGCCCCTGGGCGGGCAAAACAACACGGGCTGCAATTCTGGATTCATCCCCCTGCGTTTGCAGGGGAATAAATGCTGGGATGTCCCTCACCATGGTCTCTGGAACCCAGGTTGGGTGATCCGTGGACAAACATCCACCTTGAAGGAAAACGCAGCAATCCTGGAATAGGATGAGGATTTGCTGCACTGTGTGTGTTCATGTTTATGTTCATGCATTTTATTTTGTTAAGGATTTGAAGAAAATTAAAGGAAATCAAAATGCTAGTTTACTTCTAAACTTCTCTGTCTCAGGCAGACTGGGAGAGGAGGCCATCTGTATTTTGGGTTTAGTGTTTAGAAATGGAAAAACCAGAGCCCAGATGTGGGTTGGCAGCGCTGCTGCTGAAGTCTTTCCAGGTCCTGGAACAGGAAGGATATTGGGCAGGATTTCTAAAGTGGTGTCAAGAAGGGCCCCGGGGCACCTCTCATGCTGCAGGGCTGTTTCATTTCTTAAAATAATATGTAGAATTAAAACGCACATGGTTTTGTTAACTCCACTGGCAGAGCGAGGAACAGCAAGGCTCGTGTTTGGCAGGGGAGCCGGGAGAGGGCAGATCCCTGGGGGCAGAAGGTGTTTTAGAAGGGCATCACCAGAAGCCCGTTGTGCTGCCAAGGTCCACTCCCTGCTCTGTCAGCTGAGAGGAGAGAGAGAAACCCTGGAGACACGAGAGCAATGTGAAAAATGCAGCTGGAGCGCGGCAGCATTAATGGGTTGCCGTGGCTTTGTTCTCTGTGGGATGGATGCCAAAGGCTTTGCTGGGAATCACCAGGGTCCCCTGGGGCCCAGGGGTGGGCGGTGTGGGGACGGGCACTTCTGATCCCTATCGAGTTTGGGTTGGTGGCTTGGTTTAAGAAGAGAGGAAAGGAAGAACTCGCTGCTCACCTGCCCTACCAGCTCGCCAGCGTCCCCAGGCTCTTCCCTCTGCTGATGCCACAGTGGCCCTACCAGAAATCTGTCACATTGGAGACCTTCTGCCTGCCTTTGGTCAGCTAGCGGGGAAAAACCCATCACCTCACTTCTTCCTGAGTTTGAACTGGGTATTTGCAGGGATCCCATTTGCCCTCCCCACGCCTCCTGTCTGTCTCTGGAGTTCGATGCCCTTTGGCTGGCGTGAGGTCCCCTGGAGCCGTGGGGTGCGGGGAGTGAGGGCTGAGCCCCTGGGTGCTGCTCTGAGGACGTGCTTTGGGAGGGCAGTGTGTCACAGGGGTGTCCTTAGCCTCTGCAGGCTGCTCTGGGAACACGGCTTGGAGAAAGGGTTCATTAAGATGCATATGCACAGAGCATTTGGAACTCATACAGTTCTACTTTTCCCTCCAAAATGTATTTTTCTTTCACAAATGCATGTCGTGAGCGTAACCGAGTCTCACCCCCCCTTCCTTTTGTCTTCCAGAGTAAGGAGATTGGCTTACAGATGCATGAAGAACTCCTGAAAGTCACCAACGAGCTTTACACGGTGAGTAATGAGCTGTTCCTGCCCATGCGGCGAGGGGAATGTCACCAGTGTCATTTGTTAGAACAAAATGTCTGTTCAATGTTTCAGTGGCTCGAGGAGGCTCTCGCTGCCTCCTGCCGTCCTGCGGTACAGCCCTGTCATTCCTCTTGCCCTCGTCAGGGACGTTTCACCCTTCACTGGTTCCGGCGGCAGCAGAGGAGGGTTTCCCAGTGCTCCTGCTGGGAAGGGCTTCCGTGGGCACATCTGCCGGCGGATCGTGCCCCATAGTGGCTTCACTTCAGCATGAATGGAGATGTTCTGGGCACGATCCAGCACCATCCCTGGTGCCCGCAGTGCTCTCACCGGCTGGGCCTTCTCACTGCGTTGCCTTTACACCCCGTTCCCATGTCCCTTGGTCTGGGGTTCCTGCCGGGCTCAGAAATGGGGTTCTGAGTTGGCAGCACCAAGTTGTGGCTGAAGCTGACCTGCTCCTGTGGGTCTGGTGGCCTCTGGAGGGTGGCTGGACGTGACCTTCTGCTGAGGAAGGCAGAAAACTTGTAGCTCGTGTGTGCTCGGCCCTGACTCCCTGCTCTGAGGAGCACTTTGTTGTCTCTGTGCCTCCGGGTGACACCGTACGCTGTAATTCAGGACATCGCTCTTCAGGTTTCCATAGTAGGGCAGTAAAAGTCTTTCTGTTGCTTCTGTCTCTTGCCCCCTAGCAATCGGTTTGTTTTTATTTGTGGTTTAGGATCAGCAAAGCAATATAAACTCTGTCTTGTGTTGGAAAATTGAGACGATATATTTCCTTTCTTTGCTTGTATCTCTTACCGTTGCATAAATAATGCTGCAGTAGGTTTATTCCTAAACAATTGTTTTTTTCCATCATTTTGAAAAATAGGCCTAAACGACAGAGCATGAATGATATTATTTGAAATTTCTTCCATAAATCTTCTCTTACCAGGTTTGTTCCTGTGTTAGTTGTTGGAGGATGCGGTCTCTGGGACCTGCAGTGTGGGTGCATAGCCAGGTTGGATCAGAAAACCTGCGTGAGACTGGGAAGTGTGTTGTTGATGGTTGAATGTCACAAGCTGTGTTAGTGGTGGTGACTAATTAGGATTAATTACAACAGCAGCAAAACAAGGGAAGACTATGATGGGCTCAGCTGACCCTGATACCAGTGGGCGGTACTGGGATTCTGACCTTGGGAGAGGAGCAGTGTCCTCCTCACTGGAGGACACGTTTTGGTCAGCTTGAGGAGCAGAGGTGGGACGGGGTGCAGGGGACCAAGGGGGAGCACGGAGAGCCCTTCTGCTCCTCCTGGGTCTGTGGCAAAACTTGTCTTCTCTGGAGCTGAGATTTCCTCCCTTCGCCGCTTCTCCCACACGCTGAGCAGAGCGTGTCTGAGCGGGGAAACGGACCGGAACAGCGGGAAGAGCTCTGTGTTTTCTCTGAACTGACCTTGCTGCTGAGAGAACGGACCGATGGGGTCGTCCGGCTGGGAGGGAGCAGGGGAGAGATGCTCGTTTCAGAAATGATGATGAAACACAAAGAAGCAGCAGGCCCTGTTGGGCAAAATACATCATCTTAAATCTGCTCAGTGCAAACCAGCTCCTCTCGAGTCACAGTTTTGTGTCCTTGAGACATCAGGTGGAGCAGGCTTAGCTGCACGCGTGGCCTGCAGGTTGATGCCACGTGCTTGGAGGTGTTTGGGGACATCTTCAGGAGTGGCCTGGAGCTTGGCATGTTCATTGCAACACGTTGGGTACCCATGAATGGCACTTCCAATAACTGCTTCCAATGGCTGCTGTTGAAATCGGGTAGAGAGTGAGGAGCCCTGGCTCAGGGGACACCGAGCTGCTGCTTGTGAAATGTCATTTCTCAGCTGTGGGCATTTCCCTTGCCTGTGGCCGAGGCTGGTATCCGTAGTACGTCTGTGCCCTGGCCAGGCTGCTCTTCAGGCCTTTCCGAGAGGAATTCTGTGCAGTTTGGGGAAACTAAATAATTTTTTACAGGCTTCTCAGGCATTCACTGTCTCAAACTTAAGCCAAAATAACTAGTTTGATTTTAATTCAGCCTTGTTGCTGTTCTGATGCCAGCAAGTCACCCTGTGGGCTCTGTGTGGAAAGAACTAAACCCCAAAACCACCCTGACTTCAATGAAAAATGAAGTAGATGACTTTTGTTCTGAAGCAAGAGTTGCTTGTGCACAGTTTTGCACAGAAATAATTTAGATGTGAATTAAAGCCAGCTTCATCCTTTTGATTCCTGCCTTCAGACTCCAGCAGACAGATGTGATGTTGGGGTCCGAGAGGCTGGAGATTCTTTGTTCCTCTGCTTACAGGTCACTTTGGGCATTGTGTGCATCCCTGTCTGAAGAAGACAGGCCAAAATTACCAAGGGGGGTCATCTGAGGGATGGGCTTTGTGTGCCACGGTGCAGGGACACGGCTACGGCTGAGGGCATTGCCCTCAGGTCCTTTAAAGTCCTGACGTGGGAACTGGAGTGATTCTTGGTCACCAGGTGGTGTGGAAGAGGATTAATAACTGTGAAATGATCAGTGTTAATTAGCACAATATCTACAGATACATTGCCCAGGTTAAAATAACAGTGATAGTTGCCATTCCCCGTGTGGCAGGAGGTGAACTGGCTGGAGGAAGTTTCCCCAGGGAGTGCTGCGATGGGGGAGGCTGTCCCTCCGTGGTTCCTGGGTGTTCCCTGCGAGTGTCACGCTGTAGGAAGCGTTGACGGTGTCACACGGTAGAAATGCACTGATTATAGAATAGTTTAGGTTGGACGAGACCTTAAAGATCATCGAGTTCCAACCCCCCTGCCCTGGGCAGGGACACCTCCCACCACACCAGGTTGCTCCAAGCCCCATCCAACCTGGCCTTGAACCCCTCCAGGGACACATTGCTCTGTATCACACCATAGAGATCCTCTGAAAGGGATGTGTTTAGTTTCATGCTCCCTTGAAGACTAGGGTGGTGGAGGTCAGTGTCCGTCGCTCTGGTGGATTCGTCCCTTTCCCAGCCCTTATGCCATGGGGTCCCTCAAAGAGGAGGGGGCTGGTGTCTTTGGCCGCCTTTCACTGATGGCCTTGGTCATCTCTGCTTCGCCCTGGGCGTTGGGCTTGTCTTTTGGTCCCCTCCACTTCAGGGGTGACTGAGCCTGTGCTAAACGCGGGTCACCCGGGTTCTGATGTGGCTCCTCTGCGGGGCCAGAGCCTTAGTGGTGAGGTGCTGGGGAGTACAGAGCTCTTCTGGATGGGGACAGCAAACAGCGCCATTTATGGCTGGTATTTTGGCAACGGCCTTTATCCAGAACGTGTTATTAATATTGGAAAACACAACTTGTGTTATTAAATAACTAATGAACATTGGAACATATTTTTCTCCCTCAACTGCAGCTAATTAACTTGTTTGCAGAAAAGATCCCCAGGACGCAGCTGTGGCAGTTGTTCTCTGTGACACAGTCGCGTGAGAGGGGGACAGCGTGACCGGATTGTGAGCGCTGGGGGGGCAGGAGGGAACTGTGGGTCAGGGGGCTGATGGCTGCAGCGCAGGCACCCCCCGTTCAAAATTAAGGCAGATGTTAAAACAAACAGGAATATCCCCCGGATTTCTAGGTGTGAGCTGGGCAGGGTGGCAGCTGATGTGGAACGTGGCACAGGGAGCTGTTTCAGGATCACGGATGCTGAAGTCTGGGGAAAATATTTTACTGTGGTTATGTTGGGTCCTTTGCACTTTGTTAGAGAGAACTTTCAGAGGAGTTTTAATTCTGGTTCCGAGTTACATTTTTTTCAGGCTCAAGCAGGGATAAATTATGGAAGAGAAAGGGCCTTCGTTAAGGAAAGTTGCCTGGTCATTAGCAGATCAGTAGTCAGTCAGAGCCCATGTGAAGGTGCGGGAGCGCAGTGGGGCTGGGACCCCTGTTGTGATGCTCTGTGGGGGGTCCTGCCCTTCCCTCCGGCTGCCGAGGTTCCCTTGGGGCCGTGGAGCTGTCGGGGTCCATGGGCTCCAGCAGCATCTCCCCAGGCCTGCGGCAGAGCAGAGACAGCCCTGAATTGTGCTGAAGCCTTTCTGGTCAGGAGACCAGATTTCACACAAATCCTGGAAGTGGGACCGCTGTTTAACTGCTGGGCTTCTCTGTCCCACGGCACTGGGGCTCTCTGGGGGCTGCAGAGACCTCCGTTGTTACTGCCCCGTGGTCCCAAAGTGCAGGACTTTTCTCACTTTCCTCCTAGTTTTTCACAAAACGATGGAGACCGTGAAGACGAGGAGGGCTCGGTGAATCCCTCTGGCCTTTCTTCTTAGGAAACCCCAGAAATTGTCTGGTTTGCATGTGATGTTCACTGCAGGAAGCGCAGTTGGAAGTCTGCGGCTCAAATCCGTGTTAGCATTTGCAGGATTTTGAAGTAAAGCTGCTCAGAACGAAGGCAGAAGCCTTCACTTGCCATTCCTTGCAATCCCCCGAAATCGTGGCTCCCAGCGGTGGCACGTTTGGGCAGCGCCGGGGCAGCCCTCGGGGCTGGTTTGCGGCCGAGGTTTGGGCTTGGCGAGGGGAGAGATCCTGTGTTTGAGGCGAAGCTCGGCCAAGTGGGACACTCCTGGCTCCCGCTGGCAGCCCCAGCCGAGGAAAACTCTGCGTTTTCTTCATTAAGGCTTGTGCAAAGTGACTCTGCTTTTGTGTGCTCCTCCTGGACTCGTGCGCCCTGAGGCTGGTCTGTCCCAGGGGCCTTCTCCTGGGACTGATGTGCGAGAAGTCCGGCATCGCGAGCGTGTCAAGGCAATGTGAAATAAAGCCTCCAGGACGTGGAGGGAGATGATAAAAGAGGACAATGTGACTAAAGGCATCAAGAGAGAAGAGCAGATGCGTTCCTCTTGCCAGCTCCATTAAAATGCTCCCAGTGTGCCCTGTGTCTCTGGGAGGGAAGGCTGTGGTAGACGTTTGGCCTGCAGGGGTTTCCCCGGCAGGAGATCAGCTTCAGCACCCTCTATCCAGGGTCGCTGATGGGGATGAGGAGCTGAAAGGACCGGGTGTTGCTGCAGTCCACCCCGGCACCCTCACCGCTCTCCAGCGGCAGCAAGAGGAAAATGAAGTGGTGATAGGAGACAAACTCCACTTCTCCTTGGAAATTGCACCAGCTCCGCCTTCTGGATGGGATCTACTGACGGGATGGTCGAGCGGGGTCACGTTGATGGGTTGGCTTAGCAAGTTCCAGTGTTGGGTCGAAAATGACTTTGGCCTCCTTGCAGCCTCTTGTCTTGGAGGCCCTTATCCCATGGTGAGGGATATATCCCCTGGTAAGGGTAAGAAATAACTGGAGGCTATCTCTCCCTTCCCTGCAGGTGCTCTCTGAACGCAGGTGTGTGCTGGAGGCACATCTCAGCCTGCCCCCACAGCAGGGATAACGGTTCTTACACCAGCTCTGTGCTGTTTCCAAACAGGGTTAATCTTACGGGATTTTCCTTCCCACCTTGTTCCTTAATGCCATGGTGGCCTCCAGGAGCCCTGGCACGGCTGAGACCGCCCCAGGCTGTCTGTGGCTGTCATCTCATGCACTGATGCTCCGTGTGGCCGTGGGGCAGGCAGCTCACAGCACTTCTGTTTCCTCAGGTGATGAAGACCTATCACATGTACCACGCGGAAAGCATCAGTGCTGAGAGCAAGCTGAAGGAG
Organism: Gallinago jamesoni; assembly: GCA_025769975.1. Lineage (NCBI taxonomy): Eukaryota > Metazoa > Chordata > Aves > Charadriiformes > Scolopacidae > Gallinago > Gallinago jamesoni. The sequence goes on along the minus strand of JAOQGH010000003.1, from coordinate 15,609,177 downwards.
GCGGAGAAGCAGGAGGAAAAGCAGTTCAACAAGTCGGGGGACATCAGCGTGAACCTGCTGCGGCACGAGGACAGGCCGCAGCGGCGGAGCTCCGTCAAGAAGATCGAGAAGATGAAGGAGAAGGTGGGTGAAGGGGAAGGACAGGTGAGCCGGGGGGGGGTCTGGAACCCTCAGGGAGAGCTGGGAAGGTTGGCTGGAGGGGTCTCGGAGGCTGGTGGCTCCGAAGGCAGATGGGACGTGGGGGTCCCCGTTCACCGGCTGCTCACCAGCACAGGGACAGGTTCTGACCCACACACGGGGCCTTGCTATGGGGCTGTGGCTTGTTCATGGCCGACTTGTTAAAAGAGGCCCTTTTGCTGATGAACAGCGTCTGTCCCCGGCGCCTGCTCTCGGCGGCTCGTGGCGGGCACGGGGGGAGTGGGTGAAGGCAGTGATGGTGTCTCTTCTCCGTGGAGTGTCTGGGAGCTGCAGTGCGGCGCTGAGCTGGGTTGCTAGTCAAAACACAACTCCATTCCGGCTTCAGCAAACCCCTCCAGATCTCAGGATCTCCAAAACTGATTTTCCTGTTAAATTTGGAGAAAAAGCGATAGCTTCCCCAGCCAGGTCGCATTTCCTCATGTGTCGACCTGGTGCTGGGACGTTGCCCAGCAGCACCCTTCTCTGAAGGGTTAATCCTTTGTGCAGCGATGTGCCTGGGCAGGCGCCCCAGAGCTGAGCACATCTGCTTTCCTGCCGGCTCTGGAATTCTGGGTCCTGTTCTCAATTTTGTAGCATGGGCCTCTGGGCCAGATTCCACCTCGATACAGCTGCACAGATCTGGAGCGCGTCCAAACGTATGTCAGCGTTATCTGGGAGGGAGATTTGGCCCTCTAATTGTGATTGATGCCAACGCCGCCCCGGACGCCCCGGTGGAGGAGGAGCAGCAGCTGTGCTGGGGACCTGCTGGGTACCTCTGAGCAGAGCGCACCCGTCTGCCTTGGCTGAGGGTACCAGGGATGCTCAGCTGGGATCTCCTCCGCCCTGGCAAGAGGGCCTGTTTTCATTGCCCACACCAAATTGTATTAATTACCACGTCACGCCCAGGCCGCAGGGTGCGGTGGGGCCCTGCAGCAGGAGAAGCTGTGAGGGTTGTATCCTCTTTGTGCTCTGACGCTACGTTTTGCTTTTTCAGAGACAAGCCAAATATTCTGAAAACAAGCTGAAGTGTACTAAAGCCAGGAACGACTACCTGCTGAACCTGGCTGCCACCAACGCGGCCGTCAGCAAATACTACATCCACGATGTCTCGGACCTCATCGACGTGAGTGCATCCCACCCCTTTCCTCCTGATCAGCGCACAGCTAGATCTTACGCATGGCTTGGTCCTTAAATGCACTCTCATGTGGTGGTAACAAAGGGGGTTTTGTTGGGGCTTTAAAATATGCTTAACTGGGGCTGGAAAATGTGCTCTAAATTTGAATATTTTTTTTTTCTCCCTCTGTAGTGGTTTTTTTTTCTCTCCCAGCTGCACACACACATGTGACTTTCCTCCCAGCTGATGTAGGCATATATGAGCAGAGCTAGAGCTGCCGTGATCTGGGAGTCATGGAATCATAGAATGGTTCGGGTTGGAAGGGACCTTAAAGATCACCTGTTTCCAGCCCCCCTGCCCTGGGCAGGGACACCTCCCACCAGCCCAGGTTGCTCCAAGCCCCCTCCAACCTGGCCTTGAACCCCTCCAGGAATGGGGCAGCCACAGCTTCTCTGGGCACCACACAGCCTCCTCTGAACTTCATGGCAACCACATGATCACACAATGAAGTAATTGGTTCATATTTATGCTACATACAAACTTCTTTCATCAGTGCCTGGGAAAAAAAGAGTTTTTCATTATAACTGCAGGGTATGAACCAGCCTGAACCAAACACTTTCCTGGGCACAGAAGCAGGGGAGTCCGTGTTAAACTGTGGTTCCACCACATCTAATGAGCAGTTACAAACTAGAAATCCCTGCACCCTTCATGCTGTATCGCAGCATGTGAAGGTCTGGTTGTCCCCCATATGTTGGCTCTGCCCTCAGAACCAGGCATGGTGCTTTCCTTTACCTTAGAGCGACAGCTTCATCTGCTGTGGCTCCCACAGGGTGTCCTGCAGCTAGAGCTTCTCAAAGCCCAGAGCCTTTGGAGGAACGTTTGCCTTTGGACAAACCAGGTGAGCCTGGGGATTCCTCCTGGCCCATTGCTTAGTCTGTGTTTGGAACAGATAAATGCTCATGAAGGTCAGGTCCATCCTTTTTTCTGTTGTTGAAACAGAAGGTTTTTCTTCCTAAAACACGTGTCTGCAGTTCCTATCAGTCTGAGCAGCCCTTGGCTCTCCTGGGCTTTGGTGGCAGCTCAGCTCAGGTGGTGGTGTGTCCAAGCCATGGAGGTGCTGGTAGACCTCTACAGAAGGAGCTCGTGGCACCAAGTGGCCTCAGGCAGGAAGAGGTTTCACAGTGATGGTAGGAACTGGAACTCATGTGTGTATCAGCGACTACTACAAACTGCTTTTGAATGATTCAAGAGAAGGGATTTCCATTTCTTCCTTTAATGGGCATCTTCACAGTGGTTTAGATCGCACTCTGCAGTTGCTTTCTGCTAGAGTTCCTTCCATAAGCATGTAAATAACTGATTTCTAAGTACTGAGTTAGTCTTGTGGCTTCATCGCTATCTAATGTGTAATCTAAAAATGCACCGGAGTGTTTCTCTCTTTTACTCACCCACTAACATATATTTATTCTTCTAAGCAGTAACTAAAGTAAATCGGATGCAACCCCCCTGATGATTTCAAGATTTTGAGATATGATAAAATATTCTCAGTGTGTCCTCTTTATTCTCTTTATTATTTAAGATATATTTAGCCATATTAAAATAAACAACCTGATCGTAGAGACATTTGAGCGGCAAGGTGGGGTAACACCTTGATCTATCTATGCAGCTTCTGCTTTTTGTTGTGTATATTCTCTCTCTCTCTCTCTCTCTCTCATATTTATGTATTTTTTAAGCAAGAATGACTTGTTTTCATGGAGTTTTGGGGACTTTGATTTCCTGGAGAGCAGCCAAGTCCAATTTTAGTTCTGGCTGTTTATATTATTCCTCCCAACTTTATTTCCTTGCTGATGCTTCCACTGGAGTCAGCAGATGGCTTTTCTTCTGCACTCCAGGAACCTCTTCAGGGGACTTTAACTAAAGCATCTTCAGCTCTGTGCAGCTAAATTCCCTTAATTCTATATTCTATTCACCAAAGAAAACAAAATATAGTGTGTGTGAGCTGCACGCAGCTGTCCTAATTGTAAATCCCCCAAGGAAGAGCAGTTTATTTGAACAGGCTTTTGTACAAATTGAGTGTATTTTACAAGAGCATGGGGAGAAGGGTTTGGGCACGCTCCAGAGGACGGGGGTCCTCTTCACTGTGTCCCACTCCTGCTGAAAGCGGCTGAAAGAAAAGACATCTTTGTCCTTGTGGATGCAGGAGGGGTGATGGGTGGGGGGTGTCTCCCACACCCTCCCCACCAAGCACAAATTGCTGTGTGCGGTGGTTTGATTTGTACGCAAATCTGAACCATCAGGACACTGAAGCAGCTCATTTAGCAGCGTTTCCCCCAAATCCCAGCTGGCTCAGTGTCATCTCTCAGGCACAGCCTTGACATTTCTGGTGCCCTGGGCCTCGCTGCCCAGCAGTGACTTTTCCAACAAAGCCCTTGTGCTAATCTCCGGCTCCGGAGAGAGGGTCCCAGCTGCTCTGGGAGAGACGGAGGGTCCTCCCAGGGCGGCCGTTTTAATGAGAAATGTAAAACTCCACCAGAGAAGCCGTGAAGCGGCACAGAGCGTGTCCATCCCCCATCCCTCTCCAGCGCCTTTTTGTTTTGTCCTTTAGCAGGGAAGAGAAGCATATAGAGACAGATCAAATTAGACTTGGCCTTAAAGTACACTGTTGTGCCTCTTCCCTCCAAGGAACATGCGTTTATATTAAAACGCCTGGGTTTTGTCTCATTTCTGTCATTAACTGTGTCACCAAGTTAATCTCTCTGCCCACGTATGTGAGGTGGAGATAAAGCTGCTTATCCATCCCTCTGGAGTTGTGTGTGAAATGGCTGCGAGAGATACTGAAGTGGTCTCATGGAAGATACCGTTAGATTTAGCGGGGTAAAGCATGGCCGTGGGTGTCGATGTGCGCTGATGTGCACTGATGCACCAGGGCTCCAGCCTCCTGTGAACCCCTGGGAGCAGCAGCGTGGGGCTCCTGGGTGTCTGTGCCCCAGCTGAGACGGACACGCAAGTAAGGGAGGGGGTTGTGAGGAGTTAGCCTCACAGTACTCAGTCCCTGGAAAACTTAGCTGGTGCCATTGCCGTTTTTCACGTGGTCCAGGGATGCTCAGTCACGTTGGGAAACAAACAGCGCTCAAAATTGGTAAAGCCAACTGCAGATTTTTGGCAGAGCTCTTTTTGCGGCAGGGTTAAGAGAGTAGAGGGCAGGAAATACATGTATAAATGCATAAGATATCTTTGAAGAGTAAAGAAAAATGAGGAGAAAAGGAAACCGAGCAAATAAGGTGAAGCGTTTGCAGCTGGCGCTGGGTGCTGTGGCTGCGGTCACCCTGCTGTCACCTGGAAGTAAAGTGCTCCATGGCAGGGCTGGGACATGCAGGGTTTCCTCAGGGATTTGCCAACTGCCCGAGTAAGAAAAAGGCTCAGAGGGGCTGAAGCCACAGACCACTTCATTAGGATGTTTTATTTTTGGGCGTCTCCTGCAGCTCGTGTCCTTGCCCTTTCCATCAGTGGCTAATTGCCCGGGCACGTCTGTGCCTGCGGAGCCTGCTCTGGGGGCACCTTCCCCCTGGGATTGTGCGGGGACATCCCGGCCCGGGGTGGCTCTGCATGATGCCGCAGGCTTTAATGAAGAAACACTGATTTACACAAGCAGAGGGTCTCTTCTAGGGCTTTGCTTTGTGGTTTGAAGCAATTTTTCAGCACAAAGAGCCTTTCAGTTCCACAAAGGCACAGAGATTCCTCCCACGCTGTCCTTTGAGCGGAGTCTCTGCCTGATCCCAGGCTCCTGCCAGCCCCGAGAACCAGGTAGAACGTGGTTTATTATGGGAACTCCATGCAAAGCATCGCTGTCACCCCACAGTCATGTGGAGCAGCATCTGTACCTCCAAACTCCCACTCTCCCGGGGAGCAGTGCCTGTGTGGCAGCTCACCGGGCTGTGCCTCGTCAGCGAGGAGATCTGGCTTCAGGGTATTTCAAATAAAGTCAGCAGTGCAGCAAGAAAAAGAGTAACCAGCTCCCGTCAGGAGGAAGGGCTGTCTCAGGAGCCCCATTGCTCTTGCTGCCCAGCTGCTCTGTCCCTCTCCCCCTGTTTCCCGCAGAGGTGGCAGTTTGGGAATGACACCGGGACCAAGCCGGTCACCTCTCCCTGCTGCTGGGGAGGGACCTCTGGAAATAGAAAATATATGTTTTTAGGAGGTGCTGTCACTAATTCTGCAGGGAGCTGAGGAACTGGAGGTGCCCTGGTTTAGTAAACTTATATTACCCTTCTTCGATATGCATTTACTTATATTAGCTACCTGTTTGTAAGCAGGACCCGTAAATCGTCATCCTCTAAATAACTAAGCGGCTCTTGGAGTTCCATGTTAACCTGAAAGAATCCAGCCAGTACACACATCTTCTATTTTGCTGGTCCTGGCTTTATTAATATGGCAAAACCACATTTTTTGGCCAAAGTTCATACATAGTAAACAATTTATTCCTCACATGGATACCACAGGCATTGGGATTGGCTTGTGAAATTAATTAAGCACATGTGCTGATTGTTTTATGATGTAGAAGTGTCATGCAGTCTGTAAATTTTACTGCCTGAACACTGTGATCAGTCTTTGTCTGATCGACCTTGTTAACGTGGTACAGAAAAGCAACAATACTTTCCTTTAGATAAAAGAATTTCTTCTTGGCAATTAGGGCTGCTTTTCCTGGTAGCTTGAAAGAATAGCCTCAAGGTCCTCCTGTCCTTTAAAAGATGAACTTACCAGTGCATTCTTGTTAAAAAACAAAACAAAACCAAAACAACACCACTACTGACTAAAGAAACAAAACCCCCAACCCACCAAACAACCAGAAAACCCATTAAAAAGCTGTAAGAAAATACAGATGGGGGAGGGACTTGCTCTAGAGAGAGTAAGGAGCAAAATAAAATGTAGCTTAAAAATCCTCCAGGAAGAAACCTACTCCGGGGACCATAGAGTTAATTAACTATAGCTGAATTAAACAAAAAACAAGCCCATAATATTTGGCTCTGTAATACTTATAGTTAAGGAACCTTTGATTAGAAATAATCAAATCTCATGCTTCAGGGCGTGAGTTGATGACTGCAGGGGTCAGGGAGGATCCTGCCCTTCCCCTGCCCTATCCACACATCCTTCCCCCTCCGGCTAAACATAAATCAGTTGTTCAGGAGTTTTTGTCTTGGGTTCCTGCCTCAGGCAAAACCCTGAACTTGATGGGCTGAGACTGTTCTTCAGAAGGGATGGTGGTAGCAGTCGGGCACTGCCAACCAGGCCGTGCTGTGCACAGGGACCCTTTGATCAGACTGGGAAACCTTGGGTTGGAAGGGACCTTTAAACCAACTCCCTGCCCTGGGCAGGGGCGTCTTCAACTGCATCAGGCTATCAGGTTGCTCCAAGCCCCCTCCAACCTGCCCTTGAACACCTCCAGGGATAGGGCAACCACAGCTTCTCTGGCCAACCTGGGCCAGGCTCTCACCACCCTCACACCAAACAAGTTCTTCCCCACATCTCAGCTCCATCTCCCCTCTGTCAGGGTCAAACCCTTCCTTCTCCTCCTGGGGCTCCCTGATCCAGAGTCCCTCCCTAGCTTTCCTGGAGCTCCTTGAGGGATGGGAAGGGGCTCCAAGGTCTCCCCAGAGCCTTCTCTTCTCCAGGCTGTGCTTGTCTGTGGTGCAGGAGAAAGCCAGCCTGGTTGTCTCCATCACATCCCCGGTGTGACTGCATGGGCTTCCCGATGCCTGGCCTCTGACCACAAAAACCTGATAGTCCCCCATTTAAGGTGCTGTGACAGCCTACGGACCCTGTTGCAATACAGTCTCAGCGCTTAGTGTCTTCTCCTGGTGGCTTTAATGTCCTTTGCTGCCGGGTCCATCACAGCCTGTTTGTTGTGGAGCGCTGCTTTTCACAAGCGTTTACGGTGCCTTGGCTGGAATATCTTCAGTAACAGGGTTTGTTTTGAGGCTGTTTTGCAGTGACTGCAGGCTGCAAAGGTGTGAATGCCTTGTTTTCTGCATATTTAATACTTAGAAAATAAACGTTCTCCATGAAAACGAGTGAAAACAGAAGCAGCTTGTATTCTCTTTGAAGGTTCCTGCTAAGATCTGAAGATGCTTTCAGGTGTCAGTTCAGCCCTCACGTAGTACCCAGCCTTATCAGGACCCGGTAAAACGTTATTTCATGCTTTGAGTCAGACACAGAAATCTCCCACCTGCTGGATGTTGCTTTAGTCTTTAAATGTTGCTCGTTTTCCTGCGCTGCTGCATTTTGGTGTCACATTTTGCTCACTGCCCTGTGGGATCAGAGAGTCCCAGGCCTGGTTGTGACAGGTCACTCTCAGCGGGGCAGGTCCTGGGGAGGAGCTGGCTCTCCCGAGGCTGCCTGGTGGCGGTTTCCCGAGGGAAGATGTTGGGATGCTCATGGAGGGTTGGAGACCTGCTGGCTTTCCTCTTGGATTTGGGCAAACCCTTTAATATCTCTCTGTTCCCACTCCTGTGTCTAAACTGGGGGGACTGGCACTGGGGATAGTGGCCAGCGGTGGTCCTCTGCAGCCCCAGCCCCTCCTCCAGGGCAGCTTGCCATGGGTGGTGGGAGACACACACAGATTTGGCCACTTCTGTGGCATTTTGGCCAAAACCAGCTTGCTTTACCCTGGGTTGTCAGTTTATCTCTCCAGTTGAACGCTGTAATATTTGCACCCCTCGCAGGGCTGTTACCAGACTTAATGAATTCATACACAAAGAGCTTTGAGCTCTGCAGATGAAAGGCGCTGCACAAGGGCGAAGGATTACTATTTGTGGTTCTCATTTATTTTCCATCAAAGGGATGAGAGGGGTGAGAAAATGCCATTTGTTCTGGAGCTGGGAGCAGGAGTTTGAAGTCTTTTCTTCCTTTTTCTCCCCTCACCCTCCACTTTGTGTGTTTCTCTGAGAATTTCATGGAAGTCCCTGCTCCGTCTTTTCTTCTGTGGGCACCGGCGTGTGAAGCAGCGGCGCAGTGCTCGTCGCCAGAGACTTCGGGGGCTGTGGTGTGTTAGGAAAGAGCCTGTGCTGGGTCTCAGTAGCAGCTGGTTTCTGGGCATTGCAAAAAACTGCAAGCTTCAGCACGAGTTCAGCGTTCAAAGGAAACAGAAGATTTCACAGGGAATTTTTTCTCAAAAGCTTCTGGTGTTACCCTGAGCCCTGTCTCCTTGGATTCTGTGCCATCCAGCAATATTCCTCTGCAATAGCTCAGTCTTGTAATGCTTTGAGAATTCCCACCCGTGAATGGTGGCAGATATTTTCTCCTGGTATTATTTTCAGCTAGCCAAGTGGCAAAAGTTTCCAAGGGGGTGGGTGATGACAGCAAGGGATGGGAGTTGGAGGACTCTGCCTGTCTGCTCCAGCTCTGGGGCCACCAACAGCAGAAGGACATGGAGCTGTTGGATGGGGCCAGAGGAGGCCATGGAGATGCTGGGAGGGCTGGAGCCCCTCTGCTGGGAGGGGGGGCTGAGAGA
>JAOQGH010000003.1:15582389-15600170 GCA_025769975.1 Gallinago jamesoni | reverse complement strand
GGTTCAAGGGCAGGTTGGAGGGGGCTTGGAGCAACCTGGTGTGGTGGGAGGTGTCCCTGCCCAGGGCAGGGGGATGGACTAGATGGCCTTTAAAGGTCCCTTCCGACCCAAACCAGTCTGTGATTCTACACTAAAATTGCTTTGTGGGTGAGACTCACAGCACTATAACAAGGTTTCACCCCCAGTTGCACCCCAATTCCTTGTTTTTTGTGTAGCTTTCTGGTTTATGAGGGCACAGCTTCATCTAGTCCTTAACTGCTCATGTTTTCAACTAATAAGATTATAAGCTAAATAGAAGCAGGATAAATAGTAGATTATGGCCATTTGTTAGTTCCTGCGAAAATCACTATTTCAGGTGTGGTTTGACTGCTTGAAAAGCCCAGCGGGGGCCAGGCAGGCTGCGACCCTGTTATCTGCGAGCGGGAATGGGCCCGGTGTGGTTTCTCTGCTGCTTTAGCCCAGACCAAACCGAATACAGCCCCCGTGTGACTGATCTGAGCTGAGCGTTGTCTCTTCAGATCGGCAGGAAGCAGGAGATGATTTCTTTGGTTGGAGCTGCGTGTGGCACCAGCTGACTTTTCATATTTCACTTTGAGTTTATCAGTGCTGATGTGGAATCGCTTTTTGTGCCGCTCCGCCTCGGTTCAGCAGTGCCTGTGGTTGCTGCCCACTGGAGAAGGTGCCTCTGAAATGCCAGTTCCCAACAAGCAGTTCTGCTGCCGGGGACAAGCTGGTTCCATTTTGGGTCATTGGGATCGCACTAGTGATATTTTTTCTTTCCTGTAGCTTTTTGTGCCTTGCTGCCCCCCCTGGCAGCTGTGGCACTCGGGGTTGGAGCAGCTCACCGCACGCCTGCCCATTTCATTGGGTTATAGCTCAGAGAGCGAGGACTTCCCACTCGTGCTTTAGTCTGTGTGGCAGCAAAGCGTCTTAGCTTCTGTAATATCTCTCCTGTGGTAGTTTCCATGTAATCAGGGTGATTTGCTGGCAATGGTTAGATCGGTGCCCTGTGCCATAGGGGGTGTTTCTCATGGGGTCCCTCTGTTTCTCCGGGGAGAGGTCCCTGGGACCTGCAGCTCTCCTGCACCTGGGGGTGTCTCTGCAGAGCTGGGTGCTTCTGAGGAGCTCCAGCCCATGACCGTGCCACGCTCCTCACCACTCCGTGCTGTGCCCCGCAGCCCCCCCTGTCCTGTGCCAGGGGACAGGGACAAGTATGCTGCAGACGTATGGTTATGGACCTCCTCACAGAGGATAACACCACAATTAGCAAACTCCAGCCCTCTCTTATGTCCCAGAAATAGATGTGCTTCGGTTTTGCACAGCAGCACTTCTGTTTCACTCCTCTCTCCTCTCAGCCCCACCAGTGTGGCTCGGGCTGATGCACCGCACTCCTCCTGCTTCCAGCAGCCCCTCTGCCTTGCCTTTCCCCACAGACCAATATCTGTAGACCTCCAAATTTTGGGTGCTTTGGTGCCCGTCCTTGCCCTGCTGTCGGGGTGCAGCAGGGGGGAGCGGAGCCCTGCAGAGGTTTGGGGAGGAGTTGCTCAGCGTTGCTTTTTGCTCAGCTGTGATCAAGCATTCAGAGCAGCAGATCCCTCTGCTGTTGCTACACTTAACATGCCAAACTCAATTATATTGAGAGGAGAGTTTAAAAACAGGCTTTTGTCTAATGTACAGTATTTTGGCAGCAATTAGCTCCAAGTTTTATCATTCTCCCCAAAGTGAGCATGAGAGCGATCAGTTATGCACGAGAAGCTGCTCCATGGTGAGAGGACGGCGGCTTCCCAGCGAGGATGAAAGGGTTTGCACGTCCCGCAGGGCACAGCGCTCAGTGCCACCTGGCTGGAGCATCCCTCTGGACTGGATAGCTTTGGGAAACGGGTTCTTTGTGCAAGAAGGCCTTGGAGGGCAGCTCACAGGGTGAGAAGAGAAGTGCTGGGGATGAGCGGTGGCACGGGCCCTCTGGCCATTTCTTTCCTGGGGGCCTCAGCAGGGCACAGGTTTGGCCATTGGTGCAGCCCCTGTGGTCACACTGGCCTTGGGGTTGTGCAGGTAGCCTGGGAGAACCCTGCTTTTGGATTTTTTTTTTCCCTGTGTCCTGTCTCAGAAGATCCATGCCCTTCCCAAGGTAAATGAGGGGTATTAAACCCTGGTGTCACTGTGAGGGTCCAGCGCAGGGTCCCTGTACTGTCTGGCTGGGTGTTCCCTGGGACTTCTTCAGTCCTCTTTCCTTTTTGCCTTTTCACACGCTATCGCAGTCCGCTGTTAGATACACCCCGGTACAACAGGGCTGGTGTGTCTCTGGGACATACAGTGCTTTTTTGGACATTTAATGTACACATGACCCTCCAGAATAAGGGTTTGTGTGACCAGACCCTTCCTTGGTGTTTCTCAGTGCTGTGACCTGGGGTTCCATGCCAGCCTCGCGCGGACCTTCAGGACGTACCTGTCTGCTGAGTACAACCTGGAAACCTCCCGCCACGAGGGCCTGGACATCATCGAGAATGCTGTGGACAACCTGGATGCACGGAGCGACAAGCACACCATCATGGACATGTGCAACCAGGTGTTCTGCCCTCCGCTCAAGTTCGAGTTCCAGCCTCACATGGGGGACGAGGTGGGTACTCGCCCGAGGGGCGGCAGAGGGGCCCCGCAGCCTGCGCTGTGTTCCTCCTCTTCTTAACCATCGCTGCTAAATTGTTTCTGACTCCTTACCCCTCTGGTCTGTCTTCACATGCTGCTATTCCTGTTTCCTTGCTTAATGAGACACTTGGCTCATTAGGGCTCCTCCTTTCAGTCTGCCTGTTGCTCTCTATCTCTCCCAATTAGGAAGCCTGTGGTTTGATTCGCAGCTGAGCTGCCCCACAGATTTGTAAAGCGGAGCTTTGATTTACCTGCTGTAATTGGGAGGACTGGGAGCACAGCTTTCAAAGGCTGGGCAGAAAATGCTTTGTGCTGGCCCGGGTCCAGGGCACCACTCATGAGAAACTGGGTGACACAGCCTCCCTGGAGGCTGCAGGGGTCTTGCGGGTGCCGGGGGTGGGGGGGACCGTTTAGGTGTTTAAATGTGTGTGTCTGATCAGTGGCTGCCCCGCTGAGTGCTCTCCTGCCTCTCCCGGGCACTGCTCCCCTCCCAGGTGTGCCAGGTCAGTGCCCAGCAGCCTGTGCAGACCGAGTTGCTGATGCGGTACCACCAGCTGCAGTCGCGACTGGCCACCCTCAAGATAGAGAACGAAGAGGTAAGAAGTTACTCTGGATCTCCTGTTTGGCCTCGCAGGCGGCGTCGCTCGGCCTCTTGCCTGTTACGTGGGGGTTTTCCTGCTGTGCTCGAGTGTGGAGTCCTTCCAGCAGTGGTGCTGGGCTCCAGGCTGGGGCAGGAGCGAGCACAGTGCTTAGGAGCTGCCTCTTGGCCAGTTGTTCTGGCTCAAGCTGTGTCACTTTCCCAGTCTGCTCCAAACCCACGCTGTCCCCTGTCTCTGACAGGTACGAAAGACTCTGGATGCCACGATGCAGACGTTGCAGGACATGCTGACAGTGGAAGATTTTGATGTTTCGGATGCCTTCCAGCACAGTCGCTCCACTGAGTCGGTCAAATCAGCTGCATCAGAGACCTACATGAGCAAGATAAACATCGCCAAGCGGAGAGCCAACCAGCAGGAAACCGAAATGTTCTATTTTACTGTGAGTCTCATCTCATGCGATACAGGACACAAAGCATTAATTGCTAGGGCTGAGTCCTGTTTTAGTGCTCATTAGTGAAGAGCAAGAACCAATTCAGTCTCTTTAAGTATTTGTCTTCTGTCTGATCTGGGGCTGGAGTGCCTTTCTCAGTGGCAGGGCAGTGCACAGGGACGACAAGCCAGTGTCTGCCTCATTCTTCATTTTCAAGGAACAACTGGAGCAACCAGTTGCAACCAAAACCACACAAAAGTGGGTAGGAGTGGCTCAGAGCAGGGCGGCAGGCTCCAGCAGCCTCAAGTGTGTCACCATTACCTGGCTGTTCCTGGAGGCCTTTCAGAGTTTGAACCATCAGCCATGCCCTCCTTCTCTGTCCCACACATCAAAACTCTGGCCAGCAGTTGTGTGTGTGCTGGGCCAGGGCAGCTGGGCTGTGTCCCCCAGAGCCAGGGTCTGGTGCTTCTCTTCCAGGCGGATCTGAGCTGCCCTGTGTCGGACTGTCAGCAATAAGCCATCAGCTCCACAGAGGTTCCTCTCGTTTGAGCATGGTTAGCAGCCTAGAGTTAATAGCTTCTTGTGATATATTACAGACGCATAGAAAAGCTTCTGCTTTCTCTTAACAATAGTATTATTCCAACTCAGGGGGAAAAAACGGCAGGTTTTGTTATGAGTTGTGCATTTTTTAATGCGTTTTGCAAGAATTTGATCTCTCCTGTTGCCCGTCTTTCATTTTCCATCTCTGTCCCCCTCACTTCTCTTATCAGTAAGATTACTTGCTGGTGAGTGTTACCAGGCGTCAAACAGCTTCACGGTGAAAGGAGCAGCTGTGCTGCACAGCCAGTGTCACCCAGTGCACAAAGTGTCTAATGGTCCCCGGCCCGGGAAGGTCTCATGGGCTGGGAGCGCTCGCCCTGCAGCACTTGTCTGCACAAAAGCCAAGCGCCTGCCCGGGGAGGAAAAGCCTCTTTGATTTTCCAGGCCATTCCCAGAAGCCTGACAAAGGAGAGCTTGCTTTGAACTCCTTTCTGCGGAGCTCCCCGCGTTCCCGGGTGGGAGGTGCAGCACCAAGGAGACCGGGCCAATAAGACCATCAGGGCTGTGGTGGGAGCCAGGGTCAGTGCTCAGCCCCATGTCCGACGCCTGGTGTGTCGGAGCCCCCCAGCCCCACCGAGCCCCTCCAGCAGCCCCCAGGCAAGAGCGTACATCAGTCATGGAGTCTCACCCCACCTTGTTTGTTTTATTTTTAATTCCAGAAATTTAAAGAGTATTTGAATGGCAGTAACCTTATCACGAAGCTCCAGGCTAAGCACGACCTGCTGAAGCAGACTCTTGGAGAAGGTGAGTGGCGGGGTTAGGCCCAGGGAGGAACCTCCCGACACCCGAAATTGTTTCAAAGCAGGTGTTGTCTTTCAGTCTTACCTCCTGTCTGCCTTCCTGAGTGGCTGATTGATGGCTGCTCTGCTTGGCTGCTACTATGAAGTTTAACCAGTGACAAGCAAAATTGTTATTTCCCAAAATCTCACACTGTGTGCCGAAATGCATTGTTACTTCTCCAGTCGCAGAGAGATTCCCACCCACTCCCACCCTCTGCCTTTTTCCTTTCTCTCCCCCTTCTTGGGCACGGCCCCGAACACACGTGTTGTCCTGTCCTTGGTGCCGGGCTGCTGTTACAGATTTGCCAGCAGCCATGTGGATTTAACGGGACTCCTCCCGCTGGCCGTCCCTGTTTGACTTGCTCTAAACCAGGGCTCGGAGGCTCCCGCTGCTGGGACTGAATCCAGGCTGAATATCGAGGGGTTGGAGATGGGGTTCACAGCAACTGGACCCATCTGAGCTCTTCCCAGAGATCACAGATCTTCATAGAGAAAAGAGCTCTGTGTATTGGGTAAGGTGCTAAGACTCCTGTGGATTGGTGCAAGAAGTGATGAATCTTATGAAGATTAATTTGATCACCGTCCTGGTGATGTGACAAGAGCCATATGATGCCCTGCTCAGGAGGAAGAGTGTGAGTCAGACATTTTCACTCTCTGGAGTTGTGCAAAAGCAGCCCTGGAAGATTTTTCACATGAAAACTTTCTGAATTTCTCCCAGGCCATGGGATCATCCTGCTATGTAGGCGTTCAGCAAATATTTAGCCCAGAAATGCCAAATGCTGCATTTCAGCGTGGGCTTATTCTCATTAGGAAGAAGTCTGGGTTTGCAAAACACTCATGTGGAATTCTTTCCTCTTCCAGTGAGGAGCTGGCTGCAAGCTGGCTTTCCGCAGGTGCCAAGGGAGAGCAGGAAGGAGGCATGTGCAGCCAAATGCTTCCTTTTATGTCTTAGAAAAAGGAAGAATAAATCAGCGTTCCTGGCCCTGGGAGAAAGGCACAAACAGCATGTGAAATCAGTTCAGTTTTTTTCAGTGGATTGACAAATACTCTAAAAAATGAACAGATCTTATCAGTGGTGATACGCTGCCGTTTGTATGAAATCCAAGCACTAAAAATACACGAAGGGAATGAGAATACTGACAGCCAGAATGGAGTCTGCCTGATGGTGATTTAGATGGGCTGTTATCTCTCAGGAGAAGCCGGGGGACTGAATGCTCCATTGCGTCCAGGTGCTGTTAGTGGTGCTCCGTGAGGCAGTTGGATATTCTTGGTGGAGCCCCGGGGGCTCCAGCCCTTACCAGACACCCCCTTTCCTGCTCGGGTTTGGCCAAGCCCCAGGTCCTCTAAGTGAGCGCTCACTGCAGGGGACCCGCAGCGCCTCCGGTTATTTACAAGATGAGCTTCATATTGCAAATAAACCTTTCATATCAGTGGGAATTGAAGACGCTTTCCCTCTCTTGTGGCTGACTCTTGGATTTCTGATATGTCTGTTAGTGATGGGGGCTTGTACAGCAACAAGGTCAGCATCTCCCCAGCTTCTTTTTGCCCAAAGCCATTAGCTGGGGGCTTCCCGAGCCAGACACGAGCATGTAAGTGCCTGTGTGGGAGCAGTCCTTTGGTGGTGCCTAAGGTGGAGAAATGATGGAGACTTGTGTTTTCTTCCCAGGTGAAAGAGCTGAATGCGGAACAACCAGGTGAGTGGTTTCTTCCACTTCGGCGGCGTTTGGGAAGGGTTGGCCGTGGCCGCGGGAGGCTGGTTTGAGGGCAGTTTGCTTTGATGCTGGTAGGGCTCGCTGGGGTTGGATTTAACCATCCCTGGCTGCCCTGGGCTGGTGGGAGGGAGGGAGGGAGGGCAGGCCCTGCCGGGCTCCCTGCATCACCATCCCCACTTCTCAGCTGCATGGCCTGCAGTGGGTTAATGAGCATGATGACAAACGGGCCCTTGTTCCTGCTGCAGTGTAATTCCTGGCTGGCTGGCTCCAGGGTGCTGGGAAGTGCTGTGCCAGCCCCGCGTGGTGCCCCGTAGCCCAGCTGGGGTTGTGTTCAGACAGGGCAGCACAAAGATGTCCACCTGCTCCCGGCCATCCCTCTGCATTTGAGGACTTTGACATGTCCCCCGAAGCCTGTCCCAGCAGCGGTGGCTTTGCCTGGGAGGGCAGAGCATGGCCATATTGGTGGAGTCTCATCCCTCTGCAGCAGGGGATAGTGCTGGGGGTGAGCGTGACGGGGAGGAGGCTTTGGTCTGTCTCCAGTCCATGAAGCATCTCCACAGAGCTCTGCTGGCTGCTCAAAGACGGCTGGTTAGACATGGGCCAACAAAGCCTCCAAACATCTCCTCACAACTCTGTGTGATGTTTTTACAACCCTGTCTCAGTGTTTGATAAAATTTGTAATACTGGCAAAAACCAAAAAAGCCCTCGCACGTTAGAAATGCAGGAGCAGATGGTGCAGCGCGGGCTGCGGGGGCAGAGGGCAGCATGGCGGGGGGTGCCTGGCTCCCTCCCCTTCTGGCCGGAGGGGACCCTGCTGCTGTGCCAGGCCGAGCGGCCGCAGAGCTGGGCAGCCCGGTGCCATCAGGACGCAGAGGGACCTTCCCTGCTGGGAAGCGGGGCTGCAGGCGGTGTCACGGCAGGGACCTGCTCCCAGGAGCCGCTCCTGACCCTCAGATGGGCCGTCATGGCAGCCGCTCCCGCTGCGGCCGCTGCCTCTCCCCGCGGGCCCCAGCGGAGCCACGGCCACGGGGGCTGCGGCCACAGCCCCAGGGTGGGCTCCCCTCCTCTGGCTGTGCCGGGCAGGGCTCTCGGCTCGGCACCCCCAGACGACCAGGTAAAGGCTCAGGGAGAACTAGTGCTTGAGCACTTTGTGTGAGGAGCAGGGGCCCGTGGCATGGCGGCGACGGCCAGAGCCATCAGAGCCTCCTGCGCCAGGGATGGTGGCACAGCTCCTCCCTGCTGCTGCTCTTGCTTTTGTGTCAGCGGTGGCTTTTGCCTCAGAAAAGAAAACAAACCAGAGACAACCTCCTCCTTGTGCGAGGCGGCGCAGGAAGCGTGGGCAGAACAACCTCCGCCCCGCGCCGGGCGTCCCGGGGACAGGAGGTGGCTCCAGGGGGGCTCCGCTCTGCTCGGGCGCTGGGATGGGAAGCAGCCATTTCTGCTCCTCGGCTGCCCATGGGGCTGTAGGAGCGTGGAGGCAAACTGCTTATTTAAAGGCATCTGGTTAAGGGCCCAGCGGATCACAACTGTCACCTTCACAGCTCTGTGCGAATTGTACGTGACCGTTTGACTCTGCTCTGTGAGAACTTTGCCATGAAGGCTGCTGGCGCTCATTTTTGTTTGCAGCCATGGTCTCTCCTCTGCCAATGTCAGTATAGCCTGGGGGCAGAGGACAGATCAGAAACTGCTTAGAGATTTTAAGCTATTTTTCTCCCTTCCCTAGATCTAGGCACTTGGGTCTTAAAGTCCTTCATTAGCAGAAGCAGAAACCAGAATGTGAATAGCGTTAATGAAGGCAGCCCTCCAAAGCCCTCATCACTGCTCTAAATGTTTCTGTGGCCTCATTTCCAGGAGCAATAGGTGTCTCTTACCCTTGCGAAGTCAAGAGGGTCTTCAAGGTGTGTTCCCTGAGGGATGAGGACCCTCAGTCACTCGCTGGCAGGGGTAGGGTCACAGCTCCTCCTGATGCACACCCCTACCTTTTCTGTCCTCAGGGAGCTGCTGGTGGGTTTGCCCGTGTGTGTTGGCTGGTGGTTTGTTTGGTGGTTTGAGTCTCGGGCGTGCCTGCCAGAAAGGTGGAAGACCACCAACCTCCCTGGGGATGTCTCCCAAACAGAAGCTAGCTACAGAGAGGTGGAGGCCTTCCCACTTTCTGGCCGTCTGTGAGCAGAATGAGGTCCATGTAGGAATAAACAGGATTGCCTCCATGTTCTCCGGGGTGTCTGTATTTTATTTTGGATATATCAAGGAGTCAGTTGAGCTCTTTGGCTGCTCTTGGTGCTTTTTCAGGCTGACAGAGTGCTGAACTGGTGGGAGTAGGAGGCAGGTGTGAAACATGCTGCTGAACACCAACGCTTTTCGCTTTTGTTTTACTTCTGAAGTGTTATCCCTGGTATTGGCACAGCCACCAAGGAGCAGTTTTGATACTGGGCATCTCGGAGAGGGAGGGTTGTGTCTGCGGAGCCTGGTACCAGGCAGTTGTGACCAGCTGTGTTCCCCAGCTGTGTTTCCCCCGGCTCGAGTGAAGGGAGTCCTGTGCAAAGAGCATTCCTGATCGCCCCTGGTTTGTTCAAGCTGTGGCTGTTGGGGTAGTTACTGCTCTGTCACTGTCTGGGTTCTGGAGACAACTGGTTTTTACAATAGAACTTGGTCTCTTCAGGAGGCCCATAGCAATGGCTCATTGGGTCACTGTACGTGACTGCAGCCGTCTGTCTGCAGGTAGGGTCTGTCTGGTAGGGGAATACTGGAAGATTATGGAGATGGAGAGTGATGGGTAGGTTGGCTTATTGCTGTTAAATGTTTCTGTTATCAGGATTAATTGGAATTTATTACTTAAGTAGAGACCTTGACTTAAAATCATGTGCAGCATGTAGTGAACAGCTCTGATTTTGCTCCGGTAGCTCTGCTGCCTGTTTGATGCCTGCCGGCTGCACCGGGCTCAGCCTGGCCTCGAGGACATCGTGGCATGAGCTCCGAGATAAGCTAGCCAGCTGAGTGACAGGGTAGCCCGCCCCAGGCTGCTGGAAAGGGCTCTGCAGTGGGGGCACGTCCCCCAGAGCTGTGCGGGACACTGGACTCCTGGCAAGTCCCCCAGCTCCCGGTGGGGCCGCCTTCGTGGGGGAACATGGAAGTGTGAGCGGCTGCAGAGTGCGTGGAGCTGTCGGGTCCTCACAGAGGGGCTTTCTGTTGGATTTATTTTTCATTCTCAGTCATAACCTTTGAGATCTCACCCTGTCATTGCATTTATGTTGGTGTTTTGTTGATTTCTTTTGTTCCATTTTCTCCCAGGCCCCCATGTCTTCCCCCTAAGCCACAGAAAATGAGGAGACCTAGGCCTCTCTCAGTCTATAATCATAAACTCTTTAACGGCAATATGGAAACGTTCATTAAGGTACTCGCTGGCTGACAGTAAGAGTTTATGAACGCTGTGAATGTAATGGTGGCTTTCCTGTCCTAACCACCGGCTGCTTTCTGTCTTCAGCGGGGTCTCTCTGGTCTGCCCTGCACCCAGCTGTCGGGGCCAGTGCATGCTTTGCCTCGGTGACGATTTCTCTCCATAGCTGTCCTCGACCCCCATGTGTTCCTTGTCTTCTCCATCCCTTCAGCGCTCACATGCCCCGGGGTGAGGGTAGCAGGGAGGACCCTTGTGGCCGGGGACCATCAACTGTGCTGGCCAGCACATGGTCAGCATCTTGGCTGAGTGTCCCCATCGTCCAGCACTGCTTCCACCTGTCCTGGCAGGGAAGATCAGACAGTGAGGACAGCCCAGCCCAGCACCCTCAAAGGATCAACAGATCCCCCACCTTTCCTTTTTCCACATTTTTTTGGTGGTCGTCTTCCTCACAGCTGAGGGGGGCGGTAGAATAACTCTTGAGCTCCAGGAAAGTGGCTCCCAGTTGTAAGGACTGGCAGCCTTCAATTGAAATACTGTATATTCTAAAATAGTGTATATTCTTCTAAGGTATAATCTTCCCATAAGTGGGGTGAGCTCAGATGAACTCTGTTAATACTGGGGCAGTCCCCGTGAAAGGGACTCCTGCTTATCCCAGGAACTTACCCAAGAAGAGATTTGAGGAGAAGAATGAGGAGATGTGGATGTGGGATTTGTCCCCAAGGATACCTCCAGCTATCCAGCTGCTGATCCTCTGAAATCCAGCACTTTGCTGTTGCCTGGCTGTGGAAGGATTTCCAGAGGAAGCGATGCTGTTCCAGTTGCTCAGAGTGTTTAATCCTGCGCTGAAGAAAGCGTTAGTGAAAGTACTGTAGGAAGCAGTGCTGACAAACTGCTGGATTAGGTAAAGCGAGAGGCATTGTCCGGCGCCAGTTTATTCTCTTTGGCTCTTTGAGGGCAGCCGTGAGCCTAAGGGCAGTGTTTGTAAACAGTGCACTGTCACAAGTAATACGCAGGCCTGGCTGGGAAAGCTGGTAATCTCTTTAATACTTGTAATTATTCCTTGCTGAAACTGATTTTTAAAAAAGCAGTGCTCATTGAAGCCCAGCCCGTTCAGCGCTCTCGGGGAGGAATTGGGTGCAGTGGAGATGTATCTGGGCGGATAGGTGTCCTGTCCCCACGGACCCCTCGGGGGACAGCGCTGTGCTGCTGGGTTGTCCCCAAGGCAAGGGCCACGCGCTGCCGTGGGACACGTGTGGGTCTGTGGGCAGCTGCCCAGTGTCCCCACACTGGGACAGCTCTTGCTGAGCATCACCTGCACCCGGGCAGGGGCTAGCGATAGCCCCGGGCAACTGCGGGTGCTGCCGGTGCAGGGAAGGGAGAAATCCAAGAAATCTGAGAAATCCAAGAGGCTCTTTCTGGCAGTCACTGAGGCTGGGGTGCAGGGCGCCGGACGGGGTTTGGGAGGGAGGGTGGACATCTGAAGGCCTGGGTTGGACCTTGCTAAGCTGCCATTGCATTTGAGCGTTCATGGCCTCCGAAAGAGATGCTCACCTCTAACTGAACTTATCCTTGCTTAATCTTTTCTTTTTTTCCCGCTCTGCTGCTTTTTTGTGTTCTCAGAGGAAGGAGGAATGCGCGAACGAGAAACCAGGTATTTACTGGAGGCCCGTCCACGAGACGGAGTAGATTAACCAGAGAGATGCAACTGTACTCTACTGGAAAAACAACCAAACAAAGCCCCTAAGGAAAATAAATGTCTGCTTAGGCAGTCAGACACGGCTCACGTTCCCCCTGAGCTCCTTCCACGAGGGGCCTGGAGAGAAGGAGCTTTGAAACAGACCCAAAAACTCATTGCAGGTTCAGACACAGGCAGTTCCTTTCATACACTGTGGTGCTTTGGTTGTTTTTTTTTAGCATCTGCTGACAATGGCTCTTTCTTCAGGTGGAAATATTGTTGTAAGCTCTGTTACTGGAAGCTTATTTCATCAGACAGGTACAGCACAAGTTTTATTTTGGCTCAGCATTACACCTTTGAAATGGAATAGCCAAGATCCTGTTGCACCAGCCCCCTGCCTCAGCCAGGTAGCGAGCAGCTGTCCTTCACACGCTTAGGGAAAGCTTTTTCTGTGCATAATTGACTGCACATAGTCTACTCAGCACTTCTTGATGGCTTGATGTGTGTAACGCCTCCTTTTCTTGCCTGTCCTCTCACTAAACTTAATGGCACTGATTTTCAAATCTCTGTTTTTGCAATCTTTAATGCATTTCCTGTGCTTTGTTGTCAATAAACCAGTAATTTTTTACTTTTTCCTTTCCTTTCCTGAAGGATTCAGGACAGGCTATTCCCCTTGTAGTAGAAAGCTGCATTCGCTACATCAATTTGTACGGTAAGTTGATTCCGTGTTATCAACGGGAGCTTCCTGCAAAGGGAAGGAAATTCTTGCAGTTGGCAGAGAAATACAGCAGGGACACCCGCAGCCCTTGCTGCCCGGCTCAGGCTGTACTTGCAGTGGCACTGACTGGGATGTAGCATTGGAGGACTGGGAAATATTTAGGTCTTGTTAGCACTTATTCAGGTTAAACTGTTCGTTCAGGCCCCTGGCCAACAGGAGCCCCTTCAGTGCTTTGGTCTGGGGGGGCTTGGTTGGAGAATAGGGGCAGGAATGAATGGCAACAGACTGTCCCCTGCTTCCTCTGAGCCTTTCTGGGTGCATAGACCCATAGTTTCTGCTTTTTACCAAAAAGTACCGCATAACAGCTATAGAAATGTTTTCTGAAGCACTGTTCTCTTCCAGGCCTTCAGCAGCAGGGCATTTTCAGAGTCCCTGGCTCCCAGGTGGAAGTCAACGACATCAAGAATTCCTTTGAGAGAGGTGCGTGGCCGGGTGTGCGGTACCGCTGGGATGGCCTGTCCCAGCAGAGCGTGGGAGGCGTGAGCCTGGCGAGAGGGCAGAGTGTCCCTGCTGCCACCCGCTGCCGGGGAAGCCGGGGAAGGGACGGGCTAGAGGGGGGTAACGGCCTCTGTGTCGTTAGTCTCTGAGCAGCGTCGGGAGGGTCAGGGTGAAGGTGGCCTGGCCAAGGAACAAGGCGCTGCTGGCATTGCCAAAGGAGGGGCGATTTGCACATCCAATTTAAGAGGAATCGGTATCCAAATCCCTTAGGTTTTTGAAAGCCTTTTATAGATTTAAGTCAGTACAATGTTATCCAGAACCATTCAGTCTATTCCAGAGGCATAATTGCATCCTCCAGCCAAGCCTGTCTTCTCAGGCCCACCATCGCTTAGATCTGCTCAGCTCCGAGCTGTTGCCATAAATGCAGAAATGCACTGGGCTGGAGAATGAAAAGGTGCCAATTAATAACATCTGCAGGACAGGTTTGAAATCTCCACCAGGAGCTGTGTTTCTGTAGGTAGGGCTGTAACACCTCTCAGCACGGTGCTGTGTAACAGAGCACCTTATTAAACTCTCCTCTTGCTGGCAAAAGACATAGCATTACCAGTGCACACAGGAGGGGGTTCTGAGCTGGGGGAAGTTTTGGGTTTCTGCTCAGTTAGGGAAAAACACCTGCTGTGTTAGTCCAACTTGACAGTAACGCTGGAAATGAAACCTCTTCTCTGGGCAGGTGAAGATCCCCTTGCTGATGATCAAAATGAACGTGACATTAATTCAGTGGCTGGAGTCTTGAAGCTGTATTTCCGAGGACTGGAAAACCCCCTCTTTCCTAAGGAAAGGTTTCAAGATTTGATATCTACTATAAGTAAGTACATGTGACAGCTCTTCTCAGAGAATAGGGTGGGACAAGAGAAGCAATAAACACAGGTGTACAGGTCCTGAGGGGACTTGAGCATACCTGTGGGGACAGCGGGTCCTTTGCTGGCCTGTCACCACGTGCCATCCAGCTCTGGCTCTGGGGACACAGCGGGGCTTTGCTGCTTTACCTCAGTGTCTTCTGCTAAACATGAAGTGGAGGTCAGTAGCTCTGGCTACACAGAAAGCTTCTCCCACCCCTCAGTCTGCAGCCTTGGTTTCAGCCTCACTTGCTCAGCGGTTCTCCAAGCTTTTGCTGTGTGCATTTCCTGTCCCAGAGAAACCAGAAGGTGTTTTGGGATGTGAGCAGAGGTAGAAGCTGAGGGTTTTTAATCATGAAGGGCCTGGGATTGATGTCAGGGAGATCCTGGTTGCTTCTTGTTCTGAACTCTCCTCCTGGCTCCACTTGTTCCTCTGCAACTGAAGACCCAGCTGTCCCAGCTGGGGTTTATTTCTCTCAGTACCTTGTAGCGGTGACATTTATTTATTGGCAAGGCATGGAAGTTGCTGCCTGGGGGAAAGGAAGAAGACAGAATGAATTTGGTGTTTCGGAGATGATGGAGGAATGTGTTGTGTGCTTTGGCTTCAGGATGACTTTGTTTTACAGGAGAGGTGTCGGGGTGGTTTGGGGGTTGGAGTGCCTCGGTCGTGGGTCGCTTCAGGGGAGTGACTGGTGAAGACATGCTGAGGGCCTTCCTTTGGCTTTCACTGCTCGTGGCTCCTGCCCCCTCCTCAGTGTTAATGGCTGCTGGAGATCTAGTGATGGCAAGACAGACAGATGATACCTAGAGGGGAATGGCGCATGGATGGGCTTGTTCCAGAAGGAGAAGAATGTGCTCATATTTTTCAAGAACAGTGTTTTATAGAGTAGCTTCAGGAAATTTGCCGGCGCCTTTCAGTCCTGACGTGTCAAACAGCACAGCACACCTGTCATGTGGGACACAAAGAAGCTCTTTCTGCACCAATTCTGTGTCCCGGACAGAAGCTTTAGCGCGGCTCTGCAGCACCAGTGCCACTGGCCTCCCCGAGGGCAGAGCAGGGACCCTGCGAGGGGACAGGGGACAGCAGAAGTGCCCAGCGCTTGGTGATGTGACGGTGTGCTTGCAAATAGGCTTGGCAGTCATCCCTAATTAATGCCAATTTGCACAATTTATTAAGCTTTTGGGAGTTTTTTTGTTGCAAACATCATCTGTTAATGTTCTGGATAGTATTCTCTCTATTTTTCTCTTTTTAGCAAGAATCTTCATTTCCCTCATCTTTCCTTTCTTTTCCTGCTGCTGTTGCTACCTTTCAATTAGGGAAAGGCAGATTGATTCTATGATAGATGTTAAATGAATTAAAGTGCCTCGTTCCCATCAAAAATCCGACCTGAAACGCACACGGGTGTGTGCTGTGTAATCGGTGTCCCAGCCTGAGCAGACCGAAGGAACCTCCTTCCCCCGAGAGCCCCTGCCCATCTGTCCCCACCGACGTGATGGGAGGCCGGGCTGGTGGGAAGGCTGGGTTCTCCGCTCGGACACTGGGGGCTTACATGGAAGCGTTTCCCAAATCCGCGTGAGAAACGTGTGGATAGAAAAGGCACTTTGTTTGCAGAGGTTCATTGAGGGGTGTGCCTGCCTTCTCCGGTGATTGATGATTACTCCGTTAATTCCTCTGAATTACAGCCAGTTGAAACATTTCTGCAGAGTGAAAGAAGGCAAGTGCTTCAAGACGCTTTGTTCCTCTGGGTTTCAGAACAGATATCTGTTGTTGTAGGGCTTTATCCAGTTCTTATTTATTTGGTTTTTTTTAAAAAAAGAGTCCCCTTAAGTAAAACCAAACTGAAGAAGTAGAGAGCCCAGTGAGCAATAACAGGGGATAAATGCATTCCTCAGAAATTTCCAAAGTGAACTATTATAAAGATTTCTGTCTTTGGACTGAAGCCAAATTTTGCTCCGACTGTTTGAGTCAATAACAGCCCAGCTACATGTTGTCAGGGGATTTTATTACCATTAGCAAATGTCAGAGTTTGATCCAGCATAATCAAGTAAGCATCTCTCCACTGATGGGGCTTATTCCGTGCTTCTGAGGGTGAGTGCTCTCAGGAAGGCTTTGGTACTCTTTGTCCACTTTCTGTAAAATAAAAGCCACAGGATTAACTGCCTACACAAGACGCTGAGCAGATAATAGCTTTAAAAAAGGAGCAGGGGGCTGGAATGTGCTGGGACTGCTGCAGGATGGTGCTGAGCCCCTTGGCAGGTCGGTGGGGGGGCTCCAATAACTCTGCAGGCAAAGGTGGCTACTGCACGGGGGTATCAGCGTTGCCCTGGGGCAGGGCTGCGGGGGCCGGTGTGGGGGTTCCCAGGTGGGCTGGCACCAAAAGCAGATGGCTCTAAGCCCCCCGTTCCTGCAGAAGGAAGCTGGTTTGTGATAGCAGCTGTGGGGTGTGTGTGCTGCCAGGGAGAGAAGTGAGCTTTAAAGTGCTGACTCAGAACTGGTTCAGATTCAATTCCCATGAAGACCAGTGGGAGACTGGAGCAGACGGGCTCAGAAGGCCCCGATGGTTAACCCGTAAGGCAAATGAATAAAAACCTCACGTTAAAGTCTGCACTAGAAAACCAGGCGGTGCTTCATTTCCCCCTACCTAAAGCTTTTGAGAAGTAGAGTAGTTGTTGAGGAATGAACTAAATAATGCATAAACAGATACTTAAAAAAGAAAATGTCTTTATTTGGTGTTTATACTAAATCTGAACGTACGTTTGAATTCACCAGTGGAAGAGCGTGGTCCCCAATTCTCCACCTTAGTGCCAGACCAGTGGATCTAATCTGGAAGCAGGCTGTTGTTTACCTCGAGTAGTGGGCTGCTGGGTCTGGAAGAAGTCCCTCTGGTGCTGCTGGGTCTGGAAGAAGTCCCTCTGGTGCCGTGTTGCCTGGTCCTGAGAAAGTTTAACCCTGTGCTTTCTGTCCCTGTGTGCCAGAAATTGAGAACCCCACCGAGAGAGTGCACCAGATCCAGCAAATCATCATCACTCTGCCTCGGGTTGTCGTCGTCGTCATGAGATACCTTTTTGCTTTTCTTAATCAGTAAGTCTTTGGTTTTTTTCCTCATTTATGGAATTTTTCCTCGCCCTCCTTTTTTTCAGGGCTTCCCTGTCTTTGTTGCATGAGTCCTTTTTGGTATTGCCAGGGAGAGTTGTATTTTGCCCCCTCCCAGCCTCACCGTGGCTGTGTTGAGGGAAGATGTACAACTCGGTGATGGCTGTTTTTTGGGTGGTGGGGGTTTGCTGGTGGGAGGCTTTTCCGAGGGGATGGGGGGAGCTGGCACCACCCCTCCCTAACGCTGGTGCCTGCAGCTTGTCGCAGTACAGCGATGAGAACATGATGGATCCCTACAACCTGGCCATCTGCTTCGGGCCCACTCTGATGCACATTCCAGACGGGCAGGATCCGGTGTCCTGCCAAGCCCACGTCAATGAGGTCATCAAAACCATCATCATCAACCACGAGGGCATCTTCCCCAGCCACAGAGAGCTGGAAGGACCTGTCTACGAGAAGTGCATGACCGGAGGGGAGGAGTACTGGTAAGGAGCGGGGTAGCACTCCATGGGTGGCAGGACTTTAAGCCAGGTCCCCGTGGCAGGGTTGTCTTCTGGAGCCGCACGTTGAGAGTGAACCTGTGAGAAAGACGGAGCTTTGGCGTGATTCCTGGTAGACCGAGAGCTGACCTGAGCTCCCACCAGTGCACAGGAGGGATCTCAGGAGCAGATCACAGAATCACAGAATCTTAGTGGTTGGAAGGGACCTTTGAGATCATCGAGTCCAACCACATTAAAAAAAAA
>JAOQGH010000003.1:15568521-15578865 GCA_025769975.1 Gallinago jamesoni | reverse complement strand
AATGTGGTTGGACTCGATGATCTCAAAGGTCCCTTCCAACCACTAAGATTCTGTGATTCTGTGATTCTGTGATCTCCAGGATAAGGGAAGGAAGAGAAGGTAAAGCGGGGCTTTGATCACTGTGTCTGGCACAGCTTGACAAGATCCCAGTCTGGAGGATAATGGGGTTCTGTAACCGAAGAAATCACTTTATAGGTAGAAAATGGGAGTGTGGGTGGTGATGAGATATGCACAGAGGGAGATTTCAGCTACTCCCCATCTGGTTTGTAGCTTTTTGTAATTGCTGGTAGTTTGTGAGTCTGTGAGAAATTCCAGGAAGGCTGGAGGAACAAAAAGAAGTGATCAGTCTAAAAATAAGATGGTTTGTACTCAGTGTAAGATGGTCTTGGGAAGCTAAAACAGCAGCATTAGTGCTGTTCTGAGGAGATGCCTCTTTCTAGGATTCGTTGTGATTGTTGAACTGAGCTTTTTTCTCTCTGTGCTTCTCTCCTTTGCAGAAGTGGAGCAGATTGAAGCCATAGCAAAGTTTGACTACATCGGACGGTCTCCCCGAGAGCTCTCCTTTAAGAAAGGGGCCTCGCTCCTCCTGTACCATCGGGCGTCAGAAGACTGGTGGGAAGGGAGACACAACGGTGTGGATGGCCTCATACCCCACCAGTACATTGTGGTGCAAGACATGTGAGTAAAGTGGCACCTGTTGATCCAGGTTGTTAAAATCACATTCTGACACGAGGTCTGTCTTCAGCCACCTAAAATTGGTGGCCAGATTTTCCCTGGTTGAATGGCTTTGCTGAGAAATCTGGGTGTGTTCACATGTCCTTCTCCATTTACTGTCACACGTTTCTCGTTCGGGCTGGTAAAGCCAAGCACTGAGCAGTGCACTTCGGTGTGCCTGACCCCGTCTGGCATTGACTGCTCGAGGTGGCACGACCCTTGCCCGCTGTGTCCACTGACCTGGCATTGGTCGGTGCTGTGTGGCCAGTGGGCACATCCCGGCTCCTTCACACATGCCACTTCTGTTACAAGCACCATACTTGGATTCATTAAAATGGCAACTGCAGTGCAGGGGGGTATGGAGACCTGGCCTTGGCTTTGCCCGTGCTCTGGGCACTGTCTGAAGTGGTGGCCTCGGTCCAGCCCTTTGTTGACAAAGCCTGGAGCTGCTGGAGTAGGGACGTTCGGGTCCCTCTCGTGGGGCAGAGCTGAGGGGGTCTCCTTTCCTTTCCTTTCCTTTCCCTAGGGACGATGCCTTCTCCGACAGCCTGAGCCAGAAGGCGGACAGTGAGGCAAGCAGCGGGCCGCTGCTGGACGATAAGGCCTCTTCCAAGAACGACATCCAGTCCCCGACGGATCACATTGTGGACTATGGCTTTGGGGGAGTTATGGGCCGGTAGGGACACTCTCCTTTTCTACGAGCACAGAGGCGGTCGCTGTCGTGTGGCGGTGTGCGGTGTAGGGCAGGGCAGGAGGGAAGGCTCCAGTAGGCACTGCAGGGTAATACCAGCATGCAGGGGGTTTTCATCTGCCGGGCTGACGTAGATCTTAACAAGTAAAAAGGCAGAATTGCTGTCCCTTTCTTGGCGCTGGCTAAACTGTCTGTCTCCCCTCTTGCCTTAGTCTTCTGGAGCTGAGAGGCTGGGGCTCGGTTTGGTCTGACCCCTCAGAGCTGAACAGTTGTCTTGCAGCACGCGACCAGACGCTCTGGATCTGACGGACGGTGACCTAGTCTTGTGGTGGATTCTTTGCAGAGTGAGATTGAGGTCTGACGGTGCAGCTATCCCTCGCCGTCGAAGCGGGGGGGACACCCACAGCCCGCCCCGAGGGATGGGTCCCGGCATAGACACTCCTCCTCGAGCAGCGGCCTGCCCTAGCAGCCCCCACAAAATACCTCTTAACAGAGGCAGGATTGAGAGTCCTGAAAAGCGCAGAATGGCGACATTCGGCAGCGCAGGCAGCATCAATTTCCCAGACAGGAAGGCCTTGTCTGATGGCCACCCGCTGAGACCGACCTGTGGATCGACTAGACACAGTAGTCTCGGAGATCAGAAATCTCTAGAAGCAGAGGCGCTGGCTGAGGTAAGAGGGTTGTGAAGCGGCTCTCGGTCCCCGGGGATCGAGGGGCTAAAAGAGAAGTCACCGGGGCAGCGCCGCAGAGCCCCTTTCGTCTCAACACACTCAGAATTGCAGTGCTGCTGTAGCTGCCACGGTTTAAAGGTAAAAATGAGCAGCCAACAGCTTGCCTGCGTTTCCAGCTGCACCGCTTGGTCTGGTAAAAGATGCTGCCTCCCTCCACGAACCTCGTTTCTTCCGAACAGCAGACAGAAAGGTTCGACCCAGCACCCAAACGCGCTGGCAGCTCTGAGCTCCCCCAGGGAGAAGCGTATTATCTGCATCTGACGCTCCGTAAGGAGCTTAACAGGAGAAAACTGGATTTGCCAAATCAGAGTCTGACTGATGCTCAGTGTTTGGAGGATAATGCTTCACATTTGTTACTGCTGTTTGTAGCTGGGACCTCAGCATGTTCACCTGATCCCAGTACGACCCCTCCAGCCATGCAGTATCACTACCAGCATCACACTAGGTCATTGCTTCCGCGCTGCCGGTTCAGTTCCCGGTACCCCCAGCACCGCCTCCGGTGGGAGCAGAGCTGTGGGGCCGTGGGTGATGCCCAGGCAGAGCAGCAGCCCCTGCGCCACAGGGTTTGGCAGGCTCTTACATGTCCCATCAGCTGCTTACAGTGGGGTAATTAACAATGATTGCAGGAAGGAAGAACTCTTACTGTCCTGTTTGCTTTCCCACCAGCTCCGCTCCTTGTTCTCTCGCTCTGCAGCACGCTCCCCAGCTTCTCTGTCCGTCAAGAGCTTGCCTTTGGTGTCATCAATTTACACAGCTATGGTGGTAGTGCAGCACGTGCCCTCACTGATGACTTCAGCTGGGCCACCACGTCAGCTTGGGACAGGGTGACAGCACGCATGGTGTCCCTGGGCTGGGCTGGTGGGCATAGGTGGCACCCTGGGGTGTGTTCCCCAGGTGCTGTGCAGGGCTGGGGGGTCCAGGACCCTCCGTAGGGAGCAGTGAATGGTGAGGATGGAGTGTGATAGGCACACTTTTCTTGGCTTTTAGGTTTTTGGGTTGTTTTTTTAAGCCTTGGAGAAGATTCTCGTTCAGCTGATGTAAATAAATACTTACCCTGTAGGACTACTGGACGTGGTAGTCCTGAGGCTTAGCTCTGGCAGAGTATTTTCACTCATTATATGAACCACTTAATAGAATTAATTGGAGCTAACTTGATAATTATTTCCCTTCTGCTGATTCTCTGAACATTATCTGAGGCTCATTGAGTGTTTTGTGCACATTATAAAATTAAGGATTCATCTACACAAGGACAGTTAGGAGAGTTAACAACGGCTACTTTTTAAATGGTTGACTCTGTTGCCTTCAGTCACTTTTCAGATGGTCTCTTTCTGGGTTAGTGGCCTTAATTCAGGATTTAAATGAAGCCAAAGTAGGACCTCTCTGTTTCTGAAGATGATCAGCACTGCAGTTGCAGGCAATTTAGCTAATTTCCTTTAAAGGAAATTAGCACTTTCAGTTGACCTGGATTCGCTTTCTGGAGGGTCTCCTCAGATGGGCCTGTGCAGACCATGCCTAGGAGATGTGACCCGAGGTGGGCGGTGGAGGTTGGGGCCAGTGTCCCCTGGGCTGCGTCCCCGTGCACAGGGAGAGGCCTCATCCCTGCCTCTCTTCTCTTTATGGTGAGCTGCCATCGTGCTGCTCCAGACACGTCCCTGTGCCTTTCTGTCCCCACACCTGCCGTTGCCCTGCAGGCACAGGGACGGCGGGCGTCCCCTTCATCTGGTGGAGGCTGCAGAGCGGCACCTTTTGGGAAAGACCAGCTGCAGTGCTGGGGGATGGTGTGGAGTTGCCCTGTTCCAGTGGAGCTGTGGACAGGCTGGTGGTCACTGCATCACTCATAGTCACCCCATCACTCATGGTGCTCGGGGGTTGCTCCCTTTGGAGCTGGTAACCAAACTCCTGTTGTCTTGGGAGATGTGGGGTGCCTTTGTGTGGCCAGAGTTTGGGGTTTATGTCTTCTCCTGAAGGTCCTGCTTTGCCTGGAGGCTCTGTCTTATATCAGAGGACTCCCCCCCCAAACACATGTGCCAGGGCCAGGGGGGGTGTCTCTCCATAGGGTGGGTGCAGGAGAGTGGGGCCATGGTGTGGCACGGTGCTGACATCCCTTTGTTGGTGGCATTTGCAGGACATCGAGAAGACCATGAGCACGGCGCTGAATGAGCTGCGGGAGCTGGAGAGGCAGAACACAGCCAAGCAGGCCCCCGACGTGGTCCTGGACACGCTGGAGCCCATGAAGAACCCCCCAATGGGTGCTGCCAACTCAGAGCCCGCCAGCCCCCTCCACACCATCCTCATCCGGGACCCCGATGCTGCCATGCGGCGCAGCAGCAGCTCCACCACCGAGATGATGACCACCTTCAAGCCGGCCCTGTCCGCCCGGCTGGCCGGGGCTCAGCTGCGGCCCCCGCCGATGCGGCCGGTGCGGCCGGTGGTGCAGCACCGCTCCAGCAGCAGCAGCAGCTCGGGGGTGGGCAGCCCTGCCGTCACCCCCACCGAGAAGCTCTTCCCCAGCAGCTCGGCGGATAAATCGGGCACCATGTAGGCTGGGGGGGCACCTGGACGGCAGGAGCGGGGCCGGTGGCTTGGTACCGTGTGGGGGCCAAAGCCCCGCTCAAGAGGAAGCCCTCCAGAAGGGGAGCAGGCGTGTGGCCGAGGCCTGGTGGACGGTTGTACATATGTGTGTGTGTATGTACATACGTGTGCACACACCCCCATCATGCAGAAACACTTCCCACGCTTGCAGTCCTGTGGCAGGAGGAGACGGTGGGGTCTACGTGTTGGCACTGGAGAATACACGCTATATCTAGAAGTATATATTAAAAAAAATAATTGTACAGAATTCGATGACTTTTTAAAAAAAGTAGATTTACCTCAGAAACTGGCTCTGAAATGACCTCTCTAGAGACATTGGGTTGATTTGGGACTTTTCCCGGGCTGTTTGTGTGTGTGTGTGCGTGGTGGTACGTAGCGGCTGTGCGTTGAGCAATACGAGGCCCATCCTGGAGTTTATTTTCTGCACCTCTCGGCCTTTGGGGAAAAAAAAAAAGGGAGCAGGGGGAAGAGAAGAGACGGTGGGTTTGGTTTGGTTCACTGCTGGCCTGCAGAGAAGAGCTGGAGGCTCATAACTGCCGTGTGTGGGACGGAGGAGGAGGCAGCTCCGTGACGCCCCGGCCAGCGTCCCCCCGGGGAGCGGGGACAGAGGAGGAGGCAGCTCCGTCGGCTGCGGGGGAGGACGCAGAACTCGGGTTTTCTTGAAGATTTTGAAGTGACCAAGGACTAGTGACAAACCTGTGGCAAAGCATACATAGAGTAACTTACACAGTTTCAAGATGCTTCATTTTCCTTTCCCCACACACTTCTTTATTTCAGTTTGGTTTTCTTTTTTAAAAGAAACAACTAATGTTCTCTCGACCGCTGGGACTAAGGAGGCGAGGAGGCTTTGGTACAACAACGTCCCTTCATTTGAGGTTGCACAGCAGTACACGAGAGTCTTGATTCAGATTGTGTCTTCTTGCATGAAAAGCATGAGCCATATTTGACCATATCAGATGCGGAACCCATCTGATGGGGTGATATTTTGCACTTTCTGTACTGTACTATATAATACAACAGTTTGAGTTTATGCAAAAGAATCTACATTTTGTTTTTCCTCTGAACATGTAACCCAGAGAAAAAATATGCAGAAAGAGCTGGGGATTGCATGGTACTTTGTCTGATAATCGAGTCTCTCCTGTGAGCCCTGAATTCAAGACACTCTGTGCTTCTCCTGCAGGTTTTTGGTTTTTTTTCTCCTTGTACAGATTTCCACGCCGTGACCCGTGGTTTAATCCGGTCGCTTCCACATGGTTGCATCCAGCCCCGGCGTGGAGCAGGGCTGTGGTGAGTCTCTGGGCTGCAGAGAGGAGTCACTCTGGTGGCCCCTGAACGTCCATCCTTTGCTCCCCCCTCCTGGGGGCCCTGCCGCTGTCCGTCCCTGGGCACAGCAGCCCCCGAGCCCTCCTGCCCCCTGCCCAGGGCCGGTTTGTGCCCCCCGATCGTCTCCTCTCCCGGGCCGGGCACGCAGCCGGTGTCACAGGGTGCTGCGTGTCCCCACGCCCCGTGCATGTGTCCCCCCCGCGCCCCGCTCCCGCCCGGGCTCTGTATATATCGCTGTTCTTGCTTAAACGCTGGGAAGTAACTGTTAACATGTTAAACTGATCAAAAAAATAGACTAAGAGTAGATGAAAGCCAACACCACTCACCAAATCTTTGCACTTAGTAGGTAGTTCAATGTAAAAATAAAACCCAATAATAATAATGATAATAATAATAATAATAAAAAAGGAATAAACCCCCCCGAGCCGCAAAGCTGACCTTTCTGTGTGCCGTGGGGGAGAAGTGCTGTCTGTAGTGATGCTGTCCTTGTTCCTCCCTCTAACGCCGTGAGGGCAGGTGGTGTTTATGGACTTCTCTGTTAACATTGTTGACATTCGTAATTACCACAATTAGTTCCCATTGATGTTTATTTTTTTTCTCCATAGTTTCCCCCCCTTTCCTGCCTCGGGCCAGCCCTGGGGTCAGCGCCTCTGTGGCGAGGGGCAGCAGATGTTCAAACAGGCTGTGGGTCTGGGCAGCAGTGAACCAGCAAATGTGCTGTCAGGAGGAGGGGAGGAACCCATTTGGCACCAGAGCTCTGGATTCGTTGCCAGTAATTACTATTTTTTTTTTTTTCCATTTAGTTCCTGGAGAACATTCACTTTGCCAGTCTTCTGGTTTTTTGATATACTTTCAAAGATGACTTGATAGCGAAACCACGCTTTTTAGGTTGGTTTTTTTTTTTTCCTCCCCTCTTACTTTTGAAGGTACGGTACAAGTTCCAGTGTCTTTCTATTAAATTATTGCCTTTCATTTTCCTTTGTTTTGTTTTGTTGTGGGTTTTTAATACAATTGTTTCTTATCTTTAAGTGCCTTTTTGAGCACCAGAACAAATGCTTGGAGTGATGTCCTAGGAGCTGTGCGCATCATGATTTCCTTTGTGCAGTTGTGCTGGGGGTGATTGCTTTTAGAGTCCTTTTTAACTTTTTTTTTTTTTAAAGAAAAAGGAAAACCAAGGCGTTTTGATGAAGAATAAACTACCCCTTTTTAATACAGTCTTCAAACTGTAGTTTTAACTACTGTAAATTTAAGGGAAGAAATGTATTTTTCTGTAAGCTGACTTGGCACAGAATGGGAGCAGGCACGTTGTGGGAGCGTCGTAACTGGGACCTGCTGGTGTTTGCTGGGTGTCTGTGCCCCCATCCTCCATCCCTCTCGCATCCCTGTGGGCAGAGTCGGGGGGAGACCCCGGGGGGGGGGGGCCGGGGCAGCCACGAGGGGGGCGTCTTCCCGGAGCAGTGGTTTCTCTGCTGTGCAGAGCGAGGGCCCACCTCGGGCTCGGCTCCTGCAGGCCCCCCGTCCCCCCGCAGCCCTGCCCCGTCCCCTCCCACGGTGCCACGGCCCCCTTGGCAGGGACACCTTGGTGCTCGCCCACCCTCCCCGGGGCTCAGCGTCACTGAAGTGGTGGCACTCGTGGCCGTCGCCCCTCTGTAGGGTCCCTTCAGCAGCACGCTGGCGCTGGGGCGGTGGGGACAGAGCACTTTCTCCTTGGGCTCAACTCCCAGCGATGGGGTTGGAACTTGATGACCTTTAAGGTCCCTTCCACCTCTGACCATTGTGTGATGCTGTACGGCCCCCGGCCGGCAGTGTGTGTGTGCCCCGGGTGTGCTGTCACCAGCCGTGCTGTGGGTTTCACCCTGCGGCAGGAGATGGCCCAGGGTCGCTCCGGGATGGCCCTCCTCCTCCTTCTCTTCCTCCTCTTCCTCCTCCTCCTCCGTTGTGTCTGTACCGTGTGTGAGATGCTGTGCAGCTGGCGTGTCCCAGTGGCTGCTCTGTCCTGTGCTGGTGGTGCCATGTAGATGAAGCCACTGGTCGGGTGTGGGCTCATCCCGTTCAATAAAACCACTTAACTTTTCTCAAAAACACCGGCTGTGGTTTCAGAGTATTTGGGGCTCCGGGAGCCGTGCGGGCCCTCACCCCTTCCCGCACCCGTCCCTGCGGCTCCCCCCTCCCCGCGGGCGGTGGCCGTGGTGTCTGCCGTGCGGTGGCCCCGCAGCCCCGTCCCGTGCCGGCGGTGGTGCCGGTGGCCGTGTCTCCTGGCTGGCCCCGTGGCCGCCCACCGTGGCAGGCCTTGTTGGGATGACCGGTGGCGAGCGCAGACGGGCTCCTTCCTCCCGGCCCCGGGCCTGTGGGGGGGCCGTGCAGGAGAGAGGCGTGGGGCAATTAACAAACACCAACAACCTGCCACCTCCGAGGGGGGGGGAATTTGCCCGTTTCCGTTGGTGCTGTCGCTCCCTAGGCTGGCTTTTCCCGTTCAGAAGCTGATGACACACACTCTAATTGTCACTGGAGGGTAGAGGGGACCACGAGACCTTGCTCCCACATCCCTCCGGCCGCTGGCAGCGTGAGCCCACTCAGTCTCCAGGGACGGGATCCCCCACGGCTCCTTTGTTCTCACAGCAAGGGGTGTTCTTCCTCAGGGCTCATTTCTCCTCTCCATCACCGCTTCTCCCCCCAGGGAGGGGTCTACCTGCTCCCCCCCCCCCCCCCCCGGGATGTGGCTCCCTGGGGCAGCCCCTCTGGGTCTGGGGGGGCCGGTGCCTCCATCCTCTGCCCACGGCAGTTCTGCAGCTCCCTGCAGCGCAGTGCCCTTGACCCCTGAGCTTTGTTACCAGCTGAAGCAGAGCAGCGGAGTTAAGCAGTTTTCTGAAGGCACGTGCCGTGCAGCTCTCACCAAAGGGCTGTCCCGTGTCCCAGTTCTCCTGCCGAGAAGGTTCCCCCTGAGACACGGGTGCTGGGTGAGCCAAACAGCCTCTGGCTGGGAGTAAACATCGACGTTATCACTGAATTGATAACTGATTTCCAATTAAAAGTCCCTGTTCCCAGCACTCTGAACTAATACCAGCTGGGGTTAAGCTCATTATCCCGCTGTGTCCTCCAGGGTCCCAGCAGGAGCTGCCCCCCCCCAGATGAGGTATGCTGGGACCTCAGAGGACACAGCTCCCAGTGCCCATTTAATGTCCCAGTGAGGGCACCAAAAGCCTTGGTGTGAGGAGCAGGAGGGACAAGGAGCCCAGAGCGTGCTGTGCCCGGGCTGACAGGGGCTGCCCCGCGGGTTTATTTGGAGCCCGAATTACGGTTCCTTGTGCTGCTTTTGGTGCCACTGGCTCAGGCCTCCCCTTTCCTCCCCGTCTGGGGGTGCAGAGGGGCAGAGACCCCCCCGATCTCCCGAACCCACGCCGTGTGGCCACTGCAGGGACAGAGCAGGCAACGTGTCACCAGGGCTTTGCCTGGGATGGGGAAGGGGCTGGCTCCGCCACAGCTAGGACCCCACCTGCATCTCCAGAGGGCAGCGGCCCACCCAGCCTTTATTACAGTTAATTAAGTTAATTAAGTTAATTAAGTGCAGCAGAGGGGAGGGCAGGGTGGGCTCCAGGCCACCAGCACCCTCTCCCCAGCACCACCAGCCCGGAGTGGCCGCTCCGGCGCCGGCCCAGTCCGGGTGTCACCACGGGGGATGCTCCTGGGCACCTTCCCTGGGGAAACTCCCCCGGGGGCTTCGCTGGGGCCCCGGCCGGGCGCTCGGGCAGGTCGAGCGTGTGTGCAGGTGCGAGGCTCGCACGCCCCTTGCACGCTCCTTGCACGCCCCTTGCACGGCGGGTGGCGCGGGCGGTGCCGTGGCTCGCCGTTCCCGAGCCCACCGTGCCGCGGCTGCCGTCGGTGGGTGCCGGCCCGGGCCCCTGCGCTGCCCAGCGCGGCCACCAGGTGGCAGCCGAGCCCCGCGCATCGGGCCGGGGGCGAGCGCGGCGTCGGGCGGGCGAGCGTGGGGCTGCGGCGCTGCTGGCCCCTGCGCCGGGGGTGGTGGCCACGGGAACGGGGCTGAGCCGGGGGCGCTGTGACCCCCTGTTCTGCCCCAGGGACCGGGTGCCCCAGGGGAAGGTGCTGGAAGAGATGGATGTTATGGAGTCACAGACTGGTTTGGGTTGGAAGGGGCATTAAAGCCCCCCCAGTGCCACCCCCTGCCCTGGGCAGGGACACCTCCCACCACACCAGGTTAGTCCAAGCCCCCTCCAACCTGCCCTTGAACCCCTCCAGGGATGGGGCAGCCACAGCTTCTCTGGCCAACCTGGGCCA
>JAOQGH010000003.1:15525457-15542941 GCA_025769975.1 Gallinago jamesoni | reverse complement strand
TGGGAGGAGCGTGTGTGTTCTCTGTTCTGGTGTTCTGTGTATAATAACAAGCGGTAACTTGGCAGTTCAGCAAAATACTGCTACACCAGAGCCCAAAGTGCCGATAAACCAGCGGGAAGCATTCCTAGGGAGAAGGATAACTGTCCTCTCCCAGCAGGAGCCATGGGTTTAAATCTGCTCCCTGGGACGCATCATGCTCGAGCAGGAGGGAGCCTTTTTCCTCACCAGACTCTCCCGGCAGCCGGGTACAGCTGGAGGGGTGTGAGAGTGCCTCCCCCCGTGGGGAAAACACTCGCCAATAACCACGCTCTTCTAGCCCCCGAGGCTGGGGGGCACAGAGCTCCCACTGACCCCTCTTTAGTCTAAGTAGCTTTTTGACCAGCAGCAGCCTGTGTGGATAGTGCTCAGCCATAAACTCCCTGCCCTTTGCTATTCATCAGTCTACCAAAATAAAGAAACAAACCTGTTGCTGTGCTAAAGAAACCCCTGTGTCCGTTCCTGGGGTGGGAATGCGTTAATTGTCAACCAATACGCTCGTGTCAGAAAGTGCGTGGACCTGGAAGGAGATCTGTAGAGTGCGTTAAGGAAGTGAAAGAACAGAAAATTGAAAAAGAACCGTAAGAGGTTGGTACATTAAATTTTCACAGCTTGTAGAGAAAGCAGAAGAAATAGATTCCTTAAGGTGAAAAGAATGGGCACTTAATTGGCAATGAAATTATTCTGTAAATTTTAGCACTTTTGGCAAGTGTCAGGCAGTAATCAGACCCATTCAAATATATAAATTCAGGGAGGCATAAGGCCAGCAAAGAACATTATACTCCTTTCTTCTGACCTTCTTCATCATGCGGGTCATGGACTACCTTTCATATATAGATGTGTGAATTACTGAGTGCCAGGTCATGGAGCTTGAATTTATTTTATCTGATTCAAAAATCAGAGTAGCACAAATCAGGAGTAACCATGGGAGTTACACTGCTGCAAAAGCTCATCTTACAGGAAAAGCCAGGCGTGTGCGCGCACGGTTTTCAGGTGACAGCACATTGGAGTCCCCAGCAGCTACAAAAGCGAGGTGCTTACAACAGACCTGTGAAATGAAGGAGGCAAAGAAAGGGATTATTGTTCTGCAGACTAATATGTGAAAGTTAAGTACACATTGTGTATGTAAAAATCTCTGCTACAACAAATTTAATCAGCGGGAGTATTCATAGAATCACAGAATTATCTGGGTTGGAAGGGACCTTTAAGATCATCAAGTTCAATCACCAACCAAACTCTGATAAAACCCATCACTAACCCAAGTCTCTCAGCACTGTGTCAGCCCGTCTGTTAAATCCCACCAGGGATGGTGCCTCAACCACTGCCCTGGGCAGCCCATTCCAAGGCTTAATAATCCTTTCCGTGTAAAAATTGTTCCTAATTTCCAATCTGAACCTCCTCTTGTCCTATTGCCTTTTCTTTGGGAGAAGAGACCGACCCCCCCCTGGCTACACCCTGGTGTCAGGGAGTTGAGAGCGGTGAATAGCTGTGTGCGGGGCGTGTATCAGGGCATCGCCGAGGAGCACCCCTGAGAAGGGACCGCCGTCCCCCGCTGCACACCCCATGCCGTGGGCACTGCCCGAGCAGTGGCGGCAGAGCCTTGGGGCAGGCCACGGAAAATGCCTGGCTTCTGGAACCTGGATTGCACCCAGACAGCGCCATTTCTGTCGCAGTTTTATCCTATATGACTTTGGCAACGTGCCAAGGTCCCCCAAACTGCCAGGCAGTTATTAAACCTTCTGAAACCACTCTGGCAGCACTCAGCCATGGTCACCTGCCAGTTTTTCACTGTTTTTCATCCAAAGGGCCATGTATTTTTAGCCTGTGTGTTGCGATGTCCCCTCTGTGGAAATCAAAGAGCCGGGTCTGGCCGTGCCCGGGACAGCGGGGATGGCGACGATGCTGCCCATTTCCATGGCAACCCAGCACAGCCCTGGGCAGGCTGAGCAGAAGGTCGTTCCCATAGCGAAGGGCTGACGCACACCCGGAGGGAGCCAGGCAAACAGCAGCAGGGCTGACGAGGAGGTGGGTTAATTGCAGGAGAGAGGTCAGGCCGGGACCGTTTCTCCCAATCTCACTGGCACAGCGTCTGAGATGTTTTTTAAGTGACCGTTTCCGGGAGGGTACGGGTGCAGACCCTCACCTTTGGCTTATGGGAGCGCATCTCTCTTGTGTGCCCAGCAAACAACGCGTGGCCGTGGCTGGGAGCTGCCCGGTGCCCGCCAGCCCGGGGGGTGTCTGAGCAGGGGGTGCTCACTCACCTCGGCCCTTACAGCAAGTGGCACCAGACACCTCCACGGGCGCGTTAAAAAGAGGAGAGGAGGTGATTGAGAATGCCCCGCAGATGACGCGTTCGGTGCTGCACACTTAGTTAACGGCCATCCATGGGATTTTAACATTTCCCAAGTGGGTGTTTAATTAGAAAATGGAAACCGAATATACTCCAGCTGTGCCGTTCCCCGTGTCACAAGGTCCCTCGGGCCCAGCTCCTGTCCTGGGGGGTGCCACGTCCCCCACACCGCTCCCCGGGGCCGGGGGCGGCCGCTCTCACCCGCCACCGGTGACACCGCCTCCACCCCTCCCGTTCCGGGGCAGCGAGGGGCCGCGGCCGCTGCGGGCCCCCCCGTGTTCGGCCTCACCCTCACCCTGCCCAGGTTGGGCCGCCTCGGGGAAGCGGTTACGGGCAATAGAGACGGTTGAGATGGACCGGAACGGCCCGGGCACATGATGACAACCGAGCGGCCCCGGTGTGGAGACGGGCTGAAGCCTGGCCCCGCTCCCCTCTCCATGCGGCACCAGGACTACAACTCCCAGCACCCCCCGCGCCCCCGGAAGCGCGGCCCGGTGCCGGCGCGCAGGGCTCAGCGCGGGGGATTCGGACTCGCTGCCGGGCGGGCGTGAGGCGCGGTGCGGGCGGGACCGGGCCGGGCCGCCATGGCCCTGGCGCTGCCGGTAGCCGAGCCGCCGTGGCCGGCCAGCCTGTCCCCTCTGAAGGTGCGTGAGGCGCGGCGGGGCCTGCAGCCGGTGTGGCGGGAGGGCGAGATGGCGGGCGGGGTGTCAGCGGGGCAGCGTCCCGCCGGGTATCCCGGCCTCGGGAGGAGCCGCTCCGGCCCCGCAGCCCGCGCTGCTCTCCGCGGCGGCGGGCGGAGAGCCCGGCCCGCTCCTCTGGGCCTGGCCGTGCCCCGGCGGGCCCGGGGTGAGCGCGGCGCTGCCCTGCGGCGGCCGCCGCTGCTGTGCGGCTGCGGGCGAGCGCCCCGGGAGCTGGGTCCGCCCTCGCCCGCTGCGGGGGATTGGCCTTGACCCGCACCGTGCCAGGGCTTCGGCGACCGGCGGCGAGGGCGCCGTGCGCGTACCGCGTCCCGCAGCGGGCGGTTCATTGATGGCGGCTTCCCCTTGCAGGCGGTGGATGACCTGCTGCGGTGCGGGATCTGCTTCGATTACTTCAGCATCGCCATGATCATCCCGCAGTGCTCCCACAACTGTGAGTACCCGCCTCCCGCTGCAACCTCGGGGCGGTCCTTGCTCCCGCCGGACCGGGCCCATCCTGCACGTACCGGGAGTGTGGGGACTAGGCCATCTCTGCTGAGGAGAGGCTGAGGGACCTGGGGCCGTTCAGTCTGGAGAAGGGCAGGCTGCGGGGGATCTGAGCAACGCCTGGAAATACTGAAAGGGGGGTCTCAGGAGGACGGGGCCAGGCTTTTCTCAGTGGTGCTCAGGGACAGGACAAGAGGGAACGGGCACAAACTGGAACATAAGAAGTTCCATCTCAACGTGAGGAGGAGCTTTGTCACTTTGAGGGTGGCAGAGCCCTGGCAGAGGCTGCCCAGAGAGGTGGTGGAGTCTCCTTCTCTGGAGACATTCAGACCCCACCTGGACAAGTTCCTGTGGGACCCTCTGTGAGTACTGAGGGTATGGAGCTGAACACAAAGCTGTTCTGTCCTTCTCACTGTAAGTCTGTGCCTTCTGTCCCATGACTGATGTACTTCATGGAGGGTCAGTTAAACACCTCGCTATTGACTTGGCGGTGGCAGTTTAAATTTACTTGAGTTGTAATAAAAATTGCACAGAAACAGCAGTTTTAATAAAACTTGCTCTAGCAGAAGGCAAGGTAAATGGGTCAATAAAGGGGCAGTGAGGTTGTTCTTCCATCTATCCTGTCACCTTGTGGAATTTGGGATGAATGTATTCCATGCAAGTGTACCTTGCCATAGGTTCCAGGGGTACGGGGGTGGCTGAGGTAGGAGTGTGCCTTGGCCTGTGACTCGGTTTAAGCTTGACTCGTCACTTGTCACCCAGCTGGCAGGGTAAGGCAGATGGGTAGGGCTGAAGAAGGTGTACTCAAATTTTGAGTGAATGGTTTGAGCTTTATATGTCTTTCCCAGGAAATGCAGGATTGGAGAGTGACTTTGTGGGAGCCCTATGGGCTGGCTGAATGACAGCAAACTATTGAGGACTATTGTCCTCAAAAAAAAGTTTTCTCCTTTAGAGTTTCAGAGACAAGTCATCATTTGACCCTTTGTTATTTATTGGCATGTAGAGCAGAGGTTACCGATCCTTTATTTCCTTTAGAGAACACGTAGCTCTTCTCCTCACAGCTTTCCAGCGAGGGCATTTGCCTCTGAGGGGCTCCTCTGGGTGCAAGCTGAATGCAGCCAGCAGCCTTCCCTCCTGCGGGTACGGCCACAGCCTCCTGACAACACAAACACATGTCGTCTGGATTAATGCACTTAAAACGCCACCTATTCCTACAATTCTTCATTTAAATATCTCTCACAGCATCTTGAGGGTGGAACAAAATGCAAAGCTGTATGCGCAGAGAGCATTAAGTGCTATGAGCTAAAATTTTCCGTGCTCCGTCTGCCTGGAGCTGATATCTCTGGGACGGGGCAACAGAGCAGATCTCTCAAAGTCAGACTGGGGGGGAAGTACATCGCCTTTTCTCACGTAAAAATAAATGCTTAGAATTGTTTTGTTCAGAAACTACAGCACTTCCTCTTCCTTACATTAAGGAGGGCTTTTTAGTTTGGCTTGGCAAAGCTGCCACCATTGAAACCAGCATATTTATGGTGGGGAGCACTGAAGTTCTCTGGAGTAGCGGGGGTTCCAGCTGCCTGTGGCACAGCTGGGCTTAGAGGCCTTTAACTTCAGAAAGGATCTGTCTCCCTTCTTTTAACAGATTACACATTTAATTTTCCCCTGCAAATTGCAGCAAGCCTAAGTTTTCTGCAATAAATCAAGATTTCTTGAAATATTTTCTACTTGGTTGCCTTTGTGTAATCTCTTCAGTCCAGTGAGATTGTACAGTTGGAGAAGAAACCCCATCTGCCATTAATAAGTGATCATTTGCGAATAGATGAAGATGAAATACGTTTCCTTGCAGAATTTTTTCTGTTTCTCTTTTTCTTCATGATTACAGGGCTTCTAGCCATCTCTCTAATCTGTTTGCACCTATAACGACTTAAAATTCCTCCTCTGCTCCTTCTGGGGTGACTGGTGGCATTCAGCAGCTCTGGTGGCAGTAGTCCTTGCCCTGGGCAATCAGCAGCTGGAAGGGGCCAGCATAGCTGGGGAGGTGGGCAGGGGAACCTGGGTCTGTTTGCTCACAGAAACTGGCTCTAGCTGTTGGAGTGAGCTCTTTTTTCTTTTTTTTTTTTGGTCATCCAGGATTTTTCTTTCTTTAAATCTGTAATTGAAACTACTCCTGTGCTTCCAGCTAAGCAGGTCTCAGGATTGCTTGCTCAGTTAAAAAAACAGCTATGATCTTCGATGTGTAGTGTAAATTGTTAAATTGTGGCGTTACTGACTTTTCTCATGCCA
Source organism: Gallinago jamesoni (assembly GCA_025769975.1). NCBI lineage: Eukaryota > Metazoa > Chordata > Aves > Charadriiformes > Scolopacidae > Gallinago > Gallinago jamesoni. The sequence continues at coordinate 15,537,088 of JAOQGH010000003.1, read as the reverse complement.
ACCTTGTTTGATTCCTCGTTCTTCTAACAATCTTGCTACTTCTACTTTAAACTCAGTAGAGATTGCTAGTTGCTGGGAGAGATTTTTATGCTTCCACTCTGTCATTGTCATTAAGCCTGCAGTGCTGGTTCTCAGGTTCTCAGCAAATTCCTAGTTCGGGATTCTCCTCTTTTCTCTCTGCTGAAATGCAGAGCTCTGCTGAGCGTTATAGCTCGTGCGGTAGATGCGGTTTTGCAGGTGGGTATGGTCTCCCGGTGCGGGTGGAAGTGAACTTTCTGGCGCCTTTAATTCTTGGTGTTTGTGCCATCTACAGCACACAGAGACCGATTTGCTGCCCCAGGAATGGCCGGCTGAGAGGGGGGCCGTGGCAGGGCTGTGTACTCCGTGGAAAGGGGAGGCGGGTGGGAGAAAAGGGGCACAGAGAAGTGTGAGGCTGCTGTCCTCTCTGCACGAGCCCAACGGTAATCTTAGTTCTATGGAAAAATGATGTATTTTCAATATTGGTATATTGTGGAATCATTTGCATACAATGTACAAAAAGACAATAGACTAGTAGGGATGCTGAACTGCATTTGGAAGAATGTCTGTTTAAAAAGTACGTATTTCTTTTATCCAGATTGTTCACTTTGCATACGCAAGTTTTTGTCCTACAAAACTCAGTGTCCAACATGCTGTGTGGTAAGTGGTTTTCTTTTCCTCACCTAGATTTGTTTATTTTTTGGCAAATCTCAGGAGCTTTCCCCTTTGGACTATGCTAAAGAATTAGCTCTGGTCGTATATTACCACCTTTTCTTTGGGCGAGCAGCTCTTTTGGCAAAGTGTGGTGCTCTTAGAACTGGAATTCTCCTGTTCCAGAGCTGCCCTTCTCCCAGCATAGGCTGAAGGAATTGGAACCTGGGGTTTGGCTGAGAGCTGTGTACACAGTCTCTCGCAAAACACTTATCGCTGCCTCCAATCTGTTAAAACACACCATTGTTTAAAACATGAGTACTTAAATTTTCTGCGATTGTGTGGCCTCACTTCATCTTTCAAGGAGTCTTTAGAAGTGCCCACAGACCACCCAGTCCTAAAACTCGCTGACTCTACTGGGTCACCTTTTGGGGACAAGAGTAGGCGTTTGCGGTGAGAATTAGGTTAAAAGCGAGAAGAGTAGAGGCAGGTTCAGGCCGTTCTGCAGGTGGGTGGTTATTGTGCTCTGACTTGAAGGCCTTTTTTGATTAAGGAACACAGAATGCAATTTAGTTGAAGCCTGAATCTAACTTTTCATCTTAAACCCATTGGGCTTTATTGAACTCCTAAAAATGGTAGGCTGCCTCAAAACAATGAATGGGGCTTCAGGAATATTGACAAAATAGAAGTAATATTCTGTGTTTCTAAAGCAAGAACCAGACTTGACTTTTCAAGTCTGGAAAACAGATCTGTTTGTAGCTTTGCCAGTTTTTAAACATTCAAACGAGTGCAGACTACTTGATGGAGTATATTTTACTGCCACCTTCTTAAAAATCACAGGTGTTGATAGGAGGAAGACTAATAAAAGCTTTGTAAAAAAGAGCAGAGAGGGACAGCCAGAGAGATAAAAATCAGAAATTGTTTAAAAAGAATGAATTGAATGCACAAAGCTGTCTCATAATTCATATTTTCATTCCATAATCAGAAGATTAACATTGTCCCTCATCCATTTTCATGCCTTATTGCTTAAGGTTCTTATCACGTTCATGGGATTCTTGGTTTGATTTTCCAAATAATTAGAACTGGGCTACAATAAAGCATTGTGGGAGACTGGGTACACTGGATTTTGTTGCTTTAGCTTTATGCTTCATTTTTATCTATTACCTACACTTTTCCAGACTTAAAGTTCTCGGGCAGTTATTTTAGTTTGAGATATTTCTCAGGAAAAAACGTGCACATCTTCATTCACGTAGCAATGTAGCAGGAGGTAGTTCAGGCATTGATCCAAGAAACACGTTATTGATCACTTGAACATTTTCTGGGTACTTGATGTTTTCACTGCATTTGAATGTTTGTTGTGTTTGGTTTGTTGTTGTTGTGTTTTTTTTTTTTCCTTTTCTTTCTTTGTTTTTTACAATAGGCAGTCTCGGAATCTGACCTGAAAAACAACCGGACATTGGATGAACTAGTGAAGAGCTTTAATTCTGCAAGGTATACTGTCATTTTATGAGTACTCCCTCTGGTTTGGTGGCTGGAAGGGTGGGTGTGAGTGACTGTGTGTGACTGGGCTGGGACCCCTTGTAGGAGAGCAGTGGAAAAAACCAAAACCATGGTGTCACAGAAATGTTGTCAAAGACAAATGTTTATGCTTCTCTGGTGAAGGTTCCTGTCCGCTCTGGTGATGTGGAGGCTGTGTAAGCCTGGTTTGGTTTTGTTCTGGTTAACTGCCCTGTAAGTTACAGCCTCTTCCAACAGGCAGGAAGTCCGAGCAGATACGTCAGGATTCTATGGGGAAAATAATGGTAATAAAGATTTTCTTCTAAGATCCTTCCTGTATGTGCAGGGGAAATCCTAAACAGAAAGATTTTGTCCGCTGGAAATGGCTCACTTGCAAGAGAATTCTCTTGGTGAAGTCATTGGATGGCAAAAACGCAGGTATTGAGGGACCACAAATGTGAGTTTTCCTGGATAAGAGAAGTAATGGAGTATTGTGCCTTCACCTGGATTTCTTATCTACTTTTCTGTTCATTTCTAATTCATTTTTGATTTCCTTATCCCTTTGAAAGACAGGAACGACAGAATAAGCATGACTTGCTAAACACCACCGCAGATATATGAGATTTCTTGTGTTATCTGTCTGTTTTCTTTTGATTAGAAGCAGCTCAGTGATTTGCCAGGTATTTTATAGATATTCCTGTGTCCATGGGAGACAAACACACTATCATCTTTCTCTCTGAAATGAACTTGGAGCTTGAAGTCAGGGAGATTCTTGGCTTCATAAGTGATAAGAAGTGGAGTTAAGCTGATGGCTTGCTTTCTTGAGAGAGTTTCTGTGATGAAAATCTAATCTTCTGTATGACTACTATCAGATTGAATTGATTTTATTTGAAGAACTGAAATTCTATAGTTCCATTATTTGGGCTTGAACTCTGTCTTTGGTGTTTCCTACTGATAAATGGATTACTACTTTTTTTTGGTAATGTCTAATTTCGTAGGGAACAAGTAGTGCTGACTTGAATCCATTATGATATTGAATCTTAAACGTTAATTTTTTTTGACTGCTTTAATGGATCAGTATAAATCTTACTGGTCAGAGTAGTTTAATAATCTTTCCTTTTGTGACTTGGAGTTCAATCAATTTCTCAACATAAAGGTAGATCAATAAGACACAAACTGTAGTGTCCTGTTCTGCACTGGGGATGAGGTGTGGGAGAGCCAAGGCAGGGCTCTTCCTGGGTCCTAGTAAATCACAGACTGGTTTGGCTGGGAAGGGAAGGGAGGGGAGGGCAGGGGAGGGAAGCCCCCTCAGTCCCACCCCCTGCTCTGGGCAGGGACACCTCCCACCAGACCTGGTTGCTCAAAGCTCTTTCCAGGCTGGCCATGAAAGCTCCCAAGAGCGTTGTTGGTTTCTGCCCTGGTGCTGCTGGTACAGAGCAAGTCTTGTCTCCCCCTCTCCCTCCCCAGGTTTCTTTTTGGCCCTCCCTGACCCAAGCCAAATCCAAAGGCCAGGGGTTGATTTTCGAAATGTGCTGAGCTCTTCAAGTCCATTCTGACTTTGAGCCTCGGGTGGTTTAGCGCCTATGAAAATTAGGCTTTAAATCTTTTCAGTATTTCACAAAATGCAAACACATTTCTTAAGTCAGGCCTGCAGGGAAAGAACATGTTAATGTTGGTAGTAGTTAGCAAAGTAAAAGCTGTGCTCCAAGGTCAGTGTGTGCACGGAATGAAAATCATTCTAAATAGACCTGAGTGCTGATCCCATTTACCTCAGCACGGAGCCTGGGCACAGGAGTTTGCAGAGTTAGAGCCTTTGTGATCATCAGCGCGCAGTGAGTGCTGTCTGGGGAGTCCTGCTGCCTCCTGGTAAAAGTGCTGGACTCGGATGTTTCCCAGGAAAAGTGAAGATGTTGTGCTGTTTGTCGTGGTCCATTAATGTTGTATTCTGCGAGGGTAAAGGAGCAGCTGGGATAGGCTTTAGTGTGTCTGAAGTCATGTTGTCCTTGTGCCCAGGTGCCCTGGGGCTCAGAGCAGCGCAGGAGCGGAGGGAGTGCGTGGCTGTGATTGATGGGGCTCCTGGCAGGCGGGCAGGGAGCGCTGGTTCTGCCACCTTTCCTTTACCAACAGTATTTTTATATCAGTTGTCATGAGGCCAGTGTCTTCAAAACCAGTATCTGTAAAGTTCTGGGGTTGTGTTGAAATTAATTTAGTCGTTCTCTAATAAAGAGATTATTTTGATGAAAATTGTCAGTTTCTGCATCCCCTAGTTAGAACATTCAGGAACAGAAATTAAAATTACACTTGCATAAGTAGAAAACTAGTCCTTGCTGAAAATGATCTGTGGTGGTTTTTTTTTCCTACACAGGGAAGAAAAATATGTTCTTACCTTCAAGTTTATATTTTAGTTCCTAATCAGGCTACTTGACAGCTGGTGAGTCAGAGCAGTAAACACATCTACTGCGAGTGCTTGAGGGAGCAGGTGCTGTCGTTTCTAATACACTGATGGCACTCCAGGAGGACTGTAGCAGGAATTTCAGGGAGAGAAATTGTCCTTTAGTACAGTTAGGACTGTCCTGTGTGAGCTCTTCCTGGGAAGATTCACAACCCCATCTCTTCCCTGGAATTTATTTCTGCGGAAGCACTCAATTCCCACCTGCTTTCTCTGCTTCCCCAAGGAAGAAGAGAACAGACCATAAAACAGGAACCAGGACCTCGATGGTGGACACTGACCTTTTTTTGGTGGGTCTTGCAGATCTGAAGAACAACATTTTTTGTGCCGTGTTCATACTGTTTGTAAAGCAGCAATTAAAGAGGCTGGGTCTTGGAGGAGGATTTGAGTGGTGGATGTAACACTGCATCCAGGGCTCACTGACATTATCTTGATTCATCTTCCAGCCTTTAGAGGTGCTGCTTGTGCTCTTAAACAGGTTTGTCAGCTGCGATGTGTTTGCTGCTTTTGTGCCAGGAAAGTAAAATTGTATCTGCTAAATCCTTTCAGAACTGATAGCACTCCATGTTCAGTTCTTAACAGTGTAATAGATAATGTTGAAAACTGCTTAGAGAACACAGAGCTTATTGAAAATTGTGTTGTCCCAAGGTTTACTGGTGCAATGAGATTCTAGGTGAGCTGGACGGTCTGGTGATGGTAGGAGTGGACTTCTCCATTGACTGCATGCTCTCTCTTGCCTCTGCTATCTGCCCCTGGGTGCCAGGTGACTCTCCCAGGACAGTCCTGCTTGGCCGGGTCACTCCAATCACAGCTGTCAGAATTCCTGAGAATAATGAGAAATCTGAGTCATTCACTCTGGCGTTGAGGGAGGGGAGCAGCAGTTGGTAAAGGTGCTGTTGGAGAGCCCAGGGCTGTGCCAGGAGCTCCGGCTCCTCCATCCCTGGGGTGCCTGTCGGTGGGGTGCCAGGGTTTGGGGTGCTGGTCGGTGGGGCACGGGTCTGTCAGGGCCACTAGATGTCATCACATGGTCAGTGAAGCTGCTCAGCGGGCCCAAAACACCACATTCTGGAAAAAGCCAGTCTGGGACTTTTCTCTCCTCTCTTGAATGTAGCACCAGCATTTTCTGTACTTTCCCACCAGAAAAAGTCATACAGAGATTTCATGTGTGTTCTGGAAACAAGTTTTAATATTCTTGTCCTAGTGCTCTTTCCATTGCTTCTGTGCCAGTATCAGTGCCCTTTGGAAAGTCTATTCATAAATCTTCATCCTTCAATACATGGAAAATCTTTGTATGATTACTTGTAGACCAATGGTGTAATTAAAGCAACCTTTATTATCAGCTTATTATTAGGATAGATTTTGGGTTCTGTATTGTTTTTCCAGCTTCTCTGTTTTATATAAGAGCATATTTTATTGAGACAGTTCTTACTGCAGAATCTGAAATTTCTGTTCAGATGATTTCCCTGTCCTGGCTGCCTTCATGCAAATATGAACGAGTCCAGCAAAAAGGTAAACCGATGTCAAGTTGGACTTTTTGGAGCGTTGTCAGCTCGTATGAACACACTGGGAAGTACATTTTAGCTAGTGAATACATGTTGTAGAATAGTAAACAGATATAATTGGTTGTTACAAATAGTAAAACATGTTGCTTTGACAAGAGGAGGAGTTCTCAAAAGCACTCGAAAATACACTGAAAGGATGAGGGAGATCAGCTGCGGTCTCTAGATGAAGGCAATGAATAGAGCCAGCTGGCTAATGGTTCAGAGTTTTGCCTGTTTGGGCTGTATCGTTTATTTTATGGGAAAGCTGAACTGAGATATGATGCCAGATGATTTGCATTTATGGATCTGCTTTATGTTTTCTGAGCACACGGATTTTAGCTCCCTGCATCGTGGGATGCCGGGCTTCTGTGTAACAATGGGTGCTTAACAGCCCAAAGAATAATGTGGTACCACTGGGTGCTGCCCTCGATAGCTGCTTGGGACACACTGCCCGTACGAGAACCTGGGGGAGCCTGCAGAAATAGACATCTTTTTATGTAACCAAAAGATAAATTCCTTGTTCAAAAAGGGGAGGAAAAATTTTAAAAAGTACATCTTTGGTGGAACACCCAGCGGCATCTTTTTGAAGATTACGCTTTGCCTAAGTGTACTAGGAACAAAAGGCAGCTAATTTGTTGGCTTTTGAATCTGAATGTAGAACATGCCCATCTGTGATGTGACACGTCTTCTGAGGCTATAGTTATTACCTCTAAGTGGAAGGATTCTGTGCATTTATCTGCAGTAAGATGTGATACTTTGCCCATCACTGCTGGCTGTGTGGAGTAGACCACGCCGTCAGACCTTTGGAGGTGCCTTTGGAGGGAATTACCCCCCGTAATGAGGGGCGGGAGCAGGGCTGTGGGGAGACACACCGTGTACATTCCCAGTGACTGGCCCCCGCGCAGCCGATCCTGCCGATCCAGTGTAGCTCCACCGCTCTGTGTCTGTGTCAGCCGGGGAAGGAGGCTCTTCAAAACTTCCAGTCCATGTCTAGGCATGAGCAGACAGAAAAACATAGTTTTGCTGCCATGCTTAATTGCACTTGTTTGCACAGCAGAAAGTTAGTGTCTTGGGACAGGGCAGACGTGAATTGCCACTGACGGATGTGGTTATTGCATCCAGTAATCCAGGAAACTCCAGTTCCACATCGGGCTCCTGAATCTAGCTTGGGTATAACCACTGCAGGGTTCTTGTGCTGAGCTGGGGGCTCTGGGTGTCCCCAGGAACCTAACTTCAATGAGTGTAATTGTGGGGTCACCTGGTGACTTGCGTATCTTTAAAAAGTTGATGTACGTAGATCGTTTTTAACTAGTTATTCTTCTCAGATATGAAAAATCTTTATTGTAAAAGACTGCAAAGTTTTCCAAGTAGTTACCTAACACGGTCCTCCCTACCCTGCTTAGTAAGTGGGGACAGAGTATCTGTAAGAGGTAACCCATCTCCTGGGAATGGGGAGGACCCTGCCAAAGCAGCAGTGGGTACGAGTGGGACCTGTGGCTGGTCCAGCGCTGGTGCTGGCTGAGAAAGCCCTCCCTCCCCCTGGGGTGACAGCAAGCCCCAGGCTATGGGGGCAGGCTAGCCAGCAGCATGGCCCTCTCCCTGCCAGGAGCGCAGCCTCGGGCTTAATTTATCTTAGATCCATCTGTATAAAATACTTGGTAAAATAAACTGGGCTCTGCAGGAAGCCCTGCGGCAGGAGTAGGAAGAAAACATGCCTTTAAGATCTTAATCCATTGCCTGGGTAGAACAACTGTGACTTGATAATTCTTCATATTAGCTCAAAGCTAAAATTGCTAATGAGGCAGGCGGGAAAATGAGCATTCTGCTGCTCCTGTGTTCCTACCAATAAAACACAAGGTTATTTCTTTGAAGAGAGAGTTCTTTTAACTCCCGTCTTGCTGTTTGTTGTCCCTGCGGGGATGGGTGACACCCGTGTGGATGGATGGATGGATGGATGGATAGATGGATGGGTGGATGGGTGGGTGCTGAGCGTTCCGCTGGAGGCTGGAGCGGGCTGCTCTCGAGGGTGGGTGCGTTTTCCCCTTAGTTTGGGTGAGAAAGGAATGGAGGGTTTGTGCTCTCTGGCTGATCGTTGAGGAAATAGGACTGACGTAGTTGGGGTTACCCGACTGTAAATCTCAGAGCTGGGGGGTGTGTGCTTATCTGCTGGTGGGGTCTGCTCAGCGGGGACACCCACAGCGAGGAGGGCCAGGAGGGGCACGAGGAGGGCCAGGAGGGGCTCGGCAGCGCTTTCTCCTGAGCTCTTTGCTGCCGGCAGCCTCTGTCCCAGCTCTATGACACAGCACCCTGCCTTGGAAATGGTCACCTGCCATCTTCATGTAAGGGGGAAATCTTTTGTTCTTTACTCTGTTCCATGTGTTCTGAGAGGCGTTTTATTACACTTGCAAAATCTAATTTATTTTATTTGAAGCTCAGGAAGGTTCTGTAGAGCGTGGTGAGGCTCGGCTGGCGTGCTCCTGCCCCTGGGTCCCCAAGGGCTGCGTGCGAGCGAGGGGGAGAGGGAGGAAGGAAGGGAGGAAAAGCTCCATCTGGTTTCATTCTGGTTTCTTCTCAAAGCACAAGCTCATCCTGTCCAATGTGTCTAACCGCATGTTGTCTTCTGGATGCTTCTAGACAGCAGCTGTTCCGGTTGGTCTTGGATACTCCCCTCATTTCATCCCCGTTGGCCGGTAGCAGGTACTCAGCTGGCAAGAGCCAGGGTAAGAGTCCTGTTTCTTGGCCAGTGGTAAAAGAAGAGATGCCAGTGATTGACAGTTTCTTGAAAAAGGAGAAAGTCTGCACCTCGACAAAGGCAGACGGCCTGGCAGGAACAGAGCAGAAGATTTTCAAAACTGAGGAACAGCATAACCTTTACGGCAGTTCTGCAGAGACTGATGGTAAAGACAGTGCAGTGGGATCACAAGAGAGTCCCGAGTCCACCCAAAGCCATGAGAAGCCCTCTACGTCGGTGGTAAAAAGAGTTGAGAAAGGTGAGATGCTCAATTTCTGTTTTTTTCCCATTCTCTCCCCCGAGTTGGTGAGGTCGTTGGCTGTATTTCTGGAGTCCCCGCAGTATGTGGCACCCGTCTCGTCTTTCTGCATCCTCCTGACCTGCCGTGGCACATTCCGCTGCTGCCCCTTGTACTGGGCTGGGCTTCAGTCAGGTTCCAGCTCTGGTGGGACAGCTTTGCTACCAGTGTCTTCTCCATGAGGAAGTGTGGGCTCATGCCAAGTAATTAAACGGAGTCCAGCGCTTATGGATTCCTTTGCCTTGAGTAACAGCTCTGAAAAACAATAGTTGCACAACAGGCTTACTCACTAACAAGTGAAGTCATTTTCTCTTCTCCTGCCCCTCGATGACTAGACAACATCCACGTTCATCTGCTCTCTGTCCTTAAGTAACCAGACGCAAGGGATTTTGTGATGTGTTTGTTATTTGACGGGTGCACCCACGATCAAAATGATCATGCTTTCAGTGCTGTTAATATTCCTATTCATACACTCTCCAGAGAAAAGTAATCTGCTTTATTTCTCTGTAATTCTACAGTGTTGAGATTAATTTATTTTGAAGCATGAAAATGCCTATTTGTACTAATCAACTACAGTATGATGACAGAATCCTCTTAGTTTTGACATGGGAGCAGCCATCCTATCGACCCAATTAAAAGCTGAAATTAATATAAAAAGACCAGGAGTACAAAACTGGTTCTTATTAGTTCATATTTATCTGCTCTTTTGATTAACAGTTTATTCAACTGGAACTCTGTTGTTCATATTTATTCATTAGCTGGGTACTCCTTAAAAATGTAATCTAGTCAGAAAAGTTGCCGTATGAAAATGGCATCAACTTAGCCAGAAGTTACGTTTCCTAGTTTTATGCCTCAGACTTGCTTACGTTAGTAATTTAAAACTCATATGAAATTTTACCACTCATTTATTCTTGAGCAGTTGAAATTTTCACTTGCTTACCATTTTATGGCCTTATTAAATCCTCGAACATGATTTACATTGAAATTATTTCCACAAATGCAAAGTAGTTGGTCAAACCATTTAAATGAAAGAATTGAAATGAGGCAATGCTGAAGTGGCTTTAGTAAGTGTTATTTGTGCCTGTGGTAAGAACTGAAATGTTAAAGACAACACCAGACTGCTCAGAACTAGTGTGTTACAGTCCTGTCCCAGCTTTTGGGGCTTTTTTTTCCCCTTTGGCTGGAGTCTGCTGTCACGGAGTCAGGAAGGGCAGAGCAGCATTACAAGCTCTCCATGTCACAGCGCTTTTCGTGGGTTGTTCTTTTTTGTTTTGTCTTCTAAATCAAAACCAACTTTCTTCATACTAATGGAGAGGGTGGCAGTTGTCGAATCGCTTTCTCGCACTCTTCATTTAAAGTTTGCCTTTTGGCGTTGACAGAACCTGATTGCTGCAGACAAGTATGTTCAGTCTGTGGTTTTTGACTGTCTCTACAGGTAATGTCTATGGGCGCTTCTTGAAAATATGATGCAGGAAGAGCTCTGAGTTGGGCAGGACCTTGCTAGGGGGTGTTTGTGAGGCTCTGAGCCCGTCACAAAATGTGGTTATCGGTATAAGCGATGGGTCTGGGTCCCACAGGTCCCCGTGAGGCTGGGGGAGCGCCTGGATTGTCAGTCCTGCTGAGAGCCATGGGCTGGGAATGTTACGGTCACAGGAATAAAGGTTGTGCTATACAGCTTTACCTTGATGAAGCAGCTTCCTTTATTTAGCAGTGAAATGCTGCAGAAGTGGAAGATATGCTTCTGTTTATATTAGCCTCAGGTTTCTGTGTAATATGTGCGTTAGTCCAGATTTTTATTAGAGATCTCGTTCCATCTGACTGGAAGATGAGAGTCATTCTGATATTCCATAGAGAGGGAACTAATTGTTCTGGAATAAAAATGAGAGTGAAAAATGAAGATTCTGGATAGATGTGTCAGGTCTCTTAAAAAAAAGAAATCTGCAATTCTGGATTTTCATTTTCTTCAATCAACAAGCAGTTTTTCAGATGCAAACTTCTGCCCTTTGCTGTAGCACACGTGAGTGAATTCCTTCTCCCTTGCTTGCAGTGGATTGCCCGGTGTGTGAGGTTGCCATTCCGGAGCAATACATAAACAAGCACCTGGACAGCTGCTTGAGCAGGGAGGAGAAGAAGGACAGCCTCAGGAGGTAAGGAACCAGAGCTGGTACCTGCATGTAGCCATCAGTCTGCAGGGCTGAACCCAGAGCCATCAGCTGATGGGTTTTAATGCAGGGGTTGTTTGATTCACTGAATTTCACTGAATTTTTTAGAGTTGAAGGGACCATAGGGATCATCCAGTCCAACTCCCCTGCTGAAGCAGGATTGCCCAGAGCACGTTAGAGCATGTTACTCAGGACAGCATCCAGGGAGGGCTTGAAAATCTCCAAAGAAGGGGACTCCACGACGTCCCTGGGCAGCCTGTTCCAGGGCTCTGGCACTCTCACTG
>JAOQGH010000003.1:15500981-15522528 GCA_025769975.1 Gallinago jamesoni | reverse complement strand
TGGGAGGTGTCCCTGCCCAGGGCAGGGGGTGGCACTGGGGGGGCTTTAAGGTCCCTTCCAACCCAAACCATTCTATGGTATTTCTCAAATTCATTTTCCCAGAAAGCTGAAAAATCTCCTAATTTAACTTCTGGGTTGCAGTTTTAATGGTTTTAAAACTTCACCAACCCATTGAGGTAGGACCTGGGTGGAAAAGCTGTGTTTCCTTGCTCTGAATGCCGTGCAGTTCCTTTTGAGTTCAGAGCACAGGTAGGCTTCATCCTGATGAGGAAGACTGTGTTTGCTGATGCGGTTCTGAAGCCTTTGCTGTAGACATTAAAATCCGAGCCGCAGTACGTGTTACGTGAGGAGTGTTTGCATCTTTTCCTAAAGAAAACAGACCAGACCTATTGCCTTCTGCGCTGTTGAATTTCCCGTTGTGGTAGAGGGAAGAAGTGCTCTGGCTTCCCAGAGCTGTTACTGGCGCATCCGCGATACCCCGCTGAAATGATTCTTTCAAGTACTTCTTACCCAGAAATGCCCTGTAAAAACCCAAGTCAGTATTTTTCATAGGAGTAGTAATTAAAAAAAAAAAAAAGTTTGTTTCATTTCCTTTGGCAGTTCTGCTCACAAAAGGAAGCCCATGTCTAAAGTTGTTTACAACTTGCTCTCTGATCGCGATCTGAGGAAGAAGCTGAAGGAACACGGTCTGTCCACCCAGGGGACCCGCCAGCAGCTCGTTAAAAGGCACCAGGAATTTGTGCACGTGTATAATGCTCAGTGTGATTCCCTAAACCCCAAATCAGGTAAGTTAGCAGTTCTAGGAGAGTTGTTACCATCATAAACTAGTTCTTGGGGTAGGGGATTGGCTTTAGTATCTGGGAAAACTGGAGCTGGAAGAATTTATCTTGTCTAAATCAAGATTAATCCAAAACTTAAGGAAATTGAAGGAAAACCAGAACCGTGTTGCTGTACTCTGGAAGTATCCAGCAAGGACGTGTTGAAATTCTTTGATACTTCCTGCTTTTCTGAGTTCTGCAAAATGTTCTGTCTTTTTTATTTGCATTTTAGTGAGTGCCTCCAAATGAGACTCTGAGGCTTTTAGTAGAAAAATTGGACATACCTGAGGTTCTTAATAAAGGAATGGATTATTAATTTATCTTTTGTTCTGAATTTGTTCTCTCCCTCCTAAACACTGAGGCTTTTATATTGTTATTGGATTTAATTTCAAAATTAGATTTCTTTTTGGAGATGATAGGTAAGGGTAGAATGAATTAATAAGAAAGTGTTAATGTTTTGCTGGATTTTCTATCTATTTAGGTGTTTGGAGGCAATAATTGAGCTCAGACTCGATATGGCATCGGTGAGCTGTATGGGCTAAGGAAGATGTGTTTTAGGCTCTAGACACAAGCGCAACACAAGCTGCCTTTAGGGAGCAGCCTGTTTGTGTGTGCTCAGGCTTGGCACCCCCGGGCTGGGGGAGGACAGCAGCACAGGAGGGGGTTGTGCTGCCGGGTTTCGGAGGCAGAGGGGCTGTTTTTCAAATTTTGAATAGTGTGTGGGAGCTGGGGGGAGAAGGGTCCCAGCTCATCTTGGTATAGTCTATTTTACACAAGATGAAAACGCGCCTCTTCTTTAAAGCTGTGTCATTTGTCACCTCTCCGTGCAGTTCTGCCAGTGGTACCAGTAACGGCACCGACACCGCGAGCGAGAGACGTCGGATTTATAGTGATACTATTTTTTTATTTGCTTAGAAGCTTAAGGCAAACAGTCCTTTTAGTGGAATTTCTAACAGGATGATGTCTGCTCTTACCCTCCCGGGAGCTGCAGATCTGTCAGTGTCCCGGAGACTCCGGTGCAACTGGTTTTGTGTTCTCTGTGCTGGTTTGGGGCTGGGGCTGCAGTGGGGTCAGTCCTACCTCGGCCGGGGCTGCCTCGGGGGCAGAGAGGTGAGAAATGCTCTTCCTCAGCTTTCACCTTTACAGTGAGTTCAGCCCTGAAGTACAAGTTGGCCATTTCTTCCCGAAGTTGTTAACAATTCTGAGTGGTTTGTGTGTATGGAAGGGCTCAGAAGCTGTTTGGACCAGATAAATTCTGGTCTGGCTGGGACGGGGCTGTCGGGAGAACCGCTTCTTGAGAAAGCGGCCAAGTTTAAACACAATAAAAACCAGTTTGTCAGTTATGACTTAACAAATCTGACAGTACAGGGGAGAATGTATTGCAGGTGAGTATTAAAAGCTCATACGTTAACTCCATGCATGTGTGGCTTTATATGTGATCAGACTGTTGGAAATGCTGAATATCCACAACTTCTACTGTGGCATTTCACAAATAAAGTATGTTTTTGGTGTTCAACTCCTTTATTAAACAGGCAGAACCACCAGACGATGCAGTGCTTTTTGCAAAACAAAGTCCGTCACTGAGGACTATAAATCTGAATTAAGCAGCCAAACGTTAGGCTCTTGCTTTTTGAAATCTTTATTTCACTTGCCGGCTCTGGGCTTGGATTGCGGGAGCAAGTGTATGAGAAAATAGCGCTGGTTGCAAACTCACTTTGCTTTTTCATTTTGCTCCTTTAACCATTTTAAGAACCTGTCTCAGAAGTGTCGTGGTGTGACCTCCCCAGCAGCTAGAACCACACGGCCCCTCGCTCCCCCCCTGCCCCACCAGCAGAAGGTGAAGTGCCCAAGTGATGTAGGTGCTTAGTTTGTGCCTCAGCGCTTCGGAAAAGAAATATAAATGCTTTCTGGGCTCTTGGGGTGCTTCTTCACGTGCTGCTGGTGATGGGGCAGCACCAAGTGTCTGTGCCCTCACCCGAGCCAGGTAAATGCGGTGTTTCAGAGGGTGTTAGGATGTACGTTTGCCTTATTTAGGGCACTAGCTAAACTTTTACTGAGCTCTGGCTTGGTACCTGTTTGTAAGGGATGAATTATTAATCTGCCCCCCTTGAGATGCAGACGTGCGTTTCGGTGGTAGCAGTGAGCCTCAGGTCACGACAGCATCGGGACAGCTCGGCTCCTGAGGAAGCAGGGCTGCCAAACTCCAGCATTTGGCTTGAACCAGCTTTGAACAGGTTTTATTCCTTCACAGCTCAATAAGGTTTTGCTGTCTGGCTGCTGTGCTGTCTAGAGAAAGCGTTTGTTTTGATAAATGCCCATAGCTACCCAGAAGCTCTGTGAAAATGATTAAGTGTAGAAGCAGATTGGTAAAAGTAAGTGTCAAAATAAACCCTGCGGGGTCCTGCATAGCTGTAGCTTTAGTTAAATGTTAACAAACGCAGTTATGTCTGTTTATACGCTTCTGAGGTGTCTGACTTAATTGTTGGAGTAGGTTGTAATTCATTTTTGGACTATGGGATTTGGCCACAAGCCTGGGGGCAACTCTGTGCTGCCTTGGAAGGCAGTCCTTGGGGGTAAAAATAAGAGAACCGGTGTCATCCTTTTATCTTCCATTTAAAGATATGTTATAAAATGAAAACTCTTTTTACAAAAGACATGTCTGTGCACCACAGAAACACTATTGTGTGGCAGAGAAGGGTTGGAAAAGGCTACATTTTCCCAGGAATTTAATACAAAGAAAATAAAGAGGAATGGTGTGGGAGGTGGCTGGGACTGGCTGCAGGCACACATACGGGGGCACCTTGGCCAAAGCCCCCACCTCCCGAGCCCGGGCACCGCTGTCAAACCCCAGTGTGTGGGTTCGCCTGGGAGTGTGAGCTGCTGCTGCTGGAGAGCTCGTGCTGGTTTGGCTCCCTGTGATTTAAACTCCTGGTCCTTTCATTCCGAGCTGTTACATCCCTTCCTTGTGTTTTCAAACAGTTGCAGAGGTCGTTAAAGAGCTGGAAAAGAATGAGAAGATTCGGGTTCAGCTTGAAATCAACAAAACTGGTGAAAATGTAAGTTGATGGTCTCTGTTCCCAGAGGGGGCTGGCTGGGAGAAACTGTGGAGTGGGTGCTGGATGTGTTTGCCTGTCACTTTATGATGGGAATTCCCAGGTTGCATGTTGGAATTCCATATACCATCTCATAATCAACACGATTTTCTCATCCTTTGCCATGGGCCGTTTTTCCTAACTGCTGATGTTTCTATGCCCAAACCGTTTAAGTAGGAGCATGTTTTTTTGATTGCAATAAAAATTCTTGAGAAATGTTCCCCTTGGTCATATTGGAGGATTTTGACCCTCCATGGCAGTGTGGGGAATATTTTCCTTCCTAGAATTCTCTAGGATTTAGCCAGCAAATTCCTTGCTTCCGTATCAGCAGCAGTGCCTGTTCCTTTCCCATGACATAGGATACTTTTGTGACTTTTGGAGCATGTTTGTTGCACAGCATTAGGAAATATTTTATGGTCCACACATGCTGGGTATTAAAAGGGGTGGCTTGGCTTAGCCCTGCTGACCTTGTGAAAGCAAAGCAAGGCACATATAGAGAGTCACAGAATCATCCAGGCTGGAAGGGACCTCTAAGATCACCCAGTCCAACCATCAGCCCACCACTGCCAATGTCACTATATCTACTTAATGTATATATTGCTGTCTGTGGGTGAGAGGGAAGGAGCTGGTGGGGTAAAAACACGCAGCTGATCCTTCTTCCAGTTTTAAGTCTCTAGTTTTAAAGTACACAGCTTTATCGTCCCTTTGTTTCTGTAAATAAACATTTGTGTGATTTCTGCAGAGCTTGACCTTCACAAAGGACCAGACAGAGGAAGAAATAGATGAGATCCACGCAGATTATCGTAAGTAACACAGCTACTGGGTTTCCCGTTACTCAGGATATTCCCTCCTCCCCAACACTCTCAGTGATCGGGCACTGGCTTTATTTACAACGTGCCTGGGGTCTGGCTGGTGGTTGCTCTTCCCAAGTCCTCTAACTCATCCTCTAGCAGACAATTTTATATAAATGTACTCTTTCTGTACCTCCTTCTTCTAGCTTTGCTGTCCAGTGCAGAGTGCCGTTAACTAACAAGCAATGTAGCCACAGCAGTTTAATATGACATTTCTAAAACACTTTATGGCTGCAGGTGTCCTCAACCATATAATTTTGCACTTTTACAGTTGTCAAAGTCACCCTTACTGCTAAAATGTATGTTTTAAGTGAGCCAAAAATGCTTTTTCCGTATTTTATTTGTATACAGTGACTCTCAAGTCCTTTGGGGTTTCACAGTGCTCCTTCCATTTGCTCCCTTTCTCCCTGCCCCGCTCGCACAGCCCTGCCTCCTCCTCCTCCATCCCTTTCTGCTTCCCCTCCTGTCCAGCCCTGTGAGTTCGAGGTGATCTCTTAAAAAGAACACTCTGCTCCTTTGGGTGTCCTCTCCCCCTCCAGCCTGTGCAGGCAACTGGGTTTCAGTGCAATCTGGGTGGGTTTTTTTCTGGGTTCGTTGTTGCTGTTTGTTTCATTTTTTTACTCTGAGTCCCCTCTGGTTGTGCAGGAGACCCGAGCCTCTGGTGGGCATTAAACCTGCTTCTGCCCCGGCAGAATAACTCCATTTTTTGGGGGGAAAGCGTAACTGGAATAAATATTTAAGGGAAGAAGAGACAAAAAATAAGAGAAGTATCACAGCGAGAGCTATAGCTCAATGATACAGTTTTGCGGTGGGTGTTTTGTTGATGAATTGGGGAAGAGTAGTTTTTTGTTTGCTTGTTTGTTTTTTTTCCAACAGAGAACAGATTCCTGCTTTTCCCTGGGAAAGCATAGATAAACTGTATTTCTCCTTATTGTGTGCTTAAACTTGAGAGCAGTGTTTTCTCTCTCCATGGACCCATCTTTATGGTGGGTTTAGCAGCAGACCCTGTGAGAGTTAAAGTTCGCAGGACTTGTGTCCTGTGGTGGTCATTTAGCAGAGCAATAGCTAATGCAGGCTGATTTTCACAGGTGATTTCCTGACCCTTCCTGTGTGTCTGTACACACGAAGCATTACTTCGGGCTCCCTAGTGGTGTTTTATTATTCCCAAATTCTTTCCCGGTGTTCCCCTCACTTCTCCTGACCTGCTCTGCTCGCACGTGGCCGTGAGAGTCCGTGGAGCTGCCTCAGCCCCAGCGGAGCAGAGCAACGCGGGGACGGCTTGTTCTGATGAGACTTCAGGGTGTATTTACATCTGCAAAATGCTCCTATTTCCCGTCTTTCCTTGCCTTCCTTCAAGCATATAAATTATTCCATAATGCAGCTAGATTTAGCCTTGTTGATTTTAGTTGGGTTTCTGTGACGGCTAAATAAGGGCCTAAATCTTTAGCAATTTTTTCCCTTGTTTTTTGTTGCTGTTTCTGAGGATGTATTTTTTTTTTTTTAAGTGTACATGCACAGCTTGTGGTTTTGGGTCTGAAGCATTCTCCTCTGATTCCAACCAATTGGTTAATAATTATTCTCTTGCCACGCAGAAATCTCTAGCAATACAATGCAGGAGAAAAAAAGAAGTAAAATACTTTAATGAGCATTAATCCCAAATTGGCTATTTCCCCCCTCCCTGAGGCTTTAGCAGCCCTGTGGGACGTACCCCAGCTGCGGGGGCTGGCACTTGGCTCGGTGCGGGGGGTTGAGCAGCAGCGGTCGAGGAAGGAGCCCGAATTCACCCTGATTCGCCCAAATTCCCTGGGCAGCCGGGTCCCCGCTCGTGTTTGTGTCCCAGCCCCGTGTGACTGTTCCTGTAACAAACCCACCAGCGCGTCCTGTCCCCCGCTGCTGGCACCTCCTGCCCCCCTTGGCTGTCCTGCCGCTGCCGCACAGCGGACCACGCACCCTGCAACGTGCCAGCTGAACTTTACAAACCCGGGTGTTTCATTGACTTTATGTTGTTAAAAGGGCATGCTTTCAAAATTATCAAGCCCCCCCCCCATGAATAAATTAGCCTCAGGCAGCTCAACTGAACCTTTAAAATTCAAAAAATTAAAAAAAAAAAGAGGCAATAGAAAAATATCTTAACGGGAACATATGGTTTTAAAACTGATAAAAAGCAATGAGCAAAGAGGTAAATGGTAACTTGTGTCAGCAAATTATTTCTCATAAAAGCGATAGGGGAAAATCATGAGCATGAAAAAAAGAATTATAGATTAAATTTAGAGGACAGTTAGAGATTAAAAGAACTTTTATCAAATACCTTCTTTTCACTGTAGCACAGATGGACTTTAAAAAGCTTTATTATACAATGAAAGAATTTTTTTTTCCTTTTAATGTACAACATTTGCCCCCTAGGTCCCTAATTCATAGCTGAGTTAATGAATTAATTAACTCTGGCATAAGTTCCAAATAAAAACCTGACCATATGCTTTCTGTTCTGTATTTCATATGAAGCACACAACACACTGGGGCTACATAAGAGCCCTGTTGAAATGCAAGATAAAGCAGCTGTAATAAAACTTTTTTTTTTTTTCCCCCCAGTTCTTACCATCTTTACAATTCCTCATAATCTTGGTAAATTGATAATTACACTCCTGGTATTTTTTTTTTCTTTCTTGCTTTTGGTGTGAAGTGTTTTGGAAAGCCCAAGGGATATTTTGGCTGGGTGATGTGCTGGCTGGGAGCTCTGCTGGAGCAGCCTGTGCCCGGGAGCTGCAACTAGACACAGTCACCTGCACGGGCTCCTGCTGCTCCTCGGGAGCCCGGTGACACCCGCAGCCCCGTGTCAGCCGCCTCCGGCTTTTTTCATGGCCAGGCCTTTCCTTCAAGAGTTAAAAAGATCTACAGGAAAAGAAATACATCTGTTCAAAAAAAAAATTATGTCACTGCTTCTTTTTATAAATCTTTTAATTTGCAATATTATTCAGAGGCTCAGTGATTTACGTTTTGTGTTTTAAATACCTGTAATTATATCTGGGGTTGTTTTATCACCGAGGTGTTGGGGTTTTGTGGAAGGCCATACGTGCTCCCAGTGCAGTGATTTGCGGGGGGTGTGAACAGCGCCTGCCTCTGCCACCACCTTTCTTTTTTTCACTTGAAAAGCCTTGGAGTGACGCCATGAAACAAACCCACAAAAACTAGTAATACTGGAGGAACTGAAGCCCCAGAGGCGTTGCGCCCTGCGTGTGTGGTGGCACAAACACTGGCAGTGGGGACAAGAACGTGCTTTTTATTAAAGGAGTTGTTGACCTTCTGTGTGGTTCAAGGGGCACAGGGAGAGGGGGTGGGTTTAAATCCCTTTCCTTCTGCGGGGCAGAGCTTGGTAGGATTTTTCTCTTGGATTTTTCCCCCTCCTGCCACTGTAGATCCTTGATTTAAATGCACCGTGCCCTCTGCAAGGGTGTCCCCTCCTCCCTGCCCCCTGCAAGGGTGTCCCCTCCTCGGGGTGCTGGACCACCCCGTGCCCGGGTACCGGGAGCCCCTGGTGGGACGCAGAGGCCAAGGGGTGCCGTGGGAAGGTGTGTGGGAAGGTGTCGTGGTCCAGGAGGGAGTCAGGGCTGTTTGTGGGGGAGCCCGGACCAGGAGGGATGGGGATGTGGGGAGCAGGAGATGGAGAGAGCACGGGGCGATGGGGAGAGGGGGCTGTTCCTGCCTCTCCCCTCTCCTCACCCCGTGGTGAGGAGACTGGTTGGAAAAAAAGACAACAAAAGCTAAGGAACAAAGCAGAGAAGCAGTGAGGGAGTTCTTTGCTTTGGCCGGGCTGGGAGTTGATGCCTAAGCCCCCAAATCAGCAGGCGTGTGCTCTGCTGGCGGCAGTCAGACCCTGCTGTGTGCACACCCTGGGGCCAGGGGCTGCCGGCCGGGCTGGGGACAGCTCTGCGGGGCCAGTGGGCTGGGTGCCGGGTGGTCCAGGTTGCCCATCGCTAGCGCTCGGCTCTCTTTTGTCCTGAGGGTCTCCGTTTGCTTTTCTGCCCATCCTCTGCCAGGGTTTACCTCAGGCTGTTCTCCGCGTGTCTCCTGGCAGCGTGTGGCTCTGGCCGAGCAGGGACGTCACATATTCGGTCCTGTGGGGGCAAAGGGAGAAGAAAGACTGTGTGTGACACAGGGTGTGTTCCTGTACCGCACACACACGTCGGCTTTGCTGAAGGTCCTTCCACGTGGAGGAGGTCCCCTGGTGCTGCCCTCGCTGCGGCACGTCGCGGGGCTGAGGGGCTCTCGGGAGGCACCAGCTCTTTGTTTCAGCAGAAGCCGGTGTGTTCCGTAGGGAAAACACTGTGTTCCCGCCGTGCCCAGCCAGGGTTCGGGAATCCCTTCGTCTGTCTGAGGAGAGCGGGTATTTTCCCAGCCTCCGAGTAGAGGATTTGAAGTATTTATGCTCTATTTGAAGTGTATCTGATTAAAAGCCAGCATAGCTCTGCGTGAATACCAGAGGATTGCTTGAACCAGAGCGATGGGAAGTCTGAGAGCGTGCCAGAGGTGGTTAGAGGACCTGAATCAAATGGGGTCAGAAGTGTGACACAAAGGCTTGTGACGTTGCTTCAGTGCAGAAACAGGGGAAAAACCCAAGGCAATTTAAAGCAATTTGCAGAGTAGTGTGAGATTTCACTGTCTCTCGCGGAGCTCCTTGCAGGGGCGCTGAGAGCTGAAGCCTCTGTCCCAGAGCATCCCCCGGGTGCCCCCTGGGCTGTGGGGCTGTGACTGTGGTGTTAAATGTTGTCACAGTGGTAATGGCAATGCTTAACGAGTTGAGGAAAGAAAACATGCAGACAATATAAAGGAGAAACACACACAGTTCTTCTGTGCCAAAGTTAGGTTTTCAGTTCCTGGCTACTGGGCAACTCTGGAAAAGCACAGACGTGGGCTTGGATCATTTATAGAACACGGAATATGTTGCAGTGAAGAGTTAGCTTTTGTTTGCTGTAACAAAAGTATTTTTAATTCAGCATTTTGTGTTTATTTCTGTTCCCATCCTTTCCCCTTTCCATGACAAACCTTCGGTCCGTGGTGGCACTCTGTAACACACTCCTACATTGCAGGGAACAAACACAGAAGCGAATTTCAGTTTTTGGTGGATCAAGTAAGTAATCGGTGGAAGAAGAGTGGTAAGAGGAGAACAGACAGTGCTCAGACCAAGGAAGACGACGCTGTCAAGGAGTCACTGGCAGCCACAGGTTAGTGATTGTTTAACGCCGTGCCCCTCTTCATCCTCACCAATGAGTGGGGTTCCCAAAGAAACCTTCTTTCCTCCCATTGATCTTCTCCTACAGCTCTTCAGGGAAAACAGGCATAAAAATCAAACACATCCTAAAAAGATTGACTGCCATTGATTTTAGTGTGATACATAAGCACAACCCATAATAAATACGTGATTTGTTTGATTTTAGTGCAATTGTGTAGAAACGTGCTTGATTGAGGTGTGTATTTTAATGAGCTGGTTGAAATGGGACCTTAGGTTCCAGTCCAGCTCTGCTGAATTTGCTGAAATGAGTGTGATCAGGGGGATTGTTTGCTGGGTTTCAGCTTTTCTGCATTATGAATATTCCAGGGAGCCGGTGATTGGGAACTGCGGAACGTCCGAGTGGATTGGAACAAGTGTTTATTTGTCCTGAGGTTGAAGCAATAAAATACTTGGGTTTCTTTAGGACTGTTTATACAGTACGTTGCCTCTCTTTTTAACTCGCTTCATTTTGTGTTTATAACTTCTCACAGAGAGAGGGGGAATGCACAACGGCAGTTACTCAGTTGGTTATGGGCTGGGAGCAGCATCCAGCAGATGGTTTCATCCCGACGGACCCGCGTGTGCTGCTGGCCCTGCAGGCTCTGCAGCCGGGTTTGGTCTGTTACTGCCTGCTTTGGCAGTGTAGGGATGGCTCGGAGTGTGATTTGGAGGAGCATCCCTCAATCTAATGAAACTTGTGCAGTTTTAATCTATTCAATGTACTGAATTTTGGAGAGAATTCCATTGACCAGAGTTGAATGCGCCGTTGTCTGTATCCTTACGAAAACAGGGCAGTTTAGTTTGTATCAGCTCTCACAAACCCCTGCTCCTTCTCACCTGAACAGAATTAATCTTTGGCTGTCTCCTCGAGCAGAGCCCTCCAGGATAAAAATAAATGAAAATACCAATATAATAGTGTGAATTTTATCCTTATCATTTCGTGCAGACCTTGGTGCAGCGCATAATCCTTTCCGTGTGAAGGGTAAAAATTAGGGAATCTCAAGGATAAAGTTTATCTTGTTTGATGTAATTTACAGCGATGTTTCTCTTCTGTAGCCGAGACAGAAGCAATGGGTTATTAGACTTTGAAGAATTAATTTCTAACGATGCTCCCTGGGGAGGTCAGGTACTGGGACTTACTGGGGCTCTGTGGGAGCTTTGTGCCCCCAACTGCAGGCTCTGGGAACCTGAAGTAGAGTTTTCCCAAAAGAGTGCTCGGGTAGAACATAACTTCCCCCAGGTGTCTGAGCCTGGGAGGGGGGACTGAGGGACAGGGTACCCCCTCCCTGGCTGTCCCCAACCTGCACCCTGCTCATCACGCTTGGTGCGCGCTCAGAGACCGATCATCTTTGAAATTCCAGTTTCTGGTTTAATATCAACCTTCTGCTGCACCTGATTGACCGATTGAAGGGACAAACCCCTAAAGCCTGTTTCCTCAGTGTCCCTTGTTAGCAGCAGTCACCAGTTCATTAAGCTGATGGCAGTAGGGGAAGGAGGCAGACCAGCAGGGTGTGAGGAGCCCCGTGAAAGCATTGCTGCTGAGAAGAGCAAAGGCTTGTCTGCATTCCTTACAGCTTTGTGCGGCTTCTCACGGCAGCAGGGGCATTGTACAGAGTTAAAATGTACTTTTTTGAAGAAAAACTATGACAAACCTTTGTATCTCCCATTGCCCTCTACTGGAGTGTTGCTTGGTGTTACTTAAACCTCTCTGAAAATCTCACTCTGGTTTTGGTGATGTTTTAATCATTTACATCATCTTGTTTTGCATCTTTAAACTTAAAACGCTCTGTTTCCAGTCTTTATATTTTTATGACTTTTAAACATAGGTTTTTGTTTTGCCTAAAGGGAAGCACCGTAAGAATGGGATAAATGTTTGTGATACACCTCCTCTGGGTTGTGTTATTGCACGGGACCTGTGCTATTTTTAACCTATGAATTTCAGTCCGGTGTCAGTGGTGGCAGCTGGCTCGCTGTGATCTGCTGCCCGTTCTCAACAGGCAGACACACGCTCACAGTATTTAATTATGCACTTTAGCAGAAGAGAAAGGGCAAATTGTAACCAAATTTGAAGATTGTGTAGCTCTTCTGTGCTCTAATTACGGTTCTGTTTGGGCATTTCTGTGCAGCTCCTTTCTGCGGGGGTGGAAGGGTCAGTGCCTGGATATGAGTGGATCTGGCTCATGGGGTGGCCATGGCACTTCTCACCACAGCCCCCAGGAGGGTTGTTACCCTCGGTTGGGTTCTAGAGACCCGTCCAACTTTCCAGTTAAATATCTCAGTGGAAAATATCAGTGGATATGGCATGAGAGCAGTTTATCTTTACATACCATACTTCCTAGTCTGTGTTTGCTTTTTCTCTAGAGGTAGAAAGTATCTTTTCAGAGGACAGTTCATCTTTTTACAGATAAAAGCATTTGACACTAAAATAATGGAACGGTTTTACAACCTGTGTTTGATATGTGTTGACTAGAAAGGATTTTTGCCATTAAAAAAATGGAAATGTCAGTTATCTAGATTGACATTGTCTTTCTTAGATGCCTAAGGAAATAAATCACAACGCTTCTCTTATTGAAAACAAACCTATGAACTCCATCTGTAAAACTTTAAAGCTCTGGAGCTGTCTCTGGCAGTGGCTGAAGTGAATGGGTGGCAGGAAGCGGAGAACGGAGCTGTCTCACTGAGAGTTTGCTCGTTTCTGAAATAAAGTCGCAGCTCATGAAAAGTGACAAATATCCTTTCCCTTTATCTCTCCGTGTTTGTGTTTGAAGCTCATAACAATCGGTCTCTGGTTCTTAGAGGACGGAGGGTTTTTTCACTGCAGGAAAAGAAATGAAACCTTTGAAACTGAGAGTTCAGGGAAGCAAATAAGTGGGAACGTGCTGTTGTTTTTTAAATATTTTAGAACTTTATTCTTAAAATCTGTCTCTAAGCTGCAAAAACTTAAACAATCATATTTTACTTAGTCATTGTTGCTAATCTCTGCCTTTCTTCTTGGTAGAGCATACGGAAGAGCATCCCACAGCCCTGGGAAAGGCCCGGGCTCCCCAGCCAGGAATGCCTGAGGGCAGGAGGAGGGAATCTTGTTCCTCGGAGGAGGAAGGGCAGAGACCGGCCTCTCCTGCCATCTCCCTGTCGTCTGGGTCAACAAGCAGGTCAGTGAGGAAGAATCTCTTCTCCTGGGAAAAACTTCCCACTAACCTTGAACAATATATATCTAAATCTATTTATCTCCTACTCCATGGGGTGGGTCCCCATTCATTCTCCATGTCTCTGCCTGTTCAGTTGCTCGAGGGATGGAGCTGAAATACATTTAGCATTCACTGAATAGTTTTGTAATGGCTCAATAGAAGGGTGATAGTGTAATTCCTCGTTTTAAATCATCTTTTGATACAGAAACAGTGAGTGGAATGTCTGTGGAACCAGGGGAACGTCTGGTGTTCCTTTTCCACTCCATTATCTTCCCTGCTCTTTGAGGCTTTATTTAGAGAGGTCCAAAAACTGATACAACCTAAGTCTGGTAATAGCTCTTTAAGTTAAGTATTGCTGTAAGAAATAGTGTTTAAATGGCCCATTATTTTCAGTCAGTGGTAGAATCCACTGAACCTTGAAGTCCTGACAGCCATTCACTTCTCTTTCTTCAGGCATTTAGTTTTACTTCCTCAAATTGCTTATTTGGTTTCAGAAAATGGAGGATCAAGGAACACTTTATAAATAATGTAAAATTCTATGCTTTTGATAGTTCAGCGATAATTTTATTGGAAAGAGACTCAGCTATTATTGCTGCTAAGATCTATCTCATTTTTGAAGGTAGCACTGTATCTGTTCAAGGTATTTACTTCGTGACTCAGAATCTGCTGTTCTACTAGTGAGCCATTGCCAAAGATGTCGAGGATGAATACTTAAATAAATATCCTGCTGCAGTACTGATTGCTGTGGCCCCAGTTGCTGCAGGAAAGGAGAAAAAGCCATTGAAAACAAATACTGAATAACTGTCTTTGCTATGTGCCTCAAAGCGAGAGAGTGAATCTTGATGATAATCTTGCTGTCCTGTTGGTAACAGAAGATGAGAGGAGAGACCTCCCTTGCAGGTCTGTGTTACTGGAAAGAAAAGGGCTTCCCATATGTAGAAGCGGGAGATAATCAGAGGAAGGAGCTGGAGGTCAGGGAGCAGAGCAAGGAGTAACAGTTCTTTATTTCCCACCCATGACACCCATAGGATGTGCCTCTTCCTCCTTGTTCTGCAAATGTTAAGAATAATATAGTGGTTGGCTTTGTCATTGTTTATTAAGTGAACAATTTAGTTGTTGAAAAGTTTAACAGAAACAATTTTTTCTAAATTAATTTTGGCTCCCAAAGAGTATTATGAAGTCAGCGTGGGCATTAAGGCTGTTTCCTTTCATGGAGGTAGGTATTGAAGGGTGAATGAAAGCCTGGGAAGAGGTAGGAAAGAGGAAATAAAGTTGGGGCGTTAGAGAGCATCAAATGTTGAATGTCTTTGTTTCCACAGGATCAGGCTTTGCTGCCCGTTTCCAGGTACTTGCACTAAAGGGGCGTGTAGGGTAAATATTTGTCTGCAAGCAGCAATGTGCTTACAGAGTGGCTTTGACACCCTTGGCAGCGTGGGGGGGCCTGGCTGAGCGGCACTGCCCTGGGGGTCCCAGCCAGCCCTCCTGGTTTTACCACTGAGCCCTTTCCGAGGGGGATCAGGAGCCCAGCCCTGAGCTGGAGGGGGGGATGCACCTCCTGAAAGGCTCTTGCAGCTTGCACTGCTCCTGGGGGGGCGAGCATCTCTTCTTGGAGCTGCTCCACCGGGATCTGTACTGGGATGGACTGGGCCAGGGACAACAGCTCTTCAGCACTCACGTAAAAGGGAAGAAACCGGCCCTGGGGCTTTGTTCCAGAGACTGGTTTTACGTGCCTGAAGCCTCAGCGTTCCAGCCTGCAGCTTGGCCATGGCTGCTCCGCTGCTGGCAGGCAGCGCTGGGGACACGTGTGGCAGCAGGGACCTGTCGTCATCGCTTTGTGTGGCAGAGACAAGCAGGATCCCTGGGGCAGGACCCCCCGGCAGACCCCCCTGGGGCAGGATCTCCCCCAGGGCAGGATCCCTGGCGGATTCCCCCAAGGCTAAGGCAAGGCCAGTGCCCTTAGGTTTGGGCACGATGTCCCGTTTGCCAGGGCTGGGGATGATGGATGGATGCATGGATGGATGGATGGATGATGGATGGATGGAGCTGCTTCGTTCTCCCCGTGCCTGCTGTTGCCGTTGCCCGAGAGCTCTGATTGTTATTTTAGTTCCAAAAATAAATGCCTCCAGTTTGGCTCCTCATCCAGAATTCAAATGAGGTGTTCCTGTTCTTCCCGATTTTACTTACTTTATTTTTTTGATTGTAAATTAACCTGTTGGCATTAAGGACCTTGGAAAATTTGGAATTTTAATCTTGCAGAGTGAGTTCTTGGGAGGCAGAAAGGGCTTGTATTAGCTCATCCAAGGTATCATTAAATCTCTGTTTTGCTGCCAGTTTGGTGTGTGAGTGATGTTAGGAGTCATTCTCCCCACGGCCTCTAACATCAAAGTTAAACTTTTATTCTTTACCTTTTTCTGTCTGCAGGGTTTGTCTTCAGAGTCTGGCTGAAAGTGTGTCCAAGGGGCCGTGGGGAGGTTTGCTATGGGGGGTGTCAGTGTGTGGCAGTCACTGAGGACCCAAACGGGCTTTCATGGACTACGTTGGTGGGTTTTGTAGGAGAGCGTGTGTTTGTTTGCACTAGGTCTGGCCCCAGGCGAGTTGTTTATTCCTTCTTTTTATGCATTGACTCTGTCCAATGCAATATTTCCACAGACTCCTTGAATCAAACCCAGGCTGTCTCAGCTGCGCAGAGCAGAGGGGGTGCAGCACAGGGAGTTGGGCCCCCTTTTGTAAAACCCCGTGTTTAATAGCTCCCTGTGATTTACTCTTAAACTCGGCTCCCGTGGAACAGGAGCAGATGCCTGGAGCCTGCACAGAGCTGGTTTTCCAGAATCTCTCTGGAGTTTCTCTTTGATTTGTGCATGTCCCCTGCTATGTGTGTGTGGTGTCTTTTTTATTTACATCTATTTAAATATAGGGCAGTTTGCTTAACCTTAGAAGCCTAGCTGCTGCCCTGGTCAAGAGGTTCAACAAAGTGCTGGGGTTTTTGGCTTCTGTTTTGTTTTTTTTTTCTCCCCGTGTTATATTGTATATTTTACCCAAGTGGTTGGCAGTTGGGCTCGGGAGGGTGCCTTTGGGCATCCCACGCTGTAGATTCTCATCCTCTACAGCCAAACCCCCTGTTGGTGTGACCCTGCTCGAAAAGAGGTGGAAACAGGAGCGAGAGCAGAGGGAAGGCTCCGCTCGGGTGACACCTGATGTCTCGGGATGTCCCGCTGGTCTCACCGCAGTCTTCCTCCTGCCACGCTCTGCTTTGCTGTTTTCTGGGAAACAAAACAAAGGTTACAGGGGTCACCCCCTTCCCAAATGCTGAGGAAGAAGAATTAAATGTGCTTTTCGTCTTCACGGCTCCCGTTGCTGACGGGTGCTGGGGCACAGCAGCAGTGCAATCCTGGTGTAACTGGTGCAATGCCCGTGTTTGGCCGTGTCCCTCCGGCAGGTCCTGCTGTGCCCAGGGCTGGGGCCAGCTCCTGCGCCCCCCCCCGGCGTGCACATTCCTGCCGTAACCCAACCGGACCCGAATTCGGCACTGTAGGAGGGAGGTGTAGTCGTATGAACGTGAAATAGCGAGGTGTTTTGTCACCCCCTGGTTACCTTGGGGTTAATGTTTTGTTAACAGTAGTGAAACAAATATAGCACAAATCAAAAAAAGAGTGATTTAGGTTTTGAGTGTTTGAGTAGCATTGTGCCATTGTACCGAGCAGTGATTTTCTGAGGCTTGTATTTTATTTCTGATAATAAGAGGATATCCTTTGACCAGGGTAAATGTTTTTCACATTGAAATGTCAAAACTTGAAATATACTTGGAAGCTCAAATCTGAGTGCTGTGTTTTTATGAAGAGGGCAGTTCTAGATGGATGGCTCATGTGTGATGGCTTAAAAGAAAATGAGGATTTTGAGCAGCATATAGAATACAACAAAGCAATCTTGAAATCAGGGGGTTGAAATGTTTGCTCCATAAAAAGATGCTGCAAATAAATTAATGATTCTTGTGTTTTGCCTTCATAAGACCTTCTGTCTTTTGTCAATCTCATATCAATATCTCCTAAGGGAGCAGTTGGTCAATATCAGAAATTAATATATTGTACAACAATCACTGATCTACTGATGTTATTCAAAAGTTGATGATTGAGAAGGTAAAAATTTTACACCTGCTGGAAAAAAAGATAGAAGCCTGGAGTGTCCAGCGCTGACCCTGGTGGGTTGGTGTCTTCATAAATTGATGATCCCTCCAAGAAAGCAAAATGTGCGTACCAAATAGACACGCAACCAGAGCTGTGACTGACTGCTAAAGGATCATTTGTCAAAGCTATGAAGTCATGAATAAAGCTTTCACAGAACTTTAATGCTCCATATAAATAGCCCCACTGCATTCTTTTGCTTTCTGGGACTGAGGCCAAATTTTATGCAACTACTTAAACAATAGGAAAATTAGAAATGAAACTAGGCGGGACGATGATAAACGTCGTTATGAACTATGTTGGAGAAACATTCTATTAAAAGTATTTTATGTAATGGGGATAACATTCTGGGTTTTGGACAAAATATTTCTCTTTAAAACTTTGGGTTAGAAGAAAGCGTCAGCTCTTGGTGACCAGAGCGAGAGACCCGCCAGAGCAGACAGTATGTGGGGTTGGCCTCGTCTGAGGTACCCAGGTGTGCACGAAACACGGTGACTTCATTTTCTGATCCTGCTGGAGAAGCGCTACCTCCGCAGCTTGGGTAAATCTCTGCCGCTGGAACGGAGGGAGCGGTGGCATCTGCCGGGGAAGAGTCCTGCCCAAGGAAGGGGCCTCATCTCAGGGAGTGGGGCTTTTTGGCATTCGGTTCAGTAGTTACCGACCAGGATCTACCCTCTGGCTTTAGCCGGTCACTTGCTCCTGGATTTATGTGCTTTGCAGAATTTGGGCTGGAGAAGGGGTGGAAATAGGGAGCTGTGTCTCAGCTGCGTGGGGCTGCCTGGGTGGCAGTGATTCTCGAGACCTCGCAGGAGCCACCAGTTTTTCCAAGGCCATGGACAGGATGGAGTGCCTGGAAAAGCTGTGTGAGCTTAAGGAAAGCCTTGTCCTGGTCCCTGGCCGCGTGGGGAACTGTATGAAAACGTGTTGATCGGAGGAATAACTGCTGCCTTCAGTACATTTTTTGACTTAATAAATCTTGAGCTGCATTGGCTCAGAGATGATGTATATTACAGTGTTAAATAGGAGTGTTTCATCTCTGATTTTTGGCCTCAAATATGGGTTCACTATGGAACTGGATGATGATACTTCTCTGCTATGTTGTTGATTCATACCTTTCTTCCAAAAGCTGAGAGCCGTAACAAATGGCCAAGAGCTGAGGCGCGGTGCAGAGAGCCCCAGAGAAGTAATTTCACACAGAAGCAGCTGATGACCCCAGATGTGGGTGGGGGACAGTGAATATCCATGGCCCATATCCAGGAGGACACCGATCTGTGCTCTACGCCATGGGGCTGGGACACCCTTGAGCCCTGGACACAGAGGTGAGGGTTCCCCAGAGCTCTCCAGTGCTTCACTCTGGGCGTCCCGGCTCTTGCAGACTCCTGAGCAAGCAGTTAAGATTGATCCAAGACATCTTTCCCTTTTCTGAAGGAGCACCTCAAAGGCATGTTCCCGAGCAGCAGAGGAGCCCACTGAAAGCCAAGAAGGCCTGGAGAGAGTCAGGAAAACCAGTGAAAGAGTGGAAGCTGACCATTGGAAGAGTGGAAGCTGTGTAAGGGTCAGCACAGAGGAGAGCCCTCCGTGGGCCGTCCCGGGGGAGGTCTGAGGCCGACAAACCTGCTGTCCTCCAAAGCCGGGGAGACAAGGCCATGCCTGGGGGTGCCGGGATCCGTGGTGTGAAGAGCAGGGCCTGTTGTGGTGAGCAGCTAACGATGGAGTCACGCAGGGCTTGGGGCACCCCAGCAGCTGGCTCCGGCTGCTTCTCCCCGGCGGGTCAGGGTGGGAGCAGGCCCCCACAGTGGAGACGACCCTCGCCCCCTGCCCTGGGCTGTCCCCTTCCAGCAGCAGTGGTGACACCAGGCTCCCCCTGCCGCGCTGGAGGAGGGAGGCTCGGCGTGTCCCAGAGCGTGGTACAGAGCACGGCAGGACGGGCAGCCTGACCGACACCGGCTCTTCACCACCCAGCCAAGGAGGAACTTCATCTGCCTTAAAATAAACAAATGACAAGAGATGTTTGCTTCTTTCATTTTTAGGACGAGACATGTTACTCACACTTGCATCAGCTTTTTTTTTCTTGCTATTTTAAGGTAATGTGTTTATCTTAAAAAAAAAAAAAGTCTGGAGGGGAGTCAAAGCCAAGTGATGGTCAAGAAAGGAATAATTGACTCTTGTCTGACTGTCTGTGGGTGCCCAGAAGAAAGGAATCCTGCGGAAGAGTTGGGGAATGGCTGGAGTCACTGGGGCTGCACCTTCCTCATCCCGGAGACGTGACCCATGCCGGGCAAGGATACCTCCTCCCACCCCACCACCTCCTTCCACCCCACCACCTCCTTCCACCCCACCACCTCCTCCCTCAGTCCCTGGCAGCTCCCTTTCAGAGCCTTAATGGTTTTGCTGCAGACACTTGCCCGTCTGGAACCGAGATGTAAAGTCTTAGGACAGAGTAATGACCTTTATTAAAGAGAAGGACAGAAAACCTCTGGTGGGAAATTGCCTTGGATTTGGAGTCTGGATAACGCGCAAAGTGGTGGTTTGCTGTGTCTGATCCCACTGTTGGTAGATACCTGTGGGGTACTGAAAAGGCACAAAATACTGAAGAAATGAACAAAACTGTTCTCAATTCTATAATTTCCTTACTTCCCCGGGCTAAGATTTAGAGAAACAACATAGATATATAATGAGGTAGCTGTTTCTTTTTTTGTCTTAATTCATTGTCATCCATTTAAGTGAATTCATCCAATGATAAGAAGAACTTAGGAGATTTCTTCAGGGGAAGAAAAAAAAGCATTATTTTAAAATATGAATTCCTTTGGTGGTCAAAATCTCTTTTCCTTAGTTGAAAAGTTTTTTGATAGTTGTTTTTCAACTCATATTCAAGGATGCAAGGCATATTCAAGGAGGGTTTTTTTTTAATTTGCAAACAGATTTTTTTTTTTTTTCCCCTGCACGTGGAATAATTGCGTATAATTACTTCAATT
The DNA here is from genome assembly GCA_025769975.1 of Gallinago jamesoni. Lineage (NCBI taxonomy): Eukaryota > Metazoa > Chordata > Aves > Charadriiformes > Scolopacidae > Gallinago > Gallinago jamesoni. Next base: position 15,502,160 of record JAOQGH010000003.1, on the reverse strand, counting down.
GAAAATCAAGCAGCTTCTCAGTCTTTGTGAAATAAATTGATGTTTAGGAGGCACTGGATGCGGGGAACCATTTTGTTGAGAGTCGGTGGCTTGGAACGGTGGGCTGTTTGAGCGAAGGGGGGTTTGGGTGCAGGAGGGTCCCAGCCCCACGGCTCGGGTGGTGCTGTCACACACAGACCCTCGCCCTCCAGGCAATTAGAGTGGGCCTTGATTGGGCTCACTGGGACCGGTTACTTCTGTGCTGGTGGCCCAGTCCCATCTGCACGGCTGGGTGAGGTGGGTAACTTGCTTGAGGATGTTTTGTGCTCGGTTTTAAGATAATTTGGTAGGCACAGACCGGGAATTACACATGCAAATCACGAGCCTGTATTATTGTTCTCAGCCTTAGCCAAATTTTTTCACTTTTATTTTGCTTGTTACACAGTTGGTGATAAATGATAATAACGCTGCGTTTTCAAGGCAAGGAAGTACAATGTGTTCAGGCATCAAACCTGTTCTTTTTCTATTTTAGGGGACCCAAATAGCCCCTTGTCCTCCATCTCCTATTTGTTTTTAAAATTGTAAGTGGGACATTGGGGTAGGATTTAGAAGTACGATAATAACTCATTCCTTGGGCGTCCACTTTGTGGACTGAAAATGAGTTTTTGACGGACTTACAATTTTGAGAGTAAAAAAAATGCTGGACATCACAACTTTCCCCGTGCACCGTTGTTTCTGCAGCGTGTTTTGCCGTGTTTCTCATTTGAAGGTTTCACGTGGTGCTGCCGTGGGAGCTGTGACGGGCTGGCGGTGCCCAGCTCGGGCTGTGCCCGGGGACAAAGCGCTTTTCCTTACGAGTGCGGGCACTGCGTTTGAGTCCAGGTGACTTCGTTTCTCATTAAAGCTTCTCCCTTGGGTGATGCTTGTAACTTGCCGGGTTTATCCAGCAGCTCTTGAGAGTTCCTGGGGAACCACTGAAGAGTTTCTAAAATTGCACCCAAAAGCAGGGCACTGGAGCCACCGAATGTGCGTGTGGGGTCAGGAGAGCCCCGGTGACAGTGACAGAGCCTGTGGCCGAGCAGTTCTGTCACTGCCTGCCATCCGTGTCCCCAGCATGTCAGCAGGGGCTCACGGGGAACGGCTGGTGGGTGCCCAGGTCCCAGCGTGCCCCGAGCCTCCTCGGCTGCCCCGTGACGTTAT
>JAOQGH010000003.1:15474876-15500881 GCA_025769975.1 Gallinago jamesoni | reverse complement strand
GGGGCTCACGGGGAACGGCTGGTGGGTGCCCAGGTCCCAGCGTGCCCCGAGCCTCCTCGGCTGCCCCGTGACGTTATTTGGGTATAAATTCCTCCTCGTGTTTGAATCGTTGTCTTCTCTCCAATGATGCAATGTGTTATGAATATGAAGGGTTTGGGTTAACTTCTGCCTCCTGCTCCTGAGAACCTGCCTGCTCTCCTCCCACGAATAAGGGGCTGGGAAACCTTTTCGGTCAGTCCAAGGGAGCGGGTGTCCGAGTGCTGTCCCAGGGTTTACACGGAAACCTCCCAACCCTTTGTGTGACGTAGTTTGTTGGGCTATTTCTGCAATAACGTACAGACCGACTGCGCTGCCAGACGCCTTTTTGAAAGATAGTTTCCAGAAAACAGCATTTTCCAACGTGTTAGTTGATTTCTGCAGCCCCGACACGTACTTAAGAACTTTGCAATGGTTTATATCATGGAGCCTGAACATGCAGTAGAGGTTATTTATCAATAATTGACCAGAGGTTGGTGCTCACTTAATTGAGAGTTTATTAAAATTTGACAAAGTTTTCTTCTTACGTGAAATATAGGCTGAAGACGTCTGTGTAGTTCGTTTTTTTTTTTTTAACTTTGTGCATGTGAAAAGGTCTGGCAGACACCGCTGAGCTCATGCTTGGAGTTAATGGGGTTAATGAAATCTGTGTTTGTGTCCATTTGTGCATATATCTACACACATGTGGCCTCTTCCAATGCTGCTGCAACAGCGACAGCTGAGTTTTATAATGCCCTGATTTAAGTCGCCTCTGTGATGACTATAAAATACATAGAAATGTAACAAAATTCTCCTCCAGCTGTGCCATGGGGGTGCCTGGAGGAGGTCTCTTTGGTGGGTCCTTCAGGAGCTGGTGAACCCCAGTTTCTGCAGGGGGGACAAGCATAAGGCACCCCATGAATTAACCCATAAAGGCTTTCTGTATGTGTGTGCTTGCCTCTACAAAAGCAGCCTGGGATGGCATTTTGTCACTCACAATGTCAGTGTTTAGGTTTTTTCCTGGATGTTGATTCAGTATGGTTTTCTGTTATGGTCCAAATACAAGCTTACACCTAAGCCTCGAGTTTTGAGGTTGAAAGCACCTTTACCCTGTGAAATGTTGTACTTTGCTACCAAAGTATCTTGCAAATCCTCTCCAGAGAAGTTATCTCATGTCGGTGAATATAAAGGTGTTGTAGTCACCAACAAGCAGATGTGAACAGAGAATTGTGTGTTAAATGATGAAAATAGGACCTGGCAGTAACTGTGAAAATGCTGTGATGCAGGGCAGGGACTTTATGGACTGTGCTGTTGGTTGAAATTACTCCTCCTTGGTTGAAATGACTTGGTGGCAGTGCTGGGGGTGTCTGTCTCATCTACAGACTCTGCTGCCCTGGCTAAGCAGAGCTCTCTGTGCCGTAGCTGCTGCTAAAACAACTCACATCTGGTTTATTTTCCCCTTCAGCTCCAGCTCAGACATTCTGAGAGACCTGCAAGGGCCTGACACAAGTTCATCGTCCTCCAACGAGTAAGTAGGGTATTTGGGGGGAAAGGTCCTCACGACTGGTTTGGGTCAGTAGTTCCCAGTTTGCAGAATCCCACATGCTTTCTGCAGGAGGGGCAGATGTCTCTGAAAAGTCAGGTCTTGGTGGATCTCCACAGTTGTGGGAGGTACAATTTGGTCAGTGTTTTTGGATCCCCAGAGAATAATACCTGGGTGCTCCAAGGATCTGCAGATGACTAGTTGAAAATCATTGTTCTAATCCAAGAAATTTTCATGGAAAATTAAGCCAATCTGATCTTCTCTTGTATTTGAAGTTACATTGTTGTCAGTGTCACCTACGTCTCTGTCAAGACGAACATACTGGAATTGGACTGACTTCAGCTTGAAGGAAGAAGAGCATTGCCTTGTTTTTAAAATCTTACATCTTATTTCTTAAAACCCCAAATCCCCTTCTATTATATAGTGCTAATATTTAAAATTAGGGTCTAGCTGTGCAAGGTGCTGCACAAAGACATCCTAAGAAACCATCCAAGTTCCTGAAGTGACCCAACACAGCACGAAGATGGAGAGGAGATACAGAGGTATATGGGGGTGTTGAAGGTATGCAGTTATACTGATATTGGGAATAGTGTTAAATTTCACTGACTTTTTCCCTGAATTTCACTGAATTTTGTTAGAGTTGGAAGGGACCATAGAGATCATCTAGTCCAACTCCCCTGCTGAAGCAGATGGGCTGCAAAACTTTGTAGGGGTTATACAGAGAGATGGAATGGGGCTGCTGGAGCCTGGAGCACAGTCTGCCCTTGCAGCTGACACCAGCCCCACCTGGGATCTCTTGGAGCATCGTGTCCCCTTTGGTGGTGGATCGGAGGGGCGCGATGAGATCCGTACTGCATGGAATCCTCTTCGTCTGCTTTATAAAGAGTATTTATGACACGATTTTCTCTATTACCCGTCACAAACATACATGGTCAATAGATTGTGACAGCTCTTAAAATTCATGATTAATGACAGAATCATAGAAGTAACATTTGAAACTCTCTTAAAGCGTGTGTTTAGCTAATGTAATGGGATTTTAGGAGCTTTAATGGAAGCACCGGTAAGGCCTTGGTTACAGTGGTGTCAGAGGTCAGTGCTGGAGTACACCGCTGGAAAACCAGAGAGGAATCATTCAGCCTTTCTTGTAGAGAGAGACATCGCTTTGGGAAGTGTTTCTGAGAAATGTAAAAGCGGATGGCAAGGCTCCCAGTCCTCACCCTCCCACTCCTGTTTTCCCTCTCTTTGGAGCCTGCCACCTCCAAACTTGCAGACGGTGGGCTGTAGTTTCTTTATCAGCAGGGAGCGACTTGCAGTATTTTGGTGATGGCACAATCAGATTACTCTCTGTTCTTTTTCTGGGCTCCCTGAATGCCCTTCTGGAGATGCCAACTGGCAGCATCGTTTCCTGTGGTACGGGAGATGATCAGCTGTGCCTGAAGGGCTTGGCACCCGCGGCTCCTTGCGTCAGTTGGAAAAACGTGTTCCTCAGTGGACGAAGAAGCGGGGCTGTCAGTAATGAAAACTGCTCTGGGGGTGGGTACGGAGCGTTGCTGCCTGGCAGTGGTGGAGGTTAACGTCAGCGGCGATGGGGATCCATCGCAAAATCAGTTCTTTGATAATTCCCTTCAGCCAGGAAGGTTCTCAGTGGTTCGGTGGGTTTAAGCTGAGTGGTACTAAAGTTAGGCCAGGTTGGTAGGCGCAGAAGAACACGAAGTTCTACAACATCCACGAAAGCTGTTCTGTTGGTGGCAGAGCTGTGTCCCACGGGATGCCCCATGGCACAGTCGGGAACACACGAGGCTTTGCCAGGGTTCCCCCGGGAAGGGACCTCCGGACCCCACAGCACGGGCAGATGCTGAGTCTCACAGCCAGCCCGGATTTAGTGGGCACTGAGTTATGCCAGAGAGGCACCACCTCCCTCACTTCATTTTGATAAGAGTTCATATCAGGCGTTTGCAAACCGGGGGAGCCGAGTGATGTAGAAGCTCCAGTTTTTGGCTTTGTGTTTTAATAAATTTCTGAGTGTAAGGCGATTGCCAGCCTGCTATGGGGAAATGTAGGCATTGGAGCTGGAAATAGGCAGAATCCAAACCAGTAAAGCTAGCCTTAAACTAACTGGGTTTGCGGCTTTGTTCTGTGTCCTGAGTACTTTGTTTCTGCAGGGTGGAATTCCTCCTCGGGTCCTGTAGGTGGGCGGCACGTTGCTCCACGGAGCGACTCCTGGGCAGGGCTGGTACTGGTTGGCTTCTATTCTGTATTGGCGTTTGAGGCACAAACTGGTTTTAGACTCCTCTGGAGTCACCGGTCCTGGTACTGGGCGCAGACTCTGCCTCTCTGCCCAATTTAAAATGTTACTCACTAGTAATTAGTTGCTGGTTTATTTCTGGGAGGCTCAGTAAGTATGAAAGCTGTAATGAAAGAGGTAGTGCCAGTGCCAGTGAGGTGTCTGGTGGGTCCTGGAGCGGGTCCTGGTGGTGCAGCTGGGTCACTGGTGGTACCTCCCGACTGCTCAGGCTCCAGCATCACATGGGCATCTCGTTTAATCGCCCTCCAACCCATCACCAGCAGCTATAAATGGTGTGAGCAGCCCCGGGGCAGACAAAGGCGGGTCTTTAGAATGGTTTGAATCCATTATTTCTTGGAATAGATTTCTGTGCCCAGTACCTTCTCTGGCTTAGTGGTGGTTACGAAGCTCTAGCTTTCCGAAAGCTGCAATTAACTTCCCCCTTTTTCTTTAGTTTCCTTTCTTTTAAATTATTCTTTATTTCAATGGAAAATAGTTTATTAAGGCCTCATTTAATGCGATGTTTTTTCTAATGTTTGCATCCTAGCATAGATTCAGCAAAACAAAAGTAAAAAATGTGAGATATTTCATTAGAGAACAAAATTTGGATGTAATAAAAGGAGAGTAGAAAGTGGTGTCTGTGAGGTCATCCATAAAGTGGATGAAATCCTTATAAATAGAAGCAGGATTGTAAAAGTATTTATGGAAGTAAAAATAAAAACCAGTTGTCCCCAAGCACTTTAAACTCCAATAAATATAATTATTGTCAGCGGGATATTTGCGATGAGATGAAGGCTGCCACGGAGAGTTTGCCATTATCAACTGCAAGGACATTTGGAAATACTTTGACATAATGTTCTCTGGATTTCAATAGCTAATCAACTGTAGGTTTTTATTTACTGGAGGAGGAAGATGCTGGTCTAAGTCGGAGCGTGGTGCTGTGCCAGAGCACGTGTAGAGCGGTGCAGATGGCCACAGCTCTGCCCGTGGGGTTGTCCATGGACACTTGTCCATCCAGCTCAGGATCCTTCACCCTCCGTGCTCTGGAGAGGGGTTTGTGTATCACCTCCATGTCTTACCCTGTTCCTAAAGAGCGTGCTGCTCCAGGGGCACTCATCATAATGACCTCATAATGACCTAACCACCAGGTTCATTAGCCTTTGCTTAGTCCCACAGCTGCGGAGCTGGATGGACAACTTCTCCTTGATCTAGATTCTCCTTCATCTAAGAGTGGAAGATGGGGCTCCTGTACCCTGTACCAGTGTTGGGTATGATGGGTACAAAAATCACCATCTCCTGTGGGTTTGGTTGAAAATAGCTGTTTAGAGCTTAATTTAAAGGAAAAAATAATCTGTATCATGGCACTGTTAGCACATCCGTGTGCCCATTTCTGAACTCCTTTGTCAGAGAACCTGTGTTTGCTTCAGCGAGGGACTGCCTTTGGCAGCACCGGGAGATTGCCCAGAACTCAGCCTTAGCATTGACTTGAAGTGGTGCAAAATTGTGAACCCCAGCAGGGAAGGCGGTGGCACGTGTGAAGGGGGTTTGTGAATATCTAACCTCACTGACTGCTAAAACCTTAGCGGCTGCTGGGTTGAACTGGGCGATCCTCTCTGCCTCTGAGCACAGGGGACGGAGGGCAGAGCTGGGGAAGGCCTTTGCCTCCCAACACACAGTACAGAAATCCCAGTTCCCGGCAGCGCTGGGGGTTGGGGAGGGTCGGGGGGGGGGGGTCAAGGATGCACATGTCTCTTCCCTCACCCCACAGGTGCCTTTAACCCCCCTCCCGAGGCACAGCCTGCATCCGATGGCGCGGGGGTTCCTGTGGGACCTGGCTGGGGATCTGGGAGCTGCGGGAGCTCTGCTTCCAGCCTGAGCTGGGAAACACAGCTCTTCCCCTCCGTCCCTCCCAGTCTGTGTCCGGTGACAGTCAGCAGGGACACGGGCTTTCGCATTCGAGAGTTTTCCATTGTTATTTTCAGTTGTGAATTACCGGTTTAAGCCAAAGGAATAACCCCTGCAGGATGGATTCATCCTGGCACATGGTAAAGCAAAGAGTGCATTTATAAGGACTGTTTGATTAGAAATAGCCCCTGATGGATGAGCGATATCTTTCATGTCAACACCATGTGGAATTTTAAGCTCCGAGAGTGAATGATGGAAATTAGCTGCTTAATTTAAATATGGCTAGTTTAATTTATTTTTTTCATTTAAAATTAACTCTGTGACTAAAAAGAAAACACTTCTTTGAGTTTCCAGTGGAAAATTCTTTGTCCATAAAAGAGAAGAGGCAAAGAGAGCCTGTGTGGGGATGGGACCCTTCTTGGGTACCCGTGGCCGAAGCTGCCCGTCCTGCCCCTCGGTGGCCGCGCTGCTGGGGGACTCTCCTGCAGGCTGACCTGTCCTGATCTGACACCGTCATGGTTTGCTCAGTGCCAGGGCCTCTTCTCATTCATGGACAAGGAATTTGAAAGGTTGGGGCTGCTCCTTCCCCTTCTTGACTGGTCCCTGGCAAGGGGAGGAGAAGCATCACGGCGCCGTGTCCTGCAGGCTCGGGGTGAGGGGAGAGGTTTGTGGATGCCATCATCATCTTCAGGATGCCATCATCATCTTCAAGCAGGAGGCCAGAGTGGTGTTCCCCCATCAGCAGTAGCACACGTGGGGGTGCCCGAGTTTTAATAAAGCCTTCAGTATCTGCTGTGTTTAGAGCATCCTCACACCCTGATTTTTCTTTCTCTTGTCTCCCCCCAGCAGCAGAGTTCTGGACCTGAGAGGTAACAGAAGAAAGTCCCGCCAGCCCCGAGTGCAGGAGGACGATCGGCTGCTCCCCGAGAGCAAGCGGCAGAAGAGCTAGTGCTGCCCGAGGGGGGGTCCCACCACGGACACGCTCCGTCGGGGGGCTCCCAGCCCTCGGTGCAGCTGGGGGCTGCAAAAACCGCTGCGTTTTGGCATAAGTATCGTTCAACCTGCCTTAAAATAGCCCGAGGGGTGTGCTGATGGGTTTTGCTTACGGCGCTGTGGCCATGGGACTTTAAGGTTGGGAATGGAGTGCCGGGGGCTGCCGGAGCCGAGAGCGTGTCCCGGGGGCTACACAGTGTCACTGTCCCCACTCCTGTTCCACAGACCCTTGCTCTGCCCTCCTGGAAGCAACAGTGGAACAGCATTTTCCTGGGGATCAGGCTGATGGGGATGCTCCGGTTCCCTGGCTGGGCTGGGGCTGGGGTGTGGGGGGGCTGAGGGACGGGACGGGGCACGCTTCTCTTCTACAGAAATATGCTTTTTTTTTTTTTTTCAATATATCCATGTAAATGTATGTGTCAGTATTTCAGTTTAAACTCATTAAATTTGAAAGAAATCAGAAGGTGATCGGACGTTAACTATTCTAGCTTTAAAATAAATATTAGCAATAAGTCTTATCTTAGAAAATGGAGTTTTGTAATGAACTAAAGCAATGCGTGAAAAATAAAGTAAACCTGAACAACTGGGCAGATTTCTGAAAATACAGCTTGTGAGCAAAATACAATTCTGCAAGATGTTCCTGCTGAGCCCAGAGCTCGGGCACAGCCTTTCGCCGGGAGCTCGGCAAAGGAAGCACAAAAGCTGAAGTTGGAGGGTTTCGTGTCTCTTGACTTCAGGCTGGAGCTGAAATTGGGACTGGACATTTTGCTTTCCAAAATATTCCTTGACAACCTGGAAGGTCCCTTCCAATCTCAACAGTTCTTTGATTCTGGGATTCAAGTCATGGTCCCAGTGGTATTTTTGCTTGGAACAGGCTAAATCTGCGGCAAATACAGCCTGTACTCGCTGCTCGAGGTGAGGCCATGCAGAGGGAAAACGGGAAGCTGATTTTGTCTGTTTGTTTTGTTTTTTACTAAAAACAAGCCTTTTGAAAGAGTGTAATTACTGACTTCTGCTTTTGGGCCTGCCTTTTAATTATAGTAATTAATACAGGACAGATTTGAATGTTGTGCAGTTAACCAGAGAAGAATGAAAAGGTTTGTGTGCGTAGTGGTCAATGGAGTTCGTGCCGATGACTTTACCCCGGCTGAGGAACATCCCCGGGAGAACTGTATCGTCCTGTTTCGGTGGTAGGTGAGTTAGCAACACTTCTTCTAATTACGGTAACGACATCCCCTGCCGTCCACGGAGAGCAGCTTCAGAGAGCTCTGCCAGGGCTGTAGGAAGCCCAGGGTGAGATGGAGCCGTGGAGATGCCCGTCAGTATCCCCCTGCTGAGCTGCAGGCGGTGGCCAGTGCCCGGCACGGTGGCCAGTCGCTGAAGGAGAGTTGTAGCCCAGGTGCCCGGTTACTGCCTGGGGTCCTTAACGCTGCTGGAGCCGCAGGAGGAGGAGGATCCTGCCGTGCTGAACTGCCTGGGGCTTTCCTGGTCAACACAGAGAACGGGCTATAGGAGTGTGCCATCAACAGAGATGGTGCTCCCGGAGCTTTGGAACGGTGCCCCTGGGGGGTCAGATGTGTGGCTCCTGACAGTGACCACTCTGCCTGTCCTGGAGGGGCTGCTCTCTGCCGTGGGCTGGGTGGGAAGCCCCTGCTTTCTATGGTAACGGGGAGCCCCGCAGTCATAGAGCAACCTTAGCAAAAATAGTGTTTCCCCCAAAGCTGCCCGGGCATCCTCCTCCCTGCGCGCTGCAATCCCCGCTTAGGTGGGAAATCTTTACAAAAGCCTTTTAAAGTCTTTTTCAAATAACCGCGTTATTAAACACTAAATGTGCCTCCCGGTGATTCCCAGTGATTCCCAGTTATTTGTTGTCTGAGTTGGTTGGCTGCTTGTCTGTGGTGTTTTAGCTTCTGCCGTGATGCTCTGTCCTCAGACAGGTCCTTGAAACCAGTTCAGTGGGATGTCGAGCTCTGAGCTCTGCTTCTGTGCTCCGAGGGGCACTGCTGCCTGTGAAAACTATCCACAGTGCATTTACCCTCTGCTGGAGACTCTCGATTGCTCTCTGGGGCTGGGCCCCACTGTTGCCCCTCTCGTGCTCTCTGGGAAGAGGAGTGACAGGCCCTGATTGCAGCTGGAGAGTCCAGTGGAGGCTGAGGGGGGGGAGGGATGCTGACCCGCGGGGCTTCCCATCCCCTGCCTGCCCCGGGGAGATCCCTGAGGGGATCAGAAAACGCATCCCAGCGCTTCCAAGGATCCGCACTTGCGGGGGCTGGCGGTGCCCGGTGAGGAGGGGTGACAATTACTGCTTTGCTGTGTCAGGCGTCCTCCCGGGGGGGGAACAGCTGCATCCTGCTTTCACTGCCGCAGCCAGCACCGTTTGTAATACAAATTACTGACAATTGCAGGAAAAAGTCAATTTTCAGTGCTGGGCATGGAGCAGAGCTGAGCCCATAGCGAGGTGTTTTTACTGTGAGTAATTCAAACTCTTCAAAGCTGCCGGGGCCGGGGTGTCGTTCCTGCGGGCGCTGCCGTCGGGCACCCGGGTGTCACAGGACGGAAGGGCACAGGAGGGGTCCCAGCCCCCCTCCTCCTGCGTGGCCTGACGAGCGGTGGGGGTCTGGCGCTCGGGGGCTGCCCTCTGCTCCCCACACCCCATCCGCACCGCTGGCTGCTGTGCAATGAGCTGTGTTGGTACTCGGGGGATGCCGGAGGATGCTGTGGTGCCGTGGCAGCGATGGGAAATGCCGAGTTAGGGCAAACCCCAGAGCTCCTTACGGGGTGCTCTCCGTTTCCCCGCGGCACCATCACACCAGTGGCTTCGTTCTGCAGACAGGCTGGGGGTTAGGGCAGAGGCGTGAAGGCGGGTGGGTTTATTTTCCTGTCAATATGGCAAACACCAGTGCTATAAAGTAGCATCGATTTAATTTCTCACCCACCAGGTGGAATCTGTTTGTCACAGCACAGTCTGGTCCCCAAAAGGGAGCGACTGCACCGAGAAGGTCCCTGTGGCGCAGGATGAGAAGCTGCTCACAGGAGAGGGGCAGGAGGTGCCAGGGTCTGTGCCCCAGGTGCCGGGGTCTGTGCCCCAGGCGGTGCTGGCAGGACCCTGCACGGCATGAAGAGAGCACCGAGAAGACTGGGGTTCAGCACCACCTTCTTTTGAAGCTCCGTTGAACCGTCTGGAAGCTGGTCCAAGAGGTCTCCTTTCTCTGGGACTGCACTCGCCAAGTTTTCCAGCAAACCCCTTTCTCACGTGGCTCCGCAGAAGGACCCCGCAGGCACCTGGCGTGTGGCTGGGACAGTGACTCCGCGGGGTTATTGCTCTGCAGAGCCCTCTCTGCTCCCTCCCCTCCCTCGCCACGCTGTCCCCACCACCAAACACCCGGTGGGATACAGTTGTCACCTACACAACCCTCCGCCACTTGTCTTCTCCTGGCCACCATCCACCCAATGGTGACGGAACAGGCGCGGGCAGGAGCACCCGTGACACGAAGGTGAGTCCCTCCTCTGGGTGGGGGTGGCAGGTAGCACAGCTGGGGCTCCTGCCTCCCCTGGGCTTAACTAATGAAGGGCTTAACGAAGAGCAGCACAAGGTGACACCTGAGCTGTCAGGTGGAGATGTCACCCGGGTGTTGTGCCGGTGGCCCGAGGGGCTGTTGGTGGAGAGAGGTGTGTCCTACACCCGCTGCTGCCAAGCTCTGTGAGGTGTCACCAGTTGTCACTTCAGCAGCGGTGTCACCGCACCCTGCCTGGATTTGGGGTTCTTTTCTTTTTGGTGACTTGTATTTTCTTTGAGTGCTGCTGGGAGAGGTGCCTGGCTGCTTCGTTCGGTGCCGTTCAGCCCAGCAGCTGAAGGAAGGGCACTCATTTTGGTGGAGCTCTTAATGACGGGACAGGAAGAGACTGGCAAGGAATTATAAATAGCCCTAAAGCTGAAAATGTTGGGGACATTCATTCACCGCGGAGGCGGTGGAGTTTTTCTTGTGAAAATGTCATCTTGTTCCTCAGGAAGATTCCTAAAAATGCCCCGTCCCTCACAAGACCCGTGCGGTGCCTCGGGACGGGCCCGGAGAGGCAGAGGGTGCTGGGGGGATCCCAGGGCACCCCAATGCCCCCGCTGCCCCCGCTCCCTGCAGCCCTGGTCCCCTCCGGCCCCGGGGGAGCCCTGAGCCCCGTCGCTGGGTCCCGCTGTCGGTGGGGGGGCGGCTGCCACAGAGGAAATCATTCATTAGCAAATGTGCTCGTAAAGAAGCCACATTAACGAACCAGACAAGTCTTGTCTCCAGCCAAGGAGCAGCCGGTGGTGACTCACTGGTGCTTGGTGATACGAGCCACTGAGGGCTCATAAACTCATCGCCGGGTGGTTCGATGGCCCAGCAGTGCTGGGGGCTATGTCCCAGCCAGTGTCCCCCCACTGTGCCACCACAGAGGCTCCAGCAGAGCCTCTCCCACCCCCCGAGCCCTATGGCAGGGAGATGCTACAGGACACGGAGCCTTTTTCCCCTCCTTGCCGTGCCCAGGGCTGTTTTCCTGTAGGGAAGAGCAGCTTCCAAGGCGCCTCCAGCCCCGCAGACTGACCAAATCCCGGGGTGTTTGCGGTGTTGGGTGGTGTGTAGTGCTCCAGCGGGGCAGGGAGTGCTTCCTGCGGGGACCCTCCAGCGCAGACGTGCCGGGGGCTCATCCTGTCCCACCACACCGCTCGGATGCTGATGGGTCGCAGCTCGTCAGCCTGGTGGGTCCAGCACATCCCACCCCACAGAAGTGGGTCTTGGGGAGCTGATGCTGTTCCTCCTGCTCCGTGCCCTCCGGCACTGACCGGAGATGCTGGTTGTGGTGGTTCTGGCTTGCAGAGAACTGATAATATTTCGTAGGGCGTAGGGTAGTCAAGCTTCCAAGATTGCAGACACATCCGAGTGAGGCACTGCACTGGGCATGTTTCGTTTGGAGAAGAGGAGGCTGAGGGGGGACCTCCTTGCCCTCTACAACTCCCTGAAAGGAGGGTGTAGAGAGGTGGGGGTTGGCCTCTTCTCCCAAGGGAATAACGACTGGAGCAGAGGAAATGGTCTGAAGTTGGGGCAGGGAAGTTTAGATGAGATATAAGGAAGAATGGCTTTCCTGAGAGGGTGGTCAGGCCCTGGAACAGCCTGCCCAGGGAGGTGGTGGGGTCACCATCCCTGGAGGGATTTAAGAAACATGTAGACATGGCACTTCAGGGCACGATCTAGTGCCTGAGATGGTTGGGTTGTGCCTGTTGGTGATTTGTTTCTGTGGGTTGCTTTTTCTTTTTTTTTTTTTTTGTGTGTGTGTGTGGTTGGACTCAATGATCTCAAAGGTCCCTTCCAACCATGAGGATTCTGTGATTTCTTCTTTCCCCCCTAAGGCCCCCAGCTGGTACTGATTTTCAGTGAGCTGTTGATTCCCAGTGAGACCATCCCTGCCTCTCCAGGTACAATCAAACCCAATTGGACACCACTTTGTGTTCTTTAGGAAAAAGCCTTTCTCTTTAAGTCCCTGGCCGGAGTAGCCCTGCATCGGCCGTGCATTCGCAGCGCACGTTGGCTCTGGGCTCACAACTGGGGGGGTTTAGGTGAAGCCCAGCCTCGGGAGGGTGCTGTTCCCACAAACCTGGAGCTCTCACTGGTGGTGGTGGGTCTGAGCACACACCTGCCCAGCGCCAGCCCCTCCGCGTCCTCTGAGCATCCCCCCGAGCAGCAAATCACTGCTCTGCAGTACGGGTGTGTTGTGTTGTGTTGTGGTGGTGATTCATGGACGTTGGCTCTGCTTTGAGCAAAACGTGGGGGTTCCATCCCAACTAAGGAATTCCCCAGTCTCTGCTGTGGGAGCTGCTGCACCAGCTGTGCCACAATCCCATTGTTCCCACTGGGACCAGGACAGGAGCTGTTCCCAGTCTTTCTCTGCGGGTACTGCTGCCTCCCCCCGGGGTTTGCTGGTCCCAGGCCGGGGGTCCCGCAGCAGCCTTTGGGTTTGGGGCCGCAGGAGGGTGAGGAAGGAGGGAGGATTTTGCTGGTGTTGGAAAACAACTGTTCCCCCCCGTGTCATCAAAGCACGGGAGCATGTTAAAGCTGCAGTCTTGGTCAAAACGTTTAATTTTCCATAAAACAGTTGCATGGCATATTTAACGGGCCAGAAAGGGCCCCCTGAAAGCTGTCTTGCCTCTGGCGACCCAGGCCCCCAGAAACGCCTTTCCCGAGCTGGATCCCGGTGCCCCCCAGCTGGGGAAAGGCTTTCAGAGGGGCCGGTCCCAGAGTTGCTGTTCCGAGGCAGCGTTAGGACACACACAGGAATTTTTCAAGCCCGTGAGTCAGTATCCCCCTCCAACGTCGGCTCTGCCGAGAGCCGGGTGACGGATGACGCCACACGCCGTGGAAATGGCAGCTTTTATGGCCCCATGAGCCATTCAGCAAGAGAAATGATCCCCTTTCCTGGCTCAAACCACCTTGCTCTCGGTTTATAGCCCTTCTGCAGCAGCAAGTTTAGGCTGGGACTCCCATTTCCAAATGTTCATTTAGGTTTTTTCTATATTAGGGTCACCCCGGGGCTGGGCACTGAACAGCTTCATTTTTTTTTAACACTTTTTAAGGGTTTTGTGAGTTGGTGGCAGGTGAACAGTTTCCCCGGTCCCTGTGGGCATTAAGGGGAGAAAGAGCATGATTCTGGCTAATTGTGTTCAGTGGTGAAATGAGGGGAAATGAAACTAATCTGGGTAACGGGGGAGGAGTGAGCTGGGAGCAGCTCTGAGGTGTCTCCCCTGCCCTGCAGCCTCCGGCCCCCTCTGCTCCGGGCTTTGGAAGGATTCACTGGATATTTACAGAAATATGTCTTTGTGCCTCCTGGTGCAGCCTGGGCTCGAAGCAGAGATCCCAGGGAACAGGGGTGAGTCTCCTGTGCCCTCATTTAGTGCCGGCATCAGGCAATTCGACAAGCCTGCAAACCAAGATGCAAATCAGCCGTGTCCATTTCAGGGTGACCCTGGGGATTCCTGCGGCTCCTCGCGAGTTTGATGGTGGGGGTGAGCCTCGGCGTTCGGGTGACATCCCACCGGCTGGGACATCCCTGGGACACGACCCACCGGTGCTGCCAGGTCAGGTGGGTCCTAACATGCCAAGCTCGGGGCAGGCTTCTCACCATGCTCTTCCACAGCTGCTCTCCTGGAGAGACCAGTTTCCTCCTGGGGAGCTTTTCCACAACTGGCAAATCCCAGACCTGCAGGTTCCGGGTACCGGTGTGGAATCAGCGACCCTTCGGTGCAAATTCAGCTGGTGCTGACCCCTTGCCGCACGCCCCTTGCCAAGCTGTTAAACCTCCTGTGTTGGAGGAGCAGTAACATCTCAGAGAGCTTCGGGGAACCAGCCAGGAGGCGGCTGGGAGGCGACTGGGAGAGCTGCCGGCGTGCAGGGATGAAGCAGGTCATCAATTCTGCATCATCTTTGATCAGTGGACTGGTGTGGCTGCAGATAATTACATTGCCATTGACAATAAGCTAAAAGAGCCACGCTACCACAATAATTGGAGCGTTAAGATAATGAAGCAATTACTTGGTGCGATAGAAGAGAGAGTGAGCAGCTCTGACATGTTAAACACGGACATAAATCAAGCCGGTTTGCTGACAACCCGCTGAGATTAATTTTTTTATGTCACGTATTGTTGAAGTCACCATTTAAAGTCAAACATGGGTGGCTTTGCTGAAGACGGAGAGTTTGTGTTCACTCAGTGTGTCTGAGCTGTTCACTGCTG
This sequence comes from Gallinago jamesoni, assembly GCA_025769975.1. Lineage (NCBI taxonomy): Eukaryota > Metazoa > Chordata > Aves > Charadriiformes > Scolopacidae > Gallinago > Gallinago jamesoni. Next base: position 15,486,386 of record JAOQGH010000003.1, on the reverse strand, counting down.
TTCTGAGAGACTTCTGGGGTTAAGAAACCACTGTGGGATCTTTCACGGGCAATTGGTGCATCACCTTCTCCCATGGCTTGTCACCTTCTCCCATGGCTTGTCACCTGCTCCTGTGGCTTCACAGCGGGTGGGAAGTGTTTTGAGACCCCGAGGGGTTGGTCCTGCCAGAGGTTTGTGGCACATGGGGCAGGGACAGCCCTGCCACAGAGACGTGGATCCACACTCCTGTGTGGTGACGAGCGTGACCAGCAGAGGTAAGTGCAACATTGGCCCGAGACAGGTTTTTTCTCCCTTTCAGTCCCAAAGGCGGGTGATTTGTTTGTGTTTGGGTGAGTGGAGCAGCCCGAGGTGAGGTGAGGGTGGAGGTGGCATGGAGCAGACAGCCCTGAAGATGCAGAGGCTTAGGAAAACACCCATGGATTTAGTGGCCGGTGCCTCTCGTTCCCAATCGTTCCCATCCTGATGGAGCGGGGTGCCCGGGCAGGACTGGTGGCCACCAGCAGCGACTGCGGTGGCCCTGCCTGCAGGGGCAGCTCTGGCCACGGGTGAGCACTGCCGGCCCCTGGGGTGCCATCGAAGGGCTCCCCCGGGGCTGTTTGCCGCACATCTCTCACCAGCCCTAAATTCACATCAATTGGATAACGTAAGGGAAAAAACAACAATGCCGGAGGAGACGCAGTGTCCTCCCCACGCTGTCCTGTCCCCTCGCTCCCTTGGGCAGCTCCGCTCCTCCGTCACCGAGTCAAGGGGCAACTGGGGAGCAGCCGGGGACTGGTGAACGAGCGGGCTGGGGACAAAAGTCACGGCGAAGAGGACAGAGGCAGCGCCAGGAGACACGCAGCGAGAGGATGATGAGGCTCCTGCCTCGTATCGCCCCTGCTGCGGCACAGCCCCGGCCCGGGGGAGGGGGAAGGCAGGAACAAACACAGTTATTCTGAGAAATCGTAAAGCGGGTCACTCCGTTCTCTTTTTTCATTAATTTTGACTGGCATCGGGCACTTCTTATAGTCACCCGTGACCGACGCCTCGTGCTGCACTGGGGGGGTGGGGGGGCGAGCAGAGAGCCTTGGGAACGGCAGCTTTAGGCACAAAATCCATTCAGGAGGAAATTAATTTAGTCACGGAGCAGTCGCTCCGGCTGGGGCGGGAGGGCAACCCCTAAAATAATCACAAACACAATAAAAATGTGTCGGTCCCCCCCCAGGGTGTCACCGGGAACCGTGTGAAAGGAACAGTGACATCAGGGTCCCCTCCAGCTCCCACCTCCCCTCCCTCTCCCAAACGCGGTGGCCAGGAGGGGGGTTAATCTGGATTCCCTTGGCTTTGCAGGTGACAAGGAGCTTCTATCAGGTTGTTTTTCTCGGGCAGGGATGTCTCTAGAAGCAGAAGGAATCGCTGCAGCCTCTGATGCCGGGGGCTGTTCCCCAAAAACCATTTCCCCCAAAACCATCTGGGGAATGACCGGAGCCTGGCATCCCGGGAATGGGGGATGAGATGCTCCAGCCCAGGCTGACCTGGGGAAAATGCAAAGGATGGTCAGAGAAATTCCCTTCACCTTGACAAAGAATGGCAAATCCCAGCCCTCTGATTTGCTGAATCCCAGGTTCTGATTGCTCATTAATTCCTACATTTGTTTTAGTTTCTGTGGATGCCCATTAAGACACCTTTGGCCAACGGCTCCTCTTACTGTGACGGGCTGGATTCACCTGAGGGTGCCCTGTCACTAACCCTGATGGAAAGGACCTGATTTAAAGCCAGCTGAATATGCCTGGATGCATAAGGAATAATCAGTATATTAAAAAAAATATAATTAAATTACTTCATTTGGACTTAGTTTGCATAAGTGAAAGTTGCTGTCCCTGGCAGCTCCTCTGCTTGGGGGTTTTCAGAAAAGTTGCTGCTGTCTTGCACTCTCTTGTGCTGACTTCTAAAGCGATGGTCATGCATGAGAAAAGGCAGTTGGAGGTTTAAAGCCCACCCCCAAATCCACATAAAACAGAATGAAAAAATTATGATTCCACAGCTTGCCCTGTTGGAAGGACCGCTGAGAGCAGACCCCTTTGTCGTGCCTCTGGGAACCCGATTGAGGAGGGTCCCCCCCGCCGCAGCCCGGGGCTGTGCTCCAGGGGTGACTCTGCCCGCCGCCGACACGCGCCTTGGGGTGAAACCCTTAATCAGCAGAAGTGTTAGTTTTGATATTAGGGATTTCTCCAGTCGAAGGTTTTCTTTATAAAGCAGCTATTTAAGTTCTGAAGTTAAAAAAAAAAAAAGGATCATCTGGGTGAAAGTAGCCGCTGGTGGCGGGTGTTTCAGGGGGACCTTCCCATTTTGCCATAGCCAGCGCAAGGGGCTGAACGCAGAAGTGCCTGCAGCTCTGGCATTTGAATCGGAGTAGGAGCGTGCTCGCTGCCTTGAGAAGCAGGGTCAGCCCTGCTGGGGGGTCAGGGACTGGGATCTTGCAAAGTAATTAACGCGGGAGATGAGAAAATGGAGTGTGAAACCGTGACTACCCAGGGCACGAAGCAGGCAATGACTGGGGGAAATGCGTGTCTTCTTCAAGTTTAATGCCATAATCCTGAAAAATGCCCTTAAATCTGCCTGTTTGGCATGTGCTGTGCTTTTGGGTGGGTTTTTTGTGGTTTTGTGTAAATTGTTTACACATTTCTTCATGTAAGGATTCAGCTGAGAAAAAGTTCTGTGATCAAATATTCTGTGCTGGTTGGTTTATCCATGGCAGAAGTATTGAGCAGTACCTGGCTGGAGTAACAAAGGCTGAGAGACAGTACCTTGCAATTCCCTGATTATTCCCGGGAGGTCTGAGCTGTGTCTGTTCAGCTCCTGCAGGTGGGTTTTGGGGGTTTTCCTGGAGCTGCTGAGCCCCGTCCTGCAGAGCCAGAGCTGGGTGGAGGCCTGGGAAGCAGCTGCAGAGCCACTTCCATCAGCCAGCAAAAAAGCAGCCTGAGTCCTGCATCCCGCCTCCAGCATCCCACATCCAGCATCCCACACCAGCATCCAGCATTCCGCATCCTTCCTCCAGCATCTCTCATCCAACATCCCACCTCCAGCATCCCTCATCCAGCGTCCCAGCCCCAGCATCCCCCATCCCACCTCCAGCATCCCATACCTGCATCCCGCACCAGCATCCAGCATCCCACCTCCCACATCCAGCAGCCCTATTGGGATTTGGGATTTGAATGCCTTACCCAGGTGTGGGAATTTAAGCTAAATCACCACCGCTGCCTGGTGGGTGAGCCTAACGCCAGTTATTTTCAGTTTGGAAGAAAGTAAATAATCATGTTTTTTTCCACAGCCCGGCGGTGGAGGAGTTGCTGCGAGCGCTCTGAAGGAGGGGACCTGAATTCAAAATTATTCCGACAAATTGGTGAGTTGGCTCAAAATCAACCACCTGAAATTAAATAAAGAGGAGGACAAATTGCTAACTTTGGGAAGGAGAAGGTAAACACATTACTGCAAATGGGGAATAATTAGCGAGGGAGAAAAGTTGGTACAAATGTAGCTGGGCTTCATTTTCTGAGTGAAAGCTCGTTGCCCTGTTAATGATTTGGCCCCGCGGATGCATTCCTGGAGCCTGGGCTGGTGGCTGCATGGCAGGAATTCCCTCTCAGGGAGTCACGGCAGGGGGTGTGTGAAAACAGACACACTCACACCCCCTCTGTGGACACTTCTATATGGCTGCTATATACACACACACCCCTAGGTATGTACACATATATATACTTAATTTTCTCCAGAAGCACTGCAATCCCTTTCGTGTCGCCTGGCATAGATTGTGTTGAAGTGGTGATGAGCAGCAAAGCTCATTCACTTTCTTTTATATATGTATTAATTTTATAATTTACATATGAATATGTATTCCAATAAGCAGACTTTTTTTTTTTTTTTCATTTTTGCTCTGGCTCCTCTATCTTGACCGTAACACGGTAAGATGTCGTGCTCAAGTAGAAGTGTGACTGGTGTTAATGGGCAGAACATTCTTCTGTAGCTCGGTGTGTGCTGGGCTGAAGCCTGTCGGACGGGGCCAGCGCTTCCACATCCCATTGAGTGAGTGATTCCTACCCCTGTGCATGGCAATACGTAGTGGTACCCGAGGTGTGGGTGGTACCCGAGGTGTGGGTGGTACCCGAGGTGTGGGTGGTACCCCTGTGCGTGGCAATACGTAGTGGTACCCGAGGTGCCGGGAGTGATGCTCAATAACATCCCACTTCGTACCTTGGTTTTGCAGACACCATAGAACTCATTATTGCCACACACGCGTTTTTCTGATTGCTGCTGGTCAGGGCCTTGGCCAGTCAGAGACAGTGGTCACTGGCCCAGCGCAGCCCTGTCCCTGCGGGTCCCACCGTGCCCTCCTGAGCTGGAGCAGCCGTGGGAGGATGGAGACAAGGTCCTGCATCTCACTGTGCTTGTTTTGCTTTTTATTTCTGCTTGTTGCTGAGTGAGCTTTCAGGGCAACTGAAATAAATAGCATGAAGTTATACAGAAATACAGTAAAAAACCACAACCCAATCACACAGAAGAAGTAGTAAAATTATTATACAATCTCCCAAAAGCTTGAAACTGAAGTCTCTCTGTTAAAAAGCATATTTTTCTATATTTTCACCATCCTGTATTAGCCCAGCTTGTTATTCCCAAGGTCTCTGCAGGCTCCATTGATTTTTATGGGCTTTGAGGCCATAATGGGATGGATGAAGCAAGAAACATTTTAACATGAACGGTGTCATTCTGGAGCCGTGTACAAACCCTCAGCGGGGCGGGCTGCGCTCCTGCAAGGAGTGTGGAGGGGAGTTTATTACCCTGTGCAGAGTTATACACCTTGGGGATCACATGTGTAACCCCCCCGTCCTCTCTCCCCAGGTGACCTGTCCCGTGGTGTCCCCCCCTGTGGCAGGTAGTACCCCCCAGCCCACGGGCAGAAGATGGGAGCGTGTGGGTTTCCCTGTAGAAACCCTGGAATTCTGCCCTGTGCAGGTCTGCCACAGCCCCAACAGGACTCTCTGGATTACGGGATGAGCCTGGATTACAAGATCAGTGTGATCCATGGCCCGCTCCGGTTTAAATAGGTTTGAGCTCCCTGGTTTGAGTGGAGCATTGCTGCCGTGTCCCTGGGGAGAGCAGGAGATGAGTGGCATCCTTCTTCCATGAGAATGGCATCCTTCTTCCATGAGAGTGGCATCCTTCTTCCATGAGAGTGGCATCCTTCCACCATCCTTCTGCGGCTCCTGGCACCAACCAAAAACTGCTGCATCTCCCGAGGTGCTGATGGGGATTCTCACTCGTGGTGCTGCCATGTGAACGGTAATGATTGTGGGAACAGGGGCTGGTTTAATGCCAACAAATTTGGGCTCTTTTTCAAGACTTTATCTCGAGAAGCAGGGCGAGCTCCTGGGGCTCCCGCACGGCCAGAGGCAGGAGGGTGTGGGGGCAGAGGCTGACAGTTTTTAATAAGTAAAGGATTTCTTTGAAGGAAACGGTTTGAATCCTGTGAACCTTACAGCAACATGGTGTAAAAGGATCTTAACACCGAGTTCTTTAAGTAAGGTCAGTGTTCCTAGATAAACAAAAAGACGGGAAAAGGAGAAATGGTCTCAATACGTGGCATGAATTCATGCAAAGTCTCTCTTCCTACTGGAAACGCTTCCTAAAGCTCGAGACTGCAGCATCCAAGTTGTTCCTCCCTTTGCCTGCCTGCGTGCAGGCCAGCTCTCCTGGCTCTTTCTTCCCTCCCAGTGATGCTTCGATGGTACCATTTCCAAACCAAACCCACTGTTATGGAGCAGCCCTGTGCTGAGCCCCAGCCAGCCCGTCCCTTGCTCCCCCAGCAGGAGCCATGGGCTCCAGCTCCGTGTCCCATGAGGTTATTTGCTGCAAGCAATCTGAGGACTAGTTTTGGGGTTTGTTTTTTTGTTTGTTTTTGTTTGTTTGTTTGTTTGTTTGTTTGTTTTTAACTAATGAAAACAGGGTGGCCAAGAGCGGGGTTGAGGCAGTCAGATGATGTCAGTGGTGGTGTGGCATTACCTAAGAGTACTTTACCTGCACCTTAAAAAAGCTGTGTAGCACTGTAGTGTGTTGCCACCAATTGGTGGCATCATTAACACAATGAAGTTTTAATAAGTGTTCGGGACCAAATAATTTTGTGCGTCACTTGTATTTCCATGGTTTGTCTCCAAAGACTCGTTGACTTGAGTCTGGTACATTTTACAATATTTGCTCTGTGTGAATTCCTCTGAAAATCAGCAGTAGAGCAGAGTGGGAATTTTATATCGTACTTGGGGATTTACTTGTGTGCACATTCAAGACAGACGGGGAAACACTCATCATTCTCTCTGCCCGTGGAATATTCCCAAGCCTTATTGAATGCCCATGAGGTTCAGCAGCTTTTTACTGAAGCACTAATCTGCCTTTGCCAGGGAGGTGTGTGCGTGGGACTCTGGGTTTTTACACATCTCTGTATTTTAGTAAATTTACCAAAGTTGGGCTTCTTGCAGACCGAGTGCAGAGGGTGAGGACTAGGAAAAAATTCTAGGATAAAGAGAATTTCCCATGCAAAAGCAGCCAGGTCAAATATCCTGATGTTTCTAGGTTGCAATGCCTGCTCTGGGCCACAGCCTTACAGCAGGGTTCAGAGCGGCTGCAACTCCTGCTGTAAAACAGTGGCCTGGACTTGAAGTTTTGCCAGACCTCTTGTGTCATGGGGACTATAAAGTTGGGATTCAAGATAGCTATTGGAAAAACAGCTATTTCAGATGCAGCAGTAAACTGAAGTGCAATTAAATTTAGCTTTGTGTAGCATTTGTGTTTTTGATTATTTCAAAGCATGTATTTTTAAAATAAAAATGTTTCCAAGTCCATGGCATCATCGAATTTTTAGAGCTGGAAGGAGCTTGGGGGGTGACTCAGAGGAAGAACCCTTTCGTTCTCACAAGATTCTTCTCTGCTTTAGAATCACGTGTGCTTGGTTTTCAGCTGTGGGGCAGCTGCTGCTCCACCTGAAGGAGGAGCGAGGGGAGATGAGGGGTGAGGAGGGGCTGAGGGACACCTTCTGGAGCTGTGAGGGGTGATGAGGGGCTGTGACAGACACCTCCTGGGGCTGTGAGGGGTGATGAGGGGCTGAGGGACACCTTCTGGAGCTGTGAGGGGTGATGAGGGGCTGAGGGACACCTTCTGGAGCTGTGAGGGGTGATGAGGGGCTATGACAGACACCTCCTGGGGCTGCGAGGGAAGATGAGGGGCTGAGGGACACCTTCTGGGGCTACGAGGGGCTGTGGGGCCAGTGCAGGGAATGTCACCGGGAGGAGGACACTGGCCCAAGCCCCAGCGAGGCACTGGACGTAGGTGGGCTGTTTTGCTCCGACAGTTCCCTTCGCTCCCTTCCCGCTGCAATTAAAACCTTATGGCTGGATCCCGCAGCCCCAGCCTGGCTGGTCCCTGATGCCCAAGCCCATGGGGCTACTTCCCCGTCCCTGCCGTGCCCAGGGCGCTGCCAGCGCAGCAAAGGGGCTTGTTTTCAGCCCTCGCCTCTCTCCTGAGCCCCTGGCGGGGTTTTACACTCCGTCACTCCTGCGGGAAAAGGGAGGTTTGGAGAGAACACCAGCCTCCTGCGCCACTCTCAGCCTCCACCTGGGAAACCCCCAGGAGCAGCATCCTCCAGGAGGACATCTTCCAGCTGCAAACCCCGAACTGCACAGACACACAGCAGGCCACAGCCCCACACAATTAACAGTAAAGCATTTTAATTCCGCTCGGTGACAGCGTTATTGTCTTGGCAGGCCGGGAGGCTGAACTCGGTAGCCAGCCCCGGGAGCCGCAGCCGCGGCGGGATGGATCCCGGCTCCCCGCGGATGAGGAGACGGTCCCCGCTGTCCCCACGGGCTGTGCCCACAGGTACGGGCCCCGCGGGACGGACACGATGCTCGGGGCTGTCTGTATTCGCTCCAATTAACGCTTGGGCGCGAGGAAGTGAACTCTCCTGGCAGCTGGCAGTGGCAGCGTGAGCTTATTTTGACTGGACTTAGTGGTTTTTGAGAACCGGGTGGAAATTTTCCTTTAACAGAAACTGAGAAAAAGAAAATAAGCAAGGGAAGGTTGAAGAGAAGAAAAAAAAAAAAAAAAAAAAAAAGAAAAGCTGGAGTTTTCTGCTTATTGCACCTTGTGCTCCCCGTGCCCCAAGCACAGCCTGGGGGTCTCTCTCCGCAGCGGTGCCCATGGCAGGGCTGGGTGCTGCATGGGGCTGGCAGTGCTGGGGGGCTCCGGGCAGGTCAGGAAGGGGGAAGGGTTCCTTGGCAGGACCTGGAGAAGCCCCCGGGGCAGGCGTGGGCTCCGAGGGAGGGCAGTTTCCCCAGGGAGCTCTGCTGCGGGCAGGAGCTGTGGGCAGCGGTGGCCGGGTGGCTCTGGGAGCTTGGATTTCCTGGAGCTGCCAAAACTCTTGTTTGTTGGTCTGGAGAAGCAGTGATTTCCTATGCGAGCCTTGCCCTGGCCCTGGCACGTGTCAGTTGGCGTTGGGAGGCTGTCACAGGCTAATGGCCAGAGCCAGGCAGCGGTGGCTGTGACGGTGCAGCCCATGGCAGGGGAGAGGGCGCCCACAGGGGCTTGGTTCGGGGTGATTTTTTTACTTTTTATCAAAGCGTTAGCGCTGTGTCAGCCTCAGTGGCTCCTGCGAGCCCAGGTGACAGGCAAGCACGTGTCCCAGAGCCGGTTGAAGCCCTTTAGCCATTCTGGGGTCTGGGATGAAATAAGCCGGGCAGAGCCCACTGGGAGCTGGGCTGGGAACGCGGTGGGAGGGGGATTGCCAGCACCGCTCCATCCTCGCAGCCCGGCTGCTGCCCCGCCACCGTGTGGGGACAGGAACCTGCTTCACGGTTACTGAATTTGTTTTCAGCCAGAGAGGTTTCTTTTTTTTTATTTCTTCCCTTCCGTGCATACTAAACCAAACATCCTTGTTGCCAAACTGACAGCCAAAAACCAGAGTCACCGATGAGAAAATACATGGAAGAGTCGGATGTTGCATAACTGGAAAGGCCGGTGCCAAACCCCCGTGAACGGTGTCTCCGGGCTGCCCGGGAGGGAGGCAAAACTCTGCGGGGCTGGGGATGCTGTCACCCTGGTTTCCCCGGGCACCTCCTCACAGCCGGGCGGCGGGAGCCCTTTGGCCAGTGGCAAACCAGTTGAAAGTGCACCCAAAGCACTGACCAAAGCTTATCCAGCCACAAAGCCACGGGAAAGGGCTGCTGGGGAGGTGGCTGGCTGGGCAGAGGAAGACAATGGTGATGGGGAAAAGTGTGGGGCCAGGGACTGCCCTGCCACGGCCAGGGGAGCACAAGCACCCGGGGCACCCGGCAGCGTCCGCACCTCTCGTGAAACTCAGTCCCCTCCGTGGTGGTGAGGGGTGACACCACAGCCCCCCTCCATGAGAAAGCAGAGATGCTCCCTGATGGGCCTCGTGTCACCAGCCCCTGCTCCCCACCGCAGCCGCATCGCTCCTTCCAGGCTCCACCACCAGCAAAGCTGGGAGGACCCTGCCTCTGCAAGCACCACATGAGCAAAGAGCCTGGCTGTAGCCAATTACTTAGAGTAAAGCTAATGAAAACCTTCCTTAGCCTTTTGAATCCCATGTTCCATCCTCGAGGAGTATGATCTTTCCCCTCGACAGAGAGTGGCTCGTGAAGCCCCTGCATTTCTGAATCAGCGCAGTCAGAGCCTTAGAAAACACAGCCCTGGGAACAGTTTGGCATCGGCAAAGGGACAAATGGGATGAATCCTCGGAGAGCTCTTTCACAGCTTAGCATTTGTGATTCACTGGTGAGATTAAATGTGTTCTGCAATTACACACCGCTCTTTGAGGTGTTCAGCTGCAGCACGTCTGAGCAGCACAACTGGCATAAGGCTCTTTTCTGCATTACAAGTGGTTCAGCTCTAGTCTGTGAGGAAATTAGTGTCCATGTAGTTACGAATGACACCTCCTCTGAGGGCAGAGAGGAGCAGTGGCTGCTCTGTCCCACCTGAGGCCAGTATCTCACTAATGCTGCCCTCCCAGCTGGGTCCCAAAACAGATTTACCACCTCTTTGGCGCCCTGCAAGATGCTGAAGAGTCTGTGCAGAAGCCAAGGACAAACCTCTCCTTGACCCTGCTAGAGCCAGGATTTCACCCACCGCCAGTTCCTCCTACAGAACTCTCCCGAAAAGGGCAGAACAATGAAAAAAAAGCACTGCATATGGTGAGTTGTTATCCTCAGCAATTCCCACAGCCGTTTTATTGCCTGAAGGAGGAAGAACGTGAACCCTGGAGGGAAGAACTTGCCAAAGTATTTAACATTTCTACATCTTGCATGGAGCTAAAGGTTCCCAAAAATCTTTAAAAATAACTGCAGAGATGTTTATTCAAGGCCTAAGGCTAGGCTGAGTAGAGTTTGGGACGTGGCTTTCTGGGGAAGGAGCACCAGCCTGGGCTTGGAGTTCAGGGGCTGCAGTGGCCAGCCCAGGTGTTTCCCCTTGAAGCCACCTTTTTGGTTAGAAGGCCTGGGAGTGATTCGGGGAGGGGGATAGATTCTTCTGAACACCCCTGCCCGCACCCCCGGGTCCCTGCTTCCCCGCCTGGGGACGAACGGTGAGAGGTGCTGCGGGGCTGGGGGTGCCCGTGGGGCCTCGCACCAGGGCACAAACCAGGCAAATAGCCACTTCTTTTTTTTTTTTTCTTTTCTAGAAATGGTTTAATAATACTTTAAAATAATCCTCCTGGAAGAAAAAAATACAAAGTTCTCGGTGGTTGTTCCACCTGCCGAGTGAGAGAAGCGCCAGCCCCCCCGAAGGCAGCGGTGCCGGCAGGTGCCGGGGGCTATTTGCCCGTGACCGGGGGCTATTTGCCCCGCAGCCCCCGCGGCGGAGCTCGGGGCGGCGTTTCCCGCTCCGGTCCGACCTCCCCCCGCAGCCTCCTCCGACCAAAGGAGCGTTTCTCCGGCTGCTGCGGGCGCCCGAGCCCCTCGCCAAGCTCTCGCTGCCCAACCGGAGCGTTACGCCGGGAAACCCGCGTCTCGCCCCGCACCGGCCCGCGTGGTCCCCGCTGCGGGAGGCCCGGCCGGAGGCTGCGGACCCCCGGGGGCCGGGTTTGGGCAGAGGTGAGCCCGCCTGGGGGCTCTCCACCCCCCGCCTTTCGCGCCCACGGCGGGCTCTGCCCAACGCGGGGGGGTCGGGGAGGGAAGGCTGGTGGCCAGCGGGGTTCTGCAGCCCCGTGCGGTACCGGCGCCGCCCGCCCTCGCCCATCACCGTGGGACCGGCCGCCGGCCCCCGCTCTGCCGCTCCCTCTCGCGGCCGCCGCTCCCGGCGCAGCCGGCGGACAGGGGCCGTCCCGCAGCCCCGCACCGCCCCGGGGGGTAGGGGTCCGTCCCGGAGCCCCGCACCGCCCCGCGAGTCAGGGTCCGGCCCCGCACGGCCCCGCCGGGGCTGCTGCCGGTGGGCGGGCAGGGGCAGCGGGGGATGCTCCGGGAGGTGGGAGCGGG
>JAOQGH010000003.1:15424836-15471151 GCA_025769975.1 Gallinago jamesoni | reverse complement strand
CTCCTTGGCAAGGAAAGGCTGCTTGTACCTGCCTGAATCCTAATGAATCCTGAGCAGGTGCCCTGCAGATCCCTGCCCGGATCCACATCCCGGGGTGTGGGGCGACACGGCATCCTGCTGCTGCCCGGCCCGGCGTGCCACGGGCTGTGCTTGCACCGTCGCAGGGGGCAAAGTCTGCTGCGGTCCGGCGCGTCGGGGGTAAAAGATCAGGCTGTAACGGAAACAACCTGAGGAATCGCTCCTTTCCCAGCCAGCAGAGGGATAATCAGAGGGGTTGCACTTGGCTCTCACTGATCCACCTCAGTACCTTTCCACACGGGTCTTCCTCACTTCAAAAAACAGCTTAAATAAAACAAGGCAGGTGAAGGGCAGCAGCTGGACCCTCGCCTTGAGCAGTACTGGGATGGGGCTGGGGTCCCCACTGCTGCTGCCCGCTCCCCCTGACCCCGGCCACGCTATTGCCCTGCCCTGCATCTCTGCTCCACAGGACGTTGGGGCCAGGCAGCCCCTTCCGTGTCCCTTCCCCGGGTGCCCTGGGGCAGATGGCAGTGCCCAAAGGTGTGTGCTGAACACTGCGGAGCCTGGGGAGGGGCTGGGGGTGTCAGTGTGGTGTCGGGAAATCAGATCTCCCCACCTCGGCAGTGGGGGGTCCCCGGCCAGGCAGCGGTGATCCCCCCCTTGGCTGGCCATGCAAACCTAAAACCCTTGGGAAGTGTGGGATGGAGCTACAGGTGATGACTCGGGTGTCGCTGCAGCCCTGGGGATCCTTCACAGAACATCAGTTTAAATGAGGTTTCTGCTCCACGCACCTTATGGATAATTTACGCTACATGTGGCATTTTGAGCTGAGTTAAAGTTGGCTTAAAGCGTGTGTGAAGGTAATAGTGAGGCTGTCAAGCAGCGCAACTCCGTTATATCGGTCCCTTAATCCTGGGAGCAGATGCCCTGAACCGTGGGCTGTGAGTGATGGCATCTGCCTGGCGGTGGGAATTAAGGAACGGTCCCCCTGTCGTTTCCCCTCCCTAGCAGCGCTGGCAGCGGGTCCGGCAGCCCTTCCCCGGGCACAGCCTCCTCCTGCCTCTGCCCGTCCCCCCCGAGGGCACAGCGTCCCCGTCCCGGGCAGGGGTCTCCAGAGCCCCGGGAGAGGGAAGGTCCTTGGGAGCAGAGCTTTTCCCTGTGCAGCACCTCTCGGGGATCTCCATCATCCCTGCTGAGGAGGGGAGAGATCCGCGCTCAAAACCTGCCCTGCAGTAAGCTCCATGAAATTCAATTTATCTCCCTCAGAGGGAGAAGAGCTGAGTCAGCCACGCCTGGATTTTTTTAAGTGGATAGAAACGCTATGATGAATTTCAGGTCTTGTGCCCAGGGTTCGTAAGCCATTCCCCATGGATTCCTTTTAGCATATGCTTGAAATTAAAAGCGGTTGGACCAGACATCACTAGAGCAGGAATTATGCATGAGTTGGTTAAAGTTGAATTTGGAAACTGGTATTCAGTATTCACACTTTTTCTAGTTTAAGAGCTGTGAGTGGATTTTTTTTGCAGAGGCAGAAAGGGACCAGAAGCAGCCAAACCCAAGCACACATCCTTGCTGCTGGCACGAACCCCGCGGGGACGAGGAGAGGAGAGGCTGGGCTGACCCCGCGGGGGGAGGATGAAGGCTCTGTCCCTGCCCCCAGCCGCTTCTGGAGGTGCCCCCCTGCCCCTGGGGCTGCCGTGGTGTGGGCGAGCCCCCCTGTCCCCTTCTCACCAGACAGTCGGGTACTCTGTGCTCGGGGACTTGGTGTCCTGGCACCTCCTGCCACCCTCGCCTCCTGTCCCCATCGTCCCGCTCACAGCCAGCCCCCACGGCCAGGCTCCGGGTCCATTACTGGGATGGGAATGGCCGGCCTCCCCCCTGGCAGAGCCTCCTGCGTGAGAATTATTCCAGAGGGGGAAAATGCCACCGGTCCTGAGGCTGTGAGAGCACTGGACAAAGGGGCAGGCATGGGGACGGGCTGGTGGGCACTGTCCTGTTGGACGTGTGCTGGTGGCAGGGACAGCCCAGGAGCAGGGGACCCCCAGGGGGAGCGTGGCACCCCCCTGGCCTGAGCCCATGAGAGCTGCTGGTCAGCCCCGGGTTGGCCCCAGGTGGGGAAGAGTGAACCACCAGGCTCTCTGTGTTCCCGGTCCTGCTCTTTGCCATGGCAACTCCCAGGGCCACCATCCCTCCTCCCCCTTAGGGCACGGAATGGCTGGGATGATGCTGGGGGCAGCTCTGCCTCTCGGCGAGGCATTTCTAGGGTAACGCCGAGCAGCTGAGCGGGGGAAATACAACTCTTCTGGGGGGGAAAAAAACCCCTAAAACTAAGTTGCTTAAACCCAGACTTGCTTCCCCCCTCTTTACTTGCCAGCTCCGCTTTGCCGATGCACCGGCCGTGGGGCTCCTGCAGGGCTCGGGGCTCTCGGCAGAGCCCGCTGCGGCATCTGCCCGGTGCCCGGGGCAGTGCTCCTCGCCGTGCCCTCACGCTGCCCCGCTCTCTGCCTTGCAGCCTCCCCCTTCATCATCGCCATGCTCCTGGCCAGCCTCAACAGCTGCTGCAACCCCTGGATCTACATGCTCTACACCGGGCACCTCTTCCACGACCTGATGCGGCGCTTCCTCTGCTGCTCCACGCGGTACCTGAAGTCGCGGCCGGCGTGCGACCTGAGCGCCAGCAAGAAGAGCAACTCCTCCTCCTTCGTCCTCAGCTGCAAGAGCACGAGCCAGAGGAGCTTCACGCATCCCTCCATGACGTGAGGGCATCGCCGGCCGGGACCTCACTCTGCCGCCCCGCCGCCCCCCGCGCTTCCCAGTGAGAAGCTGGGGTTCGGACAAGCAAAGGGGGGGTTCTCTATAAATAGGTGTAAATATGTCTGTGTGCCTGCGAGCATGGCCAGCAGCCATTATTTAATGGGCCGGGAGAGGGGGAGGACTTCTGTGGTCCAAGTTTCAGCGCTGCCTGGGACGGGGTGCCAGGAACCTGCTTCTGAGCCCCCAAACCGCTGCCATCGGTGGCTTTTAGGTGCCCCCAGGAGGGAGAGGTGCTGCCCCCAGCGATCCCTGCTGGGGTGGATGTATTACCTCCCCGGCGGCCCAAGGGGCTGAGCACAGGCTGAGAGGTGCTGGTTTGAAGCGCTGTGGGGCAGAGGCAGCCCCATCCCTGAACCCCCCTCATGCCAGCCCCGCCACCCCCCAGCCCGGTAGCACCGCCGGTACAGAGCAGGGCAGTCCTGCCCCCGAGGGCTGGGGGGGACAGACCTGGGGATGGACCTTCCGGGGGACAACAGTGGCAGCCGGGTGTCCCTACCCCTCTCCAGCTGTGCGGAGGGGTCAGCAGGGGCCGGGGGAGCGGGCACCACCTCAGGGTCAGGGCATCTGTGCAATGGCACCTTTGCTGAGTGTGCTAAAAGCTTCCCAGAAGGTGGGCGTTTGGGGTGCTGGCTGGGCTCCATGGGGTTCAATGGAGACCCCCCCCGGGCCCCCCAGGGCCAAGCTTTTGCTTTGAGTTTACTTGCAGGTCGCATTTAGTCTCTTACACCAATGCAATTTTCTTGCTCTGTAACGCACAAGGTCATGCTTATGGCATGGGATTTTTATTGGTAAGAAATACCTGTAAATAAAGTTTTCAGGCTGCGTTGAGGTGGGGGGGGGGAGGGGAGGGGCAGCAGGGGCACTGGGCCAAGGAGAAGGAGGAAACTGATGGGAACCAAGGCTTTAAACACAAACTATACCCAGAGTGATGATGCTTTTGTTCCTAGAGCACCCCACCCAGCACTTGAGACCCACACACCGCTTTGTTCCGTGGGGTGACGCTCGCTGGGACACAGCCCTTGGCGGGGGGGACAGGGGGGCTGGAGGGGGGCTTTCCCTGCGTGGGGGGCAGCGGGAGCCGGGGAGCACAGGGGATGCTCCCACCTTCACCCACCGCCGCCGGGGGGATGCGCAGAGGCAAGGCCTGCACGCATCAAGGGGCAATGAGATTTGGCCCTTCGTGTTGGGAATGAATATGAAAAATGCATTTAAAAGTATACTTTATTTTTTCACTGTCATCAACAGGTACATTTTCACCTTTCATGTCCTGGCATTCCTTTGATTTTGTTTTTCCTAGTAGCTTCAGGTGAGCTCTCGGCACACGTGCTAAGTGCGACCCAGCACGGTGAGTGTCAGCGTGTTTCACTGGACTGCTTTAAATCCACAGGAACGCACGGAGCGTTTCCCTCCCATGTTCATCATCCTTCTCCTTGAGAGTAATTAGCTCCTGCACAGAACAAGGAGGGGGGGGGAGGGTTGAAAATTGAATTTTCTGGGGAACCCAGGAGCCTAGCACATCCTGCATCTGCAGGAAGGAGACCTTGTGGTGATGGATTCCACCGGGACTGATGCACAGAGTGAGGAGGAAGCTTTGGGAGAGGCAGGGCATTGCCTTGCGAGCCCCGGGTGCAATTTCTGGAATTTCTGGCTGCAGTTATGGGGTCGGGCAGGCAGGGCCATGCCCCCCCCGGCCAGGCTCCTGTGCCATCCCCGGCCATAGATGCTTGTTGTGGTGGAAGGATGTTGAAAAGGATGCTGAAGGTGCTGCCAAAGGCTTAAAAGCAAAGTGCTGGCGACTGGGCAGTGTGTGCTGCGTGTGCGGGAACCCACAGACCACTGCCTGGGGACATCAGGATTTTGGAGGTTTTTTTTGGGTTCAGGCTGTGAACTACTAGAACAAAAAGCCATTAAAAAGAATATAATCCCAGTATTGTTTTTAATTACTTTTATTCCCACAAAAAGCTTTAAAAAGTGCTCATGATAAAATGTTTTTTTAGACATTTTTACCCAACAAATATCTAAATATTATCTAAATATCTTTTATTTTTTTTTTGGTGTATCACTCCATCCATCTCGAGGCCCGGAGTTGCTAGAGCATGGCTGCTATATTGCTATGAGATGAGAGACCACAAGCCACTGGAAGAGCAGGAATAGAAAATCTGACTCTTTCTTGCCCTTGGCATGGCACTACAAGAAAGTTTGGCTCCAAGTCTTTGTTGGAAGCCAAGGGAAAAAAGCATATGAATACAATTGAGAATAACCTCTCAACGAGACCTCCTGGGCCCTGATTCAGCAAAGCACTTAAGGCCAGAGCCAGAAAAGCATTTAAGTGCCTTGAAGTTAAAGTATGGCTTCATGAAAGATGGACTAAACAAATTAATTGACAATACAAGGGAGGAAATAGCTCCAAATTGGATTTTTTTCCCCTCGTCCCCGTGTTTTCTGTGGAGCAGCTGGGAGTGGGCGGTGTCCCAGAGGGGGCTCCCTCCTCGGCTCCCCCGGCACGTCTGGGGGAGCCCCGCTCTGGGATGCTGGGGGGACTGGTGGGAGGGAAAGGCACGAGGCAGCTCCTTGGATGAGGGTGTTCTCCTGTGGGGCAGAGCCCGGGGGGTCAGTGTGGTCCTGCCCCCCACGCCGGGCAGGGCAGGGAGCAGAGGGACAGCCCTCGCTGGGGAAGAAGAACCTATTGCTGAAGACAAGGGCTTGCCCAGCATCACACAAGCCAGCACGGACCCCCTCCGAAGGCCCCTCCAGCCCCTACCATTCCGTGATTCCGTAGTAAATATTCTCCCTGAGCAAGAAGCCAAAGTTTCTCGTTTCTCAGGTGAAGTTACCAAAAGCCATTTGTTCTCACTGTTCCCCGTGGTCCTGCCTGGCTGCCCCTCTGCAGCCCCGGGTGATGCGCAGGACAGCCCCCCGCCCCTCCCGTGCTGCCCCCGGAGTCCTGGCCACAGAGTGACGATGCCCACAATTAATTAGTGAGTGTCACCCTGCCACAATCGCTGGGTGGCCCCAGCACAGGCTCCCAGGAGACAGACACAACACTTCGTGCAGGGATTGATCTGGGTTTCAAAGCTTGGCTGAAATACAAACACACAGGAAGAAAGAAAAGTTTGCTTTCACTATTCTATCCATAAAACTTTTGTGCAGCGTGACTTGATGCAGAAGCTTCCACAACAACGATTATTTGCAGCAAGTAATAATAACAACTCGTGTGCCTCGGTGGTGCTAGAGGGAAGGGCTGGAGAAGCAGGGGGGGTTTGGTCTCCTGTCCAGCAGCATCTCTGCACCCTCGCCTCTCGCTCTGCCGCTGCAGGTGATGGCCCAGGGCTGTGGTCCAGGCGATGCTGCGGTCCCTCCCGCAGGAGCAGGGGGTGACGCTGGGGGGCAGAGGGCTCTCCCTGGGCTGCTCACTGAGCCTCGATGGGCTCCTCTTCTCCTAAAGCTGCTGGCTTTGGGATGGAGAAAGGAGCAGCCCAGCGTGCCTCCATCTGCAGGGAGCATGCCCGGCAGCCAGCTCTGCCGTGGGGTCCCACCGTGCTGCAGGTCCCCAGGCAGGGGTGTCCCTGTGCCCCAGGGCTGGTTGGGGCGGCTGTAGGCACCTAGAACTCCTTCCGGAGAGCAACTCGGACGTTGCTGCAGATCTTGGAGAGAGCCTCAAAGAAGGGGTCACAGAAGGTGTGGATGCAGAGGGAGTAGATGCGGCTGACACACTGGATCTCTATCAGATAGCTCTTGATGCAGGGCACCACTGCCCAGATGTGGCAGAAGGAGATGAGGGCGAAGAGGAACCCCCAGACGACTGCCAGGGGGATGCCCAGGATGGCAGAGAGCAGCCGGTAGCACCAGTACTTGCTGACGGTGAAGGTGGTGTAGCTGGTTTTCCAGACACCGTCAAAGCTGTATGTTCCCACGGGCTCAGCTATCACATCCTCAAAATCCACCTGGGAGGGGAGAAGAAGGGGGTAAGGGGGGATTTGGGGAGGGGGCGGGGGGGGGGGGGAAGGGTAGCAATGGCTCCAGTGCAAGGATGAAGATCCACTGCAGTGTCAGGGGGCTGGGGAGAGCAAAGGCCGTGCTGGGGGGTGGGACAGACCCCTGGGAACCCCCCGAGGAGCGAGGACAAGCCCTGCTGCAGCAGCAGAGTCCCTGCTCCGTGTGGGGGGCTCCCGGCACCGCCCGACCCCTGGCACCAGCCCCTGGGCTCGGCCACCCCGGGCACATTCCCGGCCCCCAAGCCCCCAGCCCTGTGCGTGTGGCCCCAGGAAGCAGTGCTGTGCCGGGGGGTGTTCGCTCCGGAGCCTGTTCCTACTCTCTGGCAGCATTCGGGGACACGGGCTGCCTGCTGGGCCAGAGGGTCATTCGTGTTAATAAAAACCCAGCAGCCCCTCTTGATTGACAATTTATTTATTTCTACCTGCGGAGGCGAGGTGCTCAGCTCTGTCTGTCTGTCTGTCTGCCTGCCTCGTGGCTGGAGAGGGACAGATGGGGTCGGCTGTGCCCTTACGGGGACAAGGCTCCGGGAGTGCCTCTGAGTGACAAAAACACTTTTAAAAGCCTCTGAGCCACGCACGGAGATACCACTGTGGGGTAGCTGGGTTTCAGGGAGCACGTGTGTCAGGCTGTCTGTCTTCAAAAATAACCTGGCCTTTCCCGGGGAAACTGTGTGTGTGTTTGTACAGCAATGCTAATTATTTTTTTTTTTTTTTTTATTGGTTGGACTAGATGATCTTAAAAGGTCCCTTCCAACCTAGGTGATTCTGTGATTCTGTGATTTGTAACATCCACTCTGGCTTTGGAAGCCTGAAATCACTTTGCATCCTCTAATTTCCTGGAGTGGGCAGGAGGTACCGGGAGAAATCCCGACGTGGACTGAGAATCCGCAGCCAGGTGGGAGCCGGAGCTGCTGGGGAAGCCCTGGGGACCCGGCAGCAGCCCCCTGCCCAGCTGCCTAATGAGCTAATTAGGGGATCAATTAGTGGCGGGCGGGGCAGGGTATAAGAGGAGGGTCTCTGCCTGGCCGCTGCTTTTGCGGATGGTGGGGCTGGAAGAGGGTGGCGGCAGAGCTGGTCCCTGAGCTGGTCCCTGAGCTGGTCCCTGAGCTGGTCCCTGAGCTGGTCCCTGAGCTGGTCCCTGAGCTGGTCCCTGAGCTGGTCCCGGGGCTCCGCAGACACAGGTAGGGCTGCTCGGTCCCGGGGCTCCGCAGACATAGGTAGGGCTGCTCGGTCCCCGGGGGGAGGCTGCTCGGTCTCTGCAGAACGCCCCGTCCCGGTGCCGCCGCTGTAACGGGGGCTCCGGTTCCGGCTGTCGCACCCCAGAGCTCGGGGTGGGTTTCTCTATGGCCGTGTGACCCCCACAGCCCATGCCCCCCCCCTGTGTCCCTGACCCCCCACCCCCGCCGGACCCCTCTCTCCCTGCTCTGCTTTGGTGCCCGGGGAGGTGAGGGTGGTGCTGCCCACTGCGGGGGGGGGGGGGGGGGGGGTTTGTTTTCCCCGCGGGCTGCGGGTGCAGGGGGGGTGTTGGGGCAGTGGGGTGCGTTGTGCCCCCCCTCGGGGCCGGCTCTGCCCTGCTCTCCCCCCAGCCTTATCGGCCGGGCTATTTTTAAGGCAGGAGGAACGCGAGGTGGCCTGAGCAAATGCTCTGAGCGCTTCCCGGGCTGCCGAAGCCTGGAAATCCTCTTCCAGGATTTTAGGGATCCCCGAGTGGGAGAAGGCAGGGATGGGGAAGCGGGGCTGGCACAAAGGGTTAGGGGTGGCCTGGAAGGCGCTGGTGATGTCCCCAAGGTGGGGAGCAGGCAGGTGTCCCCTGGAGTGGGCACTGAAGGCTGTACAGGTCCTCGGCAGTACTGGCTGATGGCAGGGGTTGTCCCTTCTGGCCTGACATCATCTCTCAGTACATTTTTCACAAAATCCTTCCATCTGCTCCTGTCCTCCTTTGGGCCAGGATGATCTTTGCTGTAACACCAACAAAGGTTGGAGCAGCCGGGCTCCAGCGTTTGGGAAAAGCTTCCCTGCTCCGCGAGATGGAGAGATCCTTTGGGTCAAAAATAGATGGAGTTGGCTCCTGCTGTCCTGTGGGAGAAACAATCTTCTTCCAAACAGGACAGCACGTATCCAACTACTCTGATTGTCGGGTCTGGAAGATCGGGAGTCTTTTCCAAGGTTCCATTTCAATCAGTGACATGGGCTGACCCAGGTTTATTTTTGACTCCCCACTTACTGGTACAAAGTGGGGCATCTCCACAGGTTTTCAAGGTAAGAGCCCGTGGAGTCGGGGAGTGCTCTCAAGGCACGGGAAATGCTGTGTTAGTTGGAGCCATGCAGGGCACACGGCCACCCTGGCAGACAGGCTGTGGCTTGTGGCAGCTCCTGTCCTTGCAGCCCGCGGTGACGCCACCTCTGGAGGCACATAGACCAGGGGCTGAGGTCACCCCGGGTCCGGAACGACAACGGCAATGTACCGCTTGCATTAGGGAGACAGCCACGCTCCCACCACACGCAGAAAGCCCTACCTTCACCACGTCCTCGTTGATGTGCTTGGGGTCTCTGTTCACCAGGTCGATCTCCTTGGTGTGCAGGTCCTTGATGATGATCCTCTCCTCCAGCGGGGTCTGCTCCTCCACCATGGCTGCTCTGCTGCCCGCGTGGCCGCGGAGGGTCGTGGGGCTGGGCAGAGGGGCTGTGCCGGGGGAGGGCCCGGGGGAGGGCAGGGTATGGAGGTCCCCCCCCCCGCCACCCGTAGCAGCTGCCCTGCGCCCCTGGCACCGCTCCAGGCTAAAATTAATGTCGCGCCTCCCGCTGCTGCCCCACAGCCCTTAAAGGGGCTCTGCTGGGGACAGACCCCCGCGGTGTCACCTCTGGGGTTGGGGGGCTCGGGGCGGGGGGGGGAGGAAGGGGGCTGGTGGCCCTCGAGCTGGGGAGAGGGTGGCACAGAGGGTGGGTGTGCAGCCCCCCAGCCCTGCAGGGGGGATTTTCTCTGTGCGGGGAGAAACATCGTGGGAGAAACCATGCCCAAATTGGGGCAAAAGTCCTCAAAACCCTGAGAGAAATAGCTGTTTACGAGGGAAACGGTTGTTTACAAATGTGTCCATGAAGTGGCTCAGGGGAGACAGGGATCGCATCTATAAATATCACCCAGATAAGCCGTGTTGTCCTGGGACGGCCAGCAGGGCCCCAGGTCCCTCTGGGAGCCCAGAAGAAGGCTGGGGGTGTCAGGGTGGGCGTCTTCCAGTCCAGCTCTTCCATAGAGGGAAACTTGGGGGAATCCAACAGAGTGACCCACAGATCGATACCGGCTGGCGTGTCTCCTCCAGGAGCGCTGGGCACAGTGACATTTAGCAGGTTAATGAAGATTTATTGAACTTGTGCTGTATTTTGATAATCCTCATTAATCTCTTCACTGCTCTCTTGGTTTTGTAAAAAAAACCAAACACAACCAAACCAAAACCAAACCCCCTCAATTCCCCTCTACCAGCCACCCAAAGCTTCTGTTCAACCAGTTTATAAACACTTCCATCTGAAGTCATGTTGGGAAAACTGACCTCTGTTCTCCCACCGGGTGTCCCCCAAGGCTGGGGGTGCCCTTGGTGACACCTGGTTGTGCTGTGCGGGTGACAGGGCAGGTGGCTGTGACCTACCCCTGGTGAGCGGTGTGTGTCGTACGTTTGGAGGTGAAAGCTCTCGGGGGGTGTGACGGCACGTTAACCCCCGTTAGTGTGAGGTGTTGGTGGGACACGGGTCTCTGAGCTTGAGCCCCATTCCCTCACCCGCTGCTTCAGGTGGTACCTGTGGCTGGGAACCGCTTTGGGGTTTGCTGTCCAGGTGAAACACTGCTCCCAGCTGAGGCTGGGGGTCGTTTGGAGGAGAGGAGCAGGAGGGAGCACCTGAATGAGCCCCCACCATGGTGGGTGCCAGCTTTTCCCCTCCTTCCCGCAGGGACGGGGGAGGGAGGGGGGGGTCAGTGTCCCGGGGGGTGTCTGCACAACTGCTGGGCATGGAAACGACCGCGGCAGAGCTGAGGGGCTGGGCTGGCATGGGGGGAGGCACGTGAGCTGCCAAAAGGCTGCTGCCTTCCAACAGCATCCCTGCCGCCTGTCCCGAGCCCCCGTGGCCGGGTGCCTGCAGCTTTCAGCGCCGCGAGGGGTTTGTTCCAGCGCAGAAGGGGCTGCTGTGGCTCCATCCCCCCGAGGCACCCCAGCTCTCTCCACCGTATTCGTCTTTCCTGTGATGGTGAGGGCCTGGCGGAGCCAGACTCCCCTCCCTCCTGCTTGGGATGCTCTTCAGCGTTTTGTTTCTGGACTTGGGGTGGTGCCTCAGTCTGAAAACTTTTTTTGTTTGTTTTTTGTTTTTTCCTTGGGATTTCTGCTTTTGTGAAAGCAGATGTGATGCCCTCATCCCATTTCAGTGATATCCTGAGATGTGACACATCCATGGCTAAAACCGTGACGCCTGCAGCTTGTCAGGGACCTCCTGGACCCCTCCTGTGGGGAGAGGGGAGGCAGAATTGGGGCTGGGAAGTGACTGTGCCAAACCCATGGGGCTTTCTAAAAGTAAAGGGGGCACCTATGGTGAAGGGACAAATCCTGTAAGGTTTTTGAGTGTGGGGTTGTGGGTTTAAGCCTGTGGTGTGCTCCAGGAGGCCCTCTCTTGGCTGGGTTCCTCCCAGTGAAAGGATACGGGAAACCCTTTGGCAGCACCAGTTCCATGTCCCCGGGTCTCTCACCAGAGGGGTGGCTGGCTCTGGCCACGGTCCCTTGCCCTCCCACAGGTGCCCAGCACCACAAGCTGCAGCACTGAAACCCAGCAGGGAGCTGGTGCCCAGAGCCTGGCGCAGGAGGAGCTGCCCTTCAGAGGGGCTTTCAGACCACGCTTGGTCGGTGACAGACCCTCTGCCACGGTGCCAGCACCGGCTCCTGCTCGGCAGCAGGGGCTGGTGTGGGGAGTAAAAACTCCTCCAAAGGCTTGGGCAGCAGCTTTAAGGGCAGAGCAGCTCTGTCACGGCTGGATTCCTCGCTGACAAAGTTGTGTAGCATCACTGCTGTGATGGCTGAGCGCTTCGGGATAGATTGTTGAGGGTGTTGGGTTTTTGGTTTATTTTTTTTTTTGCAAAATAAGCTGTTTTGCCCCTCGCTCTGAGCTGCAGGAGCAGGTAGGTGGTGTGAGCGGGGGCGGTGTGCGTGAGTCCCACTGTCTGACACAGCAGCAGCGCTCGCTTGGCCGGGGACCAGTGCCCGATTTAGGGGTGGCAGCTGCTGCCCCTGGCCCTGCCCGATGAGGAGTGCCGTGCGGGGTGGTTTGCTCTGCTGCCTTTTCATCCAGCTGTCCCCCTCGGAAGGCTTTCCAGGGGGAAGGGGGGGCTTTGGCGATGTGCTGTCCCTGCAGCCCGGTGGGCTCAGCCGGCTGCCCCGAGCCCGGGGGCCGTGTGGGGGTACGGCAGGGTGGCCGGGGGGGGCAGCCGCGGAGCCCTCCCCGCCTCTCCTCCGGGATTTCTGACGGCGTGAGTCACTTGCTGCCTTTGGGGTGGGCTGTGCTCCTGCACCCCCCGGCTCGCGGCTTCGGTGTCCAGGGCGTGGGAGTGGGAGAATGTGAACCCACTGAGCGGCTGGTGTGCGGCTCGTACGTGTCTCAAGTAGCCGTGAGAGAGAGGAGGAATATTCTCTTGCGCCCTAGATGCTATAAATAAATCCATTTGTGAGTATTTTAACACTGTGAATGGGACGCCATGTGAAAGCTCTGGTGTGCAGAGGCTACGGTGGACTAACAGTAATACTAGTTTGTTAGTAACTAATGGCAACCAGGAGTTTAATTGCTAAGTATAGATGATAAAACAGTAGCGTTTTTAGCAAATACTGGGGATTTCTCCCCTGGGGATAGATACAGACAGAATCATAGAATTGTCTGGGTTGGAAGAGACCTTTAAGATCATCAAGTCCAACCATCAACCTAACTCTGATAAAACCCATCACTAACCCATGTCCCTAAGCTCTATGGCAACCTGTCTGTTAAATCCCTCCAGGGATGGTGCCTCAACCACTGCCCTGGGCAGCCCATTCCAAGGCTTAGTAACTCAATGATGAGAGATGCCTTGAAAGGATTTGCTGGCCATGGCTTGTCTTGTGGAGACCCTCTCCCAGCCTGGCTGTGGAGAGACTCAGCCTTTAACTTCTTGGCAGTGACTGGTACCAAGTCACGCTCCAGCTGCACAGCAATAAAATCATTGTGCCTTTCAATAAAAAGTCCATCTTTCATATAGCAAGTGCATTGCCCCTTCCAAATTGGGGTCTTCTCCTTGGGGGGAGGTTTCTGGCACCAGGCTCCAGGCAAGCCCTGAGCTTCAGCTGGTCCCTGAGTGCAGCCCCCCTGGCCCAGCCCTGGCCCGTCCATCTGTCCAGCTCTGCGTGTGCAGGAAGGGGGTTTGGGCTCCTGGGAATTGCTGTGCAGATGGGGTGTTCTGCAGACACCCAGCACACTGACGTGCTGCACCCAGCTCCCCACCCGGTGCAGGAATCTGGGCTGTGCCTGTTACCAGAGGATGGCTCCTACCCCGTAAATATGATATTGCTGGTGGCCACTGCATGGAGAAGCCTCTTTTCTCCTGCTTTTTGCTGCTGCCAGGCTTTTTTTAGGCTTTTTTTCCTACTCTACAAGCAGCTCCTCTCGAAGCTTTGTGCCACAGCACTGACAGAGGAGGATGCTGCTGGCATTGGTCTGGAGCTTGCCAGAGAAGCAGGGCTTAGATCTCCTCATCCTCACACCATCCCAAGCTGTCAGGCATTGCTCAGGACATGGAGACTCCACCACTTCTCTTTAGCTTGGGGCACTTTTTCCACCCTCCCCATATGTCGTGTCTCTGAAGGTTCTTTTTCTCCCAGGGAAATGGGAAGAGTTACAGCCAGAGCAGAGGGATGTGGCAGGAGCAGGGCAGGCTCAGCAGCCTGCTCGGTGCTGCTCAGGTCACTTCCCTGCTGGACAGACCTTCTCCAAACCCATGGTGTACTTGCTTTGCCCCCGAGTTGGGGGGCTGCTCCCTTTCCTCCTCCTCTCCTGTCCTGGGTGTCAGAGGGTTCAGCTGCACTGAAATGAAAACCTTTCATTTTGAGAACATCTGTTAGGAAACCTTATGACAACGTTCTGCAGAACCCAACAGTTATCATTTCCCACTGACCAGCCCTACACAGAGTTTTGAGGAGAGTAATTTTTTCTATAAACAGATTATTAAAAAACCTGGGCTGGCTGTGGGCTGGAAGGACTGGTGCTATGAATTGAGGAGACTTCTAGAGGTCAGATGAATATCCTTCTGCTTGGTCCCTGCAAGTAAAATATTTTTCTTGAGCAGAGAAGAATAAAGCAGAAATAAAGTGCTCGGAAAGCAAAGCTCCTGTGAAAATAAATAGACCAGAATTGCAGTGAAGGAATAGTAAAGAAAGAAGAAATTGGGAGCTTTTGGTATGGCGACCTCTGAGAGCGTGCGGTGTGCTGTGGGAGGGGGGAGAGCTGGGTACAGAGCGATGCTGGTAAATTGAGTCTTGGGTTAAAGCAGGAGGAATGACTCGGTACGTAAATCCTGACCTCAGGGGATTTTAATCCTTCAGCTCAGTTTGGTGTGTGGAACAAGGAAAGCAAATGACCGAGTGTTTCGAGCGAGTGGAAGGTGCTGCCAGCCGGGAGTGAGGGATCAGCTCTGCCAACAGGGCTTGGAGCAGAGCTCGCCTTTCATCTTTGTTAAAAAAGGCAAAACAAAACTACCTTTCATGTCTCCTTCCCGCGAGCATCTTCTCAGCTCTACTGACTGCAGGTTAGAGCTCAGTTCTACGGATCCGTTCCCCAGTGGTACTTCTCCCTGAAAATGGGATCGTGCAGGTGATGGTGTGTGACCCTGCCTTTGGCTCCTGGTGCCCCTGACCCCGGGATGCCGCAGGTCAGGAGCTGAGCCTGGGTCTCTGCCGGCTGCAGAAGGTGTGTGCGGGCTCGGGACTGCTGGGGCTGAGTTTCTCTTATTTTGGGTACAAATCTGCAAGCCTGGCCAATGGGTCTGCAAGCGCCTGACCATCTCCTCGTCTTCCTTTGCTGGCTGGAAAGAGCATCAAGATGAACGTGGGCAATGACTTTGTGCCATGCGAGGTCTGCACTGTGCAGCACCTTGAGCTTCGTGTGCAGAAATCCTTTATTATTAATGTAAACAAGCTGGATCAAAATGCACAGGAGGAGCAAAAGCCCCGGGTAAGAACAGTGTTTAATGCACACTTTTGCTGGTCAACTTGAGAACATTTGTGGGGATAATGAGTACTTTCAAGGGGATGGGTCGGGTCTTCTCCATCTGTCTCGAATTCCCCCTCTCTGCTCCTGGTTTCTTCCCTCTCTCCCAGGTTCCTCAAGCCAGAGCTCTCCTTGCCCTTTTCCTGCCTGGATCTCCTCCTTGTTAGTGTGAAAGAGGAATCCAATCTTGCTGGAGCTATTGGTGTCAGAGCCCTTGGATGAGAAGGCCCAGGAGACCAGAGCCTGCCTGCGAGTGGCAAGGGGCCTCTTGTGTTGAGGCAGGTCCTCGCTCTTTGGTCCTCAAGTGCTAACGAGTACAGCCGATGCAGAGCGTGGGGATGTAATGGCATTACCATTTCAGAGGCAGCTGAAATTGGTGGCTGGCAAATAAAAGTTTTAGTAGAAGCTCTGTCATGTTTAATATCAATTACAATTAGATTTCACTGAGGAAGTACAGAAAAACATCCATTTATCATTCAAGTCGCGGTCTTAGTTTGTTTCAATTCAAAGTGTTTTGCCCTTTAAAAGAGAGAGAAAGTCTATGAATATCAAATTCATGCCCCTGTGGACACACAACCACCTAATCTTTTTGCATTCTGGTCTGGGGTAGGAGCCCGAGACCTCCTTCCTGGCTGGGTACCCTGGGCTGGGGATGCTCGGCCGGGCCAGAGAGCGAGTGCTCGGGGCAGGCAGGGGCTGGTGTGGGTGGGAGAGGGCAAGTTTGGGGGCACACGGAGCAGAAGCTGGTCTGTCCTGGTGGAAATCCTCTATTTGCAGTGGAGCCCCTCAAGGCAGAGTAGGGGAGAGACCTCTGCTGTGACACAAATCTATAAAGCTGCATTTCATCCTGTGTCCACAATCAGCAGCTCTTCCTTTTTTCTTTAATTGGAGTTAGGAGCTGCTTTGTGCTCATACCTGGGATATTTTTGCTCATAATTAAGCCTTGGAATGGGCTGCCCAGGGCAGTGGTTGAAGCTCCATCCCTGGAGGTATTTAGAAGATGAATTGCCATAGTGCTTAGAGACATGGGTTAGTGATGGGTTTTATCAGAGTTAGGTTGAGGGTTGGACTCGATGATCTTAAAGGTCCCTTCCAACCCAGACAATTCTATGGTAATCTCTGGGATGCCCAAGGTGCTGAGGGTGCACCAGCCGTGGTCAGAGCCGTTGGGTCTGGGCTGGTGGGGGTGGGATGAGGCCATCCCTGATGGCTGAGGGAGACGGGGCTGCCCCAGCACCTGGGGGTCCCAGAGATGGGTGCTGGAGGGAGACCTGAGGGGGGCTGTCATATTAAGACACCCCAGGTACTGAAGAGTTTCTGCTTTTCATGTTGTGCTTAGTGATACCAGAGCACTGGGTATCACACAGAACATCTGCAGCTGCATTTCTTGCTACACAGCTCGTCAGGCGCTAATTGAGCCTGTAAATAGCTGCAAGCTATTTCTTGATTCTCTCTCAGTCACGTTCCCGTGGCTGTGGGCAATGCTAGCCTCAAAATGTTGAACAAATGACTGGGTTCTCTATCAGACTAGGGGGGAAAGATTAGGTGCTGGAGTAGCTGGGATGTCCCAGGGGAGCAGCCACCCTCCTGCAGGCACTTTGAACTTCTTGTGGGCCACCAATAGCCCCGGGCCAGGGGATGCGGTGGGGATGCCCAAAGCCCAAGTGCTGCCTGGCTGCACCCTGCCAATCTCGGGGACATGGCTGGTGGCCCAGTAGTGTCACCAAGGGCTGGGGGTCTCCAGCAGAGGGGTCTTGCCAGCCCCCCCAGAGCCAGTGGATGGTGCCAGCCCGCTCTGAGAACAACCCATGTCAAGTACTGGTGGAATGTCATCCCTCCTCCGCTGAAGGCACAGGAGGATGGGTTTGAAGTGGCCCCTTTCAGCTTGTGTTTATATCTCCTCTTAATCTTGTCTCTTTTCTCTCACACCAGCACTCTAAATTCCTTTGGATTTTCATTTTAAAATAGCCTTGCTTGGCTTTTCCTTATCAAGCGTGAGTCTTTTCTTGATTTATCACTTGTGACATAACCAATTGGGTAGTCTGATAATCAGATTTTAACTAGTTGGGGAGCTGCTGAATAGAACTAGGGTTGAATCTTGCCTTTGGCTGTTATTTATCCTGGTGTTATTACTTTTGTTTTTTTTTTTCCCTGTAATCAAAACCCATGCAAGAGGAGCATGATGCTTTCCCTGTCAGCAAAGAGGAAGGCTGCTCTGGGCTGTGGGACGGGGGGAAGGCGGTGGCAGTGCCAGGGCAGGTCACAGCTGGGCTGTGGGGAGTGTTCCGCATGCAGCTGGGGGGAGCCAGGCAGCTAAAACTCTCCTCCTGACAAGAAAATGGCCCCAAATAGGGGTTTAAGAAGAAAGTAAGAAGTTCTGCTCTCCTGACATCAGCCTGTCTAGGGAGGTAGTGGCCAGCACCCTCCCCGTTGGGCATCTCTCCCCGCTGCCCGGTGGTCCCAGTGGGAGCTGGGTCGGTGGGATGTGGTGGCTGCTGCTCCCGGGGGGTTGCCATGGCAGGGGTGAGGGCTGGGAGCAGATGAAGGTGTGTGATGCCCTACTACTTTATTGCTATATTTTTAGAAATGGCCAGTTTTTCTTCCCTGCGTTGTTTAGCTCTGCTGTACAGCACCTACTGCCGAAATCATGCAGCCCCCAAGCGGAGCTGCAGGGGTGAGACCAGCCCCCTCCGTGACAGCCCGGGGCAGGAGCTGGCTGGCTTGGGGACAGCAAGGCCAAGGCAAATTCAGGCTCCCAGCTCCACTGGGTGAAGCGCAGAGAGATCAGCTGTGTATGTAGGAGAGCTGGGGTCGACACCGCTCGGCTTCTCAGCCCTGGTGTGACAGGGAGCCCCTGTTGTGCTGTAAGGACAGACCCTAAGGGCAGGTTCGGTTCCTCTCCTTTGTGAGGATGGGCCACGCTGCAGCAGAAGGACCACGCTGACTGTCCTGGGCTGGGTGGGGGAGGCTGGGAGAACATCTGGCACATCTCCTGGGGGCAGCAAACTGCCGCTGTTAGAAGGAGGGTCTTACTAATGGCTTTAGGACTCCACTCTCTTCCTCCAGGTGGCATTTTTGGACAACACAGAACAGTTTTGTGAGGAAGGAGGGTGAGTGTTTTTGCCTTCTTTGAGGTGCAAGGGAGATCGGGGGAAAATTCCCCTGGTGTGTGACATGGAATTGCCAGAGGTCTGACCTGGTCATCGGAGGGGGCTGCTCCAGCAGCTGGAAAGCCCTTTGCTCCCTCAGAAGAAATGACTGATATTTTTTCCCCTTCCCCACCCCGGATTCTTTAGAGTGCTCTCCCCTTGTAGACTCCAGCGCAGCAGAGAGGTGACACGGTTTAAAGAGTGGAGTTCAGAAACCCAGTCCTTCTCTGGAAGGAGGGAGGCCAAGCTGGGCTTTGTCTGAATAAAACACTCCCTGAAGTGTTTGGGGGGGGCAGGCGGAGCCGAGGGGCAGCAAGCGGTGCCCGTTACCGCTCGTAAACAAGAAGAGATGCTGCTCGTTGGATGATGTCATGGCAAAGATGTGCAGAGGGAGTTTTGCAGTGTTGATCGATATTGCTGGGCTGTGGCACGTCCAGGAGGCTCCTAATGCCTGCAAATAAAATCCTTTCAAGCGCTGGAAGGGGGGGTTAGTCTCTTAATAACCCAGTGCAGAATATAGATGCCTATTTCTAGCCCTGGGAGCTTTGCACATGAAAGGTTTCAGCTGCCATTCCCTGTCCTGTTCTTGTTCTGACCTATTGTGGTTCTCCTCTGTCTGGCGCTGGCTGTCTGAAAGCTAAATCCTGGGGTGGACGCAAGCTCCAGTGTAACTGCTCACCATTTCCCACCCAAAAGAGCAATTTTAGCACCAAGGTGGATGGCCAGGCTGTTCCTGTGGCCCTGTGGGGCTGGCTGGCAGGGCTCGGGGGGTCCCCGCAGGTCACGTAAGCCCTACAGTGGCAGAGAGGGGACTTCAAGCCAGCGGAGAAGATGACAGGGCTGTGAGCACCCAGTGCCCCAGCTGAGTGTGCTGACAGGGCTGAAGGGACTGGCAGATACAGTGATGGGAAAAGAGTTTCCCGTCTCCCTCTCCTCCGGGCGACGGTTTCCTCTGCAGCACCGCACGTGGCACTGCGGGACTGGAAAAACACCGTCAGACAAAGTGTGTGTAAGAACTCTGTAAAGCCACAGCGATCTCTCAAATCCTGAAAGTCTTTGTTAAACATGAAAAAGACTTTCTATTCTGTGAAAGATGGGGCTGTCAGGACCAGATTGCTGTTTGATGGTGCTCAGGTCCCAGCCGCTTTGCTGTTCCCCCCGGGCTTTAGCGGGGTAATGTGTGTGTTGGGCTTTATCAGTCGGGGTGTCAGGGGTGTCCCCAGCCGACGTGCTGCTCCCCAGGGGCCCTGCCACCGCCTCTGCCACGGGCAGGTGTATGGCCACAAGGAGCAGACACCGTCCTGGTCACTCCTTGCCCATTACTGGTCCCCGCAGGCTGTGGGTCCGGATCTCACGGGGTCCTTCCCGTGGGGTTTACGTTGCCGTTGCCACTTGTGTCTTAAACCTGAGCATCTCCTGTGGCACTGGGCAGGCGAGGAATCAGCGGGAAGAGACCCGGGCACAGACCTTATCCCACTGAGAGATGGATTCTCAGAGCTTCAATATACAGTTTGTGATTTTCAGTCCGATTTACAGCCTGGGAAGACGGGTTTCAGAGCGGAAATGAAAACTTGGTGGTTATTGCTGGAACTTCATGACAGTTTTGTTCTAATTTTTTTGCCCTTGATAAATGACAGAATTACAGGTATTTTCTTCTGAATTTGCCATTTCATCTGTCAGTCTGTGTGGTGCACATCCTTGCAGCCTGCCCAGGGTCCTGCAGTTGAACCAATGACAGGGGATTTTGCCCGAATCCTGCTGGCGCTGAGGCCGGTCGGTGGGGCTGGCAGGGCAGGGGCAGGTACCTTCTGCCCCCCAGCCCCTGGCCATCCAAGCTCCATTTCCCCCAGCAGGCATTGAATAACACTGAGAGGAAACATCACCTCCATATTTTATTTCATTTTTTTTCTGCTAGACCTTAGTTATTGAAAGCAAAATAAACCACGTGTCTTGGACAAATATTATGACATTTTGTTATTCACACCAAGTGTGATAACTGAGTTGTTCTAGGGACCATGGTACATGATTTATTTAGCTTGGATGTGGATATAAATCTGATTTTTTGAGGAAGCATTGTAACTCTGTAGGAATGCAGATGCTCTCACGTCTGCTGGAGCATGGCCATACCTCGTACCTACTCTGGTGTTTTATTGTGAGCAGGGCACCCTCCACCATTCGTAACGTCCCGTAGGAGCCAGGTGGTTCCACCAGAGTCTAAGAGGAGCTGAAACAGGGAAGGCACATATCAGAGGAGTTTAAATGGAGAAGGGAAATTCCATTTGAGATTAACAGTTCTTCAGTGCATGAAGTTATTGATTACTGTGCTCGGGATAAAAGGGAGAAATAGAAGAAACGCTCTTTATTTTGTTCCATTGCCTTTGTCTTACAGACAGCTCTCTGGGGTTTCACCTCAGACTGTCCATGTCCATAGGCGGATGCCTGGGAGGCTTTTTTTTAATAGATTTGTCCGGGTTGGAAGGGACCTTTCAGAGCATTGAGTCCTACTGTTGCTTTCCTGGCTCTGTGGGATGGGCAGCAGCTCTGTACAGCAGGATGGGCCTTTCTGAAAGCAACATTTTAGCTGCAAGACAAAATGGGGGAAGGCTGGAAAAACAAATAAGTTTTTCTTTGCCCATAAGTATTGCAGGAGCCACATCCTGTGAGGTGTGGGTCGACCTGCTGTGGTCAGAGCTGTTTGCAGGCAGAAGCCCCAGCCGGGGTCACCGGAGACCTGTGAGCCTGCTCCAGCTTGGTGCTGGAGTTTTCCAGGAGTTAACGCTGGGCTATTTGTATTTTTATGGGTGTTGGCTGTCCAGGGCTATTTATGAGCGCAGAACTAAATGAATTAATATTCATAGACTTCCCCTGACTACACAGTATAAATCATGAGGAGCTGTGACAGTGTGCCCTTCTCCAAACCACAGCACGGCAGCTGCTGAGCTGTGGCTGGACAGTCTTTGGGCACTGATTTAAGCTTTGGGGAAAGATCTCTGCCCTTCTGGGACAAATGGGAGCTTTGCCGTTGCCTTGTGGTGGGGATGTCCAAGAGGAGCTGTGACACCTGGATGTGGCCGGGTGGAGAGGTGCCCACCTTGTTCTCGGGCTGCACATCTCGGGGTGCTTGTGGGGCTTGAAGGAGAGAAACTGATTGAGCCCCACTGAAGAGGAGGCAAAAGATGGCCAGAAATAGACAGTGGTATGATAGATGGAAGAAAAGGTGGAAGAGGGGCTAACGAGCTCCCAGCTGTGTCAGAATCAGAAGGGGTTGTGTTTGTGTGTGCAAATCCCTCGTTGGAACTGGTATCCATATGTGGAAGAAAGTGATACTGCTTTTCTCCTTCCACACACTATTTCTGTGCTCTCTAAAGTCATGCCCAAGACTCGCTGGTATTTCATGAAGAAAATGCTGTCTTTAGGGAAGCTGTGCCAGAGGCCAGCAAAATAGATACTTTAACAGCCATGTGATTGAATAAATGTTATTCTTTCCCTTGTTTTGATAATAAGGAAAAGAATTTGGTGAGAAAGCTTTATCATTTTAAAGGCTGACGTCTCCCATCACTGAAGCCCTGCTACTTAGATCTGGGGGGGGGAAAGCTGCACAGCCCTGGAGAAAACCAGCAAAGCGTCCCAGAGCTTCCAAAGGGCTATGGTGGAGACTGCAAAAGGGGCTCCCACCCTGAGCCAGGTTTACCTGGGGGGATGCCACGTCTCCCCATGGAGACCCTGCTCCAGGGGAGGCCACCTCAGTGAGTCGGGCAGTGGAGGTGGAGAGCCAAGAAGCCCTGGGATGTGCGGGGTGACATCCCTGGCTGACCTGCTCTTCCCGATGGAGTGACAGGGGGAGTAAATGGCAAGATCAACCAACCTTGTCCCTTGGTGATAAGTAGTAGCCTGAAGCCCTGCTATTATTGGTGATTTGGAGCCCTTTCTTGGAAAAAGCCAGAATTATTCATTCTCAGGACACAGTGGTTATAAGCAGAAGGGCAACATTTTCCAACAGTTTTTTTTTTTCCCCCCAGACAAATATAAATGCACATGTGAATATTTTGTGTGCTCATGTCTGTTTTGCCATGGTCTTAGTTGCAAAAGCCCTTCCTCCAGCTAAGCAGAGCAATCAAAAAATCCCATTTTCACATTTTCAGCACATTTTTTTTTCCCCAAAGATGATGTGGGAGCGCTCTGAGGCCTGATGCACAGAGAGGGATGGCTTTGTTTGCACATCTGTTGTGAGTGAGGCAGAGCGCAGCGTGCTCCAGAGGAGCTGGGTGTTGGGAGGAACGTGTCCAACAGAGAGGAGGGGGGTGGTGGTGAGAGGGATCCCTGTGAGGGGTTTGGCTGGTGGGGCTGAACGGCTGTGGAGGGGGAGTATGGCACCTCCTAGGGCTGGACTGGAGCTCCCTCGTGATGCTGAGCGAGGTGGAATGGTACAAGGTGGGGTACAAAACCCCTGTGTGAAATTGTGCTTCTGAGGCTTTCCCACCACAGACTAAAGTTTTTTTTTTTCTTTGACAGCAGATCCAACTCCTGTTTTGGACAGGGGACCGAGGTCTGCTCCACCTGTGAAGGATGAGGGTGGCTGCTGAGTCTCATCCACCTGCAGGACAAAGGCAAGGCTAACAGCAAATGTTAAATCTCAGATGAGGCTCATAAGTTGGGGCAGAAAATCCTTCCTTTTTTGTGGTAAATACACTGGCAAGCAGAGGAGGAGCAGGAGGGGATGGTGTCCCTTCAGGAACTGGTGAGGTTTTTAGAGGGGCTGCTCAGGTGTGCGATGGGGAGGTCACATCTCCAAGGACTGCTGGAGCTCACAGGTTGAGGAGAGCTCTGGGCCAGGGCTGTGTGTCTCCTGACCATGAATCTTCTCTGCTCCATGGCCTTCCACCCCATCCTCCCATTTCTTGTATTACAACTGGGATGTTTGTTACTCTCCCTGCCATTAGAGGTGGTCTCAGACAACCCCTGCAGCTCTGGGCAGCTCCAGGTTTCTGGTCTGGGACCCCACGTTACACGTTTTGCAGTTTGGCTCCAGTCTCCAGTTCATAAAGTGACTGGAGCTGAGGCAGAGCTCCCAGGTTGCTCTCTGCTGCTTTGGATTAAACTCTCAGCCATCCTTCTTTCACTGTTATTGCTTTTTGAGACTGTAGGTTATTTTTTTTTATCATTTGGTGATCTTTGTAAAATGGTTGTAAAATGAAAACAGTAAGAGTAACCCTCCGGGGCTCCGAGCCTTACTCCTGCTGGAAGCAGAGCTGGAACCTCCACACTGGGTCCCACTTTGCTCTCCAGCACTGCCTGCAGCCTGCCTGTCGTCAGGGACCAGAAGCTTATGATGGCAAAGTGTTTATCCTGGGAAATCCAGGAGGAGAAAGTGGCTCTCCTGGGCTACTGGGGTGGGTGGTGGGCACAGCATGAGATCCTCACTCAGACCCCACCGGGTTTCCTTTCCAAACCTGGAAGGTCACACCTGGAAATGTGGCTTCTTTCCTTTAGGAAGAACAATATTTTCGAATATACAGAAGAAGGAAGAGCTGGGTTTACTGGTGAGCTCTTCAAGGTGGCCGTTGGATGGAGATGCTCCAGGAGGAGCAGTGTCTGGTAGGGAGGCCGTGCTTATTAGCGCTTAAAATAGCCCAGCTGCAGGTCTGGAGGCAGCACTGCTCGTGTAGCCCGAGGTGAAGTTTAAAAAGAATTTGAACTGTCAAAAGCAGAAAAGAGCATTTGCAAACATAACACTCTGCTTTCCCAGTTACTTGTGTAACTGGATCAGCTAACCCATGTGTCATCTACAGTCCAACTCGCCTTTTATAGTAAAAACAAATATTGGAGGGACTCAGGGCCAAATGCTGCTTTTTTTTTTTGGTCAATCTACATTGTTGGCATGGCTTGCAGAGCCTCTGAGCTACCAAATCTGGACCAGGGGCAGCAGAAGTGGTGATGGCTTCCACCTTTCAGAGCTGGGCTGCATCACTGTTCCTTCCAGGGAACCCTCGGGCTTCCTCGGCACCATTGGTCCCCAGGGTTGGGAGCGTATTTCACCTTCCTTGTGACCATCGCACGGACGTGGCTTCATCTCTTCTTTCTTTCAACTGTCATTAATGAACTCTGACACATTACAAATGAACTGATGCCCACCACAGTGTTCCATCCCTCTGAAAACTAATGGTTGGGTGTTTCTTGCTTGGTGTAGAAAATAGAGAAGTGGGGGGAAAATACCAGATGTAAGCACTCCTGGCTTTATTTTGGATGGTTTAAATGCAATGGTGGTTGGTGCAGGACCTCTAGAAAATCTCTGAGTGTGTGCAGAGTAAGGACTGAGTTTAAACTTTCTCCCATGTACAACTTTTATGAAATAGTCTTTATTTTTAAAAAGGTTTTGTATCGACTCATCAAAGCAGGTGAAAGGAATATTTCATATAGGTGACTGGAGAATGGATGTGCTCCTGGGAGCTTTGAATTAAAAAAATAGATGTTGGCAATAGATGTGCCAGTTTTAAATATTTCATCAAGCTGGAATTATTTAACTAGAATTTTGTTTTGGATCAATATAGTATGGGAAACCGTAGGAGCCGAGCGTGGGGGATTTTGATGCTGTCAAAATATTTCAAACTTTGATTTGGAAATTATTTTTCACTTCAAAGTACAGTGTTTTGTACTTTACATAACAAATAACACAAAGTGAAGAGCCTAACTATTTGACTGACGTGATTTTCTGGAATCAGGAGGGCTTGTTTTGGTTCAGAAAGAAGCCCTGCTTTCAAATCTTTCATCGCGTTTTTCAAAATAGACATGAGGACTCGAGGTCCCCAGAGGTCAGGAGGGCTTCTCATCCCCAGGCTGTTTGTCACTTCTGTCCCCGCATCCCTGAGCGACACCGCGAGCGTTACCTAAACCCCTGCAGAGGATGGCTCCAGGGGACACAGCCCGGGTGCATTTATGGGTGAGAACTGCAAAACTTTTACAACAAGGAGAGTTTCACTATCATTTTCTGAAGCACAGGGCAAATTTATGCTCTTAGTTACTTTTTTTCGTGAAAAATTCATGGCATGGGGATCGCTCTGGAGAGAAACAAATCGCTCTGGAGAGATAGGAGCAAAAAGAAAAATAGGTCTATTTAATTTATCATTAGCAAACACGTCGGCGAAGGAAGATGAGGGGGATCCTGTCTCCGGGCAGCGAGTGCGGGCGCCGGCGGTTCCCGGACCGACAGCACCATCTAGTGCGGTACCACCGAGAGCATCCTCCTCCTCCTCTGCCCCGCCTTCATCCCCGAGAGCATCCTCCTCCTCTGCCCCGCCTTCATCCCCGAGAGCATCCTCCTCCTCTGCCCCGGCTTCATCCCCGAGAGCATCCTCCTCCACCCGTTTTCCCAAATTAAAAGAGTGGGGAGCTGGGGACAGAGCTCAGGGGAAAAAGAGATGGATAACGCATCTAGGCAGAGAGCAGAAAATTTAAGAATGATTTTTGGAAGGCTTCATCACCAAGAGACAAATCCGAAGGGAACCAAACCTCATTAGTTGCACTGCTCACAGAGATGTATTTGCTCTTTGTTTCCCCTCAGTCACAGACTTCCTCCCAATTTCCTTCTTGGAGATTCATTATCCCCCTCGCTGGTGCTGCCGCTCTGAGGGAGAGAACGGACCGATCTAAAGCTTCCCTGCCAGCCTGCCTGCCTCCAGCACGGGTTTGATCTGGGATGCTCTATGTAGGCATTTTTCTGAGCAGGAATGAGGATCTGGTGAGCTGTGGGAGCCCAGACCCCCTCCTACCCCCTCTCCTCCTCCTCCCTGTGAGGAGCCAGGTATGGACAGCACCAGCAGCCCCCCAGGTGATGGAACTGATACTGAAGCTCCGCTCTCTGGAGCAGCTGCCCCAGATAGCCCTGCTGTGCCTGTCGGGCCACGGGCGGGCTATAGGGTGCCAGCTGGCCAGGAAGGGCTATAGGGTGCCAGCTGGCCAGTACTGCCGCCTATGGGATGTACTGGAAGGTGGAATTGTGAAATTCTGGTTTTGCAGCAGGAGCAAATGTCAGAACATCCTCTCTGCCACGGTCGGGTCCCCAGGGCTGTTGTCGGGGCTGGCCAGGAAAGGGGGGGACCGTGCCCAGCCTGTGCCCCCGTGGTCCAGGCAGCAGCTGTGCCCCAGCATGGGGCTGGTGATGCTGCTGGCCTTGGCATGGCTCGGAGAGGCCGAGGGCTGGGCTGGTGTCCTGGCAGGAGGGAACAGAAGGTGGTACAGTGGGAAAGGACGATGCTGAGGGACAGAGTGAGCCAGGAGGGAGAGCGGGACATGGGACAGAGCAGTGACTTCATCCCAGGTGATTAGAAGGAGGGGGCTGGTTCACAGCAGGCTGTTTCCTGACTGAGTCTGAAATCAGAGAGGAAGTCGCTCATCACCAAAATAGCCCAGTTTGGCAGCTGGTTTTGATAAAAGAGCACAGTGCTGAGCAAATCCGCCTGAACAAATTCCTCTGGAAGATCATTTTCAGATCCGTTTCTTTTTCTTGTCTATTCCCTGTTTCAAAGGAGCAGATGAGATGAAAATGCAGGCGGGCAGCCTGGGACCTGCCTCTGTTCTCTGCTGCTTTCCAGCTGTCCCCTGTCCCCTGCTCCGATCCTGCCCAGCCTGGGACACCGCAGCTTCCCCCCCCCCCGAGGCTGCTGCCAGGGCTGGACCAGCTGAGGACAGCCTGGACAGGCTTTTGTGGCCCAGGAGGGAAGGGTTCACTGCATATTTTTTTTTTGCACCAGGTCGCTGAGCTCTGTAACTCCAAAGTCCAGGGTTTTGGGGGGGCTGCTTCCCCAGCTCCGTGTCCCCCCGCAGTCACTGCTCTGTCTCTTGTCCTTCCTCTGGCTGTTCTGGTGCTCCCAGATTTCAACGCCGCTGAGGGCTGCTGAAATGGAGGCTGGTTCTGGATGAATGTAGGGGTTTGGGGTGAATGGGTGATGCCTCAGCCCCAGCACCCCAGCGTGGTGGGCTAAGGCAGTGTGTGGGTGCGGGTTGCCCACCCTGAGCACGGCTGAGAGGTTGTGTACGAGGGGTCCTGCCTTGTACGATGGGTGCTGGGTGGCACATCTCCTCGGGCAGCTCTCCCCTCGCTGCAGAAGCACTGGAGATCTCTTCACTGGACCCTTAAACTCCGTGTCAGATAGCCCCCGTGCTGCTCGCAGGCTTCCTGGGGACCAGTGGTGGTTGGTAGCTGTGCTCCCCATCCCCGTGTTGCCTTTCCCTCTCTGTCCCCTTCAAAACCCTCAGTGTTTCAAGTAGAAGAGGGGTAAACTGGCCTTTTCATCTGCTCTTGAAATATGTTCAAGTTTATTTTCTGCCTCCTATGAAAGAAAACCATGGTGGTCCTGGTGCTGTGGTGGTCCCAGAGCTGGCACCACGGTGGTGTCCCTGCACAGAAGGAGCTGAGGGGCTTCCTCTGACATGGCTTCATCTCCTGGTTAGAACCCAAGGGGGGACTGGCCCTGCAGGGGCTGTAGCAGGTGATGACAAGCAAATGTGTGCTCAAGTGCACTGAATTTTGGTTGCTTAGTGACAGACCTTTAAACCAGCTCTTTGCAGAGCCCCCAGTCTCCGCTCTTAGGGAAAATCACAATGATTTAGTCTATAAAAAAATATATTTCCATGTGGACATCCTTAAATGAAGCATGAAAACTGCTAATGGATCTTGACCGGTCTTTTAGTATTTTTTTTCCCTTGTGATTAAAAAACTTTCAGGAGATCACATCAACTATGCATTTTCAAGGTACCTGGTTTTATTCTTTTTTCCCCAGCATCTTATATACCTTTGAGGACGAAGCCAAAGATGCCTTTGTATAGTTTGCAGCCACCAAATGCCACTGTAGGACTGCCCCAGCAAAACAGCCTGACCGTGCTGAACACTTATTGAGTGTAAAAAAAGAAACAATATAAAAAAAAAAAAAAATGCATATCGCCATGCAGAATGGGGCAAAACTGTCCCTCTCCCTGCTTTGGGCTGCTCTGCAAGGCTTTCTCCAAAGAAGTCAAAGGGGAGCAGAGGCTCCCCTGCCCCGGGGCTGCGAGGGGTGAAGGGCTCTCTCCTGCCGGCTCTTGCTGATGCCCTTCTCTGCGGCTGGTGGTCCCTGGTGGGCTGGGCTCAGCTTCTGAGGAAGGAGCTGCAGCCAAAACACAGGCAAGGGGGGCACGGGCAGCCAGTGAGGTTTGGGCTCTCCTTTTGCAGGTGACAGGGGCGGCATTGCCTGTCCCCATTGCCGTTGGCTGCTGAAGGACATCCCAGCAGGTTCCCATGTCCCTACCACTGCCTTGTCCCCTCACTCCAGGCAGGTTTGTGGACTTTCCAGCAAAGGTGGTGCTCCCTGGGACATGGCTGTGGACCCCCCAGTGTTGTTTGCTGACTGTAAGATGCATCTGCCAGTGCCTCACTCCTGCAGGTCCAGGAGAGGTCCCTGTGGCTGCTCCTCCGTGGTGTCCACCACGGCACATGGTGACCGTGGGGCTGTGGCGGGCGATGACATCAGTGTGGCATCCCTGATCCACCTGGAAAACTGCCCTGTGAGGGGGTGGTACCTGGGGCTTGGGTGGGTGCCCACCCCACCTCATGGCCCCGTGGCCTGACCCTGCAGCCCATGGCCCCCCTGTGGGACCAGAGTCCGGCAGCACCCTGATATTCCATCCTGGAATTCCAGCTGCAAATGCCAGAGCACACATTCATTTTGAAACCACTGGACTGTTATATTCTGTATTTTTTGTTGTACTCTGTATTTTTGGATAAGTATCTGCTACATGTACCTATTCTGACAGAGTTATTTTTACTCATTAGAACAACCATTTTTTGGTGTGCTGTTATATTTATTGCTTCTTCCTTCATGACTTCATGATAAGAGAAGATAACTTGGGTTCTGGCAGGAAGCATTGTTTTTCTGCTTGAACTAATGATAGTATTTTAATAACTTCAGATAAAGGATTAGCCCTTGATTTTGGCAAAGAACTGTTTTTACTTCTTGAAATAGTCTGGAGTGTGCCTCTTGAATGGGCGAGTTGCCATTAAAAATTAGTTGTACCCACCCAAAAGAACAAAGCCTAACTATTTTTACTCCTGGGGTAAAACAAACAAAATCAGGTAAAAGCCCTTTCCTGACTGGGGCTTGGGTGAGCACAGTTAGGCTGGGGAGGGTGCCTGACCACCTTCTCCTCTTCCTCTTCAGTTTGGCAGGGGCCAGAGCATCCTCGGGCAGGTATCCCGGCGGACACCAGCGGAGAAGAGACTCTTCCAGCTCCTGTGCTGGATGTCAGCGAGCGTGGGGTGTGGGGGATCCATGTGGGATTGCCGAGGATATTGTCTCCACTCTGAGAGAGAACAAAGCATGTGTCTTCTGAAACTAATTTGAACAAGTGCACGGCAGGAGCTGACCTTCCTTGTCCTCCCCTTTCTTTTTTTGAGCTGCTGGGGTAGCACGGAACTTTGTGGTGAGAAGACGAGGCAGGGTCTCTCCTCCAGGTCTCCTGGACATCCCCTTCGCAATCGCTCTCCCAGGCAGAGGGGATGTACAAAACTGGGACTTTAATATGGGACAGTGAAACCAATTTCCCCTGCTCTTTGAGAGGAGAAACCTACTGTACATCCCCGACAGGGAAAGTTTGGGGGAAGAGACATAAGTCACTGTACAGCAGTTTAAGAACTGAAGGTTTTGGGGCTGATTTAAAACCTGTAGATCTCAGAAAAATTTTGCCAGGTGGGATGAAATCAGGCCCCATCTTCTTTGGGAAAAACAAGACCCAATTTATACTGAATTGGGTCAAGACTACTAACACTCTAAATTGCAAACCTGGCCGTGTAGTAAAGCCGTTCCTCGGGGCTGCTCAAGGAAACAAAGAGCGTGAGGAAACAGCGAATAAAGTCACCTTAGTGAAGCTAGAAAGGCGGTTTGCTTCTCTCAGGGGTTTTGGACAGGTTGTTGTGCTGGTGTCCCCGCGTATGGGCTTCACCGGGATGGAAAGATAAAGCAACAACGTCAATAGAGAGGGGTTAGCGCTGAGGCAGAGTGTCAGGACGTGCCTGGAGGTCCCTCGGGTGAGCGTGATGCTGAGGTGTTGATAAGGACTAATATTTCCCCCCTGAAAGTGCTTCTCTTGTGTCTGTAAATATTATTTTAGTGAACTGTCCATCTGTAGCCAGCTCAGGGTTTAGATTTTTTAGCATAAATAAGCATCCAGAAAGGTCATCTCAGGGATTTTTTTCAGTGCTGGGTCTAGATGAGAAGCTGTTTGTCAGCCTTTGGAGGGGTAGGTGTCAATGCGAGTGAGGAGGTGACATCTGGTGGTAAGGGATGGCTCGTCTCCAGGCTGGGAGATGGCACAGGTCCTGGGAGAGCTGCCTGGGTAATCAGTCCATGGGACCAGTAACGCTGAAATGCTGATCGGGCCAGCTGGTTTGAAATGGAGCAATGCCCAAACGGGCGCTGCCGTGGGTGAGCGGTCACCCCTGTGACAGCGTGGGCTTGGTCACCTTCCTCCTGGAGACCCGTCTGAGCTGGCCCAAATACAGCCCGTGGGTGAGATCTGGTTCTCCAGGTCAGGTTATAGAGGAGAAATTGGTGAGGAGCCCTGCGGAGCAGTTTCCCTGCCCTGCCCGCAGCCCCTGCTGTAGCCTCTGAGAGCGGGCAGGGATGGCCCAAGGGGTGCCAGGGGCTGTGGCATGAGCAAAGAGGGGATGGCAGGGAGCTCCCCGCACGGGGATGTTGGCTGTGGAAGGTTCGAAATGGCCTCTTCCTCCTCCTCTTCCTCCTCGTGAACTCCATGAATTCAGGAACGTCCCACAGAGCAATGTCTGTGGTGTTTGGAGTGGGGCTGCCCTGGGCAAGCTGCCCACAGCTCCCCACTTTCAGCAATTAAGCGCTCGACTGGGTGCAAGGGACTTATTGTGAAGGTGAAACTGAGGCATGAGGTTCCTGTGGGGCAGGGGCTGGCGGGGGAGGCTCCTCACTGAACCTGAGGCAGATGCGTGTATGGTCCCTGTGTGGGGACAAAGAGCAGCTCCCGCCGAGCTCTGCCTCTGCCCGGGGCCACGCGGGCACACAGCGCTCTCGGGGGCTCCCCACACAGGGGTACGCAGAACATCCACCTCGGTAATTGTAAATGAGACAATTATTCTTCTTTTTCCTTATTAATATTTTGTATTCTATGTTTTCTTTCTGCATATGGAGTAGCTGTATTTTCTGTGGAGGAGCTGGTAGATAAGCAAACGATAATGACATTTATAGGGTTTGCCCATATTGTAAATGTTCCGGATGGGTGAGGTGAGAAAAACTCAAATACCAGTCCAGGTGGCAGCTTGGTTACCAGGATCTCATTTTTAATCTGAGAGTGGAGGGGAAGAAATAGATGCTGTCTGCAAACCCAGCTAAACGAAGAATATGGGATGGGGTCAAAAGGCTTGTTTCTAACAGAAAATAATTGCACGTGTGCTGAGCTTGGAATGGGATTTACAGCTGTGGGACAGCCCCAGGACATGGTCACACACAGGGTCCTTCGTGAGAGCTGGCCTTATACCCACCCTCTGCAGATTGTTATTGGGGAATTATGGCATTGTAATGCCTGGATTCCCAGTCAAAAGAAATTTATAAATCTGTTCTTTCCTCTGCAGAGGCATTCAGTAGGCAAGAAGTAGGGTTTTTTTCCCCCTTTTAGAATTACCACCTGAGCATTCTCCTCTCCTCCCATTCTACAGAATCAAGATTTTCCTTTGCTGTTATGATGTTTTTTGGGTTCTTTTAGCTTGTTGGATTTTTTTTCCAGTGAAAGGGGACAATTCAGGAACAATGTTATCATGGTCCAGCAGGCCCTTTGGTACAGCTTTGTTTTCCTTCCTATCATACTATTCACATACATTTAAGGGTGTGAGTGCTCCTAAGCGGTTATGTTTCTGAGTTCCTTAGAATTATTCTGTGTAATTTTTAACCGTTGACACATTTCAGAGTCTCTGATACAATGTGCAAAACTAGAAAAGAAGATTTTTCCAAAAGTGTGTCCCCAGCAAAGCACAAATGCCAGCAATGAGCACCTGGTGCATCCCTAAATAATGCTTTAGAGCTTCATGGACAGTGTGGCCGTTGTAAGGCTGCTTGTCAGATGTCCTCTAGGTGTTCAGAATCATAGAATTGTCTGGGTTGGAAGGGAATTTTAAGATCATCAAGTCCAACCATCAACCTAACTCTGATAAAAGCCATCACTAACCCATGTCTCTCAGCACTATGTCAGCCTGGCTTTTAAATCCCTCCAGGGATGGTGCCTCAATCACTGCCCTGGGCAGCCCATTCCAATGATTAATAACCCTTTCAGTGTAAAAATTATTCCGAATATCAATTCTGAACCTCTCCTGGCACAACTTGAGACCATTTCCTCTTGTCTGAGCGGGTTGGGAC
This sequence comes from Gallinago jamesoni, assembly GCA_025769975.1. Classification (NCBI taxonomy): domain Eukaryota; kingdom Metazoa; phylum Chordata; class Aves; order Charadriiformes; family Scolopacidae; genus Gallinago; species Gallinago jamesoni. The sequence continues at coordinate 15,438,511 of JAOQGH010000003.1, read as the reverse complement.
TGCCCCGTGGAGGTACACACCTGGGAGAGAGCCAGTATGGCACGGTGTGTGCTGTGTGGTGGCAAGTCCATGCTGGTGCTGAGTGCTTGGAAGGAAGTGGAGCTCAGGGAAGACACCAGCAATGTCTGTACCAGCGTTAGCTCTGCACGTTTCCTTGCTGAAGGGAATTTGATTTTCCATCTGTCCCGGTGTTCGTACCGTGTCCCCGTGAGAGCTGTGTGGAGAAGCTGGGCCGGTGGGTGGTGGGACAAGCCCTGGTCTGGGCAATGTCTCACCCATGCCTTGGCTCACCTTCCCGGAGCCCTGTTAGGCTGGATGATAGATTTCCCATCTCCGGTGGCATTCACGCTGCTAAACATAGCTGTGCTGGAGGCTGTCGTTGCGTAGACTGTCTGAGTGTAATTAAAACCAGCTCGTGTTTGCAGTGTTGATAGTCTGGGCTACATTAATTACATCCCCGGATGAAGCTGCCAGTCTCCTCTGTCCAAGCTCTCATTGTGCCACACCGAATAAAAGCCCAAGTCTTGCCTGGCTGTCACTGCAAAAGGCTTCAACTCTGGGGGCTTGAAGCTCATGTCCCAGCCCAGCTGCCCTTTGGAGGGCTGAGGTGGGTGGTTAACTCCCCTGGTTAACTCAACTCCCCTGGTTAACTCACAGCGTCACAGACTGGCGGGGGTTGGAAGGGACCTCTGGAGCTCATCTTGTCCAACTCCCTGCCGGAGCAGGGTCACCCAGGTTGCACAAGAGCATGTCCGGGTGGGATTTGAATGTCTCCAGGGAAGGAGACTCCCCACCGTCTGTGGATACACTGAATGAAGCATTGCTAATGGTTGTCTTTAGTGTCTGAGCTTAACTTGGCAGGTATTTAATAATTCTGCTAGATACCAGCAGCTAACCCCGGGAACTCTGCGTGCGTGGAGTTTTCATGTGATGGTCCAGAGGCAGCTCCCTCCCGATGGAGAGCACGGTGCCCTCAGCCCCAGCTCCCCTGCTGAGCCCACAGTGAACGATCTTGTGTCTTTCACGATTGGATTTCAACCATAACGTGGAGGGTTCTGCAGGATCTTATGGCCCCTTTACACCCCTCTAGCTGTAATTTGGTCTCAGGTGCAGTTTCCATGATTTCTGGCCATCTTCCTCCCTAGTGGTGCTTCCCTTTGGGAAGCCAGCGTGGTGTGTATGGGCTGTCTGGCACTTTCCTTCCCAGCAAGTGTCTGCTTTGTCCAGCTTGGACATTAATTCATTAATTGCCAGCATCTGCATTGTTTGGCAGAGGGGAGTGGCTCACAGGGGCTGGGTTTCATTGCTGTGAGCCCAGAGTTTGCAGAAAACAAGGTATTTACTCCAGAGGAGGTTCCTGGGATGGGATCGTCTCTGCTCCTTGCTTTTGAAAATGGAACTAGAAATGAAAGCAGACAGTAAGTAAAACTAAAAGAAATACATTGCATGCCAGGCTGGCGAGTTTCTCTGCTATTTTTATGCACTTGTATTTCCTGACTAAGTTATTCATAAGCTGTGTTTTCAAGTAATATGTGAAAAATAACTGTTTCCAGAACTGAACTTCTCTTCCCCAAAATGCACGTGCTCTCTCCCAGGCACCCTATGTCTTTAAGGCACAACACAAAGTCCACCAGTTCCAGTGGAACAGGGACTTAATCCTTAAAGGCATGAACTTAGTCCCTGGATCTCTGCTCCTGGGACACTTCTTCATTTTGCCTTTGAGATGGGACCTCGGAGTCCACTCTAAGCTGCCTGACATGTGTTGGAGATTAAACTGGGGTTTGTTATCTTTTAACAAAATGCCGCTCGATCAAAATATCTGTCATGATGGAGCTTTGATCTCGTGCCCTTGACTGTATCTTTTTCATTAGATGTTAATATGGTGCCTGTGGAACACTCTAATTATGTGGGGCCCCTGTGAAATATCGCTGTCACTGATGCTACTGAAAAGTAATTGAGTTCTGAGGTTCCTTAATTTATGAATGAGAAAAGCTTTGATTAGCTTAAGAAGAAATAATGATGCTACAGGAAGTTTCTGTTTAATGAGATGAGGGGAAAGAAGAGTCAGTGTGGTGCTGGAGGTGCCATGTGGAGGGCTGGCTTCCAGCTCGGCCGGCCGGCGGAGCCGCAGGGACGGTGATGGATGGGGACGGGAACCGCAGGGTAACTGCTGGGGTTTGCCAAAGCTTGAGGCTCGCCCACGCTTTTGGCTCTGGTTCCAGTCCTAAACGCTCTGAAAAAAGGGATCTTCCCACTGACATCGATGGGTTCCTGCTCGGTCTCTGCTCGCCAGCTGCAGCGTGTGCCTGGAGCGGGGTGTGGGGAAAGCAGCCTTAGGTCTTGGTCTGTCCCTGAGTGGGACTTGTCCCTCTCTGCTGAGGAATTTCCCCAAGAGAGGAAATGTGGTTACGGCTCCGGCAGGAGGAACCCAGCCCTGGGTCCCCTACAGAGGGGTGTTCATGGCAACCTCCCCTCCTTTAGGGGCTCCTTAGGGAGGACCAGCCCTCATGCTCCATGATGTTGGGTTGCTCATCTGGCATCGCCAGCCAGAGCTCAGCCCACAGCACCCTGGGGTGAGGGATGGGGCATCTTCCAGCTGAGGAACTGGATTGGAATTCATACAACCATCAATTCTGACTGCTTTAAGAATGTGTATAAAACCCCAGTTTTAGACACCCGAGGAAGGTAAAGGTTAAGCGCAGATGTGCCACGTGGATCTCGGGCACCTCAGCAAAGCAAACAGAGGTTTCCACCCATGGAGGTCTTTACGTGGCTGGTGGCTTCTCACCCACGTTGCAGTTGATCCCTCCCGTGGGAGAGGTGGCAGTGTCTCGGGGGCTGGGAGAGGACAGGGAGTCCTTCTGTGGAAGACGCTGAGAGCTGCTGGTGTCCCCTTGCAGGAAGGGCAGGAACACTGTGCAGAATTGCCCAGAGAGGTTTGCTCATGCTTTACCAACCATCCAGCATTGCCCTCTTTGCTTACAAAAAGGCCAGACCTTTTATAACTGGATTTTCAGCCTGGGGTGGAATCCTGTTGTAATGCCGGGTGGGATGGATGCAGGTGGGATGTTGGGGGCCATGAAACTGGGTTTAGGGGATACTCTGCCGTGGGTCACTCACAGGTCTGATAAATGGGGCTTGGGCTCCTCCACTGCTGCCTCCTGTGAGGATTTTACTGGCTATTTTGGGGTGTCTAGAGCTGGATCCCATAGATGACAGAAAACAAAACCTGGAATAGCGGATAAGTAATGGCCTAAACTCTGAATTTCCTGGCTTTGGTCAAAGTCTATCTCAGGCTCATTGTTGTTTTAAAATGGAGCTGTGTGTTCATGTTTGTAGACTATTGTGATTTCCAACAGCATCACCGTAGCAACAACCGTGCAGTTGATTTATTTACTCCAAATTTGGGGTATTTTTAACCTGGTCATTTAAACCATTTCCACTGGGCTGGAATCGGGTATTTCTACTCTTATCTCCATCTTTTCTTGTAAACAGGGCTTTGTTTAACATTTACACATTAAAAATAGGTGCTCAGGTCCTCTTGGTAATGTGTGCAGAAATCCATTATATTCTGGAATGAAAATAAAGGATTTGTTGTGATATAACAGTCAAAATAAGACCCTGGGGGTCTGTGCTCCTGGAGTGTTTCCCTGCAGCCTTCCAAGTGAAGCCCCAGAAGAGTCACCTTGTCTGCAAACTAATTGACCAGCGAATCCAAAACTGTTTGAGATACTTTACCCACCGCTTGAGGAAGATGTTTCTGTTTGATCTAGACATGGCCGAGATAATCAGGCTGAAGGCATCTTACTGATTTATTTTTCACGAGGAAGTCCTCCATATATCGCTCAGTGTTCCTTGGAAACCTGTGCTCCTCCAGCTCAAGGACAGCCTTGTCTTCTCCTGCATGAGGGATGTGACACCTGAAATGAAGCATGTAGTTTCTTATTTTCATAGGAAGAAATAAGGGGGAGATTAATTTAGCTTCCCGGAAGAAAGGAGCATGCTCTCAGAAGAAAAGTCTAGTAAATCAAGTTGATGGATGGCCGCCCTCAGCCTCTCCCCGTGCCGGTGGGACGGGCTGCTGCTGCCAGCCTGCCCTTCCCGGCCCCTTCCCACGCGCTTTTCTTCCACAGACTGAATTTTCATAATCAGCCGCTGTGATATGAAAGGTCACTGGATAAAAGGCTTAATGAAATGAATCGTTTCTGTCACGGGCATCAGGAGGAGCGGCGGTTATTTTTAGAGCAGTACCTAAGGAAACAAACAACCGGTGTCCCATGAACAGAATTTTAAAAAGTTGGAAACTTTTAGAAAGAAGGCAGCTGCTCAATGAGCAGAGTGACGGGGGTGAGACCGGGGTGGATGTTCCAAAGGCCCCAGGAGGTGCCCACCTTCTCCTCTCTGTTTGCGGACTGTTGAACCTGGGCAAGTCTGAGCCCCTCGGCTGCAGCTTGTGGCCAGCTGGGTCCTTCCAGACGAGTTCCCCGGGTGTTTAGAAGGTCCCTGGCTCCTCGGCGCCCCCAGCCCAGGGCTGTGGCTGCCACTGGCCGCAGGGACCGAGTCCCCGCAGTCACCTCCAGGGCTCGTAGCGCCGGGTCCCGGCTCTCCCGGTGCCGGCGACAGCTGGGGACCTGCAGGGCTTTGTCACCTGCACTGGGTGTCAGTGTTGTTCCACCGCACGGCGGGGACAGCTCCGGGAGAGCCAGAAAATGGGAAAGGGCAGCAAATCCTCGGGCCCGGTACTGGCCTCTGGCATCTCTGGGCTCTACGCGCCCCCTCCAGCCCCGGGGCTGCCTCACCCCATGGTGTCTCCCTGGGCTGCAGGTGACCCGGGCCCAGAGCAGGGATGTCCCCTGATGCCATCTGCACCCCCAGGACGGCTGGAGGACAGCAGGAGGATGGTCCAGGGCAGAGGTACGTGCACGGCACTTGACCTTCCATCTTTCTGCCGCTTTGCATCCCTGCAGCTTCGCTTCTCTGACACGGAGAAAGCACCAGCAGCTGCTGAACCCAAGGAGGTGGCAGGAGAGGGGACAGTCCCAGGACACACTCCCTCTTGTACCACGATGGGCTTGTGCCTCTCCAGCTCTGACTCCTCTTTACCTCCCGAGCTGGGGCTCCTGGCCAGTTTCTCTTGCAGACAGAGATGTTTTGGAAAGCAATTGGCTCTGGCTGGGGCTTCTCTCTAGTTGGAAAGTCATCGAGACCTGTGCCGAGCAGGGAGCTGGGGCCGCTGCGGTGCCCTGAGCCCAGCAGGGAGGTCAGTGCTGTGGGCACGGGCATGGGCACCACTGCCTCACTCCCCTGGGAGCCCACCCAGTGCTTTACTGGAAGGCCACTGGGATGAGCTGGGCTGGTGGCAGCTTCTGGCTGGGGTGTGGGGAGTGTTTGGTGGGATGCAAACTGCTGACCCCGCAGTGGCTTTAGCTGCTGCAGCTGCATCCCTCCGCCCTTGTGAGAAAAATTTGCCTTGGGTTCAAATTGGGCTTGAATTCCTCACTTGCCCTTTCCCGTAGGAGCAGAGCCACTGCCACCACCACCTTTGGACCGGGGGGACAAGCCCAGGGAGTGGAGGAGCAGCCCCCCCTTCCTGCAGCACAGGTGAGCACCTTTGGGGACACCATGGTTTGTGCCTGGGGTGGGTGGTGAAGCCCCTGTGCCAGTCCCCCCGACTCCGCCTGGGGTCCCACGACCCCGGAGATGGCAACAAGGCTGTCCCCACTGCAGGCAACCTGCGTGCCAAACACACATGGACCCCCATGGCACCCACAGCGCTGGCATCGTCCCTGTGCCACCTGCTGCCATTGTCACCAGCCCTTGGGTTGGTGCCAGCAGCTGCCGTCCCTGCTGTGGGGATCCTGCGGTGCCGTCCCTCCTCGCTGGGCAGGGAAGGTGGGGAGAAGGATGGTGGGTTTTGGCTCTAGCAGTGTGGAGAAACACCAGCGCTGGCTGTGTGTGGGGCAGCCTCAGGGCAGGGGTGGAAAATGAACGTAGAGGTGTGGGGCTGCCTTCCCCACAGCCCAGCGACCCCAGCAGCGAGGCTGTTAGATGCTCAGGTGTGACCTGAGGGTCCAAATTCTTCAGGTTTTCTTTGGAACATAAGCTTCACACCGGTTTTATGCTGCTGCTCCTCTCAGAGATTGGGTCATTCTCTCTTTTCTGTATTGTTTATTGTCTTTTTTTCCTCTCCCGATTTTCATCTTGAATTTAAACAGAAAACCCCAACCCAACCCGAGCCACACACCTTTTCCCTTTGCGCGTGGAGAAAAAGAAAAATAAAAAAGCAGCCCAGCTCAAAAAGTAATGTGCCAGCCCTCTGCCAGCCTGGCTTTGGGACAAGGGCTGACCCGCAGACCCTGCCCTGCAGCCTGGTGTCCGGGGCTGGGGCAGGCACCGAGCGCCCCGTGATGCCACGCACCCCTCGGCCGTGGTCTGTTCTGGCAATGTTCAGATCCACAGACACGCGTGGGCTTCGACGCCCTCTTGTCCCTCTCACTGGAAGCAGCTATTGCTGATTCACTGCCTGAGCAGCTGGGCGTTGGGTCAGCCCTGCCCTGGGGAATCACTGCCCGAGGGGGCAGACCGACACGGTGGGTCCCGTGCTCTGGTGTGGGTCCCAGCGGGGCAGGGGCGACGCTGTGCCCACCCCAGCTCCCTCTTCTGGGGCTGCTTGGAGGGGATGGTGCCAGAGTGTTGAGGAGCAGGGTGCTGGGGCTGCCCCCTGGGAGCACTTTGGGGCAGATACTCCTTTACTCCTCCGTTTGTTCCACCTCTGAGATTATTCAGGTTTCTTACAAACATCATCTGGGTCTTCCCTAAAAAAATAAGCCACAGGATTCTCCAAATAATGGCAAAAGGCTTTTTTTTTTTTTAAATTGTGTATGTGCCATCTAGTTTTTCTTACGCAAGTTGTGCTCGGGGACAGGAGAGCCGGGGAACGCTCCCCATTCCCAGCGTTGGCAAGTCAGGGCTCGGACGTAAACCCCTGCTGTGTGCGGGCTGCCCTTTTCTCTTCCAGTATCGACTGGAGATGTGGAGTGAGTCGAGGTTAAGCGAGTGGGTGTTCGAGCCCTTCACCAGTAAGTGACCGCCCCGAGCCCCTGGTGGGACGTGCCCCACAGGCTGGAGCTGGGCTTTGCCATCCAGGGCTCGTGTGGCTCCTGGCCACGACGTGAGCCTGGGTTTGGGGTGACAGCTGAGCCCATGTGCCCACACTGGCCTGGGGGGTCTGCTGGGAGGGCTGGGGGTGACGGAGGGGCTGTGCCGTGGTGGGGGGCAGGAGGATGCTCAACCCCGTGAAGGGTTGGTCCCTGCTGCGATGCCCTCCTAGGTATGGGGAGTGAGGGTCCCCAGCAGCACCAGCATCCAAGCAGCACCTCCAGCACGATGGGTCAGACACTGTCCCCTCCTGCAGAGCCCAGAGCAGCCGGACCCCGCAGGGACACCCCCTCGGACCCCTGGGACGTGGAGGTTGGGGCTCCCCGGCTCTTCCAGGGCCAGACACGGCGCTGCCAGGTGCCCTGCTCGGCACGGGTCAGGGTGAGTCCCCCCTCACTGCCAGCTGCTCCCCAGAGCCCCTTCCCCAGCCGACGGGGACCTTGGGGCTCAGGGAGCAGCCTCCAGCAGTGTCCCCCCCACCGGGACCCCCGTATCCTCAGGACAAGCACAGGCACCTCACTACAGTTCTTATTTTCTTGGGTTTTTCCTCATTAAATACCTGGGAAATCAGTCCCTTCTTGTGGGATGTTTTCTTCCTCTAGAGATCCCTTCTTCCTGGTGTTTTCTTCCTCTAGAAGTTTGAGGACAAATCTTGCTGCAGCTATTTCAAGAAAAAAAACACTGGATAATCTTTTCTCTTTTGTTAACTTTTTTCTCAACATTAGCAGAACATTTGTTTGCATGACAGTTCCCATTTAGCTTTTGACAAGCTCTATAGCTGGTCAATTTATTTTACTTTTAAGTGAAATGATGAATAAAGAAAAAAATATTACTTTCTTTTGCCAGCACTACATAGACATTTGCCTTTGATAAATAATTATTATTTATGATTCCTTTAATGGCCGCACAGCACAATTTTGTGGTGTTGGATTCTGTCCCGTTAGGAGCGGAATTTTATCGCTGAATTTTGATGCAGGAAGAGTGCATGTGCATAATGTGAGGTACCCTGGGCAGCTCTCTGCATGAAGAATCTTCTGCTTTCAGGACTGCCACCGATGCCACGGTCACGGCCGGTCCAAGTGTGGGGTGTGCCATGGGGCAGGTCGGGTAAGGAGTTGGGGAACCCCCCTGCCGGGCAGCCTGTGTTCCTTATTCCTTGAAATTTGGGCTTGATTTGCAAAATTACCGCATGTGCTCTCTTATTATGAGGGCAAGACACCCGAGAGCAGCTCTGGTTCGCTCCCCCTTTGCTGCCCCGTGTCCCAAACCCCCTCGGGTTCACCCAGTCCCGGCTGATGCTCCCGCAGAGATGCTCAATGGGGTTGGTGAAATCCTGCCTGGGGGGCAGAGAAGTCTCGCCCCACCCTCAGCAGACAGCCAACGTCTAATGGTGGTGAGAGGAAAAGGAGGATTTGCTCCCGTGCTGGTGAGATGGGGTCGGATCTTAGGCATGGCACGCAGCAAACTGGCTGCTGGGGGGGTGTGCTCTGTCTGCCTTTGGGGTCTCCGAGTGCTCAGAGGAGGCTTCACCCAGGGGTGAAAGTGCAGCTGCAAATCTGGGCTCCTCTCTCTAATTGTTCTTCTGCACAGATGTGCCCAAAGGCAACCAAAAGATTTATTGTTCCTGTACTAAAATTGCCCCTTAATTAAAGTTAATCTGATTCTATATGAATACTCATATATATGAGTCTACTACTAATTGTGTTATTTAATAACTGTGGAACAACATGCATGTAAGAAAAAAGATTTCAGCCTAGATCCTGTGTCTGGTTTGGGTCACTGCTGAGTTTGGCTGGGGCACCTGATCAATCCAGAGTCACCATTTAGGAGCTGGTTTGTACATTCATGTGCCGTGCACGCACTTGTCAGACACCTTTCTGCGCAAGCCTAAGTTGGCAATTATTCCGGTAACATACATAAAAGCTTTTGATTTATGAACCTGATGGTTTTTCTCCGCCAGTCACCCCCTCTTTTAACCCCCGGTGTGTTTGCAGAGGAGGTGTGTGACGAGGCGGGGGACGGAGCAGCAGAAGTGCTGCCAGCTCTGCTCGGGTACCGGTCGCAGAAGGTAGGATGGGCTCCTCTGTGCCCCCCATTACTGCCACCCCACTCCCACCCTGCCCTCCGCCCACCCAAGGGGACGTCACTGGGGACCAGTCACTCCAGTCCCACCGGCCCAAGGGAGGCTGTCAACTGAGATGGGGCAAAAAAAAAGCCCTTAATCCCTTTTTTTTTTTTTTTGAGCTAAAATGACTCCCCTTGCTGGCTGCTGGCTGGGGTCACAGTGCAGAGCTGGGCTCTGTGTGCCTCTGGGCTGCTCTTGGTGTTCTGCCGTGCAGATCCCCAGCAGACAGAGCACTACAGCAGGGGCTTTGTTCTCGGGAAAGGCTGGTCAGAAGAATCCTTTCCCTCCTCTGGTTTTTAAGTGAACTCTCATTTTAACATCTATTTTTCATTCTGGGTGGCCCACCCTCAGCGTTCAGAAACCAGGCTGATAGCCCAACTCTTAAGCTTTTGGAAAATAATAATTTTTTGGCTCCCTTGCCTTCCATATTTTTTACCTTTCTGTGGCAAAACTGCTGTGTTTCCCAGCGTCTCTGGGAAACCGGAGAACGCTTTGGGTTTTCCAAGGAGAGCAGAGTTTCTCAGACCTTCAGGAGCTGGGGCAAGAGAGAGGCTTTGAGTTCCACCTCCCGCCCCGGGTCTCGGTGGGTTTCGCTCGGCTCAGAGCCCGGCGGGGGGCGGTGGGACGGGGCTGGAAGGAGCAGAGTTGCTCCAGAGCCGCTCCGAGGGCCGGTTCCAGCAGCGCTCGGTCGGGGCTTGGCAGGTTCCGCGGCCAGCGCAGCCTGGGGAATTATTACCACCCTCTGGTTTCTCCAAACATGAAACTTAACAGGCTTAAAAATGATCTTTAAGTGACAAAAAAGAAATATGGAAAAGAAGGCATTCTGTTCTAAAACTGTTTTGTTTATGTGGCTCCATTAAGTTTAAAATCACAGAGATGGTACCGTGCATAATCACGGCAGTCATTTGAAAGCAGGGATCTGCTGGGGCTGAGGATGGCTTGGAGAGCCTTAAGGAATCGGGGGGTCAGGGCTGCAGCGGCTGCTCCCTGCCCGGGCAGGTGCCTCCTGCACCTGTGGGACAGCAGCAGTGCCTTCAAAGCCACTCTCTCCTTCCCACCCACGTGAGGGCAAGTGCTGATCATCCCTAATTAGATGTACAAATGCATTCTTTGACTAATTCCGTGTTTACAAATAGATTTGAGGCTGGCACCAGTCATTTGTTTTTCCCAGCAGATAGGCTCTAGCCCTGGAGCCGCGGTTGGGGGGGAGCCCCGTGTGTGGAGCCCGTGCTGTCCTTGCCTCCCCTCCTGCTGACCCACACCAAGGGGCTGGGGTGAGCCCCCCTCTGCCCCCCAGGCCTCTGGAAGTGGGCAGTGATTAAAGTCCCCTTTCAAATCCTTCCCGTTGCACCCAAAGGTGCAATCCCTGCTCTGGCTCGGGCAGCAGGACCTGCGTGACCTGCCGGGGCAAGAAGAAGCTCCAACACTTCAAGCAGGTGGTGATAACCCGGTGAGTGCTGTGGGAAGAGGTTCAGAGCCACTGGCTGGACTCCTTATGTTACTGCAAGGCTTGGGAGCTCTGCTGGGGTCCCTAACGGGGGCCTGAGGGAGGATTTATTGCCTTTGGTCAGGCAGAAAGAAGGGCTCAGAGGAGCAGCTTTAGTCCTTAGCGATGGTCTTGTCCATGGGGGCATGGTGGGAGCTGCAGTGGGTTCTCAGGGGGGAAGGATGGTCCAAGGTCAGACAAAGCCAGCAGAGGAGACACAGGGGCTGATCCTCTGCCTGGGACCAGCCCCAGCCCCGAGCCCTGGCAGCCAAGGAAACCCGGGCAGTGGCCCAGCTGCCTTTGCTGGGGCCAGTGATGGCCAGGGCTGCTGGCCGTGGGATGCTCTGGCTTTTCCCCTTGGGGAGCTCTGGCGCCAGCGATAACAGATGGGGCTGCGAGGGGTCTGAGCAGGCAGGTTTAGCTCCAAACCATTCCCTGCCCTGCTGGGGGCTCCTGAGCACTTCCCCCCTTTTGTACCAAATGCCTTCAATTACCCTCTGGGAAGACCTTAATTTTTCCAAACACCACCTCGGTCCATCCTGAGGGAGTGGAATTTCCCCAGCTGTGCCCATCAGGCTGGTGGGACTCCTGGGGGACGCGGGGGCCCTGGGGCTGCACGGCTCTGCCAGATGAGACCTTCAGCTCCTTTGGAGGCCACCATCAGCCACTAACCGTGCCCGTGTCCTACAAGTAATAGAGCAAAATGGGTCACTAATGGGAGCTGGGGCTTTGGAAAGGCAATATAAGCCCTCTCTTGGCCAGGAGTCAATACCTGTGGGAGGGTCTGGAAGCTGCAAGGCGAGGTGCCCACCATGAAGGTCTGAGCTCAGGAGTCTTTATGCCGCAGTCAGCCGTGGGTGTTACATACACAAGGTTATTACGAAACTAAGGTGGGAGTGCACAAAGGTTAGGCAGGTGTGAGCATTGTCCTGGGAAACCAGGGAGCATCCGAGCGTTGTCGGGACTTTAGGAAGGGTCTGGAGACATCTCAACAAGCCGCGGGTTGTGCTGCTGCTTCCCCTCTCTCTTGCAGGAAGAACATCTTTGAATTTGTTTCTGAGCATCACCTCAACTTCCCAGAAAAGCTGCTCCGCAAAGTCAGTGGAGAGAACATATTCAAAGAGGAAAATGTGTTGGTGAGTGTGACTCGGGGGCGGGGGGATCCCTCCCTGGGTGGCTGTGGATGAGGGGCATGTGAAACATCTCCAGCTGCTCTGGACACGGCGATGACCCTCTCCTGCAGCAGAACTGCCAGGTTCCTGTTGATGGAACACAGCTTTTCCCATTTCTACAGTCAGAAGAAACGTAGGGATTATGAAATCCAGCAAAAGTGGGTCTTTTTCCATCAGCAGCCACTGGGAGAGCATGACTTTTCTCCTCCTGTGGGGCCACTGGGGCCAGGGAGCTCCTGAGCTGGCAGAGAAGTGCTCTGGCCGGAGCACAGGTGACTTCTGTGGTCTGATGGCGTGGCACCAGGGAGCCATCGGCTTCCAGCCATTGCCCCTTGGGGGACAGAGCTTCCCCTTAGGAACGGAGACAGAGCATCCTCAGCTTCCCCTGATGAACTGAGGGTTGTTGGGTTTTCTGCTTGACAAAACGCCAAGCCCTGCCACAGCAGTCACTGGCCACTGCTGGACCAGCAGAAATCCCACCCCAGAGTCGTTCTCCACAGCTCTGCAGCAACAGCAGGGGCCATCCAGCAGCACGTTTGTCCCTGGGGCAAACCCTGCTGGCAGCAGAGGAGCCGGGAGCTCATCCCACCCACAGGAGCTGGTCCAGGGGCTCTGGAGCCGGGATCCTGCCCAGAGATGCTGCTGCTGGCCGGGGCTGCTGGCCAGGCTGCCCTGGGCATGTGCAGGGCCATTAAATGAGGTGTTCATCAATGCTGGACATCTCTTCTCCTCCAGCTCCCTCCCAGAGGGAATCTGGCTCCGTATACCTGCAAAAAATCTGGGGCAAAACAGCGTGAAAATGGCTGAAGCACAGTGCTGTCCTACAGCCAAAGCCTTTCCTGGGCTGCTCAGGCCCCAGCTTGGGGTTGGTTTTTTTTTTATGTCAGTGCAAATAGGAGAGGATTTAACTGTGCCTTTTTATTATTTATTAGTTTTATTATTTATTAGTTGTTTCGCAGTCACCTGTAGAAACTTCAGTCATGTACCAGACTGGGAGATGGCCCAGACCAGCTCTCCCCCCAGAGCTGTTACTCGGTGGCACATCTGTAGTGAGGACACTGCAGGATCCCTTTGGGAGTTGAATGATGCTTTGGCATCTGAGTCACTCTCCAACAAACGCTTTAGATCCGAAATTCTACGAGCACTAGAACCAGCGGGGTCTCTCCTATAAGCTGCTGTCACTCCTGGCCATGCAGGGAGTGGCTGTGTCCATGACTGGCTCTGCTCTGCCCACAAGCCCAGTGCTTCTTCTGCCAACCATCCACGTGCTGGGGGGAGAGAGGCTTTGAAAAAACCTTTCAGATTTAACAGCGCTGCTGGAAGGTGGTGACAGTGGGTCCTCTTGGGGCACAGAGTCACCCAACGCTGGTTTTAACCAAACAGCTTGGTTTGGTTCAACCATAAGCAGCACCGACCTCTCTCTAGAGAGGCACAATCCCTGGTTTGGACACTCCTACCTTCTGCTGGGGTGGATGGACATGGTTTGGACACTCCTACCTTCTGCTGGGGTGGATGGACATGCCCCTGGGACTCCGAGCTTAACATTTATTGAGTCTATTTCCATTATATGCCCAGGCCTTCCCTTGCATGTGCTGGTAGTGGCTGGAATGAGTATGTGCCAGACAAACAGGGTGTCTCTGGCACGGTTGGGTTGATTTTAGGAAATATTTCTTTACTGAAAGGGTTATCAGACATTGGAATGGGCTGCCCAGGGAGGTGGTTGAGGCACCATCC
>JAOQGH010000003.1:15376588-15388101 GCA_025769975.1 Gallinago jamesoni | reverse complement strand
ACCTGGGCCAGGCTCTCACCACCCTCACACCAAACAAGTTCTTCCCCACATCTCAGCTCCATCTCCCCTCTGTCAGTGTCAAACCACTATCCCTCATTCTATCACTGGACTCCCTGATCAAGATCTCCATCTCTCCTGTAGGCCCCCTTTAGGTACTGGAAGGCTGCTGTAAAGCCTCCCTGGAGCCTTCTCTTCTCCATCTTGAACCCCCTCCATCTCTCTCAGCCCCCCCTCCCAGCAGAGGGGCTCCAGCCCTCCCAGCATCATCTCCCCCCCACACCAGCCTCCAACAGCCGAGCATGAGCCTTGCCTTTTACAAAGCTGTACGTGCCACCGAAAGAGTGACTGCTATAAGAGGAATTGATATGAAGTGTCTATGATTTTAATTATACCAGCCATAAATAATAGAGATAAGTCTGTCAGGCCGCTCTCTGCTGGCCAGCTTTTCCATCAAACTCTAACAGCAGAGAGGACAAACTAGCTCTGATGCAACCCCAAGTATTTCAGCAGGATCCTGGAACAAGCATGAGTCAAACCAGCCTCTAATTGAGTTAATTAAAAAAAATAAAAATGTTTCAACCGAAGGAGTGTTTTAAAGTTTGAATTTCCGTGCAGCTGAGGTTTTGAAACAGGGAACTGAAGGCTGTGGGACACAAGTGGGTGCCACCACCGTGGACAGTTTCAGCAGCACAGATGGGGCTGGGGGCTCTGGGCACCCCTGGACGGGACCCGCATCCAACAGGAGCCCTGCGGTCTCGCAGAAAAGAGTCTAGTGTTGTGCAAGACAGCCTCGGAGGGCATTAATTCTTTTTTAATTAATGACATCTGGAGAGCTGCCTTCCATTTCAAAGCCCCCTTTGTTTCCCCCGCCGGGGTTTGGAAGCAGCGAGGGCAGCGCAGCAGCCCCTGCCCAGCGCCAGACACGGCTCTGCTCGGCTCCCACCGGCTACCCACGCCGGCGGCTCTGTTAGTGGCTTTAGGAGGAAAAACTGAAAATAAAGAATCAAATGACAAAGCGTTTCTGGCAGCAAGCACAGCATTTCAGCCATGGGGACGCTCAGGACACCAGCAGCAATAGTCACCGTGGTGCTTGAGGACGGCGAGAGCCGGACGCTCGGCTCAGCCCCTTCCCCCAGCACCAGACTATCCTCTGGGGCGGCATCTCCCTGCCCCCAAGGCAAGCAGGGACGTGTCTGCCCTCACTAAGCAGCTTCCAAACAGCCTGGTGGGCTGGGAGGGCAGCACAGAGCGGGCAGAGGGTGGCTCACACCAAGCATGGGATGCAGCGGCTTCGGCACCGTGCCCCCTCCCAACATCCCACCGAGCAGCACCACCCATGCCGGGCTGTGCTGGGGACGGTCCCAGGGCAGGGGAGACCCTTTCATGGGCTGGGCCATCTCTCAGTCCAGGTTTCTCCTCTTCCCACGCCACAGCTCACTGCCAAGACCCGTGCCCAACCTAGCAGAGACAGCCCCAGCTCCCAGTGAGCAGGCAGTGCCAGCAAAGGAAGGAAAAAACCCACTGCGTGAAGCCTCAGCTTGGTTTGAGCACTCGCGGAGGAGATTTTTAACTCAAAAAAAAAATAGCCTGAGAGCAGGATGAGTGAGAGATGAGGGATGGAGAGCAGGGGGCACGAGCATCTTCTCAGCGAGCCAGACAGTGTGTCCTCTCTGCAGCACTCCGGAGCTCTGCAGCTCCTGCTCGCGGCCACGGGAGCCGGGACGTCACCAGGACCCACGGGGCAGCGTCGGGGCAGGACCCGCCACGGCCAAGACAATACCTCCAAGAATGTGGCTCGAAGCCCGTGCACGTCCCTCTGCAGCGCAAACAAGGCACACCTCTTCCCGACTGCGGCTGGCTCACCGACATCTGGAAAAGAGCAGGACACTCGAGTTGGAGAGGCTTTCTCCTCAGAGCTAACAACGTGCTTTAGCCTTCAGATGTTTCCTTCAGCCGTGCCTCGTCTCCTGCGAAGCCTCCAACCTCCCAAACCCCACCTGACCACTGCCCACGCATCCGGCCCCAAGCTCCTGCAGGGAGGTTTTCACCTTAAATTGAGGGGAGATGGCACATCAGACACAGTGAACGCGACCCACACCCTGGGCAGCCCCCTGAATCTCGGGCAAAGAAGCCTCAGGGCTCATTAAAAGGTTCTTTTGATTCAGCTTCTGTGTTGCCCGGGAGCCGGCGCAGCTCCCACCTCCCCGCTCTTCCCGCAGGGGCTCCAGTGTGGTTTTGGGAAGGTGGCAAGTTCCCACCCCGCTGGAGGGTGGTTCCCACGGGGAACAGGAACCCCATCGGGGAAGGGCTGCGGGAAGGAAAAGGCTGTCGGGGGAAAGGGCTGCTCTTTCTGCTGCTGGGCGAGGACAGGAGAAAGTCAGTTTTATCCGTGGGTGCTCCTGGCTGCACAGAGACCGTCCCAACAACCTCCCACCGGCAGAGACGTGGGTGCAAAACACCCCACCAGGAGCCAATAACACTGAAAATAAATCTATTTTAGTGCCTGTGCCAAACGTGGCTCTCTGGATGGGAAGAAGGCAGGAGGGTACGGCCGGGGACAAAACCTAAGTACTGCAGGGAGCCTCAGGGGGAAGGGACACCTCGGGACGCTGAATTTACCTCAGCCTGGTTGTTTTTACAGAAACTTGCAGACTCTGGTCTGAAAGACGTGCTTGTTCCCTGAAAAATCAGACTTAGGGGAAATAAGGACACTCCCATGCCAGGACCCAGCAGAAGCTTCACCCAGTCTCACCCAGCAGATGGAACTGCAGGCTGGTCACCCACCTCCACAAGACCCCAGCCCCTCCAGCAGCACTGTGAGCTCTCAGCCTCTTGCAGTTTTCCAACTGCTGTGGCCCCCCCAGCCTGCCTGTCCTGCTAAGGTGAGCACACAGGGGGCTCGGGCCACTGTGCCCATTCTGGTGCTCGCTGCCCTCCATCACGATTTTGTAGAAGAGCTTTAATCCCTCTTGAAATACAAACTAGTTGTAGGAACTGAACGTTGGTTTGTGTGGACCCAGGTAGAGCCCATCAGAAGAACAGGGAAGGCTGCCGGGGTTCCTGGTGCTGGAGAAGGATGGTGCCTGCCCGGGCAATCGTAACACAGTCCATGAGTTTTCCATGATAGTTTTTCATAACAATATTGATTTTAAATAGCGTGTGATCTCTTCAGGCCTCCTTCTGCCCCAGCTCCTCCTCTTCCTTGCCCAGTCCCAGCCCCTCTGCCCCCTCCACAAGGGCTCAGTGCTCCCAGCATCACACAGGGACAGGCAGATGCCACCCTGGCCAACTCCTCTTTTCAAAGGGAGGGAGCAGTGGCAGTAAAAGAACAGAGGTTGCTTTTAAAGTGTGCGTTTGTGGGGGGGAAACGTGCTCAGCTCCTTCGCACTGCAGAGCTGTGGGTGGTTAGAACAACAAAGTCCCCTTTGAGGAGGCTCTGCAGGGACCCTGCACAGGTGGCCGGGCACCACGGGGCAGTGGTTTCACCAGCGACCACCCCTGAAGCTCTGCCCAGCACCACTGGGCTCCAGTGATGCTGGTGAGGATGCTCCTTCCTCCCCCCCCACCCCCCCCCGCCCCATCCACCAGCTCCCACGCAGACCTGGGCCACCCTGACATCTCCTCTGACATTCAAACCCACATTCTGCAGCTTTCAAGAGGAAAAGGTTATTTGGTGGCACTCAGGAAAGGCATTCAATTCACTCTGAACCCTCAGTGCTGCTGATAAGGATGAAGCCTTTATGAACAGATGGTTCTAGAAACAGCCAGATGCAGGTTTGCCAATTTTGAAAGGTAAATGATAAGCCTTTACATGTTTTTTTCCTTTGTGCAGAACTATGAAGTCTCCATAGAAGCTGCTCATCCTCGAGAAGCCCAGCCCAAAGAGTAGGGCATGGCCCATCTCCCCTCACTTTGACCCACAGAACTGCTATTTCATTTCTGCCTCAGCTTTCACCTGGAGTTTTCACCTCCTTTTTCACCTGCAGCCTTTCCAGGTATTTTGAAGCCAGTGAAAAGACCTCTCACAGCAGGAATTCAGAAAAATACACCTTAAAAGTGGTCTTAAAGTGCACACACACTCCACCCTGTTTCTAATATCCAGAAAAATACAACATTGTCTTCAGCTATGTGTCAGCTCTACAGAAAATATAACAACACTTTAAGTGGTCCAGCACAAACCCCTTAATCTTGCCAGTTCTGGAGCCATGTGCTGGATACCTACTGACTGATGGGGTTGGGTTTTTTCACTGACTTCAATCTTAATGAGTCAGACAGAAGCTGAGGATAGGCAAGGGACTACAAAGGGCTGTTTATTTAAAATACAAGCATCTGGATTAAATAAACTCATTTGGAAGAGTTCCATTATATATGAAGGGGAAAGCAAAGGGGAAAGCGTGGTCAGTAGGCAGAACCAGTAGATGAATGCCCAGAAAGACAATCCAGTGCTTCCCAATCCAAGTGTCAGGGCAGGAACCCAGGGCCTGGGGATGGCCACCAGCCTGGGACCTCAACATTGACATGTAAAACCAGAATTTCACTTTATTAGTTCAGTGTTAACATGACCCTTTCTTGGTAATTTTTTCAATCTGTCATTTTGTTCTACTTGTCCAAACACAACTTCTACTTCACATCCCAGGTCCAAGTTTAATTGAGGTCAACTGCTCTTTGCTCAGTCTACACCCCATGGAAGTACCTACTGAATCCATACTCTCCAGAACACCCTCGTACCCGTTCTCCAGAGTGACTATACAGAAACATATGGAAATGGGAAATTGGAAATGTGAAAATTGAGAGGCTCTTCAAGGCAATAAGTGGCTCCTGAGATGGCTCAGGCGTCTCTGCCCTTGGAAGAGTAGGTCTCCAGCAGCAGGAGAAGGTCGTGGGATGGCAGCTCATCCCCACCACTGCCTGTGGGCTGGCTCAGGTGGCCCCGTGGAGTCTCGGGGACATCCCTGAGGCACAGGCAGACCCCAGTGAGCACACCCGAGCCCCTCCATCTGGGGATGGGGCACTTCCCCACCAACCGTGGCATCACGGGAGCTCAGACCCCTCTGGGCAGCGGCTCCCGGGGACATCTCCAAGCAGAGCCACGTCCCTGTTTGTGGGACAACGCTCCCTCCTGAGCCGAGGAGGTTCGAGCCTCCCTCATTCCCATCTCTGTGCAGGGGCCAAACATAACAGGCGCCACTGCCTGTTTTTCAGGCTGCCTGGTCAGCAGGACTTCCTGCCCAGATATGGAGCTTCTCCTCACAGCTCCGCTCCAGCTCCTCAAATATGCATAAAAGGAGATTTCTTTAAAAAAAAAAAAAAGACACATAAGACAGCAAAAAAAACAACAACCCCCAAACCCAGTAAGATAATGTGAAACAAATGCTCCAACTATCTGAGACTCCACCTATGGCCAAGCCCGTTTGGGAACAGCATTGTTAAACATGGAGAGACTAAAGTTTAAGTTAAAAGAGTCCGAAGACATTTGTAATGCCTTTTTTTTTTGTGTCAACAAACTGCTTGGAAGAAAAGCAAAATTCTGCTCTCCATGACTAGATATACAACGCATTTTAAGATTTCTGTTTTGGCTTTTTTTTTGGTCTTATAGCATTCTTGCTATTAAAAGAGAGAAGGCAAGTCAGTGCAGAGGAAATTCTTAGGTGGTGAAATGATAGGATATTGAGGCCATTCTACCCACATAAACATCTCTGAACGATCTCAGGAATATGCCAGTAATACCATGGTTCTCTGTTTTTCTGGCCAAAGGCAGGGCCATCCTAGACACTGGTAAGTTCACTCAATGGTTGGAACATAGAAAGCCTACGATGACAAGTGACAAAGAAGAACCCAGATGTGGTTCCACCTTGGTTTAGAGTTTGAGAACTCCTTTGGAAAGGAACACTGAGCTGCCAAGGCAGGTCTGGCAAAGTAGACCCCTGGTTAGAAGTTATAAGCAGGTCAGACTCCAGCCCCACCAGACTTCAGAAAGTTTTTCTGGTGTATGCCTGGCCAGCCGGCACATCTTGACCAATAACCTTTTGCCAAAGGGTCTACTGAAGCCAGTTTGACAGTTGAGCTTGTTGTGAAGGGACTGACCTCAACAGCACATGGAGAAAACACTGGTTTCACAACTACAAGACTTGAAAAGCCTTCCAAGAAGTGGAAGCTTCTTTCCACTCTCCTCACCCCCAGTTCAGTGCCAGAGGTTCAGTACATCCGCAAAGAGAAGACTTCAGACTAAACTTGGGTGTTTTCCAGTGAATGCTCCCCTAGGAGCAACCATGCTGTACCCAGACTAACACTACTGGCAAACCAGCCAAACTTCTAGACCACAACTAGAGCTGCCAGTGCTCAGACACACCAGTTATCACAAGCACAGCCCCTCAGAAGTGTCTCCTCATTTCCAGAGCCGTGGCTACACAAGTGCTCTCCCTCGTACGTATTAATGGGATATATATGGACACAGAGCCACTAGCTCTCAGGGCTTTGTGGTCTCCACACACTCAATCTAAAGCTGTAGCAATAAACAGCTCTCTGCCAAAGGCATGAGTGGTGGGATGGTTGCTGAGATGATCCTCCTCAGAGAGTGATGAGCTGGCTGATGTACAGTAAAGAAAGGAAAAACAGAGCCCTGGGATGTTTGGGATGCATTTAACATCTCTGCTCTGTGCAGCCACCAAGCATGGGGTGGCTCCAGCACACCGCTCCTGGGACACTCACACCATGAGACCCAGCTGTTTTACACAGCACCGAGGAGAAGAAATTTAATGTTAATATAAGATTTTCACAGAGCTTACAAGGAGGCCAGTTAGGGAAAGCTAACATCCTGACAGCCTCCACCAATACCTGCTTTTGCAGAGAGGTTGGTTTTTCCCAGGTCACTGCAGAGTTGGTAAGTCCCAGTGAACATCTGTAAGATGGACTAACCCACCAAGTGCCACGAGAGCCCACAGCAATATTCTGCTTTCCTTCAAGGGCTTCAATGAGTCAGATACCCAAGGGGAATCAGACCAGTATTTAATGCAGCCAAGCACGTGCCTGAGGGGCTGGTCTCCCCAGGCCAGAGGCACCCACCTTTGCTGAAGAATTTGCCACCACACAAGGACAATGCAGCCATGAGCCCAGCACTTGCTTTTCAGTGATCCTCAGTCTTCTTCCTTTTGCTATGAGGCTGCTCAGACCAGGCTGCTTCTTCCACCACCTCCCTCTGGTTATGCACAAGGTCAAGACAGACTTCATAAATCAGTTTTGACCTCTCGCAGAAGCACGCTACATGTCGTGAGACCACGGCACAGACAAGGGATGTGGTTAAGTGACAAACAAGGTGGAAACAGGAGCCAGCTCCAGCTGCTAAACCAGTCACTGTAACAAAAGGATGATAACGCTTATCTGATCAGGGATGCTTAGACCATACTCCCTTGGAAGACCTTCAGTTCTCTTTTCTCCTGCGTATCCACAGGGACCTTGGTCTAATCACAAGACGAGTTTATAGTAGTCCTGCAGATGGAAAACAGACATCCCGAAAGGCCAAGGTGTCTCCTAGCAGGATGGTTTCATTAGAAGCACATAGATCACGTACCACAGGAAAACGGCAGGCAGCTTCAGCCAGAAGAGGACATGCCTTGGGTCAGCAGCCGCCTGGCCACCACGCCTGGATCTGCAGGCTCTGGATCCCAGCCCCCAGCTCCATTCGTCTGGAGCCACATCCACAGAGGAACTGGGGCCTCAGATATGTTTCAGAGTTTTGAAAAGATGGACCAATGCTGGAGACCCATAAAGCTTCTCAGAACATCCACCCTCCTGCGAGTGCTGGTTTCACAGCCGGCCGTGGCATGCGAGGAAGACTCTGTTCCTTTGCCCCCACTCACTGTGCTTGATGCCAGAGGAGAACACAGTCCCAGGGGGGCTGGAGAGGAACCCCATGAATGCATTACCCCTCCTGGGCACTGCTCCATGGGTCACCTGGGGCTCTCGGCCTCAGAAAGGTGTTAGGGACCAGCTGCCACAGCCACAGCTCCAGAAGGGACTGGTGGAACAGGGACCTCCTGTTTCTGCAGAGGTTTCTGGATCCTGAAAGCACTTATTGCACAACACCTTATTTGGAGACTAAAGCCAGCCATGGAGACATGCAACTACCTCAAGTATGTTTTCTCCTCCTTTTTAGGAAGGAAGAGGAAGAGCCGGTTTCCAAAGAAGTTACTACCAAGTTCACAACAGCCCTTCAGAACTGAGGTCCCCGTTTCACCTCTCCTTGTGGTCAGACTGCTCCCCCCAGCAAGTCCAACACAAACCCTCCCCTGCAGCCCCTGAAGACCCTCATGCAGCCCCACGTTCCGTGCCCACCCAAATAAATCACAGCCAGAGCAGAGCCCCAGAGGGACCACGTGAGCCCTTGGGTGGGGTTGGTTCCTCCAGCTGCAATGAGTTTTGGAGATTAACAGCTCCGACTTCAAGAAAAGCCTCTCAAACAAAGGAAAAAAGGGAGAAGTCCTAGGATATTCACATGGGTGGGACCAGTTGGCTCGGCACAATTGAGGAGTTCAGGGACATGGATGGAGAGCAATTAATTCGTTGGTCATTATCTGAGTCTAATGGAGCTAAGCTTGCATAATAACAGGGAGCCAACTCCAACTTCCTAGAGGATTTCCAATAACTGGAGGGTGTCAGTGTTCACATCCCACAGAAGAGGTTTCTGTGGCTCAGAGGGGAACAGCACACCAGTTCCCACCAGTTACACCGAGCTGCAGGGAAGGAGCCAGCCAAGCCCAGCAGCACAACATCAACACATCCAAGGGGCTGCCTCTCCGTTAAAAGCAGGAATAAAGCCAGCCTTGGTGCACACAAAAAACCCTCTTTTGGTCACATTTTCCTTCCTGCCATGAGCAGATTTGCTATAATTGTCTTGTTACACACAACCATGTGCTGCACCCAAATGTCCCTTCCCAGCAGCGAAGAGATCCTCTGCTGCTCCCCCAAAACCTTCTAGTAACTAGAACTGCCCCAGTTCTGAGCCCATAGTGGGTTGTACACCATCAGGAGGCTTTAATATAGCATCAATGTTCCAAAGAGTTAGATGTAGTACAGGTAGTGCCCAGGTGACATTCACTCTGAGCTAACGAGAAAACCACATCAAATAGTCTCACTCCTATTTTAATTCCCTAATTCAACCTGAAAAGCAGATGCACCAGAAAAAGAATAATATTCTCTTTTATCTGATCAAATCACTGAGATGGTTTTTCCCTCCTGTGCTGGCAGAAGGTTCACATCACTGAACTCACAGGCGACCGCTTGACTGAAGCCCTTTGATTGTCCTCACTGGGCTACCTTTGGTCTATGCATTCAAAGAGAAGGGCAGCTATTGCTAACTCTCCTTGTGGTCTCAATGCCCCCCACCTGCATCCCAGCCCAGCCATGCCCTAGAGCTCTGCATTCACAAGACGTCAAGCGCATGTTAAAAAATTAAAAAAAAAATAAAAATAATCAAACCTCATTTTTGGTGCAACCTAAATGATCCTCCAGAAGTTCAGGTAAACACTAGGCCAAGCTTTCAAAGCCTTTAAAAAAAAAAAAAGAGCCACAGCTTTGTTTAGATACTTTAAAAAGTAATTACTTTTAAACCTAAAAGAGTGAGTTAAGGTCCTTTGTCCTATGCAGAAGAGCCCTAATCAACCCTCTCCTGGGTGGCAGAAACCTCCTTTTAAGAGCTTGGCCTCTAGCACCTCAATTCATGGTTTGGGTGGACAATCGGACTCACTCAGCATTTTCCCAGATAGTTTTCCCATCTTGGAAAACCTCTTAATATAATTCCTTGAGGAAGGGGATCACCTGCTCCTCATTAAACTCACCTCTCAAAGTTTTTTGGGGAAAATTACCCCCAAGAAACACCCCAGACACACAGGGCAGGAGCTTACACCGAGTAGGGAATCCCAGGGTTGGGCTGGAGGAACGGCTCCTGGACAGTGTCTCCAAGTGGGATGTTTGTCCAAGGGCAAACAGCTCCCCTTAGAAATGCATTAATCAACACACACACTTGCTACTCTAATTTTGACTGAGAACAGCAAAGGATTGTTTTGATTTATTTTCTTCTCATTTTCATAGACAGAAAACATCTATTGTAATCATGACCTGAAAGCAATTTGTGTCCCTGCCAGATTATGAGCAAGCACAGTTACCCAGTTATCACACTCAGAGAAAAAAAAAAAAGAAAAATCACTTACAAAAGACTCTTTCATCTTAAATTCTCTCTATAGGATTTACAGAAGGCACCAGTAATTGAGCAGGTATCATCTGGAATACTGGAAGCACTTACTGATATTAAACTTCACAGAGTAAGAAGTCTGTTGCCTTTTATTTTAGCACCATAAATAAGAGGGGAAAACATCGACATCTGAGAGAACTATTTCAACAGAGCTGCCAGATCTCAACCTACAGGATGAGAGAGACACAACAGAGCCACAGCCTCTGCAAATACCTCGCTCTTCCAAGAGCACATAGTTGGCAGCATTCCTTTCTCCACCAACAATGTGTGAAATAATGATAAGAGAAGGGCAAACTTTGAGAAAAAAAAAAAAAAGATGAATAGATTTTTCCACAGGCAAGGCAATGCTTCAGGGGCTTGGTCTTAATTATAAGAGCAAACCAAGCTGTGAGTAGGTGTATGGAATGGGGAGAACCCACCCAAATTTAATTAATCAGCAGCTGTACTGAGTTCCAGAGGGCTCAGGTAAGTGTCTCATTGCAATCCCCAACTGCCTTCACCCAGCCAGCTTCATCCTTCCCACCACCAGGAGAAGGCCCTCAACTGCCACCAGGAACAGGGGTCCCTCTGGGCAATGACACATTGCACTTCAACAGCTGCTTCCACCCAATTTCTGTACAACTTAGTTCTTCTAAACACCTCCTCAGCTCTACTCTTCACACGTTACAGATGAGACAGAAGGAAGCTGAAGATGTGCCCAAGAACACACAGGCATTTCACCCTGGGCCACCCATCCTCTCCTTCACTGTGCTGCACCTTCCCTCTATCAGCTCCAAGGCTTCCACAGGATCCAGCCAGTATCACAAACCCCTCCAAAAAAATATCAAAAGGCCCATCCAGTTGTGCAAGAACACTAAAAACATGGCTCGGGCATAAAGCATTTAAGAGGAAAAGTGTAGTAAAACCACAGCTCTGACAGCCACTGAGACAGCATCACACCAGCCTCCTGGGCTGCAGGTTCCCATCCTTGATGTCCAGATTTGGGACAGGTACTTTAAGCCAGGAGACAATCTGCTCTGTTACTACATCCTGATGCTCTGGATGAAGACTCCTGGCTGGCAGGAGGCTGGTCATCCTGCAGCCTTCCTGCCATAGCTGGTTCCCCTGGATGCCCAGACAGACTTGGAAGCACCTCTGATAGAGTCATAGAACGGTTAGAGTTGGAAGGGACCTTAGAGTCCAACCCCCCAGCCCTGGGCAGGGACACCTCCCACCACACCAGGCTGCTCCAAGCCCCCTCCAACCTGGCCTTGAACCCCTCCAGGGA
>JAOQGH010000003.1:15363190-15376488 GCA_025769975.1 Gallinago jamesoni | reverse complement strand
TGGGCAACCTGGGCCAGGCTCTCACCACCCTCACCCCAAACAAGTTCTTCCCCACATCTCAGCTCCATCTCCCCTCTGTCAGTTTAAAACCATTAAACACAGGGGAGATTGTTTATTTGTGCCTGGAGCTCCACGATCTTGACGAGTTCCCCTCTTGTATAGAAGGAAAATAATGTGAGATGCCTTTGAGTGACAGGTTTCCAGGTCTTCAGAAAGAGCAAATGAAGACATCAGAGTTAATTCTGTGGCTGGTATTAATTTTGAACCCCAGCACAGAAGCTGAAGGGCTGTGCCACCTCAAACACCAGCAGGGCACGGGCAACCAGCCCCAGCGCTTTGGGGTAAATTTGCTTTCCCCTGTTCCTCTGATAAGAGGATGGTCAATTTTTCATCCTCCGTCAGGTCCCTTCCCAGCAAAGCCCTTTCTGGAATTATTTGCCAAAGGCTATGTAGAAGCGAATCCCGACAGAATTTAGCCCGTTTTCTTGGGATGGCAATTAAAGCCCCAGCATTTAAAGCTTCCAAGGGGCGTACACAGCTGGGCCAGGCACCCCGGCCAGGCTCTGCACAGGGGTTTGCAGACAGAGCACCCAGCTGCCCTTCACCAAGGCTTCCCTGCAGGAACAAGCAAAAGCCACTTTCCCAGAAATGCGGATTTTTGGGCGTCTGAAAGATAGAGCTCACAGCACCAACAGTTAAGTGCTAGCAGGAAAAACCCTCTTATTTTTCCTTATTTCCTACTACTCAGCCACCCTCCTCCCTCTCCCCAGTATTCCTTACTCGCACCCTTTGACTGCCAGCAGCACTCCTGAGCCCCACTGCCTGCTGAACTGGGGGGGCACCAGGCTTCCCTCTGCCTCCAAAGAGCCACTGCCAGTCTGAGACATTGCACCTCGCGAGCTAAACATTAACCATTCCTGATGTCTTATCCAGCAAGAATTAACTCAAAGCTGCTGTTTGCTTCAGTTTTATCAACTGCTTTTAAACGGACTTTGCATTTTGCTCGGGAAAGCACCGACACCAACACGCAGGGGGTGCAAAACCAGTGTTCCCAGCAAGAGCCCCCCCATTGCAGAGACCATTTCCCGGGCTCTGTGTAACCCAGGGGGTGAATTCAGAGGGTTCAGAGTCAGAGGATGGTAACGGTGGGAGGAATGGGGCTGTGATGGGCATCAGGAAGCTCCTGCTCTTCCAAGCATTGCAAATAGCTGCCCTGAAACCTCTCCCTCCCCCTGAGCCCCATCTTTAAATGCAGCAATAGCTTGGAGCTAGGGCATCGGAATACCTCTTTTCCTGAGTGGCTGAAATACAATATTTCCTTTTTAAAGAGAGGGGAAGAAAAAAAAAAAACCACCCTCAGCCTAAACAAACACTCCAGACACTGCCTCCCTGCAGGACGAGGGGGATTTTGTAACCTGTAAATTGTGTTTTATGGGACTCGATTTAGCTCCAAGCCCAAGTCCCAAAATAAGCCCTTTAACCCGTGTGCTGCTTCGTGATTTCATACCTATAAATACTCGCTCCCAGCCCAGCAGGTTTCTGCACTGGGGTCCACATCTGCTTCCCTGCGGTGGCGCTTCCTCCCCTGGGCTCCACCATGACCATGTCCTCAGAGCAGGGGTCCTGGTCCCACAGGGACAGAGCAGCTTTCAGAGGGGGGAATGGGGCGATACAGCCCTCTCCCCAGGCCACCCCACGTACAACCTGCCACCAACGGGGACCAAACCCCGCGTCCATCGAGAGGAGGCTTTACCGAGAAGGTACCAACTTCTCATACTGAAACTGAGCTTCTGCTCGTGGGGACTACAGAAATCCTGAGCGAGGAAGGAGCCTGCACGGGATAAATAACATTCTCAGGTCTAATTGTTAAAAATGAGGTCCAGCTTCCAAAAGCAAGAGATGAGATTGCCTGTACAGCTCCTGACAGGGCTCAGGCTGCAGCAGCAGCACATTTCAATGAGGGAGGTGACGGCTCTGCAGGCACTCACTGCAGCTACAGCCCTTGCCATCTTCACCACTTTGCACCCAAACTGCTTCAAAGGGGGTTTGGGCAGAACAGATGTCACAGATGTGTCCCACAGAAGACTAATTATGGGCACAACCCCTGTTATTTGTGAGCCTGGTTCTCCCCCAGGAAGCCAGATGTTTGCCCAAGTGCTGCCAGGGGGAAACACCAGCCCCAACACCTTGGTCCAGGGATACAGCTTGTCAAAACCTGAATGAGAGAGCTGGGTCTCCAGTGTATTCCTCAAGTTCTCTAAAATAATCTAAACTCTTGGAGTCCACAAAGGGCAAGTTCCCAATCCGTAAGGGCATCCCTTGTATCTCCAGATACAAGCAGAGGAGTTTCAAGTGTCTCGACACTTCACTGACAGAGAACCATAAAAATCATTCTGGTTGGAAGAGACCTTTAGGATCATCAAGGCCAACGATTAAAAGAAAAAAGAGGGTTCTGCCTTCCCCCCACCCCGAGACCCCCCTGCACAGGCTGGGGCTGGGTTTGTTCCCCTCCTGCAGCCCCCCTGCTTCAGGTGTTTGCAAAAACCCACGCTGGAGAACGGAAGAAAAAGTTAGAGAGCCAAAACTTGTGTTAACTGAGTAAACTTTACCTTGGCTTTGAGCAGTGCCTTTCAGCTCAGCGGGTTATTTTCTCCTCCCGACACAAACGGACCGAATTTAGCGAGAAGAGCACCCAAACCCCTCTGCCTGCCCCTCCAGCTGGGCTCCAGCAGCGCCCGGTGCCAGCCGTCCCGCTCTATCTCCGCCAGCCCTCGCTCCCCAGTCACAATTTAATCTAAACAACCCCTTTGCCAAGCAGAGCGCCGGCCCGCTCATGCTGTTTTAATTTCCTCAGAAAGAAATCCCACAATACGCTAGGCAAGACATCAACAATAATTAAACCCAACAGCGACTGAAAAAAAAAAAAATAAAAAAAAAATCAAATTTTCGGGGCCTTGCAACAAGCCCTAATGAGTTCCAGACTCGCCTTCCCCAACTTGCTCAAACTGGCCGGGCGGCACTGCCAAGCTAAATCACAGTTTGACAGGATTCCAACCCCTGCCCAGGAAAAAAAAAAAAAAAAGAAGAAAAAAGTGCCCTTCTCCCAATTGAGGAAATGAAGCAGCCGTCTGCTGCGAGGACGGCCGCTTGTCTTTGGGCATGTATTATCCTCACAGGGATCCAAGGTCTCTATTTTTATTTTATTTTTTCCTTGTTTTTATTATGTCATTTCACATCCCTTTGGAAGAGCAAACTTTTCTGGGACTTTTCCTTTTCTATACCAGCACGGCTGGTGCCAGGAGACAGGAGGGTTACGCAGACAGGGGGTACCCCCCCTCGCTGGGGGCTGCCCCGAGGAGATGCCCCAGCAGCACTACACCCTTCCACTGCAGGGGGCTTTTGCTGGTCCCTCCACAGACTTCAGCAAAATTAAAGATGACACCTTGTCCTTCCCACCCCCCTGCCCCCCAAAGCAACCTAAGCATCCCTAAGCATTCCACCATGTGTTTTGGAGAGGCTCAGATGGTTTCCCCACTGCCAAGACTTTGGGGTGCCTGGCACAGTACCGCTGTGCAGCCCCCACTGCTCCAGCGCCTGGGGATGGTGCTCAAGAAGCTCCTGGGAGATGGGTCTCATGCAGAGACAGCTTTGCCAGGGCATATTCCTGCTCCACAGCCCAGGTCTGCTCAGCCCTCACTGGTGGCCATATCTAGCACCACTTCTCTCCCCCCCCACAGGGGACAATGAGCTGCCCACAACTCCCACCGCCCAGCAAACAGCTCACAAAACTGCCATTATCCAAGAAAAAAAAGTCAGTTTTCACTCTTGGAGGATCCATCTCCACTTGGTACCTGGGAAAAGTTTCCCAAGGGCCTCCAACTGTGCCCTCCCCACAGCAGCGGTGGCAACCAGGACCCTATGGACATGCCCGAGGTCATCAGCAAGAGGACCCACCGGCAGAGGACACATTGCTCTGAGTCTCTGGGAATGACACACCAGAGGGGACCTTCCCAGCAGGTCCTCACCAAGCCCTGGCCACCCCCCAAAGGCCTGTGGGTGACCCCAGGGTGCTGCAGTGGGCGGTCAGGGGGGTCAGCAGGGACAGGGAAGGTGGGCAGAGCTGGAAGGAAGGAAACACCCCAAAATCAGGTATTTTGGCAGGAGCCAGCGCAGGAGCATCACCCTGCAGAGGAGAGCCCAGTGCAGGACCCAGATGGCAACGCAGTGACACCCCCCACACACCCCAGTATTTGCCCAGGGTGACCTGCCAGCAGCATCCAGTTTTCCACAAAACCCCACAAATAAGTTTTCCGTGGGACCCAGCAGTGACAGAGCTCGAACCCAAGGGGACAGAGGGAGCTACACCTCGAGAACGGAGACAGGGAGGGAGCTCCAAGGGCAGTGTCAGCAAGAAAGTTCTCACAGCAGGTGACGGCAAAGGGTGCCACCCCCGGGAAGGTGTGGGGGTGTCCCTGCACCCCAGCAGTCCCAGGGAGGCCAGTCCCAGGGTGCAGCTCCGGGCAGTGCCCGGCCGGGGCCATCTGGCACCAGGGGACGGGATGACAACAATGTGGAAAGTGAGAGTGCTGACATTAGCCCTTTAACTCATCTGCTAATTATGCAGCGACGAAGGTACAGCCAGGAAGGTCGTGAGAGCAGCTGCTCCCTGGCACCCCATTCCGCCTGAGGGGGGTTGGGGTTTTTTTTTTTCCACTCAGGATCTAAAATCCCTTCCATTGAGCAGAAGGCCGTGCCAAGGGGGCGTTTCGGTTATTGCGGTTCTTTGGTCACCGAAGGACACGGGGCGGGAGCCGGGATGCCCGGGGCACAGCCAGCCGCCGGGGGGGCTGGAAGGGGACAAGCAGCTCCCCCGGACACGGAGCACAATTAGTTTAGACGATAATCAGCTCCCTCTCCAGCAGGAAGCCTTGCTGCAGCACAGCTCCTGCGGGGAAAAGCGCAAACCCCGACGCGTGGCCGGGCTGAGCCTGTCCTGTCGCGGTGCGGGGAAGGTGCCGGCAGCCCGGCGGGCACCCGCACGGTACCGGCAGCCCGGGGGGGGGCAGTGCCTTCCCCCGGCACCCGCTACCCCGCTCCGGAGCCGCGTACGAGCAGCCCCCCCCGCGGGGAGAGCTGAACCCCCGCACACTCCAGCGAGGGTCCCGCCGGGGACGGAAACACCAGGGAAGAGCTAAAGGGGCACAAACCGCCGGGGCGGCACCGGGGGCGACCCCCGCCGCTGGCACCCTCACCCGGGGAGGGGCGTCCGGCACCCCCCGGGTAGTGAAACACGCGGGCGAGCCCAGCCCTGGCCCCGGGAAGGCGGGAGGTGAGGGGATAACGGGGGAAAAAGAGGGGATAAAAATAATGAAGTTTTGGAGCGCGGCCGGTGCCCGCCCGCCAGGTGTGCGCCCGCCCTTCCTCCGGACAGCCGGCACCGCACCGCGCCCCCGCCGCTGCCCCGACCGGGCGAGGGTGTGTGCGTGGGTCGGTTTGCCTGTTCTGTTCTTTCTGTCTGTCTGTCTGTCTGTCTCCCACCGCGGACCCACCTTCTGCAGCCCGGGGCTCAGCTCCATCCGCTCCCGTCCCGGCCCGTCCCGTCGCGCGCCCCGCCGCTCCCGCCGCCGCCGCCTTTCATTGGCGACCGCCGCTGCCCCGGCCCGCCCCCCCGCCAATCCCACGCCGGCACCAAACTTCCCTGGCCAATGGCGGGCGGCGGGGCGGGGCGCGGCGGGGCGGGGCAGGCGCGCACGTGGGCGCTGCTCTCCGCGCCTTTCCCACAACGCGGGGGTGAGGGGGGGAATGAGGGGTGAGTGAGGGGGTGAATGAGGGGGTGAATGAGGCTTCTTGGCTGGGCTGGTTGGTGGCTGTCTGTCCCCCTGTCCCACCATCCTGCTGTTCCAGTATCCCCTGTCCTTCTGTCCCATCATCCTGCTGTCCCCCTGTCCCCTTGTCCCACCATCCCACTGTCCCAGGCTGGGACACCAAGCACAGGGAAATGGATTTCCCGAGTCAGACAGAATGTGCCGGGGCACTTTGTCACGGAAGACAGACGTGGAATGTTTTCAGCAGAAGAAATTGTCCAAACCCCCGTTTCTCTTGTTATTTCAATGTAAGTTAAGTGTCGAGTGACAACCTGTTGCCGTTTGGGGTGTTTTCACGTGAAATGGCAAGGTCTTGCCAGCTTCCAACAACCTGTGTTGCCCGGGGGCCCAGCACGAAGCCCCCACGTGCAGGGGAGGGTAAGAACCTCCTCGTGCTCCTGCTCCCAGCTCTTGTCCCCGTCCCCTGCCCACTGTCCCCTGTCCCCTGCCCGCTGTCCCCTGCTGCTCTCCCTTCCTCCTCACTCCCGAGTCCAGGAAAATCCCTGCTGGAGCAACAGTGACCGGGCCCCAGCCGCCTCCTGATGTTCCGTGGTGGGAGCAGAGCCACCAGGAGCAGGGGACACCCCGCAGCTTAGGACACAACTGTCTCTTTGCAACCATAACGTAAGAACCCCAGCCCTCAGCCCCCCCGTGTTGGTGCAACGTCTCCCAGGGTGGTACGTTCTCCTGAGACTCCCTGCATCCAGCCCCACGGAGGGGGGAATCCCCCGGGGCTCATTTTGACCCGTGGTCGGTTTCTGAGGGTGCTTAATGACATCCCTTTTGCTCATCCCACCCCCCCGTGACCCCGTCTGTCAGAGCCCACGGGGCATTTTATCCGACACACAGCCAACGCCTGGCTAGTTTTTATTTTTTTAGAAGAGGTATTTAAACAACCTCGAAAGAATCTGGGTTAAAAAGCAAAGGCAGGATTTCCAAAGAAACTCTGGAGGGAGCCAAGCCCCCCCCGGGGAGGGCGTTTGACCTTCGGGAGGCGTTTGGGGGGCGGGCGGAGGGAACAGACCGGGGATATTGTTTCTCAACCCCCCCATGGGGGACCTGGCAGCCCCGGGAAGCGTTTGGGATGGCAACGGGGTGACACCATCTCGCTTTCCCGAGGCGCACACGCACGGGGCCACCTGGGGAGTAGGAAAGAACGCGCAAAGGGATTTTTGGGGAGCCACGGGGTGCGGGGCGACGGGCCAGGAGCCGGCGGGGAGCGGGGGCTCTGCCCCACTCTTCTCTCCCCTGAGCGTGGGGACAAAGCGATCTGCTCGTGGGTGGCTGAACCTGGGAGACGATGCACATAAAAGTGCCGGGTTTGTGGGGTTTTTTTTTGTTTGTTTCTTGGTTTTAGTTTTAAATCCCAGTTGTAAAGCTGCGCACCAGCCGGCTCCGGGTGTCGGGGCAGGGACCAGGCTCCCCCCAGTAACGAAGGCTTTTCATCAGCGTGGAAACAGCACTCGAGACAGCGTGTAATTAGGCACTGTCATTCCTTAATATCGGAAGATAATAAACCCAAGATTAGAATAAGATTTTAAAACATCCTAGATGCTTATATCTGCAATAAAATACATCTGGAACTGTCGTAACTAACGATAACACAAATAAATCATGACACGCGATAGCTGAGCGCGGCCAGAGCGAGAAGGTGGATTATTCCTGAGGTTCGGAAGCCCCTCGAGAAGCACCTGATGGTGTCTCTCTTCCCAGAGATGGGACCCTCGTCCAAGCTGGACCGTGCCCGTTTCAGTTTCCAGGTTTTGGAGCGATTCAGCCTGTCGTGGGGAATAAACAACCAGGAACCTTGTCCCTGAGGAGGGGACCCTCTCACCCCTCGCCGCAGGTTGCGTACGGAGCTGGGGGGAGTGAAGGCACATTAGAGCTGGCTCCGAGGAGGACCCGGCCTCGGGAAGGATGCCAAGGGCACTTATCACTGACGGCCTCTGAATAATGAGTCTGCGCTATACTTAGCTCTCTGCTAGGAAGAGACAAAATCATCCTATGACTAAGGGCAGCTCAATCCCTGCAGCAGTCATTCCCCATAAATCGCCGGCAGACGGACGAAGGGGGAAGATGCTCCACTATGAGAAACAGAGATTTCGGCTTCCTGTTGATTCACCCGCAGCTTTTATCAGGACAAAACTATCCCGGCAGAGGTGTCACCAGACCGTCGCCGCCTGACGTGCCCTCGGCTGAGCTCTGGAGGCAGAAGCTGGTGCCCCAGACAAAACCTAAAGAGTTGCCAGGGGGTATAAGGGGGGCAGCAAGAGGCTGCCGCTAGTGATCGCCTGGGGACCAGGCACAGCTTCTGCTGACACACCACGGAAGGTGAAGCCAGACTTCCCAGCTCCTTAGCGTTTGTCTTTATTGCTCTGCAAGGTCAGGAGTTCGTCGGGGTCCCTGAGGACAGGGGAGGAAAAGCTGCATGAGGCCATCTCTGGAGGGCCATCTCTCCCCACACGTCGCTCTCTGTGGTTTACAGCATCTTGAGCAGTGCCCCTTTCACGGGTCAGGATCTGTACTTTCTCAGATGGATTTTGCAAGGTCTAACTCAGCTGAGGTTGCAGCTTTATCCCTCGTTTATAGTCCTGCCACTCATATTGTTACAGCCGTGGCTTTGAAGAACGGATCAAGCTGCTTCCCAGCCCTTCCCTGACTTTTGAACCCAGAGAACAAAGGCCACGTCCTCCCTGCCCCTTCCCGAACCCCAGGGCACATCCACACCAACACTCTGCATTTAAAAGAGCTGCTCGACTTGCTCCTTGACTGATACAAGTGAAAATTTGGCCCAAAGACAACAGAAATGGCCCAGAGCTATAAATACTTGTGATGCCACGAGCTAGTTGAAGTCTCAGCCATAACCCCTGGCTGACGTGGGGCTGAGGGACCACCACAGCCCTGGCAACCGGGGTCCGTGTGAGGTGGGGGAGTCGCCTGCCCCTCCGAGAGCGGGGTTTGTGTGCTGGATCATGAAGCTAATGCGATGGTTAAAGGGATTACTGCAAACTACGCCGTGTTTTCTAGTCAGAGAATTTGTGGTATTACATTCTTGGCTAATTCTCAATTTTTCTCTTTTGTACGAACATAAAGGGATAAATGAAGTAGAAAATACTGCTCCGCAGCTGCTTTTGGTTAAGTTTTTGCCCCTCTTCCATGAGCGTAGTAGTAAAAATGCAGATTTGGTTGAAATATTTTTGAAGACGTTTTCATCTCCTGGGCTCTCAGTAAGAGCAGAGCAATCAAAGAAAAAAAAAAAAAAAGGAAAATAAATGGAAGAAACTAATCAAAAAGGCAGACAAATGACAATTAAATCCAGGCAGCTCCTTGGTTATTGAATAAAGCAAGCCAAATTCCTGAATGGGCTGATTTTGCCCATGGTTGTTTGTAAAGAGATACATGATTGCAGTGGAAAGCAAAAAAAAAAATACTGCATCAACTTTAAGAAGTGTTTTGTGGCAACATACTGTGTTTTTTTCACTGACCGTGATCAAATGAGTCATCTAGTTTGTAGTCAAAAATAGATCCAGTAATGTAGATTAAAAAATAAACCAGCAATACATGTGGTCATGAACACAGTTGTTACGATATGGGTTTCCTAATTTGGCCATATTCATGCAAGGTCTTTCTTCCAGAGCTTTACGCAGCTAGTTGCATCATCAAAAGATATTTGTAGTGAGTAAAGCTCCCAAAATCATGGATCAGTCTGAGCCTCCGAGTTCCGTGAGCAGATCTATAAAGTGAGAAATGACATACGGCGTTTGTGAAGAAAATGAATCATCCTTTTTGCCCTTTTATTTTGAATCAAGGACTTTTTTTTTTTTTTCACTCCTGCCTTGGCCACGCTGCTCAGAGGAAGTTGTTCCAGAGCAGCTGGACCCGTCGGGAAGGGGCTGCCCAGCACAACCAGCTTCTGTGCCCAGCCGAGCATCCTCCGGGCTCCGGAGGGACCGGTGCTGTGACGGGCACAGCTCTGTGGTTGGCATCAGCTTCCACCAGCGCTGAGAGCTTTATGGGGCTGCCACCTCCCGTCTCCATCGCCCGGAGAACGTCCTTCGCCCCGTTGGCCAGGTTGGCAGGGAGAGGCTGTGTCCCACCTGGTGGAAGGCAGAGCTGGGGAGGGAGGAAATTCACTCTGGGTGAGGCAAAATCTCTGGAGAAAGCCGTGGGCGTGCACAGAGGAACCAAGGAAGGTCCCTCAAAGGATGTCCCCGGGTGAAGAGCTGCGCCGTGCTGACGCAGAAGGTCAGCAGAGGGGTCTGGAGGACACTTAGCGGCCACGCAGTGGGACAAACACTGGAGATGACGAGGGTGGAAGGGCAGGCAAAGAGCAGCCCTTGGAGACCACGACCTGGGGAGCCAGCTGTGGTGCCTGAGCCAGCGGAGAGCCATCCCGGGGCAGGAGAGGTTTGGTTCAGGGCTGTCAGTCTCCAAGCAGAGACCGACCGGTCCAGCAGCCCTACGGTGCCTCCTGGGCACGAGTGAGTGAAGTGGTGGCTCCTGCTTGGGTCCTGCACCCTGTGCCCGTGTCACTCTGTGGGTCTGTGCCGGGCTGTCTGAGCCGTCCTTACGTGAGGACAGCAGGCTGTGGCATTGAGAGCTTTACTCCCAGAGTGAGGCATTTGAGAAGTGCAAGAATACAAAAGTAATAAAAAGCAATTTTGCAGATCGTTGTAGTTAAAAAATAGAGCCATTAGCAAAGTACAAGTTAATTTATCTGATCCCGCTCTTTAGAGTCTGGTATGTAGTTTTACGGATTAAATAGTTTTTCATTTTGACACTAAGAGTCCTCTCTTAACTTTCCAAAAGGCACATCTGAAAACAACTCGGGAATCTCAAAATAGAAAAATACTTGAAAACAAAGATTCCTCCTCTGCAAAGTATCTTCTTAGTTGAAAATCAGCCCCCAAAGTCTCTCTCCCAGCTCCGACTTCAGAAGAATTTAAGAGCAGCCTTTTGTACAGGGTGCAGTAAGGCCCCCCAGCCCCACCAAACGCTCCCCTGCACCCCTGTGATGGGCAGGGGGGAAGGACTCCCCTCACTGTGCCTTGTGAGGAGAACACCAATTTTCCTCTCCAGCTTGTGACTGGTTTCCCACTTTCTTACACTTTGGTTGTGTCCCGCTGGAACGATGAGCTTCTGCTCGGCCACGTGCTGCCCCTTCAGCCCCTTCAGGGATTCCCTTTAAACGTAACTCAGCGTGGAAGGGCCCGTTGTGGTTTGATAGTGGGTGTCCTGTTTGCCTAAATTAATGAGACGCTGCAGAACTGCTAGCATATATTTAAGTTGCCATTTACTATAGCAATAAATATTAATCAGCCTCTAAAAGAAGAAATGTGCCATTGTTGGAAGGAAGTAAAAGAAAACTTTATGTTACTCTGGGCTCTCTAGTTTCTGCAGGGACACAAGAAAAATGGTGTTTATCATTTGGTATTTCAACAGAAAAACACTGTAGGGCCTTTCTAAATCCATCTAGCTTAACTGGTTGCTCACAAATTCAAAAAACAACTATGGATTTAAAAGAAAGCATTTATTTCCCTATAGTTTAGCTACAGTTTATCAAATGTTCTTGCAAGCTGAAACCACGCAGCACTGAAAAATGAAAGGCATCTCTGTACCATAGGGGCTGACAGAATCCCCTCCGAAATAGTTTCCCTTATTTGCTCCAATGGCTGTAAGGACACCAAAGCGCACCGATGGGTTTCAATCCGAGTATTGAACGAGCTCAAATGCCTAAAACGTGAGCCCAGCACCGCGTGGTGGTCCCTTTGGCACCCTCTTGGCCAGGATGGCCCTGGTGTGACCAGCTCTGCATCCATCTCCAGGCGTGGAGGCTCATAAAGACGTGCTCGACGAGTGCCAGGCTGTAACCCCCCCGTTTGCACAGTCACACTCAGCCGCTCCACAGCAGCAGGAAAATAACCCTCTTGTTCCACTTTCTGTGGCCAGAAGGCCCCAAGGTCTGCGGGGAGAAGGTAAACCCACTCCAGACCCACCAGTACGACTGGAGCCCGAGGAGCAGACAGAGCTGGGATCTGATGACGTCTGTCAGTTCAAAAGCTTGGCTCCTTTTTCCAAGTGCATCAGGTCACATAATAGAAGAAACCGTCCCTTACCTTACCCGGGTTTTGTCCAAATAAATGTGAAGGACAAGGAACTTCTCCAGACCTGCTTACAATAACGGGGCAATCCTGCGTCAGAGCTGCAAAGCTGCAGCCCTGTGCCATCACCACGAAATCATCCTTTCCTTTGGAGAGACTTTTGCACCTCAGTAATAAGTCTACCTATTAATCAATAAACTCCTTTGTTTAATTAATGTTTAACCAAAAATGACTCAGCCTTCAGATCGTACCTGGAGATGTGACCCATTGAAATCTCTTGGCAAACCCGCGATGGGGGTTTGGGGCTGGTGTGGGCTGGCTTGGCTTTGGGAGGGATCTGCTCTGCCTGGAAGGAACGGGCCATTTTCACCTCCTTTTGGTCTTGCTGTATAATTTGGAATCAACTTGCCAGTATAAATTTCCTCTTTTTCTTTCTTTTTTTTTTTTTTTTTTATAACGGCAGCTGCGTGAGATATTTTTGTGCCACCCCGAGGATTCAGGGATTCAGCCTTCTTCAAGGGGCATCTCTGTGAGACTGGGGGTCCGGCTGCCCCACACCCCCCATCCCCATCGCTGAGGAGCCTTTCTCAGCAGAAAGGAGCAGCTTGGGTTAGCAGCTCGTTTTATCACGAACAGAGAACTCCCTTTCTCTTTCCCATTCATTTCAGGGCAGATCATTCATGTTCCGTTAACGCGGCGTGGGATTTATGGCTGTGATTTAGTAGGTACGAGTTACCTACTCCCGGCTCCAACACATTGCCAGGGGTCTGGCACGCAACCCCCTCCCATACTACATGGACATTCCCGGTATTTTTCCTCCATTTCTCCATTAGTTTTGTGTTAATCTTGTTTGTTACCTCGTTGTTGCTCTTTAAGAACTGTCAGCTCGTTCATCTCTCGGGGGCTCCCACTCAGATGCTGTCTCCCGCTTTGATTTAAGGGGCTGTAACTCCTCGGACCTGTCGCTGGGAAATCTGCCCTCCTTTGGCTCGGGGCTGCCTTAAGGAGCTCCAGGGCTGAGTCGGCAGCGAGATGGAGGGTTATTAAAACACATCCCTGCCCGGAGAGTCACGACGGGAGAGAAGCACACCTAAAAACCACACTTCCCAACACGAGCCCTCACGGTTTTGGTTGCATTTGGTCAGATGCTGTGGGTACAAACACCAGGGTCAGGTGTTCCTCCCCTCATAGCAAGGGTCATAGAACCATAGAATGGTTAGAGTTGGAAAGGACCTTAAAGATCATTTTGTTCCAAACCCCTGCCCTGGGCAGGGACACCTCCCACCAGCCCAGCTTGCTCCAAGCCCCCTCCAACCTGCCCTTGAACCCCTCC
>JAOQGH010000003.1:15326628-15363090 GCA_025769975.1 Gallinago jamesoni | reverse complement strand
ACCCCTCCAGGGATGGGGCAGCCACAGCTTCTCTGGCCAACCTGGGCCAGGCTCTCACCACCCTCACACCAAACAAGCTCTTCCCCACATCTCAGCTCCATCTCCCCTCTGTCAGTTTAAAACCATTACCCCTCGTTCTATCGCTACAGTTCCTGAGAGCGTCTCTCTCCAGCTCTCCTGTAGGCAGGAGGGGGAAGGCAGCCCTGAGGTTTTCCAGTCCCCAGTCGAGGTGTGGGGACCCCGTGAAACCACCACTTCCCTTTGACACACTTGTCTGTTGGTTGCCTCAGAGGCTTTCTGGGCGACCATCTCTCTGTGGCCAGTGTCCCCACACAGAAGCACTGCTGGAAGCCAGGCAATGCCCCTCACTGAGACAGCAAACTCTTTCATGTGTTCTAGAAAAGGTAAATTACTTTTTTAGATCTCAGTTCATCACCTTTGGGGCTCTCCCAGCAGAGCGTTTCCTAACAAAACATTAGGAAACTTGGTCTGCTCGACCAAGTCTGCACCCTAAGGCCCAAGCACCCTCCCTCCTTCACCCCAGAGCGCTGGGAAGGTGATGGAGAAACAGCCCAGAAAGGTGGAAAGGGGGGAGTTCTGAATGAGAAGAGCAGAAATGGAGCTGGGAGATAGGGCCAGAGGGGCTGAACAGGGGCTGTGGGACGACTGGCACGTGCTGGTGATTTCTGAGGGCCGTGGCATTGAAACCTGTGATTAGGAATTAGAGAGAGCGTGTCCCGTGACTTTAAAAGATAAAGTTATTTCTGTTCTCTGATGGGGTCTTTGAAACATGTCCCTCCTGGGAAATTCATCTAAATGAGAGACACACTCAAGTTACCACCTAAATAACGCCAAAATATTTATATTTTAATTCTGTAATGTAGGCTCAGAAAAATAAACAATGCCAAAACGTAGAACTCAGCGATGTGCAAAATAGAAAATCTCTTCTCGTTTGCTTGAAGCAGAAACGATCATGTTTCATTTAAGCTGGATAGCTCACTCTCGGAACGACGGTGCAGAACATTTTTCTGCGTGTGCATCATGAATGGAGCTGAAACGCTCTCTGATAGCAGCTGTTGATCATAACACAACAGGAGAAAGGAGAGAATGGTGTTACAGCTTGCAGCGGTCCCACACAAAGCGAGCTAATCCGCTCTGCAGGCAGGGGCTCCGCGGGTGGGGATCCCAAGTCCGTGTCCTTGCGTAGGACAGATTTGACGTGGAGCAAGGACGAATGCCCAGGCGAACCCCTGCTGTCCTGGCCAGGGTGCCAAGGTGGCACTGATGTCGACTCACGCTCTTCTACTGGGTGTGAGATGACAGACAACAACCTATCATAGAATCACAGAATTATCTGGGTTGGAAGGGACCTTTAAGATCATCAAGTTCAATCACCAACCTCACTCCAATAAAACCCATCACTAACCCACGTCTCTCAGCGCTGTGTCAGCCCGTCTGTTAAATCCCACCAGGGATGGTGCCTCAACCACTGCCCTGGGCAGCCCATTCCAAAGCTTAATAACCCTTTCAGTGCAAAAATCCACTACAAATCTGGCATCACACGGACACCTGGCACAAGGTGAGGGGACCCACCACTGCAACGAATTCCCATCTGCCAAATGAGCTTGTAACCCATGAGTTACGCCTTTCCTTGGCATTTTCATTAGGGACTAGAAGGTCTAAGAGGAAGCATCACACGGTGGTCTGAGTTACAATCTGCAGAAGGTGCTCTTGGATATTAAAGTCACATATGGAGTACTGGGGAAATCTGGGAAGGAAGGAAAGGAAGGAAAGGAAGGAAAGGAAGGAAGGAAAGAAAGAAGGAAAGGAAGGAAGAAAGAAAGGAAGAAAGGAAGGAAGGAAGGAAGGAAGGAAGGAAGGAAGGAAGGAAGGGAGAAAGAAAGAGAGAAAGAAAGAGAGAAAGAAAGAGAGAAAGGAAGGAAGGAAGGAAGGAAGGAAGGAAGGAAGGAAGGAAGGAAGGAAAGAAAGAAACAAAGAAAGAATTTCTGGTGATGGCTGATTGTGACCATGGAGTGCACCCATCCATCACTGCCTGACACCCGGGCACATTCAAAACAGGGTTGTGGAATGTGGTTATTGGCTACAGACGAAGCCAGATTTACGGCCCCGAGTCGCAGAGCAGCACGTGGAAGTAAATCTGGGCAGAGGAATTTCCTTGTACCTGTCGTTACAAAGATTGCATCCAGCACGGCTCCGGTGGAATTATTTATCTGTGTAATCACATCAGCAACAGAGGAAACAAAGTGCCACGTGGGCATTCTGAAGAGAGGTGGGTTTGCATCTGGCATTCATGGGAGTGAGAAGGTGGCAACGCAGCTCCAAACCCAGGAACCAGACGCTGCCTGAAGGAGCACAGAGCTGGAGTCAGGGGCTGCAGCCCCCACGGGGCAACAAACCCCCGGAGGTCCATGGACAGGGGCTGGGGGGCAGGCAGGAGCCTGGGGGGGAGGATGTCGAACAGAGCAGGGCACAGGGAAACGGAGTCTGCCATTTCTAGGTGGACATACTTTTTTTTTTTTGTAATTGATAAAGTAATAAATGAAATGACTTTGCTAACATTAGAGTTTGAGCTGGTGTCTGATCATTACTCTAGTGCTTTTAGAGACCAAATCTTCTGCCTTTTAGTGAATTCTGGTCTTTTGGGTTGAATTAGGTAGCCAATAAATGGTGATTAAATCAGGGATATTCACGTGTTACTAAATAAAATAAAATGGGAGTAGGGAACACATCAATGCAGCACGTACATGCTCGGTAAGTCATATTCTTACCTGCAGGGAGTGACAATGTAGACCTGCACATAAATCCTGGGGAAGAAAAGTCCGGAATGGTGCAGCTGGGGGGGAGGCTGGAGCTGAAGATCCTGGCTGAGAGCAGGGGAACGAGGCCACGCGAGACAGAACCCCGCTGTGTATTCCCTGTGCCTCAAAATGTCCCAAACTCACGGTCAGTCGTGTTCATAGCGGAGATCTTCTCTGAGGGTCCTGGGGTGTCCATGGGAGCGGGCACTGCCCCGTCTCCCAACCCCTTGGGTCCTCAGCCCGTCAGGACCCGCAGCCTCCATCGCAAGTAGCCAAAACTGGAATTACTGCAGGGAGAAGGGATGGGGAACAGGCAGACAGAGACAGCACGGCCTCCCCCCCGCACGGAGACAGATTTGGCATCCTCTTGGACCAAACCCTAAGAACATCTGAAGGGAAAAGTGGCTGCCACTCGCCTGGGGGACATGTAACAGGCTGGGCACAAAGCCTGGGGACACGGGGCCTGGGGACAGGGGGCCCCCCCAGCCTGCGAGAAGGCAGAGCTCTGCCCGGGGTCGGAGGGTAACGGGTCACTGCCGTCTGCAATTGCCCTTTTATGAGGAGTAGGGAATTTGCAATCGAAGGGGGAAAAAAAAAAAGGCAAGCAAACAAGCTGGAGTACAAGTTAGAGCTACCCAGGGATTTTTCTAATTCATTTTCTGGCCTCAGTTACGGTTTTATGTGTCTCTTTCCTTTAAGCAGTCAATAAAAACAGTCCTTGCTATGGCAACTACCTCCTCCATCACTGGGACAGACGCAGCGCACCCTTCCGAGGGCGCTCACGCCAATTAGCACTGAAAACTTCCACAGACAAAGTGTTTAAAAGGGGCTACTCAGACACATTAGCGGGATCCATTAACATCTTTGTTTTTAATCATTCAAGAGGCGCACCCCGGGCTGACCCCAGCGCTCCCAGTGGGGATAACTGGGGATTCTGCAGGGATGGTGCCTCCCTGGGAGCATCCCGTCCCTCCGTGTGCACCCGGAGCACGTCCCTGCCTCCATCCTCAGCAAAGGCAGAGCTCCATCCTCAAGCAAAAGACAAAACTGCTTTTTTTTTTTTCCCCGCCGGGCTGCAGCACGGTACGTACCATGTTTGCAGAAGAGAGCCTGGCCCGGCCGCAGGACTCATTGCTGTGGAAAGAGTCATCAGGATGATGTATTGAAACGCAGCCATCTCCATTATGGTATGCCATGTATGTTTTTAAAAGCTATTTTTAAAATTAATAGTACTCTGTAATGCTGATAAAGTAGAAAGCATTTATAATTTGTTGCACTCCCAACCTCTTTCTAAATCCACATTACTCTGCTTTCCACTTGACTGAAGTACATTTTTTTAAAGATATGATGGTTTGAAATTTATTAATAGTGTATTAAGGGAACAAAACCTTTATTATTTAATGGGTTCATCATTTTAAAGTGTTATATAAGGGCTCTTGTGCTTACTTTCCACCACCAATTTACGTCTCAGTATTTCATGTCAATGCTGCTGGCGCTCGCTGCCACGTGGAGGTTCACGCGTATCTCAGAGGCTTCTTGAGGGCACCAAGGGGTGGGGTAAGGCATGGCCACGCTGCTCAGGGGGACACAACCCCTTCAGAAGCCCCAGATGGTTCCTGTGCCAGGAGGAGTCTACAAGACATTAATGGGAATTTCCAGGAAAGGTATTTCATCCCCCTGTGAAGCCTCCAGGAATCAGCACTTTGCAGCACGTAGAACCTTATGCGTAAGCTTTGATTTTTCTTTTTAACCATCAGGTTTGAAAGACCCGGATTTCCAAGAAAGTGAGATTCGAACAGTGTGAATGGTTCTTTAACTTTGTCCTTTAAACAGGCATCTCTCTCTCTAAGCCTGTGACTCGCACAAGGAATGGGACCTTCTGCCCATTTACTTCTTCTGAGGGAACAGACCTGTCCTCAGCTGCAGGTCCTGCTGCCTGCCTTCATCATCCTCTGCCCTCTTCTCCCTCTCCATCCCCAGGGCCTGGCGACTACTGAGCCCTGAGAATTAGCAAGTATTTCTCCACCAGGTGTTCATAAGGAGCAGGGCCACGCAGAAACCCCTCTGCTGAGGAAACCCCTCTGCCCCCTCTTGATGGGAGAGGGTTGCTGCCAGCAGGGAGCTGCAGCTCTTCAGTTGCAGGAGATTGTCCGGATCCATCCCTCCCTCAGGGCTGGTTGCCCCAGAGCCCCTGTGCTAGCCCACGGGGGACTGACTGCCACCGGGACACGGTCACACTCCGACCGATCTCTGCTTCCAGGACCACGCCGAGCAGGACACTTGATGCGGTTGGACAAAGACTAAGGTATAAATATGCCCGCAAGAATCTATCAAAATTATTAATGGTGTTTTTCTAACCTTTTAACGAGGAGATGCTCACTTCCAACAGCACTGCCAGCGTTGGCATCCTTGATTTTATTTTTTCCCGAAGAGGTTTAATTGAGCTAGGTATAAATAGCATATCAGTAAACAAGACCTCTTGGCTCCGTGAATCATGGCTAAAATATTTGCAAGCCCTCCTCAGCCTCTCTGATGGTGAAGAATGTGCTCATTAGGCTGATCCAGATGCATTCTGCAACCCGGTGAGAACCTCACTTCTCCAGCAGATAAATCACTGCAATATTGATGTGCTCGTTTGCAGACAGCAAGCGGCGCAAGGCTGCGGCAGCCGCCCGAAGGACCTTGGTGTCAACGGCTGCTAGAACTCCCCACATTCACAGAGTTCCACCCAAAAAGGGTTTTGACACAAGAATCGCAGGAACCCATCTTGATTTCGTTCCATTTAATTTATCCCCTGCCTCTTGAGTATTTCAGTACGACTCTAAAAAATCCCATGAACAAACCTCTACTGAAAGCAAAATGGACACCGGAAAAACCAGCAATTTTTACTCTGAGTTTACTTGCTTGGGAATTTCTCAGCTGACCATTCAAATAACAAGCATCTCTATTTAATCTTGCTTTGGTAATGGAAGTGAATGGTCCCCATCCTCTTCAGGAATGCAGTTTGTTTTCCTTCACTGATCTCCATGGCAGTAATTGTGTATGTTTAAGTGCACACAGAAGTGTTCGCAGCATTGGAACCCCCTCTTTGTTTCTACAGTCAAACGAGACATAAAAGCATGTATATGTGTGGGTATATGTGTGGGTACGTACCTACACACTACCCAGCTAATTACCTAGCTTATAAAACGAGCTTGTAAAGCTCGTAAATAGAGACACCTTAAAGGTGAAAGGTGTTTTATTCCAGGTCAAAACAACAAGAGAGTGGTTTTTA
This sequence comes from Gallinago jamesoni, assembly GCA_025769975.1. Taxonomy (NCBI): domain Eukaryota; kingdom Metazoa; phylum Chordata; class Aves; order Charadriiformes; family Scolopacidae; genus Gallinago; species Gallinago jamesoni. Next base: position 15,356,997 of record JAOQGH010000003.1, on the reverse strand, counting down.
TGACCCAAGTAATAAAAGCGAAATGCCTAGATCTAAAAATATTCTAGAATACAGGGAGGCCCCAGATTCCTCAAATTTCCTTAAAATGCAAATATGGGGATTGGAACTTTTCTTATCTTGCCTAACTCCTCCTCTCGGAAATGTAATTTGTTGCATTTATAGAATGCCTTTTGTCTGAGGGTTTCCAAGGGCGCTGCTGATTTCCATTAAAGCAAAGCGGCTGTACATCGGGGTGTGTAGGGGTTAAACATCGCAGTCAGGGTAAGGAAAACAAGTTGGTTTAAAAGGAAAAGGAAAAGAAAAAGGCAAAGAAAAAGGAAAAGGACAAGGAAAAAAAAGGAAAATAAAAAGGAAAAGAAAAAGGAAAACGAAAAGAAAAAGAAAAAGGAAAAGAAAAAGGAAAAGAAAAAGAAAAAGAAAAAGAAAAAGAAAAAGAAAACTAAGGAAACCCCAAGGGCTGGTGGCTCACGGGAGCCAAGTCCCCTGTCCAGGGGAGCTGCTGACTCCTTCCATATGGCACTGGTGGCCCTGGTGGCCGGTTCCCAGAGCCACATGCTGGGCTGTGCTCACTGTGGGCTCCGGTGAGTGCATTTTACCAGCTGCTGCTTTTAAGTCCCCTGTCCCCCGGGAATAACACATAATAACAGCAGTAAATATGTTTTTATAAAGCTTCCCAGCTCTGTTTGAGAGCAATTGCACTGGTACATCTGATATTTTGTCCCTTCCCATGGGGTTTAACAGGTTAACACTGAAACCGTGCACAGGAGGAGACATGGCCCAGACCCCTGACATCTCACGGAGGGGGCAGAGGTGTTTGCCCTCATGGAAATAAACAGACATCCATGACAAGGGGTAGTGGAAGTCTCGAGTGTCCGTGCTGAAGAGACTGCACAGCTCCGGGGCCATAAGGGTTTCCCGTTGTTTCCAAGCCATCACCTCTCTGTTTTACTCCCAAATCTACAGGAGAAGGGTGCTTGCTGCGTTCAGGAGATGCACCCATGGGTTCTCGCCTCAGCCCAGCGCGGCTCAGCCCTTGCGGGTCCCACTGCTGAACATCCACCAGCTCTTACAGGAGGAGCTCATAAAAATCTCAGGCATAATGGGTGATTTTGTTTTGGTAGCCTTAGAGCTAAAGTAAACTCAGAGATAAGAAATGCAAAGACAGTCCATAATCTTAAATTACATATTAAAGGATTATTTTTCAAGCATTTTACAGGCTAATAGAAGAAGAGCAGCCACTCTCAAGTTTGAGTCCCTCAAAGAAGCCAAAGCTCAGGTTGTGGTGGGAACAACACAAAACGGTCACACGTGTCTGAGACTGTCTCGTCCATAAATCTCAGTTTCTGTCTGCAGTCAGGAAAACACCAGCTGAGATTCTGTTTTGGGGAAAAGTGGAAAGGCTGAAAAAAGAAAGGTTCTTGACCATTTTGGGTTTCCCTGTTTAATTGCTGATAAGGATTTCCCCTGCTTTTTAATGTCCCCAAGCACAGACCCCTGGTAGCCCCCCATCCTCGGGCTGCCCCCCGGGGCAGGGGGAGGCTCTGGGCAGCCCCCAGCCCCACAGGGAGCCCTGGTGCCCCCCAACCCTTTTCAGGCAGATCTCAGCCCAGCCCCATGGGAAGCCTGCTGCCCTTAGTTAAGGTACAGAAAGGTAAATAGTTATACATTATGAAATTCCCAAGGGCAGGGAACAAGGTAGGTACCGGTTTGCTTCTGTTCTGCTACTTGAGTGCGTTTAATCGAGTAGTCTCAAATGCACATTATCATGTGCTGCTTTTATAGAAATAAAAAATGTATGGTAGTTCTATTGCCCATTTCCAGGCACTGTACTTCCCTGTGCTGGGAAAAGCTCATATATTGCAATGAATCACATGCTTTTTCTTGTAAAATCACCAGATCCCTGAACTGGCACGGCAGTAACAATTCACTTAAACTATTTGTAATCATAGGACAAGCTCCCCGGTGTCTGTAAATCAGCGTCTCTCTGCTGACTCCACGGAAGCTGCACTGATTTACCCCAGATCTGAAACTGCTATATTCATTTTTTTAACTGGACCTTGTTCTTTGTTGATGTGACACCCGCGAAGGTCACAGATAGGTCTGTGTGATGCCGTATGAAAGGAGACTATACAAGGAGACAGTCTTCAGTAAAAAAACCCAGACAGTTGGTTCAGAAGAAGCTCCAGCACTGCTAAAACCATCCTTGCACTCCTCTATCACGTGGGCTGCCAACCCGTGGGTCCAGCTGTGAAGGTACAGTTCATCCATCCCTGAATAATTCTGCTGAGATTGTCAAAAAAGTGGGCTTTTAGCACAAAGCGAGGTGATGTCTTCTGTGATTTGGCCCCGAGTCTGCCGAGAGCCACTTACCAGGTCTCCTTCAGTATTGCCACAGTAGTGGTTTTCTATAAATCTTGAGAAAACAGAAATGGGACTAATGCTCATAAAATGCAAAATGCATCGTACTCCATGAAATCCATGCAAGTACTCGTGGGGTGGAGAACTCCCCTGAGGAAAGCAGGGTCCCCAGTAACTTTACCTGGCTCCATTATTCACCATTTCCCTTATTGAACAGCAGGAACTTCTTTTCCTGTTGTCCAAGGACAACACTTGGTTACTTATTCATAGTGCCAAGAATTCCCCAGGTGCAGAAGAGTGGACCTGGCAGCGGTGTGAAATAATCCCACGGTCAGATGAACCCACAGCCTCACCCAGGCTCAGCACCATCCCAGAGACATCTCCCAGGCTTGGACACATCCTGGGACACAACCTGGCTCTGCCACCCGTACTCGGGCTTGGGGAGAGCCTGCTCCCTCAAGGAGTCCTGTCAAAGGGAGAAGAAACAGCAGATGGTGATGTACTCCTCGTTCTGGTTCCATGGCAGGATCTAGCTGTGGGCTCATACTCAAACTTTAAGTGTAAATGAGAATCAAGAAGCACTCCCCCTCCCAGTATGAAGAAGATATCGATTGACTAATAACTCCATTAAGTAAGGGAGCACCCGCCACCTAGGGAGTCTGGCAAGAAATGCAGGGAAACACCTCAGTGATTAAAATCGTAAATAACATTTTCCTCTTAAGCGTCGACAGCTCAGATTCCTTTTCACCTGTGCCCACCCTGAGACTCTGTGCTGAAGGCCCACCACCAAGGAAGGGGGGCCACCCCTCCTCCCATTGAAAACTCACCAAAATGGGGCAACCGAGAGGGCCAATGAGCAGAATTTTGTCCTTTAGGGTAAATACTGTTTCAACAATGAAAGAGAACTGAAGTGCCCGAGTGAGTGCTGCTGAACAGGGTGTCTGGTCACGTCTCGCTGACGATGCCCAAGCAGCAGCAGAAGGTCCATGGAGAGCAGCACGTTGGAAGCCACCAGAGATCCCTGCTTTGCTACTGGCTCCGTTCCCCAATGGAGCAACGTGCACACAGTGACTTTGTTTTTAATAGTCTTAGTGAAAAATTCCTTACCCACCCCCGTAGCCAAGCAATGAAGATGTGACTCTCTGTCACCTGAAGTCTCCAAGTGAGGGATGGGTTTCAGCCCAAGCCCGTGGGCACCGCAGGGCTGGCAGGGCAAGGGCTGTCCCACCCGCAGCGAGGTACCCCTCTGAGGCTACAAACCCCACGCTGCTGGCTCTCAGGTTTTGGTTAGTAATCTTTGCTTTTGCCAGTTGTTTTTAACATGATGTTGCTTTTTCTTTCCCCATCTCTGTCCATTTCTTATCGTCTTGAAAAATAATCTAATCATCACTGAAAATGCCAGGTCCAGAAATGAAAATAGTTCACTGCTGCAGTGAGAGCACAAGTCCCAGCTGCAGACTCAGCCTCACCATCCCTTGGCCACCACTACAGCAAAACCACAAGTAATTTATTCAATAAATTCTGCCTCATTTTCTTGTCACAGATTGCCAGTATTCTCTATTCAGTTCATCACAAAGTAATTTCTGCAGACAATTCCTGATCTGAAGTTCATTTGTAGTTCATCTTCAGAATTAATTTCTTTTTGTTGGACACATTAATGGCATATTACTTGTAATTCTTTTAATGAGGCTTCCAGCATGAACTTGCATTTGCAAGTGCAAAATAGGTTTTATGAAAATATTCCCCACTTGGTTAAAATTGATTTACAAAAATTTCCAAGCAAATTGCTAAGTATTCGTGAGAAGTGGATATAAAACACCCCTGAGCAGATATGAAATGAGGTAGCCAAGTATTTTGGGCAGCTGTTTCTGGCCAGGAGGAAAGGGAAGCTGATGGGACTGGGGTCCCCCCTGATAGCTCTCCTGCTGGGGACACCGGTGGTGGGTGGATTTCTGTCTCAGCAGCACCGCTAACGCCAGCCTGCTCACTGCCAGCTTTTAGGGCTTTGCTCAACTTTCATTAGAATTCCTCCATCCTAATTACAACCCAGCGGCAGTTCACTGGACGACACTGGAGCTCGAGGTTGCAGCACTGGTTTCCCTCTTGTGGTCCTCCTTTGTTACTGGTTTAAGTTCAAAGGGACAAGGAGGAGAAAACAGGCTGCCCCGGCACCTTGGGAACCAGGGGGAGAGAAATTCTTCTCTCCTCTGGATAGAAGAGAGGTGTGTGGGCTGTGGGAGATGCCAGCTGGGGCTGGGTCATTCTTCTCGCTGCTTTCTCCCCGCCAAGCCCCAGGAACAGGCGTTTGGAGCCCAAAGGGTGGCTGAGAGGTCCCTGTGCATCCGCAGCGGCTGCCCCCTGGCCCTGCTGGCAGTGCCCCCCGTCCCTGGCTCTTCATGGAAGAATTCCAGGGCTTCGCATAAACTGAAGGTATTGTGGTTTCTGGAATATTATTTCTTTTTGTGGGTTTCCTCCTCTTCCTCAGTGACTCAGGCCATGCCATCGCTCAAGGTTTCTATCTGTGGCAGCTGAAGCTCTGGGGACCGACAGCTCCTGGGGACCCACAGAGTCCCCTCCAACAAGCTCATGTCTCTGATGCCTCTGGTGAGCCCCCCTCCCTGCCTCTGTTTTCCCAATAACACTCCAGGTTACATGCTGCCTCTTAGCAGACTCATTTTTAAATGCTTTTAATCTTTGTCTGCAATTGTCCCATAAAAATCTTCCCTCATTGACTTTTGAAGCCATTCTGTTGGGGGTTTTGACTTCTCGGTGTTAAATGAGTAGAGAGTTAATAAGCGGCTCTATGTCTTTATTGAATCTTGGTAGCTTTTTTTTTTTTAGTTCAAAATCAGAATCAATAATCCCCTGATCAAGAACACAGAGATGTTAGACCATAATATTTTTCATGGCTCTATTGAGAACTGATGTGTTTGATCCTTCCGTAGGGATGCCAGAAACGAAAACGGGGTAATTTTCGTCAGAGCCTTTGCCAGATTCCTCCGAGCTGCGTGTCCATTGGAAAATAAAATGCCTTGTTCCAAAGATATAAGGTTTACCACGGGTGAAGTCCCTGTCCCCTGAAGAGAAAGGCAGAGCCCTCATGAAGGTCTGAGTCGGCTCCGGGTGATGAGGGGTCACTGATGGCATCTGCATGGCTCTGAAGGCGACCCAGAACTGGCCTTCAGGTGGGACACCAGTGTCCTTCAGGTGGAACACCAGTGTCCTTTCCTGGTTTAGTGGGAAAGCTTCTGCTGTGGCTTTGGCACCAAACATCCCCTGGTGTAGGAGGTGGTGGAGCTCATAGGAAGAGCTCAGCTGAGGTTCAGGATGCCTGTGGGGCTCACCCCACGGTGGGACCACCCTCCCTGGGCTGCGTGGGGCGAGCGGGTACCCCACTGCCAACCCCAGCCCCAACACCAGTGTAATCCTTAACCCCCAGCACAGCCTGCGAGAGGGACCATCAGGCTCCCGAGGGTTTGGTGCTGTGACACCACAGACCTGTCCCCGTGGAAGGACGTGTGTGGAAACGCCACCTTCCCAGCACGGAACTCTGCTCCGGCGAAAATACAATGAGCTGAGCAAGTCTGCCCCTAATCCTCTCTTATTCCTTGAAACAGCCAGGGCTCAGGGGGATTTGCAGCGTGTTCCTGAGGATGAAATGCTGGTGATTAACATTCATGCCAGGGCTACTCCTCATCCATCTTTAATATCAGTTACAGGAAACAGCAGCCAGATTAAGGGGAAGAGCCAGGATGGCAGGGAAGGGGTAACCTGGCTGGGGGAGCTGGGTCCTGCTGCCTGGAAATGCTTCCATCGAGTCCTGCTTGCAGCAGAATACCTTACAGGAGATCCGTTAGCACTGGGGGTACGTATATTAAAATAATCTGCACAGAAATAACCCCAGGTGGAAGAGAACTGAGAGCTTTCTGGGGAGCTTGAGGCTTTGTGCTGCCCATGCCGAGGGTCTCAAAACAAATAAACAGTGTTTTCTGGAGGAGAACTTGTGTGAACTTGTGCTGCCCTGACTTTTAAAAGAATCAAAGGATATGGAGAGGGTTAGAAAACTGCCAAGGCTCATTCCAGAGCAAATTGGGAACTGAAGGAAGGGGCAGTGTTACTGGAAGGCAGCGGATGCAGCCTCGATGTGCTGAGCCCCTGCTGAGTCCCCTCCTGGGCAGGGGCAGCCTGAGCCTGGGCGCTCTTAAACCTCCTCTGCCCCCTTGGGAAAACACCTGGGGGGCAAACCGGGCACCCCAGGGAACTGGGCATCTTTGGCAAGCTGGGTTCTCATCACGCGGTTACGGCAGGGAAATTCGGAATGAAGATTTGCCAAGCAGCAAGAACATTTCCCCAGCAAAACCTGGGCAGCAGCATCTCACAGAACAGCTCATCCTCCAAAGAGCTTTTATTCATGTTTTAAACTTGGCCTTAATCCTCTCGTATCTACTTAGTTAAAACGAGTAATGACAGATCAATTGGAATGTTGATTGAGAAAGTACCAAAAGGTTTGGCTCCAAAGATGGAAAATCTGACTATCTAACAACATAATGCAGAGACCTCTCCTTAGATAGTAATGAAAAAAATATCCCCTAAGTGAGCCCGGGTGATTCTTTACATATTTCTTGTTCACTCCTTAGAGAACAAGCTCTGTCCCTTCAAAACAGAAGACAGAGGAGAAGCAGGAGAAATGTTCTCAGCGTGGAGCCCCGACTGGGAGGCGACCTGTGCCTCCCACGGCAGGACCCAGGGTGGTCGCGGGGTTGTTGCTTCCATTTGACACCAGTTTGGGACGTTCCTGAGGCGCAGGACTCATCACATATTCCGGGACTGGGTTTTCACTTGGTCCAGCAGCAGACACATTCATTCTTCTATTGATTTCAGTGGGTGAAGTGTCCACTAACTTCAGCAGAAATTAGCTCCAGCCATAAGTTGGCAATGTTAAATCGCAGGCACATATATTATTAATTTTACAGATTTGTATAGTTATTTTGCATATTTTAGAGCCTAAGCCTTTTCTATAATTAGGTATAAAGCCCGTTTGCCTTCAAGGAAGCAACAAAATAAATCAAGTGCCTTGATAAAAGTCAGCAACTCATGCTTATCCATGATTAATTACATGCTACTTTTAAAGTAAAAAAACCAAGCCAGAACAGCACCAAAAGAAGCTGTTTGTGTTATGGATAATGAAAATACAACTATTTTCTTTCAACAGTGTGTATTTTTAACAGTGATTCAGATTTCTAGAGTTTTTAAAAGGACTTATCTTTGGAATTAAAGGAATTTTGGATTTTGTAGTGAAAAATAAATTATTTGGAAAGGAAAATTATAACCATACAAGAAACTTCTTCTCCTGACATAAAATTGTTGCCTATATAGTTTCCCTAATAACACTTTTCATGCCTGTGTTCTCCTCCACTCAGAGATCATTTTGATATTCCCAATGACCAGCTCCCATATACCCTGTCTTTCCATCAGAAGTGCCCACTGGAACCAACACCTCAGAAACTGGGAAAAAGGGACAAAAATACCAAGTGTCCCCAGACCATGGGCAGCTGTGGTTGCTTCAGAAAGAGATGAGATGGATCTTCCACCGCACCTACGCTGTGACACTGGCTGCCTTTCCCCGGGAGGGATGGTGGTGTCACCTACTGTGATGGTGACACCTCCTGGAAGCTGAAGCTTTTCCAGTCGGGGCATCTTCCAGCCCCCAGGAGGAGGCAGAGGCTGGTGGCAGGCAACAGCAGCCATAGAAACTAAACTCCCCCAGCAACCCATGGTGAATGGAGCTGCAGGAACCACCGGGGGGTTCTTGTCCCCGAGGGAGAGGGATAAAGGAAGGGTTAGCCAGGATGCCCATTTCCTCTTGTCCTGTCCCTGGGCACCACTGAAAAAAGACCAGCCCCATCTTCTTGGCACCCACCCTTTAAGTATTTGCAAGCATTGATCAGGTCTTCTCTTCTCCAGACTAAAAAGACCCAAGTCCCTCAGCCTTTCCTCGTAAGAGAGATGCTCCAGGCCCCTCATCATCATCTCTGTAGCCCTGGGACCTTGGGAGCTAAGTGTTCCTCAAGAGAAAGGGGAGGAAATAAAGCATACGGGTTTTGAAGCTCTACTGATGTAAGACAGTCCTGAAAAAGCTTGGGCAGCGTGTCGGGAGAGACAGAGGGGCTGTTTGGGGAAGGCTGTGAGCCAGTGTGGGAGTTCTGGGTGGGAACTCCTCTGCCGTGGAGGTAGTGGGCAGTTACTCCTTTCCAGGCCCCCAGCACCACAGTGTCCATGGCAGTGTCCTCTGCTGCAGCTGGATTCCCATCTCCAGGAGGTTCTGGAGGTTTCCAGGAGGCAGGTGGTTCTAGGCAGAGGAGCACCCTCAGCAGACTGTCAGCTGGGGGAAAAACTTGGGTTTTTTTCCCCACGCTAGGGAAAAAGGAGCTTAGCTGGAGCCGAGATGCCGCTGCTTAGCGAAGCACGATGCTATGGCTGGCATCCTCTGGGCAAGGAGGTGGCTCTGGGCTGTCCCCGAGGCCAGTGGCTGGCAGAGCTAGGTCCCCGTGCTGGGGGATGCCCTCCAGCATCCCCACAGGAGCTGTGCTGGTGCTCGGTAGTGGGAGGTGCTCGCCGGAGCAGTGAGCACTGCTGCAGAAACTGAGGATGAGGAATGGAATCTCTGGACGCAAACCCCTTCCCGGCCCTTCTTCTCAGCACAACGGCCCATCAGAAGTCCATCTGAAACCTTGTCTGTTCATCGTGAGGGAAACCTTCTGCTGCTTTATCAGTTTACTCTGATGCGATCGGAAAAGCTGACCAAGAGCAGAACCAGGAGCTTCACAAATGATTTTTGTTTCAGCTTCCCAGAGTGATGGAACGTGTCCTGGCAGGCGCAGGGAGATGTGAAGCGTGAGGCATCCGCTGGGAAATGTAAAAGGAAGTCGCTATTCCTGCCACTAACCATCTGTAAATATTAAATGGGCTTTACGAGTATTTTCCTAACTGCTCAACAAATTTAGAACTTGAAACATTTAAAGGAAGGAAGGGAGGAAGGAAGGAAGGGAAGAAGAGAGCATGACACTGAAACTAGAAACTTTTTTTTATAGTTCTTTGAAAAGGAAATGCATTTTCTTTAGAATTTTTATAAGCCACCTGTGAAAGTAAAATGGCATCAGCTATTCTAGGACTTGTGGCTTATTTGGTCTTTCATTGTAAATTAATTACATGGTTGTTAACATCTTTGTGTCATCTTTTATTTTTATTGATAGTACTAATTTATGGATTCTTGAAATGTGATTTTGCAAATCAAGAAGAGAAGTGGCCAATAATACTCTCAGCAAACAAAATCAGTTTCTCTGTGTAGCAATGGAGATGCTGACATTACTTTCCAGCATAAAAAGAGTAACTACAGACAAAAAAGGGTGAAGCAGTGATTGCAAAACCTGTCCAGTCTGTTTTTAATATTTTGCTTTGACTAGTGGACTCTACTGATTTGGTTAAAGGATTCAAACTGAAAGCTCTCTGTCAGCACACGTAAATAAAGTGGACCAAAATCTAGCTCTTATGGAAAAAAAAACAAGAAAAGTTTCCCTGTGTTCAATTCCCCCCAGTCAGAGAGCGGTTTTTTGAGAGAGGGATGGGCTTTTTGCTGTCTTCAGCATCCCCCGTGCCAGGCCTTGGGACAACCCTGGCTCTTGGCTGGGGCTGGCCACAGCCCCCGGTCCCCTGCTCCCCTTCCCAGGACCTGGTCTCACTGCCCCAAAGCAGCACTGGAAGCTCCTGGTGTCAATTCCTCTTTGCACAGGGCTCTGGTGCTGAAACTTGGAATATTCTCGTTCCTCAGGGAAGTATACAAGTGTAAGTGCAGGAATATAGCAGAGCACTAGTGTCCCCAAAGCTACGGCTTTCTAAAAAAGGGAATGTCCAGATAATAGGAGGGAGAAAGCAGGGACAAGGATATGATGGCTTATTCAGACACACAGCCATAGGCAGGAGAGAGGTGCTTGAAGAGCCAGACAGACTAACGGAGAGATGATATCTGTGTTTGGGATACCTGAACTGACTTCATCTTATCTTTTATTAAAACTCTCTATTGAATTTATCTATTAATAATTAACTCTTGACAAGAGATATCTTTCTCCATGAGCAGATTCTGACTAGTGTGAGGCACGTTCAGGGGGTGAATCGGAAGACCAGGGCCAGTCCCTGCAGTGGTGACTGCTCAGGTCCAGCGTACACTGCAGCCTGGATTTGGGGAATCAGCTGTGGCAGTGGGAGCGTGGCCACACGGAAACCCTGCTGCACGCTCAAGGGGACAGCAAGGCTGCACACCGAGACCCCAGGTCATCTAAACCAAGCATTTCAGCTCTTTATCGCATCCCCCATCACTACCAAAGGCTGGCAGGGGGTGTCCCCAGTTGAGCAGCATGAGGAGAGGATGGATGGACCAGCAGAGCAGAGGAGTTTTTGGGGGGCACCTGGAGCTTGCTGCCCTGCAGTGAGATCTTGGGATACAGCCTTGAATGTCCAGAGTCACAGAGAGGGGGTCACACGCCTCTGTACCAGCTCTTCTGGAAACGCTGCACCGATCCTCTGCTCGGCCAGGAATCAATCCCTGCGTGTTCCAAAAGGAGGTGGGGTGGCAAATGCCCAGGATGAATCTTCTGAGGCAGCTCTCGCTGCTGCTCAGTCTTGTCTTACCTTCAGGGCACCATCGAATTAAGGTGTTACCCCCAGGGCAGCTGAGATGAGTTTCTACTTTAGTGAGCTCCCGCCTCCCATCCTTTACATTTTTTCCACTTTCACATCAGACATAATTTTCCAAGGAGGGGTCGGGGCAGAGGCAGAGCCCTGTGGCACCTCCCAGGGCAGGCTGGTGTCCCCCCCGCGCAGGAACCACCGTCAGTGTCTGTGGTCGGTGACAATAAGCTGTGGGTGCTGGGATTCCAGCTCGGCCCTGCCATACAGCTTTTGTTCAGTGCTGCTCTCTTAATTAGACCACAGCCCCTTATGGGCATGGCTTATTTATAATGCTTTATTTTGCATTTATTTATTCTTGCTTGCATTTATATCATTCTTAAATGATAATAACAGGTAGCTTAAGGACAGACTCTGTCGGTTCCTATTCCTTGCCCCCACTCCAATGCCTTCTCTCAGGCATTATCTAAATTAATTCTTTATTCTTTATCCAGCAATGATCAAACACAGATGTTTCATAGAGGAAACCCTGGAGCAGGCAGCTAGAGCTTGACCTTAGTCCTTTTAAAATCAATAGGAAAGCTCCCAGAGAATTGAGCATAAAGTAATCTCTACGTAAACTCCCTCCTCAGTCCTCAGCCATCAGAGGCTGAGTTACTGCCCGAAGGCTGGGATGTCTCACCTCTGAGAGGAGCTACTCAGAGTCCTCCCTTCCCCTTACACAAGAGCGCCCAATAGAGGTACAAAAGATGATTAAAAAAAAAATCAGTGCTTGTACAATTAGGTTCTTTTCTTTCGTACTTTTCACTTATGTCTTCTCATACTTTGCAAATACTTTTAGAACACAGATAGTCAGATTTTTTTTAATTAACTTGCATGAATGAGAATATTTTTATTACCCCACTGGAACACGTGGGTTCGAGCAAGCCAAATTCAATTTAGTGTGCCTTTAATGACCTTTATGAGCCAGCTTCACCATTCTCAGATGAGTAATCAACAGTGGGATGATATTTGTTAGACAGCATCAGTTTAAGTCCAGAATGACTTCGCTGTCTAGACCATGAGGATTAACATTTCCTTTTATCTGAAGGATCTCTGGAGGAGCACAGCGATGTCCCAAGCCCGCTGGAGCTGTACTCCCAGCGCCCCAGCTGTGAGCAGATCCGTTCGGGAGGGGTGTGGAAGTCATCCTTCTGCTCCACACGTACTGGTTTGAGGCAGACACTGACAGATTTGGGCAGAGTTACACAAGACTTCTGTAACAGGATTGTACAGTAATATCCTCAATATTACACTAGTATTTCCATTCTTAGGTAATGCCACCCCGTATGATTTCTACAGATACCAGAAATGAGAGAAAACCTTCTATGAACGGACTCTGTAGTTGTTGTGTGGCCCAGTATTGCACAGAGAAGAACTGAATGTATCTGTTTGACAGATGATCCTTCATAGCAAAGGTGAGCAAAGACGAACAATAATGTCATGTGAGGTGGGCCAGATACACGGAGTTTCCATTACTGAATAGGTGACAAAACCATTCTTTTTTCCCTGGAAAGCCCAGCTGAGGAGATGCAGGCGGCAAAGGGAGGTGTAATGAGCCGAGCGGCTGCTGTGATTTACAAGAACAAGCAATGCTGTTTGTTTGTCCTGACACGGCACTGGAGTTTGGGAATTCCAAAGGCAGCCTTGTTATCTAGATTGTTTCTACACGACAAAGTAACGCGGATTCAAACTGTGCTGAGGATGCAACACCCACACGGCCCATATCTGGGGCTTTTCAGGATGGGCTCCAGCTGGCAGATGCTCTATGGACCGACACCGCTGGAGCACAGGGGGATGCTGCTGGAACACAACTTCTGCCTTCCTTTTATTGGGAAGTAATCAACATTGTCTCTCAGAAACCACTCCATGATGCGAACCAAAAGGGATTTAGTGAGAATGATGGGGAGACTCAGCTCAGGGGTGGCTTGATAGGAATGGAAATGCCAACCTGGGGGCACCCATTCAGGGTCAGAAAGGAGAAGTCTCCAAGAGCTGGAAGCTGAAATGCTCACCACCACTGCACACGTGGCATCCCCACCCAGGATGAGTGAAAGTGAGATTTTACTCACCTATTCAGCTGGGCCTTTGGGTTTTGGCTCCGAACTGGAATGATCCAAACTATTCTCCGGGCAGCCTGCAGCCCCGTGGGTGCTGTGCCTATGGACAGTCTCCTGGCACCGAACCTGAGGTGGGAAAAGCACATCACAATGAATCATTGAACCTGCACCCCTGCCCCGTACCCTGTCAGCACAGCACGGCTGGTAGTGTACACCCACCAGGTGGCACTCGGGGAAAACACTGAATTTCAGCAGCTCCAATGCCCACCCGGCGGCTGCGTGAGCGAAAACGCCAAATTTTAAATCTTTGGAGTTAGGAAAACAGGCTGGATTTACAGGAAGAGCCTTGATCTCTAAAGGAACAGAGTCAGCTGTAAATGATATTTTAGATGATTTGCCTGTTAATACAACTCTGGAAAGTGCCTTCAGTGCTAACTGACATACATGTTTAAACTACCTGAAGCTTTGGAGCTCATGAAGAAAACCCAAGGTGACTACAGTATTTATGAATAAAACCTCATTACTTGATGAAAAGCATGGGATACCAGTTTATCGGGAAACTCACAGCAGTGGAAGCAATTATCTCCAGGCAGAGCTGTGCAAACCTCTCATGCTCACGGACACGAGGGAAGGGGTGATGGTGTGAGGATGAGTTCAAAGATCACCCCAAGCTGCTCTGTTTCCTCGGACTGACGCTTCCACAGGTCCCCTTTCCAGTTAAGTGATTCTTGTTCTGTACTTCTCAGCACTGAAAGCAAAACCCACTTGATTTTAAATGCAAATCATGTTTTAGAAGCCATGATGTAAACGTGAGACAGCTGAAATTTCAAGCCATTGATAGGCGTTCACAATAGGAGGATAATGAGTACCAGTGTTTATACAGTATCTCTCATTGCACAGGCTCCCAAAAGCCCTTTGCAGATAATATCCCGCAGAAGCTATTGTAGCCACAACACAAAACATCTGGTCCACGGCACTTTAAAAATTCCATTTTAATCCCAGCTCTGCTCCCCCCTAAAGTCAACAGACTGTTTTGCTTTCCGGAGTTGAATTAAGCCCTTTGTTTTCTTCTGGCCCTTGAAACTACAGGAGAAATGAAGGAGGACAGTTTGGTCACCTCTCGCAGAGCCCAAGCTGTAATTGCCCGTGCCCTGCCCAGAGCCCTGACTGGCGGCGGGGGCTCCAGATGACACAAACCTGATTAGAAATCCTGTGTCGGGACATCTGGAATTCCAGATAAGTGTTCCGAGGCTTCACAGCCTTGACAAGGACCTGAGCTTCTGAGCAAACCTGAATGTATTTGGCAGCCGTATGAGAGGCAGTAGAAAATAGCCCCCCGAATTGTTGACTCCGTATTCACAAAACCATGCGATTCCCCCCAGGCTGATTGTGTTAATGAACACAAAAAGCACAACTCTTCAGCACTGCCCCTTGGCCACAAAGGACGCACAGGACGCAGAAACACGGATGTTGATATAAGTTGTTTTCTCCCCATCACTAGGAGATGCTCAAAGCCGAGGCACTGCATTTGACAACACTTTGGTGTTTTCCTGAGAGGCGCAAGGCAAACCTTCCTGCTTCTGCAGTCAAAGGATGCAAACGGCTTTTCTGGATAATACAAAGGCAGAAGAAGACAAAATTGGGTCAGAGGCACAAAATCTCTGAAGTCTTTGAGGAAAACTTCCCTATTACTCTGTGCTGTAAGTCACCAATATGAAAGGAGATGGAGGACAAGGGGAGAGAGCTGGCTAGGGAGGAATGAGCGTGGGAAGAAAGGAAGCTGGGTAGTGAAGAGAAGACAGAATATGAATTATGTAGGCAAAACAGGCAGAAAATGAAAATAATGAACAAAAGAATCGGCTGCCTAACTTTCTTAGAGCTGCAAAGCGTTTCTGTTTAAATCTACTTTTATTTCTGGCGATTCATGGCAGTGAAAGTTAAAATGCACACCAGAGCCATCTGTCCCTCCTGCCCGGTCGGTGACCATGGAGGACAGTGCACAGCTCCAGTGGCTCCTGTAACTGAGAATCCATCCCCTGGAGACCAGCGTGAGCCCTTCTGCCTCCCGAGGCCACTTCCCGGCACGGGAAGGGACAGGACAGCTAACTGAGAAGGGACAGGATGGCCAACTGGGGCAGGCAGGGGACTGCCCCCCATGATGCCACCTCTGCCCTCCTCCAGAATTCCTCAGATGATTGCCATTAACACCTCAAGCAGGGATGCTATATCCCTACGGACCGGAAACCGAATGAATTTTGCTTTTCTGGACATTTTCCTTCGCCATCTTCTTTTTAAAATGCCGGAGGCCGTTCACAGAATTTGCTGAGGGCAAGTGCTCCTGCAATTGCCTTTGCCACCAGTGATTTCAAGGCGGAATAAAAGCCATCTTCCCTGTGTCCTGTCACATCCTGCAGCCTGTGAATCTCCCCAGCGCCGATGTGGAGAGCAGCAGATTCTTTGCCTCTGTGTCATCAACGATGAGACGCCTCATTCTGCCTTAGGGGGGGTTTGGTGGGTGACTCTCCAGGGAGGGATTGCCACCCTGGACCCTGCAAACCACCCCAGCACCAGCCCGACAACGTTGGGCTTCAGTCGGAGGGGACACCACTGCCCTAGCAAAACATTAATTTATCCAAATTCCTAAAGGATTACACTTCCCTTAACTCTGCTAAAACCTGAGTGGCTACTAAATTACTATCATGAAATCATCCTGAAAATTATTTCTAATTTGATATAAAGCATATGGACCGCTTGTCCTGGCAGAGCCATTCAAATCACGCTGCGCATCAGAGGTTGAGTTTAATTCTTTGTGAATTTCTGTGGTATTTCATGAAAAGGCAGAAACTCTTTGCATGACATTCTGGGGATAAATTAGTCAGCCTCGGTACCTTCAAATGGTTTAAAATGTCTTCCTGTGCAAATACGCTTCCAGATTGAGAAGAAACATGTACTGAAGGAAAGCCTTCCAGGAAGCTTTCATGTGAAGACCAGGGATCTGTGGTCCTACAGACACAGGGCACGGCTCCGGCAGAGAGCAGGACCAGAGAGCCCCATCCCAAAGACCCTGCTAGATCAAAAATATCAACTGCGCTTTCAGAGGCAAGGGAGAGAGAATCGTGAGATACGTTTGGGTTTGGTCTGTAATTTTTAATCTTTTTTTTTCCCAAATCTTACGCTTGTCAATTCCCTGCCAACCTCACAGGGACATATGCTCACGTTCCTTGAGCTGCTGCACCCGTACGGAATATGGCAGAGGAACATCTTGGAAAAGTTTAATGAAAATGCCTGTGTGATGGCGTGGTGCTGCTGCTAATTAAAACGTGTGTGTAGCCACGTGCTTTGGATGTGCTCTGAAACCTTGTGGACGTGTGCCACACAGAGCTGAACAGAGCCCAAGCACAGACATTTACTTCTGCAAAATACTGGTACCTGAGCAGACTTTGGGGGGCTAGTTATTCATAGGCTTTCAAAGGAGTCTAAAGTCACCTAAATCCTGTTGAAATTCAGCAGCTGTTGGGTCTGTCTGTGTTTGAATTCACATACAGTTTGAACTTGCCTTTACGTTTTATCTCCTTTTTTCTATTTAAAAACAGATGCATTTGACCTTGTGGATCATAAAGCCTCTTGGGTCAGTGAGAATTAGTGGCACATCCACTACTGCCCTCTGAATTTGGCGGTGTTTGCTGGACTCTGG
Source organism: Gallinago jamesoni (assembly GCA_025769975.1). Lineage (NCBI taxonomy): Eukaryota > Metazoa > Chordata > Aves > Charadriiformes > Scolopacidae > Gallinago > Gallinago jamesoni. Next base: position 15,340,164 of record JAOQGH010000003.1, on the reverse strand, counting down.
TAGGTTTGTACCCACCAATATTTTAATCTCTTCCTCCAAAGCAACTTTTCCATAGCCCAGGGCCACCTTTTATTTGGGGCTTTTATGTGATGGGGACTAGGTGGTGCCAGGAGGAGATCTGCACTGTCAGCCCCTTGTGAATTTTCCCCTGAACCTGCCACTGACACACAGTGATACTTTGCTTTAACACCCCCATCCCTCTGACGCTGTCTGGCTGCCTGTCAGATGTTTGCAGCTGGATGAGCAGCAATTTTCTGTCACTGAGAGTGGTAAAGACGGGAGGGGGGTGGGATTTTCTTCGGCTCCATGGAAGCAATTAGCTCCCACTGCTCCCAGCGCCGGGGGAGGATTTTAGCAGCTTGACCCTTTTGATGTTTGGATCCAGAAATGATTCAGGTTTATTCTGTCATCCAGATGAAATTTAGCTTATCCAGGGCTTTCATGTAGAAGTGGCTGCTGCTGCAGAGGAGGGAGAGATGTCACACGGATCCTGCCCCCTGGGAATTCCATAGGGGTTGAATGTCCCGACTGCCAGGCAGAGGAACTGGCTGCTGTGGGGAAACAAGTCAATCCAGAAACACGGGGGCTCAGCCAGCCTTCCCCGCCTGCTCTCAGCAAATTACAACGCTCTCAGTTGCTGCATCAGAAGCAGGACTGAAAATGCCTTTTTTTATCTTTGTGCCACTAATTCAAGCTTCATTCTGGGATTGGGTAGCGTAGTGCAACTGAAGTAATGTGTTCATTTCAATAGTAAGATACATATGTATCTATAGGAGTACTTTAAGTTCTTGATATATCATTGCCAAAATGAAGTAGCTGCATTGATGAACACATTTCAAGGCCTGGCCCAGAGCCTCTCAGCATCAGCAAGATGATTTCCATTTATTTCCTTTGGCTTTGGAAACGGTACCTACAGAAACAAGCCTGAAATTAAAGTGGATGGGATTTGATTTATACCTGAATGGCTTAACACCTACAATGGAGAAATCCAAGGCCACACCAGCAGCACGCAGTCCATAAAAGCATACGACAGCTTTTTAATGTCATAGCAGGGGACACCTGAAGCTGCATGGAGAACACTGACAGTCTGGGTCCTTTCCTGCCTGATTTTTATCTAGGACAAAGAAATTTGCACAGCTGATTTTTTCACCCAAAATAGGCAAAGGGTGGGGGAAATACCCAAACTAACCAACAGGGATAGCAGGCTGCAGCAATGAACTGTTGGGAGGAAATATATCAAAAAGTGGGGTTTTTTTACTGCTAGGTCTTGCCATCTTACCAGTTCAGAAGGTGGGTACTCATGCAAGGTTTTCTTAATTGTTTTATTAACTTTTAGATACTCTTGAGCAGAGCCAGAGACAAGGCAGTGCATGCTGAGGAGCACCAGTACGTTGTCTTCAGCGTGAGTGCCAGTGTCAGGGAGCTGTGACCAGACCTGTCCCCCCTGCTCTTCATCCTTCCCTTCCAGCTTTTCTGGCCAACAAACAACATTGCTGGGCAGAAACTGCCTCAACAGCTCTACCGTGAAGTTCAGCAACAGGATGAAAAGGAAAGGAGCCTAGTGAAAAAAATAAGTAAACTGAAAAGAAGTAAGTAACCATGTTATAAATGGCTATTAAATAATTTACTTAGCCCTTTGAGAAAGCGCTTTACTTCTGGGGATCTGAGCTTAAAATACATTAAATAAAAATGACCTTGTAAAAAAAAATAATTAACTTAATTTCTGTAGTGCTGCTTGTTGATAATAGGCAATTTGTGAGTTTGTTCTCTGCAAGACTCAGAATTTTTTTCACAGTTAATAACGGGTTTGCTGCTCATGGAAGCACACAGCTTTATGGAAATGTTGACATGTTCCCACGGATGGGGAAGAGGTGTCTACAGACATGGGTCGACATTGCTTTTTTCAAACTGCTTTGTCTTTCTTTCATGCAGCCAACAAAAATATGAGAAACCTTCTGCGCAAAGTGTTCAGTCACCTCCTTGAATAAAATATGGAAAAAGCATTTCATTGTGAAGTACAAATGAATACACTAATGGAGGGTGGAGATAATTTTAATAATATTCCAAGTCTGCTCTTCCTTCCCTCCTGAAGAACTTATCTCCTCCTCTGGCAGAGGGGATTGAAAAAGAAAAAAGTATCCTGGTTGTTTTGGAGAAGAACAGCCGCATCCCATTGGGGGAGTAAGGCTTTCAAACCACTGGTTTGGAAAAATAATTTTGCATTTGGCAAAATATATGGGGTTATTTTGCTCCCTTTTAAAATACAGTTCCTAAGGGGAAAGAGTTTGCCTCCACAATTACCCTGTTGAATCGTTCTATATTATCTGTGCTTAAAGGTATAAGATTTCAAACACAGGCTTTGGGATGTGGGCATTAATTTATTAGGGTTTTATAAACTTTAATGGTTGTATTGTGAAGACAAGAACAATTTACCAGCTTTAAATTTTCAGTGGGGTTCTGAGGTAGTATAGAGCCTCACGCCTCCTCCCTGAGGCTGATAGTGCGGGGCTTGTGCATTTTGGTTCATTAAGACATCGGCACATGAATATTTGATACACCATGGGGCTGCTCTGTGTGAGTCACTAGTCTGCACACACACTGCAGATGAGCCGGTGTCCTGGTTGGGGGTAAAACCAAACCAATTTTGTGTTCTGGAATTTTACATTTTAGCCAGGCCTCCTCTAACTCTGAAATTAACGTCATGTTGTGGAGAAAATGGCTCGTTCTCAGAGAGTTAAGGGCAATGTCTGTGCTCCAGGCCAAGGGATGGTGAGCAGAGGGACCCTTGCTTATACTTATTGCTATAACAACCAAGATCAACCAATTTTTGTTATTTGCCCCTTGGAGGGTCGGAAACAGAAAAGCATAGAGGGGTCCCACCTGGGGTGAGGAACAGACAGGAGAGGTGACCCAAACCTGACCAACGGGGGTATTCCATCCCATCTGCCCCACGCTCAGGATAAAATCTGAGGGATCAAAGGATCAATGCTCTGCCTGCGATGGCCTATGTCCAAAGAGGACCCTGTCTGTTCGTCTGCCTTTGGTCCCCATCCGTGTTCCTGACTCCAGAGCTGGAACCAAGTTCCCATCTGTTGCTGAGTCCAGTCTGGGACTTCCCCAGTGCCTGCTGGTGACGGGACTGTCATCCTGGGAGCTTGATAGGGTTTTGTATATATTGTATCCATTTAATTATTTTCTTCTTTTTTATTTTAATATTAATTCTTCATTAAAGTAGTTTAGTTCATTCTAAACTTCTGTACCTCCTTATCTCTTCCTCTCCTCTCATTTGTGGGGGGGTTGGAAGGGCCATCTGTTGGTCTGGTTGCGGTGATTTCGGATTATTGAAATAGGTTTGGGACTCAGTAATACCTCAGGACCTTTTCAGATGGCAGTATTTGGGAGTTTGCATTCTGAACTGTGTTTCAGGGAGAGCCCACCCTACTCCTGTCCCTTCCAAACTATGTCGGGTGTCCCTTCATTGAGGGGAAAAGTCAGAGGAACTATGTGATTCGGGCTCTTCGCTTTGGCCATCAGGTCCCCCCACCTGCCCTAGCAGGGGAGTTGTGATCTGGAGTTACTATAACACACATCCTTATCCCAGCACTAAGGGGACAGACAAGTCCACATCAAACCTGCTCCGGAATTCTCCTCCCAAAGTTTTGTGGCAGGGAGACTGCAAGAGGCACAGAAATACAACATCGGGGCTCTGATTAGTTGGGGATTTTCTGACACTGATGTACTGCTCACTGCACATGTTCCTGCACGTTTGCAGATACTTTTGATGCAAAAATTGACTAAAATAAGTCATTCTGTGTCCCTATATGCTGCATTTATTAGGTTTTTGGAAGAGGAAAAGCTAATGAGATAAAATATAATGAACAGGCTTGCCCGGTGAGATGGCGTTGGGTGCTGTTTGACTGCTAAGACCTCTCCTTGCAGACACTGTCCCAGCAGGTACCTCCATGGCTGGCAAAACCGTGTGCTTCTACCCTGTCTCCCTGACCCCTGCCCAGACACCACCGCTCTGCTGCCGCCTGCTAGCAGAAAGGTTCTCCTTCGCCTCTGATGAGTTTCATTAAAGATTAAGATCGTGAAGAGATCTCCAGATCAGAGAGATCCGGCTGTGATTCACCCAACTGCCAGGACTCCTGGGTATCAAGGCCTTCCCTTTCCCATCACAGTTTGGGCTCCAACTCCGCAAAGTGCGGAGCACTTTAAATTAAAGAGGTTTTTGGTGACCACAGGGATGGGCTGTAGCTTTGTTTGGAGACTGTGCGTAGTCTGAGGCGTTTATCCACGGAAGGAGTATGAAAATGGTCCACGTATTAGGTTTGAATACATCTTAATCCACGTGGGCGGTGTCGTACAAGCAATTCTGGGCAGCCTTTGGAACCTTTCTGCTGAAACTGCCCGTAAGCGAGGTGGTTGGTATGGGATATAGCGAGCTGCAGGTGGACCTGACCACCAGCGCTTGCATTCACAGACACATAAAGTAAATGGAACGGCTCTCACTGACCACAGTGAGATTTGGACAAAGTACTTATTTCCAAAGATCCATCAAATAATCCTGAGATAAGAATAACCTTTAGCTGTTTCAACCAGGGGTGCAGGGAGGAAGAAGCTCTGAATTCCATCCCGTCCCCTGGGCCACACTTTTCTTGCCACCCTGATAATTTCAGCTCTTGTTCCATGCAGTGTGATTACTGGTGTCACAGCTCAGCTTAGAGATTTTCAGTTGTATAACTCCCCTCTCCCACAGAACTTCTCTTTTTTTTTTCTGTTAAGGACTTTATAAGTGGAGACTGTGACCCCAATGGCTGGGAAATACAGATATGTCCAGCGGAAAAAAAACCTCTGAAATCTTGTTCTGGAGCAATGAGCCTCCAAGAGACTGGAGTAGAGTAGTGGCCTTCATGCATGATGCATGCAGACACTTCACACACAAGCATGAGGCCATTATCCCTCTCCCATAAGATTTCCTGTTTGCTTCGACTGCAACACTGAACTGTATATTTAATTTTAAAAATCTAAGGCTCTTTTACCATGATATTAAAAATCAAAACCAAAAAACCCCACTCCATTGCAATTACAGACACAGTACTGCAGGGGATCCTGCTAGAAAGAGCGAATCTGTCTGACTGCCAGCCAGGATTCTGCTAACCATGGCCATGCAGCAAACCTGGGGATTTCATTCAGGGAATTTTCTTTCTCCCTTCTGAAAGGTGAAGACCACCACTGGTTCCTTTATCCACTGGATGTTTCTCTGCCTCCAGAAAAAAAAAATATAAAAAAATATTGACCCTTTACTAGTTTTAACCACGAAAAGACACAACTATTTGATGAAAGGCACATTCATAACTAGAGGGAGGGACTTGGCAGAGGGCAGTGTTCATTGTTCCCCTCTCCCGTGTGTGCTCAGCAGAGCTGGGTGACTCTACCCTGCAGCTGGTCTGCCTGCACCCCCCGCGACAGCACCTGAAAAATGCTGCTACATCCCCTCGTGCCGTGGTCCTTATCTGCAGCCGCCCAGCCGGCGTGTCCTCATCCGGCATCCATGAATCATCCCAGGATGCTGCCTGTGCCGCCGGTGTCACGCTCTGCTTTATCAGTGCCTGTCACAGACACACTCCCCCTACACGGAACCAGGCTGCAAGCACCAAGCCAACGTAAGATGTCACAAGGAGTTATGCACCGAGTGAGCTCCTGGCTTATCTGACACCAGCGAGAAACCTTCCCTCCCATCAGAGACAGCTAATCTGGAGTTTTGTCCAAAAGATAATGCCACCCAGAACATTTTCCGCTATATCCTGTCAAATACCGAGGGCCATTCCGCATTCTCTAGCATTCTCTAGAATGAAGCTGGGCAGAATGGCTCTGCTCCTCCCTCCAGCTCTGCACAAAGAATTCTCTCTTGATAAAAACTCCACCTGCCTCTGGTTTCTAGCTGTGCAGAATGCCTTCTGCTCCCCCAGATGGCTACACACGGGCGGCAGCATCAGCTTCTCCACCGACAGACAGGATTTCAAAAGGTATACACAGGGAAAGGCATCCTACCTTTTCCAATTATGGAAAAGCAAAACGATTTCCAAAGTCCTACAACGCAAACCCTCATCCCTCTACCAGAGAAGCAAGACCCATACACTCGAGTTTAGGAAATACGACTAGGAATTTTAAACAAACTACCTATTTTTAATCCCTTTGCACTTTTATATCCTAACCCAGCAGGAACTGTGAACTGTCATACCCAAATTCTCCTGCCATTTTTGTTATTCAGCATCATTCGTGGTTCTCTGTGGAATGCCGGGATGCTCTACAGCTCTCAGTCACAATGGCGTGTTTGTTTCACTCTTGCCTGGCAAAGATGCGAATTAATAAATTTCAAACTTCATCACAACCATCCAGAAGACCCTCGTACTAAGGGCGTTTCAATTCTCATGATCGGCAGGTTGTGTGTTTAGAAAACAATAGGAATTTTTCTCCTCTTAATGGCGCAGATGGTGTTTTTCTTATGAGGTCTGAGTGTGAACAAAAAATAAACTTTAATTATTAAATTAATTTTCTTTTTAATTATCTCAATAAATTATCCAGTTACTTCATTCACAATTTCTGCTCTTTGTAATTCAGAACCAGATGGGAAATAACCAGTTTACATTCAATTCAACACTTATTACAGCTGGTGGCAGATACTTTGCAAGGGCGGAATCAGTTTTTTTTTAAAGAAAACAAGCTTTTTGCATGCAGATCGGCTGTTTCCACAAAACTCCAGAGTCTGGTAACCAGGAAGGTCCTGGGCTCAAGCAGAGCGTGTTGGCAGTGCATTCCCACAAGTTCACAGGCACCAGGTTGTAAAATATGATGAAACTACTTCATTTGCTGCAGACAACTTGGGATTTATTTACTTATTTATTTGTTGCTTTGCAACTGTACTGCTCCTGATAATTGGCCATTCTATTCCAAAGGGGGGCAGGCAGGTACTTGAAATAAACGTTGGAACCAATAACAGTAATACCCTTTCTGCAGGACATACTCTCTTTTTGGGTCAATAGGTGATGAAAGCTGTTAACGCTTCAGCTGCAGGTCCCCGTTTCCAGCCTGATCTCCATCCGTGATGACCCAGCACTATCACCCCTCTTCTCTCGGGCAGCCAATGCAAAATAAGGAATGGATGGGGCTTGGGGAGTCCCTGGAAAACATCTCCTGCCCTAGAGCAGCCACTGTCACAGCTGCCAGCAATTAGCTCTTACTTAACTCAGGAGGGCAGGGAAAAACCGACTGGCACAGAAGATGAAGTGCCTCTTCACCGTCATGACTGAGTTCTCTGTGGAAGACCTGCGTCATGCTCGGAGTGCTGCCTTCAAGGACCACGTTATGCATGAATTACAAAGCAAACGCTTCTTCCCCAGCCAAGTACGATCTTTCTGCTCTTCTATAATTATTTCCATGACTTTCCGACTAATTAAGAATTCTCACTGCCTTAGCAACTTTTGGCTCCGCAACAGTAAAGAGAAGAACGATGTGCTATCTAGATGGGATGCTGAATCACCAAATGATACGAGGTTGGAAGGGACCTCTGGAGATCATCATCTCCAAACTGAAATTACGGAAATCATTTTTGATTTTCTCAGACTGATGATGACTACCGCGGTGAGGTGTTTGCACTGTGTCCCAGCCATGCTGCAGTTTGACCATCGTATGGCACACGTGTCGTGTAGCACACACTGTCATACCCAACAGGGAACGGAAGAGATCCTGATGAAAAGATAAGTCTTTTCTGGAGAACTTCCTACGAGAAATGTCACTCGTGATCACTCATAGCTATGTGTGAGGCTCTCCAGCCCTCCCAGCATCTCCGTGGCCCCGCTCCACCAGCTCCATGTCCCTCTGCTGCCGGTGGCCCTGGAGCTGGAGGCAGCCCTGGGGCGGGGGGTGTCTCCCCAGAGCGGGGCAGAGCCCCCCGGCCCTCTGTGCCCGCTGCAGGCCGGGGCAGGGCTGCCCACAGGTGCGCTGTGGAGATCCTTCCCAGCTGTGCCCGGCAGGCCCACCCGCCGTGGGGGTTTCCCCCGCGGGAGCTCCCGGCCGGCCCTGGCCTTCGGGGAGGCCTCCTACCGGGCCGGGCCCGCCTCAGCGGCCCCGCGGGCCTCCCTCTCCCTCACGGGCGGCCCTGCGCTCCCGGGGGGACGGTGCCCGGAGGAGGGGAGCCGAGCCCAGCCCAGTCCAGCCCGTGCGGAGCCGGGGCGGCCGGTCCGTCGGCGGTGCGGCCCCGCGGCCTGTCCTGTCCCCCCCGCCCCGGGACCCGCCTCCGTCCCCGCAGCGCGGAGAGGGGCTCCTCCGCACACTCACCGGGGCCGGAGCGCGGCGACAGCAGCAGCTTTGGAGAAAAAGTGTTTTAAAGAAGGTTTTTCCATCCGGGATTTCAGGGCTGAGGAGCCGCGGTGCCGCTGCAGGTGGGTTCCGGGGGCCCCGAGGGCCTGAACCCGGGCGGGGGGCGGAGGAGGGGGGCAGCCGGTGCCCGGGTTCCTTCCCTGAAAGTTCCATCCTTCCCTGAAGGTCAGTTCCATCCTTCCCTGAAAGCTCGCCGGTGCTGGCAAAATCCCGCACGGGGTCGTTGGGTTTTTTCCCTTCCTCCCGTCTTTTGGCGGTGGAAGCACCTGCTGGGAGTTCCCGAAGGGATTTTGCAGGGACAGACCGGCTGTGAGATCGCCCTTTGGCGGATTTGCCAGCCCCGAGTCCCGCGGTTGCTTTTGCCGTGGGATGGGGTGACTGACCGGGACTTCTCGGGGGTGAAACTGATCTCCTCAACACAAACCCTGGGAAACACATACAGTTCGTACAAAAATTGTGTTTAAAGATACCCGTGAGTGGTGTTTCCTGGTACTTTCACAGCCTCTCTGCTCTCTCCTGGCCTTCAGGGGTCTGTTCAAGTATTTCTGGGATGCTCTTTGAAACTTTTTTCTTTTTTTGTCACTAAGAAAGTAGCAATGTGGTAAGAGAATGTTTCATGCAGGCAGATTGACAGCTCCGGGTCACTAGCTCTCTAGCATTCCAAAGATATTCCCACTGTGGAAGGCCTAAATTAGAAGCAAAAAGCACATTTCCAGGGCTGACAGTTAAGCAAGTGGTGGCAAAGTCTGGTTGTTCTCTCTGCAGCGTGTTTGGTCCTGTATGTCCTGACAAGCTTCATTCAGTCTGTATTTATTACCTAAAACACAGTGAAATGAGAACCTGAGAGATCTAAAAGATGTCAGTTTGAAGATAAGTAATTTCACCATCGTCTTTTGCAAATCTCCCAGTAACCGTTATTGCTTTTCACAGCAATACCCAATAGAGTTCCATGGGAAGCATCTCAATTTTTTTGTCAGCTCCAGAGGTTTTGGATTTGCCTTGTCTGAGGTAATTTTGACGGGAGTTTCTGTCTCCTTAGTGTAACTGCCAGGGCTGGGTGTGTAACTCTGTCTGATAGGGGATGACGTGATGCCATTTGTCACTTCTTTTGTCAGATTTGTGGGTGACACTCTGCAGCCACGACAGATTCTGAATTTTTGTAATGGGCAGGATGTGCGCTTTCGCTTTTCTCATCCCAGCTCAGGATTGTAAGATTAAGTTTGCAGTAAGTCTCTGTTACCCAGTAAGGAAAGAAATAAGGCTAAAATCTGCTTACGTTCACCTGGTGGGTTTGGCCTAAGAAATGTGGACTCGTTTAAAGGCTGCATTTATGGTTTTCTAGGGGGCACCTGGTCAACGCTTCGCCAACTGTCTGCAAAATCCCTGCCACTGCCAAGCGTTAGCCCTGGCAGACATTGAGGAGTGTTTTTCCCAGGCATGAATTTCTCCCTAGGTGTACGCCTCTTCCAAATGACTACATCATGCAGAGTAATAACTCGTATCAGCAAACCCAAAACAGAGCACTTCATATTATTTGTTCCGACTTCAACTGTGTGTCTTCCTTCTTCTGCAGTGCTTCACTTAGGGCTTCCCTTGAGGTTTCTTCGGGCTGCGTTTGAAACTAGGAGTGACTTGGGATTTCTTGTAACACACATTTCAGAGGAAGAGGGAAGGTGAATTTTTCAATATCTTAAATTCAGTGTGAGGGATTCAATGACTTGGAAGTGTAATCTGTGCCTCCACCTAGAAAGTTAGAGGACGAGGTGCTGCGTGTGATTTGAATGAAGACGTTGGCAGGCAGCAGAATTTTTTCTGCTGCTATCCTGGCCTGTAGATGAGCCTCAAAAAAAAGATGAAGAAGTGGGAAAAAGTCATAGATCTCAGAGTTCTCATTCCCAGTGCTTGAAAGGCCCCAGGCAGAAGTAATTGGGAAATACTTACAATCTAACTGTTATAAGATAGCTACATTTTGTTCCAAAATAATAGCGCAATAATCTTCTTTACTTGTGTGAAGAAGCTTGGTGAATTCAGAAAAATAAAAAGTTGTTAGGGATGGTTCTATTTTCATTGGAAATAAGCACATGGCTTTTGCTTGTAAGGTAGTACCTGATCTTACAGCATGCTGCTGGGGGGTTCTTGCCTCATGGGAAAATGGAGTGGAACGGTCTCCATCCAGAGTGCAGAGCTTCCGTGGCAGTGGTCGAGGCACCATTATCAGCGGTGAGTCTGGAGGAATTGCAACAAATCCTAGATATTTGCTGCCAGGGAGGAAAGGTGGGTGATGGTGTGGCTGGGCAGGGCAGGAAGGGTTACGCTTCTGGGTTGTGCTGATGGGAGCAAGCTGAGGCTCTGTAAGGCTGGATTTACTTGAAGAACAAGAGAAATCGGGCACACGTTGCAGGTGGTAAATGGTGTTTAACTCCTCTCTCTCCTTTGCATACTGGGGTCATTAAGATTGAGCCCCAGGAGGAGTTAGTTTGGAGTCCTCTGAGAGGGCTCGCAGTTCCCCGCAGTGTGGTTGCCCGTGTGATCTCCTGAGGTTTTTTTCAGCTTTGCCTTTCTGTGTTTCCACGCTGCCATTTGCGTATTTTACCACGTTTCCTTACAAGGGTCTTAAATAATTCCTTACATTTACATTTCTGTGCTGTTTCTGCTAAGAAGGTGGGAGTTATTCTTTCTCTGTGTATGACGATGTGTAGTTGGTGTCACAAGATTTTTTATGGAAGGAGACAGAGAATTTTTTTTATATAGTTTTTGGCAAGTTCTTTGACCTCAAATTCCCAAGAGATCCTAAGGAAGGAAGGGGGTGACCATGGCAGGAGTAAGCAGGCTGTGAGCACAGAAATGTCATGATTTGCACGCTGTTTCACATGAAAGGGAGAGCAAAATCTGCATCTCCCTATATCAAAGACAGTGATGTAATGGTAAACTTGAGAGACTTTGTGGTCTTTCTCGCAAGTATCTTGTGTTCTGATGCAGATTCTTACGGTACTTGCAGCAAATTATCATCATCTAATTGGATAAGTGACGAGAATATTTACACTTAATTTTTCAGTACCTGTACTGTATGGCTTGGCAAATAACATACCTTTCTGAATATTTCCAGCAGTGGCGTGTTAATGCCAAAGCATATATTGCTTCATTTTCAAAAGTTCTGTCCTTAATCTGTTCCCTGCATTTCATTACCACCTCTAGGTCATTAGTGAAGTGACACCCAAGGGGGAAGAGAGAAATCAAATGACAATGTAGGTGATGTCTGACATTAGCCAAATGTCAGGCTTTCTGATGAAAGCATCAAAATTAATCTGAAAATGTTATACCAGTTTTAGTCATTTTCCTAAGAGATTGAAAATACAAGAGGCAGGCTGATGACATTTTGATTATAGTCTCAAATTGCAAAGACCTTACAGAACATACCTTCTCCTCTCACATAATTAAAACCTGCTGTCACCTTGATCTTTATTATATTTTCCCATGTCCTGGCAGGTCTCTTGAGCTTTGCATGCTATTGATCCTTGTTGTTTGAGCAAATTTGACATGTCAGTGTTGCTCAGATGAGCAAATGGCTCTTTCATTTCACATTTAAGGGTAAAGATGGGGAGGGGAAATAGATGGTGGAAGCAGCACTGTGGGATTATCAGGTAACTGGTACCCAAGTAAGTGCAGGAAAGTGAATTCAAGTCATGTCTCATCAAGCCGCTTGAGCACATGTCCAGGTTTAAGCCCTGGGGTTAATCCCTGCGGGGCTGTCTGAGGATCAGATAAGCTGTTTGTAAGGACAGCAAAGCTATGGGCACGGCCCCAGGTCACCTCCCGCTGCGTGCCAGGGCTGGGCACGCCTGGGCTACTCACTGCATCAGCCTGTGGGTCCCAGAGCCACCCCCGGGCTGTCTCGGAGCCACTGGGGTCCAGGAGCTGGTGGGGATCACAGATGCGTTCAAAGCCAGGTGTAGCCACGGGCTGCTGTGACTGCTCAAGGGTGTTGGGGACTGCTGAATCCAGAGCCAGGACCCATCCGAGCCTGACAAATTGTTCTTCATACTTGAGAAAAAAAAACTTTACCCTCTATAGTTGCTATTTCAGCTACAGTAAATGCATCCTCAGCATCCAAGGAATTCTGTCAAATATGTAAACCTGCTGGTCCCAGGATTGGCAATGTCTTAGAGCAAAGAAGTAAAATTAATCCTCGCTGCAGCGATCCTTGCGTGCTGCTGGCTAGTCCAGTTTATGGTTTATTGGCCAGAGAGGGCAGGAGGAAGGCTGGGAGGTGCAGGGTTGCCATGTGAGCCCTGCTTTGGGAAGATTTCTCCTCTCACTGGTCCTCGTACTGGGAAGCTCTGGTGCGGGTGCCTGATCTGCTGCCACAGCAGCACGGTAAGTTTTGTGAGCTGATGTGCAGCACTTCAGGAAAAAGCTTGTCTTTCCACAGCTGCCTCATTTTAGAGCTGCTGCTGCTGCTTTATCTGCGCACTAACCCAAGGAAATGAATTGTGTGATGGCCAGAGAGGGGAAGAGTCTTCCCAATTTAAACCACTTTAAAGCATATTTAGCTCTGCCATCTGTTGTAAACAGTAAAGCATGCTGCCTGAGTGTATTATAAAGTGGCATTTTTATGGTGACGGAGTGTAATGGGCTCTAATGCAGTGGAAGGGCACTGTCTGGAGCTCTGGTGGTACCGTCGTGTAGCTCCACCTGCGCTGCCGTGGGAGGGCTCGGAAACCCCGGGACCAGCAGCCGGATGGGCTCGTGCTTTGCAGAACAGCTCTGTGCAGATCTCAGAGGCAGGGATCCAAAGTCTTCATTTCACAATGAAACTTTCTGACCCCTGGGAGAGAATGTTTGCCGTACCTTTGGCTCTGGCAAGGTCAGAAGTTTGTCTAGCAGTCCAAAATAACGGGCAGTGGGGAGGGAAAGCGTTCCCTGTGTCACAAAATACCTGAGCAAATCTGCTTTTTCTGTGCACGCTGCTCCCTGCAGCCCTTGGGGCTGTGGGTTTTTCCTATTGCCCTTTCCAACATACACATACGAAGGCTGAAAGGGTTAACTTCTAAAGTTTTGGTTTAAATCTCGGAACCTGGAAGTCGCTGCTTACGTTACTGAGGGTGTTTACACCATTTGTATGGAAACAGAAAACAAATGATGTCTGTTGTGTCT
>JAOQGH010000003.1:15311399-15323168 GCA_025769975.1 Gallinago jamesoni | reverse complement strand
CGTTCCTGTGGGACCTGCTCTGGGTGGCCCTGCTCTGGCAGGGGGTTGGACTGGATGATCTCCAGAGGTCCCTTCCAGCCCCTTATTGTTCTGTGATTGTGATCCCTGTCTGGAAGCTCTGGAGTAGGATTCTCTGCCAGAGTCTGGGGGTCCTCCCAGCTGCCCCAGTCCCCCCAGTTCAGACAGGCAGAGGTGACTTCAGTCATGTTCTGGATGGAGAGGTGGCCAAGAAACATGCCCAAATCCAGGCTCACTTAATTACCACTTCTCTGAGGGTTGGTTACAATATGGGCATTATATTTTGGTGACTTTTGGCTTTGATGGGATTCAGCTTTGTCTGGTGACTCGGATAAATACCCCTTTGTTGGCCTAAGTCACGGCATCGGAGTAAAGTTAATGTGGGCATTGAGTGAGCACTTTAATGGGAGATGCTGAAGTGCTGAAAGCCAAAAGGGCAATGCTTGTTTTCCTGCTGAATCACTACAGAAAATTTAGCAATGAGACTTGACATTCTCTGCCTAATAAGAGCAATTTTTATGCTTGAATTGTGACTCTCTTTATATAAAGGAAAAATAATGTTAAGCATTAGTGTATAGCTTTAGCAGCTTCACAATTCCTACAAATGTCAAAGTACTTATTCATTTAGTTGACAAATGTCACTTCAGAAGCAAATTATTTCTCTTAGTGGCAACCTGATTTATATTTGTGTAACAGAGTCCATTTGGAGAAAAAGTGGATTTCTTTTAAAGAGTTGTTAATTTAAGATTCATTTCTCTTGAGTATTTTGTGATTCCCTGTTTTCATGCCATCCATTATTAGAGCAACAAGGCCAGGCTGGATGGGGCTTGGAGCAACCTGGGCTGGTGGGAGGTGTCCCTGCCCAGGGCAGGGGGTGGGAACTCAATGATCTTCAAGGTCCCTTCCAACTCAAACAATTTTATGATTCTAACATTCTTGAATTTCTTCTTTCTCCTTAAGCAACTTTTCCATTGTGTATTAAATGTTATTGGGTTATTAATTCCTACATTATATGGGAAGACTAATTAAGTAGCAGTGATCTGGGGAGCCCTAGGGAAGATGGAGCTCTGCCACTCTGGACAACGAGCACAGCTGGAAAGAGGCCTCAGGAATCACACTTTAAACCCAAACGAGGAGGAGTTCTGCAGAAGGGGAAGGATGAGGTGCGGTGATTGACTGCTGTTAGTTTTCCTTACAGCTCTGTGTCGGCTGCCTCCGTGAAGCCAAATCAGGTTTTTATTAGTGTGGTGCAGAAAGCCTTGCCTGTCTGTCAATTAAATGGTCTCGGGGCTAAACTGCCCAGTTGGACAGATTTTTCTGACCCTCTGTTCGCTTTGTGCAGCGTTTAATGTGGTATAAGCCAAAAGCAGTTTATGTCCAAGCATCTTCAGCACTTAAGCGAGAAGTTTGTGAACGTTTTCAAAACTTGAAGGATAGCCCCAAAAGCTATAAGAAAAACAGTAAAAAATTTTATAACGAGTACATCACTTCTTCCTACGGCACCATACAGGGTTTTGGGGTTTTGTATCTGCCTGTATCTTGGCCACCACGCTGCTAGGAAAGCATCGCTCCTTCCTTCCCCCTGGCCCTTGTCTTTTTGGATCTGTTTAATCCAATCTGTGTCTGGTTGCATTAAGCTGTTCCTGGAAGCGTGCGGAGGAACGGGGAGTGCTGGGGCAGCAGGACAGCTCTTCCTGGGCTCGCTCGGCTGTGGGATGGCACGGCTTTGGGTGTTTAAACAAAGGTAAAGACAGCGCATTTCTTCTGATCCTCAAGGACATACGGTGTGAGACCGAGAAGAGCCCGTGGAGGATTGGGGAAAATGAGAGAAACAGCCACACTTGTGCACAGTTACGTTGTTAGGAAACTTAAAGGGATTCCTTGTTTATTTGAATGAAGTGACTAAGAAAGATCAGTAATCATTGGGGAGGAAATTAATCGGCTAATTCAGAGATAAAAGTCTGTTCTGCTTGGGTGACAGGAGGCACCGGAGCAAAGGCAGTAACGTGGAGCTGCCTCCCAAGAACAGCCATCCAAGTGTCTCCAGCAGGGCCAGGAACGGTCACTTCCTTGGGCCAGTTTCGGAATACGTTTGGTATTTTGCTGAAGGTTAAGCTGAATTCTTGTCTGAGACAGGATAGCCGCGTTTGAGGCAGTGTTATTTCATAGAATTTTGGGCCGATGAACAATTGGAAAAGTGTTTGGTTTTTTTTTTTTTTTAGATTCTCGCAGGGGTTTGCTTAGAACAGCATAGGTTTGTTTTATTTCCAAATTGATATGATTCCCTGATAGATGCTGATTATTTGAGCGTAATTTCACTTTTAAATAGCAGCTGCTCCTTGGGAGGTCTTGGCCATCAAATAAGGGGAAAAAAATGTGGTCAACACTTATATAAATAATAGCTGGTGTTTATTTAGTCTCCTGATAGGAAGGGACAGTACAGGTGCGTGCCTTTATAGGAATGCTAAAGGATTTATTGAGTAAAATGGCTTTAAAATGTAATCTGTGCAGTTTGTTCCATGGAAAACTCTCCTCGGGCTGTTGAAGTGGGTTGTGTTTCCCTGCGGCTGCTGGGGGCTGGTCCCTCGCTGGGTGCTCTGTGGGGGGAAGGCTGGAGACCCACCAGCTGTGGGGGACTGCCTGCTCCTCCAAATGGGTCCTCAGGGGGCATGGAGTAGTCCTTGCCATCAGAGTACTGTTTCTTTCGTGGTTTGGTTTGGGACTCTCATCACTTTCCCATAGCAAGCATCTGTGTTTTTATATATAATTTTCTTGAATAACTTAAATTGATTTTTAGACAATTATGCCCTCCATGTAGTTAGGGTATGCGTGTAGCCATGTCATTAGGACAGTTAATTGCACTGTTTAATGAGGTTATATCCATTTCCTTATAAAGCATAATGAAAAGAATGCAAGACACGTGTGCAGAGGCAATTTTGAAGGCACAATTTCTCAGACGACAGCTTTCACACCATTAAGAAAAATGACAGGAATGCGTTTCCACTGTATTGCAAGGTGCTTCCAGGCTGGCTTTCATCAGAAATGTAAACTCAGTTTTGAAAGAGGAAAGTAAAAGAAAGCCTTCTATTTCAAAATTTTGCATTCTGTCATCTATGCGAAACCCGTGGCCCTAAGAGAAGGCTGAGTGGATTGATTGTCCAAACAGGAGGAGGAGGGTTCCTGCAGTGAACAGGAACAGCAACACCGACCAAAAAAGGGTGGATTTCCCGGGGTAAGGACAGATTTCATGGGGTAAGGGGGGATTTCGCAGCCCCTGCTGAGCTGGCAGAAAGTTCAACCTAGTGCCTGATTTTCATTTTGCTGGTGCTGGAGTTGCCGCCGCCTGGAGCTGGAGCAAAAGGCAGGGCTGGCCTCAGATGTGGGTCTGTGGGTGCTGGTGGCCTTCTTGGCCACCTGGGCACACTGCTGGCTCATGTTCAGCTGTCCACCAACACCCCCAGATCCTTTTCTGCCGGGCAGCTCCAGCCGCTCTGCCCCAGCCTGTAGCGCTGCCTGGGGCTGGTGTGGCCAAAATGCAGGACCCGGCACTTGGCCTTATTAAACTAAGATAAAAATCTTAATTGTGAGATAAGACACCACCCAGAAGCCAAGGGAAAATGAGAGATTGACGGGGGGACTGGTCAGAGGTGTGGAAAGGAACGGGAAGGTGAGAGGGAGAGACTGGAGGAGTCAGATGCAGAAACTTCAAGAAAAGGAATGTTTTCTTACTACTCCCGTGAGCTTACTAGCTGTAACATTTCTGTAACACGCTGTTGAATCCATAGGAATGAAAAGTAAGGGTGTTTGTGGTAGACTTGAAAAGTGAACTGCTCTGATGAAGAACTCAGGTACCATTTTTCTTGGTTTGGTGTTTTTACAGAGATGATGCATTTGTGTACTGCTAATGCTGGAATACATCATAATTCTGTCGTACCCAGTGAGATAATTTCTTTTTTTTTTTGGAGGGATGCTAGCACTTCATCGTTTCCCACAATCCTCCCCAGGATGAATGCATGCTGAATCGTAGCAGTTTATGGATGCAGATGCAGTAGCCCGGTGTGACACCCCCTCGGAAGCCATTGGGGGAGCATTAATCACAGCAAGGAGAGTGCCTGGGAGCCAAGCAAGGCACAGAACGTACTACTGCCTGCGCTTTGTTTCATTTCTCATCCTTGTAATCTAGTTTGCTGTTTCTTCGGAGCCCATGCTAATCGAGGGAAGGTGGGAATAGGGGAATGTTGGGTCTCAGTCCCTTTGGGGGAGTAAATCCTTCCCCACCACGTAGGGAAGAAGGTGGCCAGGTCTCCTTCCCGCGGTGTCCCCATCCAGCTCTGCAGGAGCCAGTGAATAAAGTACAAGCCCCTTTTCTCAGCTGGTGGGGTGGCTTGGTCCTCCTCGGGTTGCAGAATGCCCCCTTGAATTCCTTGTGTTGGAAGTGGCTGTGTTGGGCAAGTATTGGGCAAATATTTGGCAAACTCATTCTCATTTGAGTGTTGTTTTCTAACTGGCATTTCTAAAGGGGAGCCAGGGGAGACTCCCCCGTCTCCCCTTCTAAAGGTTGAGCCAGGGGAGATTTAGACTGGGTATGAGGGAAAGGTTTTCACACTGAAAGGGTTATCAAGTGTTGGACTGGGCTGCCCAGGGACGTGGTGGAGTCACCAGGACTGGAGGTGTTTAAAGATGGGTAGACATGGTGCTTAGAGATATGGTTTAGTGATGGTCCTTGTCAGTGTTGGGTTGGTGGTTGGACTTGATGATCCAAAAGGTCCCTTCCAACCCAGGACATTCTATGGTTCTAATGCTGATTCAAAGGTTTCTTTTTCATTTATTCCTTTTGTCACATAAACCCAGTAGTGTTATCTTAGTGCTGAGCAGCATCTCGTCGTGGGACCTCGGGGTGCCTGGCTGCAGGAGCTGTCCTTTTCTCCGGAGCAAGCGCAGAGTTTAATGGCAGAGATGGACGTGGGGTAGTGGGAGGAATGTAGCACGTAAGCAGGATGAATAATGTGGAGTCAAAATTATCTCCCTGTCTTCAAGTGCTTAAAGAATCACAGAATTAAACATATGGGCTTAAAAGCTACACGTGTGGGTAAGTGTTGTTCTAAACTGGGCTAAATAACGCACCTGCAGGCTTTAGGGGATTGACACCTCCAGGCGTGGACTCGCGGGGGATATTTTGAGGTTTCTCACTTTTTGCCTTTATTTTGACAGAACATAACAATTTAACATTGTGTACCTTCTGGGTGGGCTTTCTGCCCTTGGAAAACTGCTTGGAATTAATGTCTCCAAAGCGTTAGGACAGTTATATGAGGTTGTAGGACTAAGATGCTGAAGCTAATCTTGTCACCTATGGGAAGCTTCTGTTCCGGACCTCAAAAGGGTGTTGTGTGCTCTAAACCGGCCTGTTCTCTGCATTTTTGGGGTGGAAAAGTTTGAAATTAATTATCCGAAGGTTGAGTTCACAGACATCACCCATCTACTTGGTTCCTTCTGCGAGGAGACTGCCAATGAGGTTGAGTGCTCTTCCTGGGGTCTCTAGAGAAAGTAACAAAGAAGGAAAATCAAGTATTTTTGCTGTTCTTTGAAGCCAAAATATGAATGAATTTTCTTTTGCCTTAGGATCAGCGCACAACGTCGTTACTAGAGACTTCAATGCGATATTAAAGACACAAACAGATTTGGCAAAGTTTTTTTTCCCCCCCCATGGAACTTGTAATAAATAGAGATAAATTATCTCATCTCTTTTCTGTTTATTAACAAGGACGGTATCAAATTAAGTTCCTCTCATTTTGCTGCGAGATGGAGATGTAATCACTGCAGCTCTAATTATTTATCTGGCGGTGGGACTTGAAGACTTGACAGGCCCCGTGTCTGGCCGTGTGTGTGCGGGTGCAGGGACATTATTTAAAGAGGATAGCTCTGGAATCTGCTAGAAAGCTCTTTTATTTTATTCGTTTATTCCTCCTCTTGCTACTTCTCACCAACAGCTTTGATGCAACATGAACATTTATGGCCAATTATACATTTTACATATAGAGAACTGTTTTCTGAAACAAAAGTGGATTTTTAAATTTTTTTTTTTTGTGGTCTAAACGAAGCTTGTTGGAGTTGTGGCATCAGTTAGGTTGGAATGTAGCTCTGGAGGCTGTCTGGATCCTGCCCTACCTCAGAGGTGACACCTGGGTGGTTGGGGTCACGTCCAGTTGAGCTTTGAGGCTCTCTAGCGCTGGAGATCACACAGCTCAGGAGAACCTGATGTGAAAGTGGCATTTCTTGATGAAATTGTTATCCAGAGAGTGGAGAAAGCCCTAGGGTTAGAAATACACTGCCGTTTCATGGCTGAGTTTAAGTTTAGATAGCATTCCCCTGCTGGTTTTACTGAGTCTACAGACTGAAGAGTTTTGAATGAACAGTTTCAGGAAACCATTGGTGTTTGGAGAGGTCCGTGTCCCAAAACCGGTTAGCCCTTTTTGGCCTGTCTGTAATCACTGACTGTTGTTCTAAAGCTGCACGCAGGATTCAAATAGTACTTTAGTTGCATTAATGGGGTAGATTAATTTGAGTGAGTTAACTTTAATTCTTTGTTAAAAAAAAAAACAACCAACCACCAAACCATTTTTATCACTTTTCCCATGTCACCGTTTTGAAGCCAGCTATTAGCTTTAAATTGCAGCTTTTTGTTACGGTGGCTTTCCCTTCGTTATCAGTCTTTGCCTGGGAGGGCACCGGGGCAGCGTGTGTGTTAATGCTGAGGAGCAATCCGTTTTGTTGGGCTCTGAGGGTATTTCAGCAGCTCTCACTGCTGTCCAAGTCGTGCAGTGATTCTTGGGTGCTCAACAATATCTGCCTTGTGACAACGGTCCTTAAACACAAGGGCACTTTTCTCCTCTAAAGAAGATGGAGAGCAAATATCTTTTTTTTCACCGCCTCATGATCTTAAACAGAGAACAAAGGGTTTGTTGGAGCCGCGCTTGGGAGCAGGTAAGGAGTGTCTGGGTGCTATTGTTGGGGGGGGGGTTGATGGGCTCCACCGTGGCTGTTTGGCGGTGACCGAGTGACACTCTCTCCTACACCTCCCCGTCAGCCCTGCTGGTCTGCCACTGGGGCTTTTTTTGGAGATTTAGCCAGTTTTCTGCCCTCTTTTGTGGGAGTGAGTGTGCAAATCCTGCCTGTGAGACACATTTTGTGATGCACCTCAGTATTTTAGCTGGTCCAACTGCTGGACTTGGTGGGTGACTTCTCAGCGGGGGATGTTTTGGTGGGTTTTTGTTTGTTTGTTTCTCAGGGAATGAAAAAAAAACAACTCAGCAACCCAATCACTTTGTTCTCTCCTTATCAAACAGCTTTATAACACTGAATGTAACTTGCTGGCAGCTCAGTGATCCTCTTTGTGCTAATTATATTTCCTTTGCTGGAGCATCTTTCTCTACCTTCCACGAGCCATATGTGTTTAGCAACTTAACCAGACAACAGTTTCTGAGTCAAGGAATGGAAATTTTTGCAGTGTGGGACTCACGGTGATCGTAATGGCTGTGATGGTCATGATAGTTCATTGCTCAGTGCCACCGAAAAATGATTGGAGCCAAATTCTTCATGTAGAGCTTGCGATTGAAATTAAACGTGATTTTAGAGAGAGGTCCCATCCGAGGAGATGTCAGAGGTGGTGGCTATATTGTATTAATCCCTGTTTTTTCTGTAATTCACTTTGTGAAGGCGGCGTGCAGGACTAGTTTATATCGTGAGTAAACGTGACACAGCCTGGTCCTCTGCACCTGGGGACTGTACAGCTCATATGAAGTGTTGCACGTGCAGGATATAAATCAGCTGGTCGTTGTGTCCCACCTTTGTGTGGCAGTAGGGAGGGTGATGAACTGCTCGTCATGTTCCCTGGGACTAGGAGAGAACATAAGCATATGTTGCAAGAAGGAGGTTTATATAAGCCAACAACAAAACTTGGGTAAGGAGGAGGAGAGGCAAATACTGGAATAAATAGTCACCGAGTTCTGTAGAATCCCTGTCCCTCCCCATCTCTAGGTTGGTTTTGCTGGTGTGGGTTTTTGTGCTGGTGTGCCTTAAGTCCAGCTGCTCCTGCTTTGTGTCCCTGGTGAAATGGTTTAGACTTTTTTTGATTTTTACGGTGATATGACAATTTTATGCGTATAAGCCCAATAAGAAGTCTTTATGGGAAGTGACAGAATGTTTCCGTTTTTTAATACCTATAACATGATGAATACGTATCCAGAGCGCTCCTTTCACAGGTGCTGGGTTTAAATAAGTTGTTCTTGTGGTGTTGGTTGACTCATTTTAAATGGTTTCACTCAATATTTGTACTGTTACTCATACTGGGATTGGTGGTTTTTTTTTTTGCATGTTTTTTTTTGTCAGCTACTGAAATGTGATTTAGAAATTCAATAAAACTAATGTGCCAAAGAAATACGGCTATATTCACTGAACGGGAATAACCCAGCAAAAGTATTGCTTTAATTTTAAAGCTGACCTTTTCTGTTACTTAGTAGAAAAATCCACAATTCCAAAAGGAAATAGACCTTTTTTTTTTTTTTTTTTTTCTGGAGAGAATATATAGCCTCCAGGAATAAAAGATTGAGGGACTGTAATACTTTCATGGTGCTAATCCAATAATAATGAGGATATTTTTTGTGAAATGACTTCTGATTATGTTATTATGCAGGGGTGAGGAGGGGAGTCTGGGGGTTTGATATCCTCCCCTTTTGTGCTCCCTTCAGCAGCCTTTAGGCATTAAAGCTGGATGTTGGGACCCAAGATTCTTCCTGCCAGTGCTTCCTTTTGGAACGGAATGTCTGGGATTCGCTGGTCAGTTTTAACCTGCTGTATAAAATTGTAAATGTTCCTGATGAAACTTTTATTTATGAGAAAATAAAATGAATCCCTTTCTAATAGGTTTATAAGAGAGATGCACCCCTCTTCTCTGTTGTGAAAAAGCTCTGTCAAATTTAGTATAATTTTCTAACCATTGGGAAGCTTTTTGAAATCATCCTAGGAAATGTAATAAAAAAATCCCTAATACGCTGACAAAATTATGCAGAAGCGTGCCAAGTACTCCATAGCAGAGGTTTGCTTTTTCTGCTAAATCCGGTAGGGAGAATTTCCAAGCTGTCTGTAAAAAATATGCTTATATTCTTTTGTAAATATAATGTATCAATTTCTATATATTTTTTAAAAAAATATTAACATTTTGCTTGAATACAAAGTTTTTGAGGCTTTTCCAGCCTTAGAGGGGCACTGGGGAGTGGGCTGTGACACTGAGTGTGGGTCTCCTGGTCTCTGCCCAGCCCCGCTCTGGGCTCTCGCTCCCTCTCTGGAGCCGCAAGGAAAGAGAAGAAGAAAACTAGACTTTTCAGCTCTTGTTTTAAAACTTCTTATTGATCTTGTTGAATGCCATCTTACCTGTTTTCAGGAAGAACCGTGTCTCCTGAGGGGGCTTTTTTGCTGGGTTATAAATATCCTATTCCATTTCTGATCGGGTGGCTTTAAGGACATTAAATTACGTCCCTGATTCTGGAAACGTTTGATGTGCTCTAGCTTAAATCAAGACAGGCCAAACACTGGTGTGTACCCTTTGCTGAGAATTCAGTTCCCTCTGGTCCCTCCAGCACAGCTGTCGATGTACCTGGAGTCTGTTGGTGTCCTGAGAGCCCTGGTTTACTCTCCTGTTCCTCCAGATGTGCTGCGTTGCTGCAGAGCCCCATCCCGGCCCCGGAGATGGGGTCCTCTTTGGGTTTGGGCTTGTAAATTATTCATTGCTTACACAGCAGTGATGCTTTAGAAGAGGGATGTAAAGTAAGACTTGAGCATATAGAAAGACATGAACAAACCTGTAGGGCTTTTTTTTTGTCGCTAAGGCTACCAAAAGTTATGAAACAAAACATTTGTTTCCAGGCTTTTTTTTTTTTTTTCGTAAGAGCACTTTCTCTTTTGTAACTGAATTGGGGAAATGCACATGCACATTCCAGCTGCTGCTCCTTTTGGAAGTTGTTGTGCAACCGAGGCTTTAAATCTCAAAGGGACATAATAACTGGCACTGAGATAATTCATTTCCAATGGAATATAGTCCCCATTCCAAATAAGGGAGTCTCTGATGAATTTAAAGCTGTAAAGTTGGCGCCTAAAATACAAAATGGGCACTTAACGTGTGTGTGTATTGTCTTTTCAGCTAATGTAGCTCAGTAATTAGATTTGTCAGTAGGTCTTTTTCTAGACAAGCGGGACAAAAAATAAATTGCAACTACAAAGAATAACTCGCCGAGTTGCTTTTTTTAATCTGTAAAACTTGAAACTGCTACTAATCTGTGAAAATCTTAATGTCCCCAGATAATTGCTGTTATAGTGTTGACCTGTGAGAAGATTAGCAGGTTCTTCATGGTCTCTATTTATTGCTGTATTTCTAATGCACT
Organism: Gallinago jamesoni; assembly: GCA_025769975.1. NCBI lineage: Eukaryota > Metazoa > Chordata > Aves > Charadriiformes > Scolopacidae > Gallinago > Gallinago jamesoni. The sequence goes on along the minus strand of JAOQGH010000003.1, from coordinate 15,312,717 downwards.
TATCGGGACTTGGTTTATTATCATATTTTAGGGAGGCTATCAGCTACTGGTACTGAAATGAGGATGTGACCCATCGTGTTCCCATTCCACGCTCACAGTTTCCATGCCCATACCTTCATGGTGTGTGCCTCAGTTCTGTGGATCACAGGGTAATTCAGGGTAATTCAGGTTGAAAGGGACCCCGGGATGTCTCAGATCGGGGTCAGCGATGGGACCAGGGCATCGTCCAGCCTGGTTCTGAAAAGCTGCAAGGATGGAGAGAATCCTATTTTTCTGCCTATATACATGTATATGTCAGAGAAGGTATTTGATTGCAGTGTGAGTCCATAATGCTCTGTCCCACCGTGTCAGAGTGTGTTTATGGTTTGATGCCATTTCTACCCACCCATATCAGCAGCACGGGAAGCAGCACGTGTTTTGCTCTCTGTCCCCTTCCCCTCCCTCCATCTTTATACTGAAGTGCTCCATGGCCTGACCCCTGGTGAGAAGAGCTGCTGAGAGTGTCACCCGCTCTGAAGTGGGGGGGATCGAAGCCCCGGTGCCCTTTGGAGCTGACATTTCCAGGGGTGGATGGGCTGCACACACAGCACACGGCTGCTCGCTCGCTTGATAGCTCTCCTCAGAGCTCTGCTGCAGGATTTTTCTCCTTTTGATGTCTTGCTCTGCCTGACTTTTTTTTTATCTAGAGTTTTTTTAGCTTTTTCAGGGTTTTTTTTTGACTTATAATTGAAGGGAGGACAACTGAGTCTGTCTTTGACTTGGCAGACCCTTTAAAGGGGACCGTTCAGGCACAATGAAATGAGCTAGGCTCAGATTTCTAAAAGTGAGGAATGTGAAAGAAATTGGATTTCCCGTGTGGGGTTTGTCCTGGGCTGTCATTCCCCCCTCCCTGCGTGTGCCTGCTCCTGGCTGTTTGCGATGGCCCCGTGTCCATTCCCCCATGAAGAACCAGTTCTTCTCTGCCTTTGCTCATCCTTGGGGCACAGAGGCCATGGAGGAAAGGGGGTACTAAAGGTGCCCAACGGCGTGGTGTGACCCCCCTCTGGGGCTGGGGGGGGGGGGTGCAGCAGGTGATGGTAGATGTGCTTGGGCAGATACCACCGGGAATCACCTCGAGATAAAAGATGACCTGTCTCGAGGCGAGGGGCAGTTCAGACAATTATACCAATACCTTTCTGTGCTACGCTCTAATTGCTGGTGAAATAACAGAGGAGGTCGTTGGACTGCTCTTGTGGGGTTAGATCACAGAAATCACAGAATCACAGAATTGTGGTGGTTGGAAGGGACCTCAGAGATCATCGAGTCCAACCACAAAAAA
>JAOQGH010000003.1:15267547-15286628 GCA_025769975.1 Gallinago jamesoni | reverse complement strand
GCAAGGCAGTACATGCTGGAGGTGCACCAGTTCCTGCCAGGAATTCAATGGCTGGAATTACTGGAATGATTACAACAGTGTAAACGGACAGAATTTGATCTCTTGCACATTGCTCAGGTGTTACATTTTTATCTCAGGCAGCAGAACAGGGGCATTTTTAGTCCAAACTGGTGTTTCCCTCACAACGCTCTTAGAAACAATTAGTTTTGCCAGTAGTGGTTTCACCAGTACTTTAGCTAACAGCTAGTGGTTACCCATTTTTCTTACATTAGCTATTATCTAAGAACAGTTTTTCAGAGCAGTGGCCAGGAGTGCCCTGTGCAGGCTCAGTCTGTCACACGCTCAGTTTTGTGAACTGTTGACGTGCTCCAGGAAGGAGTGAAGTTTCTCGTATTCAGTCCTAGTGACCCTTCGGCAGTGCTGTAGATGTAGGAGAATTAATTCACAGTATGTCAAAAAGCTTTGAAATCTGGCTTAGCCCAGATACTCGCTAAAGAATCGGGATGGTCACGAGGTGCTTAGCAAGTCCTTCCTCCCCCGAGATGAAGACCTTTTCTCACTAACACCTACTGGGTAAAGCTGCTCATGCAGATATTCCCGGTTGACAGATCAGTCTTCTGTTGGATTGTGAGTTTGGCACACAGGTGAATCCAGCAGATGGAAATAAAAATACACACTTGCTATTAAGTTGGCATTTTCTTAAGCTTTTCCTTATGGTACGAAGTGGGAAATCCTAAGACACATGCTCAGCTGGTGGGTGGGTAACAGCATCTCGAAGTTGTCCTTGGTGGTTCTGTGTTACCTTACGCTTGGCTGAGGGTTTGGTACTTTGGTTTTCCCCCGTGGGCTGTTTTTAAGCACAGTATTTCCAGCTGGTCTTCCTTCTCAGCTAATTTTTTAAGAATTTGGGTATTGATTTTGAATGGATCCAAATTAGTGCTCTTTCTTCAATTGAGTGGTGAGATTGCAGGAGAGGCTTGTATCACCTCCAAAGACACCCCTTATTTAAGGGAATTCAGAGATTCACTCTCATCTCACATTTGGCATGTTCCAAGCTGATTTATAGATGACTTCTCAGGATTAGTGATATGAAAACGTTGCAGGTGTCCCTTTAGCACCTGAGCATCTCATGGAGCCCAGTTGTGCAGTGATGGTGGTTTATTTGGGTGACGACGTGACCATCAGATGGGCTCCTGCAGCTCTCCAGAACGTGCTTACCTGCCATCCTTGCCAGGGCTGGAGGAACAGCTCACCTACACGCCCTTTCCTAGCGTGGGGACCTTCTTTTAGAGCTCTGCTAAAATCTCCAGATTGGTTTCATAGGATAAGGCCAGGTTGAACAACCTGGTGTGGTGGGAGGTGTCCCTGCCCAGGCCAGGGGGTGGCACTGGGTAGGCTTTAAGGTCCCTTCCAACACAAACCGTTCTCTGATTCTATGATACTTCTCTCTCTCACATTTTGAAGTGCGTACAAACAAGGGACACCACCCAAGAGCTCATGGGACCTGCACCAGCCGCTGATGCCATCTCTTCGGCTTCGGTTTGAAATGTGGTCTTTGTTGTCTTGAAAACCCACGGTGTGTCTCTAGTGCGCTCCCGTGGGTAGTGGTGAGACACCAGAATCATTCTGGTGGGTGAAAAAGACACGGACCCCCCCAGCCCTCCCTGGCCCAAATGCTTCAGGTGTGGCCACTGCAGGGTCCCGTGGGCAGGGGGACGCTCGGGACCAGACCCTGCTGTACAGCTGGAGCCGCTTTCAGACGCCCGTAATCAGAGAAAGCCTTTAATCACCCAGTTTTAGCCTCAATTTAGATTCTCCTGCATGCCAATTAGTAGAACCTTGTTTTCTAAAGATACAATCTTTCCTATTTTGAAAGCTTGACAGTTCTAATGCTGTAAAATTATTGAAGCTGACATGTCTCCTCAAGAACCGTTTAATCTGTCAGATTCTTCATTCTTTTATCATCTCAATCATTTAATGACTAGAAAAAAACCCCTACCTCCCAATGAGTTATTTTTTACCTTTCTTTGACTTGTCAGTAATTATAGAGATTTTTATTTGTGAATTTCTCTTCAGAAACAGAGAAGGGCTAATTAAAAATACCCAATATCCTAAGTTATGATGGGGGGCAGAGCAGTTTGGGGGCAGTCGGGTCAGGGTGGGCTGGAGGCAGGATTTGCTTGTCCCAGGGGAGGATGGAAAGGTGTTAATGTTCACACAAGCAGCTGCCCCGTGATGCCAATGCGAGATCCTAAAATTTAGTGGGATCTGCTGAGATAAAAGAAAATACGTGAAGGAATGATACCAGCACTGTTAGTTTTCTTTCACTCCTGAAGTGAACCCAATTATTGATTGGAGTCGCAGTTGGGCTGAATAATAGATGATGTGAAGTGGGTGAGAGTCAGAGCATCCCGATTCGGTTTTAGCACGCTCGGATCACAAGTTGACATCTACACGGTGTTTTTCGTGCTTAGTCATAGCAAGGAGACTGTAGTTATCATTCTGTGGAGGAATATCAACAGGATATTATGCATTAACAACCTAGGTTCCTAATTAAAAACAAACAAGAGGTGCAAACTCTCACAATGAAAAGTGTTTAATCTGTAGAGGTTTAATTTTCTGATGCTCTTAATCCTCTGCATCTGCATATATAATGGCAGATAAATATCCCATTGCAAGTGATTGATGTGAAAATATAAACAGAAGCAACTTTGATATATGACTTAAAATGCCTTTTGAGTGATTTTAAAAATAGACTCTCTAGTTGCCTGCCTTCCTTGCAAAGGCACTGGGACAGAGCACAAGATTTTACCATTGTTTCTCGTTGCTATTTACAAAAATAGATGATTTCACATGTTTTACCCTTACTCCATTCACTTAATTTTGGTGTTCTCCACAGAGAGGGGGACTCTCACAGGCAGGGTTGTTCCCACCACCTTTTCAGTCCTCTGAAAAGATGCAGAGGTAATGGAAGAGGAGACTGTCCTGGTGGGAGGGATCTGGAGAAAGGATGAATTTTATTTTAGGCTCCCAGTGCCACCCACCGCCCTTCCCCACCAATTTCACCATGTGCGTCGGAAAATTAGCATTTTATTTTCAGCTCCCAGTTCCCAGTCCAGCCTCTTCTGGCTCATCTGTGTGTTTAGCCGACTCCAGGGCTGGGCCGGGGTTGGGGATGGAGAGGAGCTGGAGATGTGGCTGCACGTTTGCACACCCGCTGTGGTCCCCCCACCCTGTCCCAGCCACCCCGGGGGCCACCTGCCAATTTTATTTTCAATGAAGCTGTCCTCTGGATCTCGCGTTGTCTAATCCAAGACATGTTATCAAGCTTGATGCTGTCCCAGGTGGCTCCTCAATTACTTCTCCGCTCTGCTGAGCCTTCTGCTGAAGCTGTGAGCAGTGGATTCCCCATCCCTTGCATACTCCAGGGACTTCCACCACCCACTCCGATGGGCTCCGAGTTAGACCCAAGATGAATAAGGTATCACGGCGTTATCTGCTGGGTTGTCAGTGGATATAAATGTGTGTAGGCTATGAATTTAGCCTCACGTCACCTGAGGATCAGCCCTTGTTTGTTCCGCAAGAAGCCCTATTCCATGTTTGCTCATTAGAAACAGCAAGAAATGTCTATTGTGGGACAAAATATAATGGCACAGAAGTTCAGAGGGGGATAAACAACACCGAGCTGTGTGATGAGCGGTACTCAGCTGGGAAATGCAAAATGATAAAGACAGTTATGCTGGGGAAGAATCCTAATTGCTAAGAGGAGCTGAGAGAGAGTATAAATAACTCGGCCTTGCCATCTCAGAGCTAATAAAATCTTCATCCGTGCTCAGGGGAGCCCATGTGTGATGTGTTTGTTCTTCCTCAGCAGCACCTAAACTTCCACCGTTGAGACCAAGGGCCAAGAGCTACATTCTTTGAAGTATGCAAGAGATTAGTGGCCACTTAATGACCCAAGGTGGGTGCGGGAAGGCGAGCTGGGTGTGTTTAATTGGCGGTAACGGGACGTGGGCATGGAGATCTCCTCTTGTTCTCCTGCAGCACCAGCGTGGGGCAAGGGAGGCTTCAATATTTAATGGACAGGGACATGAGACAATGAAAGTCTATTAAAACAGGGGTTCGTATCACTTTGTACATCACTTAATTGCGTACCAGGAATCGTCCTTGGTAGCAATGTCCATTGCTGAGCAGAGGGTACATGCTCACTTTGCACATTGGGGACCAGGGGTGGGAGGTCGGTTCTACAAAAAGTAGATAACGGGGATTTAGGGCAGATGTAGGAGGAGCCTCCTAGAAATAACTTGCAGGACAGAAGCTGTCACATTCCAGCAACCTAATAGTAAGAATCAAAGATCTATGTTTTCTTCCTAAGTAGATTACCAGTTCCTTATTCTTTACTGGTTTTAATCATGTTTACAATCACATGACAAGGCAAAACCTTCAACTGTAAGCAAACAGCTAAGCCCTGCTGCCGAAAATACGACATGAATTCAGTACAAGCTGAAGAGTAAAAACAATGGAAAGAATTGGAATAATGCATCTGTAAATCATTTAAGGGAAAAAAGAGAAGCACCTGAAGCCTTGCTTTCTGTAATATTCTGTGACAGGAGGCTCTTTTCACCGCTCCCGTGTGATGAGGAGAGCGTGGTTCAAGGTCTGCTAATGGAGTTTTGTTTGGGCTGCCTCTCCCACAGAGGTGCTTTTTGGAATAACCTGCTAGATTCTGCTCCTGTTATTTGCAAGTGGAGAAAAATGAGATTCCGAGGCTTACTTTGGGTCTGACGCTGCAGGGAAGAGGCACACTAATAGCATGTGGATAATTAGCGTGCCGCTCCACGTCCCGGCCCTGGGTTAACGCAGTCGGGGCACGTCTGTGTTGTCGCAGGGATGACACGGCAGCTCCCATAGCTCCACCTCGTCCTGACGGGACCCGGTGCTGCTCCTGATAAGAACCACCTTGCCCAGAAATAAAACTCTGTGCTGTAACATGCAAAACGTAAGGCATGGCTTGATATTTTCAAACCGCCACAATCCTCCCCAAAAAACTGCGTTTCTTGTCCCTGCAGCACACCTTTCTCTTCGGGCGTGAGCTGCTTTCGAGACGCGGTTTGGTCAGATGTGGAAGGGTCTCTTCACACAAGTGGGCATCGCAAATGCTCAGAGCAGGTGTCAGCACCAAGGCCTGGAGTGTAACAAAATGCCTTTTAACCAGTTTTTCAACCTGTTACGGATTGCATCCAGCTGCAGCAGGGCTGACAGCTTCTCTGGAGGAGAAACGTGAAGATCAGGTGAACCTTCACCAAAACACAGGCCCCTCTGAAGACAGAAGGTAGTGCCCTTGGGGGGCTTTGCTGGATAACGGGTCAGGGAAAGCGAGTGGAGGTGAAAAGCTTCAGGAGAAAAGAGCAGAAAGTGAGAAAAGCCCCAGAAATGACCTGAGCGAGGGACAGGAGGGGGGTTCTGATGGCAGCCTGGGGACACGGGTCTGGAGAACGGCCAGGGATAGTCACGGGGAGAGGATTTTGGACACGCGTTCAGATGCCCAAGCCGCCTCACCCAGGGGGGTTTGTGCTGGGGTTCCATAGAGACAGGGCTTCTCTTCTTGGCCTTTCCCTAATAAATAGGGAGTTTAATTAGATGCACAGCTGAAAGCACGGTGAAGGTCCAAAAGGGAAGTCATAGAAGATTACCTTGTTGTGTTGGATTATATTTCCTTAATTAGCATGGGCCAGATTGTGACCTGGGTCTGTACTTGGGTGCATCTCTCCCTGTTTCCTCTCCTGATGTGTCCCCTCTCCCTGACGGCTCCTGCTCAGGCCCTTGTTCCCTTGTTCCCGGAGCAGAGTGTCCATGGCCGGGCTACTCCTGTCCTCCAGCCATCTGCAGGGACTGGTGTGGAGTCACCCCTTCACCTTTCTTAACTCATCCTCCCTGCCCGCTGTAACGATGACCGTCTGGAGGGCAGGTTGGTGCAGAAGGTGGCTCCAGGCAGCTTTGTATTTTCTCCTCTGGAGCTGCGTGGTGGTTCTGGGTGTGAGCTAAAGGGCTGGCAGATGCTGTCTGGTGTTCCTGCAGCGGATGCAGGGTGACATATGGAAGCCACCGTAATGAAAGAAGCTTCTGTGTTGGACCGTAACGGTCGAGCTGACTCTGCTGTTTGGATTGTGTAGCCCTGCTGAAGATTAATAGTGCAGCAGGTATTGTCTGCTGGAGGCAGGAGGTGCTTGTCGGGGTCATCGTCTCTCCCACGGTACAGCTTCCCGGCGTCCTGTCTGTGGAGCCCTCTGGGTCACGGCCAAATGATTGGGTTTGTGACACTTCCCAACACGTGTGTTACGGAGAGTTAATGGTCGCGTTAGAGCAAATCAGTCCAATCTGTCTTAGTTGTGCCTGATCAAGCAATTATGAGTGCAGCTGCCTGGGCCTCGTGGGGAGGAGAGGCAGCTGGAAGCTCCGTGGTGAGCACAGCAGCCTGAGTCCAGCAGAGCAGACACCCCAGAAAAGCAGCAGCAGACACAAGAAAACAGCTGTACAGGGGACTTTTCATGGCTTTCCACCTTTCCTTTTTAAAATTCTGACCTGAAATGTGATGAATTGCTTAAAATTGGTTCTAGAATCACTGAATTTCAAGCTTACATGGTGCAGGAATAGCAAGGGGAAGTCTGAATAATCATCATCATCATCATCATCATCTTTTTCCTTTGCCTTGGGCTGGTTCAGTGCCCTGGTCCATGGCATTGTAAGACGTGTGAGCCGTGGTTGTGTGAGTGCCACGTGTTTCAGCAGAGGAACAGTAAATAGTGATTCTGCTCACAGAAAGAAACTTTGCGGTGGGGAGAAGACCTCAGATGCAAAGATCAGCCTTGCAGCCGACCAGCTCTGACCTGCAGCAGTTGGAGGAGAAAGCCAGCAGCAGTGATTAAACGTGCTGGTAAAGTAGAGAAGGTTGTGTCAGGGTAGAAGGCACAGGGTGAGCCAGCCCCCTCTGACGGGACGGGGAGGAGGAGGTAATGCATCGTGTAAAGGCTGAGTTACATTTATCATGCTTGATAAAAAAAAACGGATCATCTGCAATTTGTTATTTACAGTTCAGCACCATGAAATCAATTACTGGGATGCAATTTAATTAAGACAGGTTAATGCTTAATCTAAGGCACTAAAGCCATAACACGTAATTTCAGTTTACTAATCATTGTAATGCTAATGGCTATTTGACATCTGTTCGGTTAAATTGGGCAATACGTTTTGGTGCCAATTCGCTCAGTAAATTTCCCCCCCCCCCGCCCCCCCAGTTCAGGCAGAACAGGGCTCTTGATGCCGGAGGAGTTGGGTGCTGGGAAGGGAGGGCACGGTTCCTTGTTTAATTCTTGCTGCTGCTGCTGTTTTGGATGAATCTGGTCAGGGATACAGTTAATCTTTTTATATATTTACATTCAGTAATGTCCCTTACTGGAGGGTTGAGTGCTTCTCCCAGTTGCCCTGGACTGGGAGAAGCTTTTGGGAAGTTTTTGGCTTGTAAGTTATTCAGTGAAGACGTTCAGCCTTGAACCCAGTTGGGTGTTTGCTCTTTACATAATATTAGCTGTGTGAAGGACCTCCTGGATCTGGCAGGACTCTGAGAAGCTGCTTGTTCTCCACTTGGTTGTCATTCTGCTTTTGTTTCTCATCATCCTGAGGGGGCTGTGCATGAATAGAGAGGAGTGGGGAAGGAGGTGGAGAGTCTAAGTGTGGCAGTGCTGTGGTTGGGAGAGCTGAGGAGAGACCAAGCTGTCACCCAAAGGGCACGTTGGTGAAAGGATGTCATGATTGTCCCTGCACAGTCGTGGTAGTTCAGTCCCAAGGGCCCACTCTGAGAACTTGCTTCTGCAGGAAATACCCCAAAAAGCTGCTTGAGGGAGGCCAAAGCTCCCCCTGGCCCCGTGGAGCACCTGGGGCATAGCATCAGCCCATGAGCCCATCTAGAACCAGCTCCACCAGTCCCACCAGCACAGCAGACCCACTTCACCCACCCCTGCTGCTATTGGTACCCCAAGCAAGAAGGAGGGAGGTATAAACCTCAGGTAGATGGAGGGTTCTGTATGTGTCAGAAACCCCTATGAACCAGTTTGAACAGGGATGGGCATCTGAGGACTGTGCCCTCTCGGGCCACCACAGCACGACTTGCTGGAGGTCATGAGCCTTTGGGCTCTGATTGATCATCCCTGCTCCAGCACGGGCTCGGATCCAGAACCCGAGTTACATCTCACTTGTGAAAAGGGATGATCTGCAGGTTTTAGCTTTCCTCAGCCCGTGGTTCTGTGGGTTTTAAAGGCACTTACTTGCTATCGAAATAGACTCCGCCGTGTCTTGAGTTGTTCTCTTCTAAGGGCAAGGAATGTTTATCGAATTTCTTCCCAAGTCTTCTCAAATATTTTGCTGCAAAGAGCAAATTGAGCCGGAGCACTTCCCCAGACTTTCTCCACTCTTCCCCTGGGACAGTACTGAAGAGAAATTCAAACACAGTCCTCCAGAAGAGTAATTGTTGTTTGTGCAGTTATTTCTGAACCAAGCAGCGCCTCAGCCTTGTGTGTACAGAAACCCACAAACTCAACTTCTGCCCATTTTTTTCAAAACGAGCAGTAAAGTATTGAGAGATTTGAATGTTGAGAGCTGAGTTTCAGGCCATGATTTAAGGAAACCACAGAACAACTGGGTTTGTTTTCTAGCACGTCAGTTCTGAGGGGAAAATCTGAATGTGGCTGGGGGTGGCAGAGCCCTGAGGTGTGAGTCCCCAGTCCCCCCAGTGCCAGTCGGGGTGTCTGGAGCATCACCCCACTGCTCCCGGGCAGGGATGAGGTCTGTGGGTGCTCTCGCCTTTCACAGGCTGGAAGGAGCCACAAGTATTTTAACCTTATTCTTAGGTTGTACCCGAACTGTAGGATTAGTGAAGCCTATACCTGACTTAAAAACTTCTGACTTCAAATGGCATTTCAATGAAAAGCTGAATGTTTAACGTGGGGTAGCAGAATCTGCACTAGAACGTACTGGCGGTTTGTTGGTGCTGGCAGTGATGGGGCACAGCTGGAAATGCTGATAAAATAAATATCAATGTGTGAGTATCTATTTTTCCAGATTCTTAGGGGGGATGTTTCAACAGACAAACAAGATCTTACCTCTGTGAGAAAGTAGACAAGATCAGTCTCATGCAAAGGTGCTTTTATTTTTGTCTCGCTTGTTCAGATAACTTCAAAGCTGGGAAGATCTTTTTGTCTTTTCCACTAATCGGATTTAATACATGTAAGAGTGGCTATTCATTCAAATGTAAGAATAATTAGATGTCTTTAAGGTAGAAAGATAACAGAGCTTAGATTTGGGAAGCGTTTGCCTGCTTCTGTGTGTAAGGCTTTTGCATAATCCTAATAACATCTCCTTTGTTCAGTGAAATCACATTTCATTAGCAACACAGTCTTCAAAAACGTCCTTGCAGGATTTTCTGCCGAGCTCCCTCCCTGGAGAACCACAGGGAAAACTCGGTGTTCTCCAGTTTTTACTCCAGTGGAAATCTGATGGGCACTTTAGGTATCTTGCGCCGAACAATGGTCCGAATTATTGCTGTTATTTTAGTGTCTCAGATGGCAAAAATTAATTTTTCATTTTCCAGCATAACAGTTATGTGTGTGCTTCACCCCAAGAGTGATTTTTTTGCAGTTAAAGATGGAGCTGTGCTGCTGTGTGGAGTCAGAGGAGTCAGGCTGACAGAGCCTCCTGGGGACACCCCCCCCGACACCTCCCTTCCCGTCCCGGGGTACCTGCTGCGTCTGCCCAGACCCAACGAATTATCTTTTATTCGTGTTAATGGAGCCATCGCTGTCGCCTGCGATGTTTGTGTGAGTGGGGACGTAGAACTGGATCTCTACCAGGCTTCACAAAGTTTTTATACTATAATTTCCGAACTGGCGTTTGTAATTACGCCATAAAGGAAGGTAATATGTGAAAAGAGTTCAGCCGCTCTTTCCAGGGTAGAAAATACATATTGTGATGCATTCAGCAAACATTCCGAGGGTAGAGGATCAAGTTGTATTTTTCTCATTCTCTATAATAATCATTTTTGTTGTCTTGCAAAGCTCCAGCTTTGAAGTGCAATGCATAAAAATTCTGCAGTACCAGCAACTGTTTCTCTTCAGTTATTTTCCAAGTGATTTGATTTCCTCAATAGCATTAACTATATGGAGGTCTAACAAGTTGTAATTAATGTATTCAGATATTTTCTTTTGTGACAGGCTAGAATGTGAGTGACAGCAAGAAGGGAAAAAGCAGAATAAAATTGGGTGCTTGAGAAGATTATCATAACATAAAAACTGACAACTCTTGGGCTCTTGAATAACATATTGTATTACAGTGAAAAGGAAGGAAAAAGCTATTTCACAGAAAAAAAACACCCAACCATGGCTTAGAAATTTTCTGAGGAGGGGAAAGATTTTCAAAAGCCTTTTTAATGTTAGCCAGATTTGAATATTAAAGTTCACAAATAGTTTATCACACGTCTCAGTGTGTGTAAAGCGGGATAGATGTGTGCAGGGTGGGATGCAGTCCCCCGGGTTTGTTCTGGACTGGGGGTGGTCTCACTGCATGCCCTTGGTGGCCCCTGGGAGCGGGTCCTGTGCAGGTGGCAGTGGGTGGTGGCCACCAGCGCCTGGAGAAGGACAGGAGGCAGGAAAGCGGGTACGGAGCATCAGCTCATCGCTGGAAAACACAGTCCCTGGCTCACGTGTGAGGAGGAGTTTTGGGCACAGCCCTGCACCCTCGAAACTGGCTTCAGGGGAACTAACGAGGAACGTACATTTGTGAGTGCTCAGGCATATTCTGCAGGGGACACAAAAGCGTTGGCATGAGATGAAGTTTGTCTTTGTACAGATCTGTTCAGAAAAGCCTTCAGAGCCCTGGTGCGGTCTCACAGCACCGATATCCTCGCTTCCCACCCCGGGGTGGGAGTGGGGAAGGCTGGAGAAGAAGAAGAGGGCCCACCTGGAGTGGAGGACAGCCTCCAACAGCCTCCAGCCTGCTTTCAGAAGGACATCTCACAAAGCAACTGAGAGAAAGGTGCACTGGGTGTTCTGTGTTGATGGCAAAAATGTGCTCTCCATGTCAGTCTGGGGACATTGGTCCTACTTCTGCCATAAACTTGCACGGTGTTCTTCACAGTAGGATCTTTCACTTGGTCATCCTTGTCCCATCATTTGTGGTGCAGTGGGAGTCAATTGTGTGCTGTGGGAAAGGTGCTGAGGGTGTGGAAGCTCCAACCCTTCCCTTGTGTGCCTTGTCACTTCAGCCTCCTCACCATAAAAAGACACAAGGATGCCGTGAGGAGACAATCTGGTTTCTAAGAGACGCTCAGTTGTGCTTTGTTTTCCGTTCTGAAAAGCCCGTGTCAAGGAGAGACAGCAGGGCGTGCAGGTGACAGGGACGGGGGCTCGTCACACGTTGGGCAGCAACAGCATCGGAACCACCCCGGATAAATTCCGGGTGTCCGGGTCCTTGTTCTGCACTTTGCTGGGGGCTCCTCACAGGGTCTGCTCTGACCGGGCGATGCTTTCGTAGCTGCAGTGTTTTCTGAAGCTTTATGTGGAAGGTCAGACACTCTGGTGACAAACCTGGCTGAAATATCTGCATGGAACCGGGCTGGAAAAAAAGGAGTTTTGAGTCCAGGTCACCTGGATCCAAAGACAAAGTTGGAAAGCCAAGAGCAGAACTAGAGCAGAGTCTTATTGCCTTTTCATTGGAAGAACTATTTTGGACTGTGTGAGCTGCTGGTCTCAACTTGGAATGGGAAATGCCTGGGCAGAGCCAGGTACTTCCATGAAGAGTGTGTTAGGAAGGAGGGGTGACTCGAGGGAGGCAGCAGGAAGATCTTGGGTCCGTGCTCCTCAGGAGGAGGGAGGAGGACTCCCCCCCAGGAGCGGCCAGCACCAAGCTGAGAGAAACGGGAATTTCTTGAGGGTTCTGCTTCCAACTTTGGGCCGGGAGAGCGGCTGGATGGCATTTCGGAAGCCGGGGTTCCTCCTTGAGAAGACGCAGTGGATAATTAGAGATTGGCACGGACTGCTTTTCCTCCCTCCCTGCCATCCATCTCCCGCGAGGTCACCTGAACGCTTGCCCCTTCGTGTTTATTTCTGAGCCAATAAAATCCCCATTTGCTCCGGTACATTTTGTAACCCGCAGCTCTCAGGCCAGAGGTTGATTATCTGTATCCCTAGATAAGATCAAAGCGCAGTTCTCGAGACAGATTTCTGCTCAATTTTTTCCCCGAGGGCTGGAAGTGGTGCCTCGGAGCCCGAGGTGAGCGCAGTGGTGGCCGAGACACACGTTGGCGAGTCCTTTCTGGCTAAATCTCATTTCTAAAGCGGGTTTAACGCGGCTTCTTTAGTGCCCATGAAGCAGTGGGGGAATATTTGGGATTCAGCCGGAGTCTGGGCTTGGGGTCTGAACCAGGGGAACCTTCAAAGGCCAGAACTCTGGATTTCGGCACCGGACCCTCTTCCGCCCCCTGAGTCTGGCCTGGTGTGAAGGAACAGCTGTTTTCCAGGGACTTCAGCCCCTTCCCACTGTATCCCCCAGGCTGTTGAGTAGTGGTATGGATTTGCTGGAGCAAGGAGGATGAGTGTGGGTTTCCTGGCACGCTGGGGCTGCCTTCTCACCACTTCACTCCAGCGAGAACCGAACCAAAGCCGCTCTCTTTGAGCTTCTCCCAGGTTTGTGTCTCCTGCAGGCGTTGGACACGGTTCCACTCCTTCCCTGCGCCCCAGCTGCTGTGTGAATAACTTTGGGAAATAGCTCCAAAACAAACCCGAGGCAAACAAAAACTCTTCTTTGGCCCCTCACAGGATTCTGAATATTAAAATGGCCAGCCTAACTGCTGCACTAATAATAAAAGTAGGGATCCATTAAGGTATCTTCTTTGCTTTCAAACTAGTTTGTTTTGCTGGGTATAAATACTAAGAGACCTAATTTCACAGGATACCCCTTTGTCTGAAAGTATTTGCTTTTTTGCTTATGTTTTCTTCTGTTAGATTTTGGGTTAATTAAACAATTTCAACCATTGAGTACAGGTTAGTGTAGATCAAAGAGATCTTTTTCTGAAGGGAGAATGAGGAACATCCTCCTCTCATCTTGCCATTATTTTCTTCTCCATTTTGCATACGAGCTAAAATTTTTATTCTCTCCTTAAAAAAAAAGGTACTTTCCTCTTTGAGAGTCATCACTATGAACTTGTCCGGTCCTGTCCACGGACAGGTTCATGCACTTAATGGTTGGACTTGATGATCTTAAAGGTCTTTTCCAGCCAAAATGATTCTATGATTTGGGTTTCCTTTTTTCTGAAGTAACCCAGTGCTCTCACCTGTGCCTGGCCTTTGTCAGAGTAAGCTCCTGCCAACCCATTCGTGTCCCACCGGAGAGATGCCGCCAGCAAGCCGAGCGTGGGATCAAAACTGCAGTCCTAAAATACCTTGGCTGAAAAATAAACTATGGTTTTGAAACAGAAATTCAGGGTTCCTGGAGGGAGCTCTGCTCCCCGTTTTCTCCGCATGACCGTCTGTTTGGATCAAGACCATGTTCAGGGAGCCTCAATTCAGCCATTCCACTGCGTGGAAGTGAAATTCCTAAGGATATCAGGAAGGAAAAAATGAGCTTAAAGGAGGATGTTGGAAACTAGGACGGGAGGAGAACTTCTTGTTAGTATTTGTTCTAATATTTCAAGCTGGGATTGGATAAC
Organism: Gallinago jamesoni; assembly: GCA_025769975.1. Taxonomy (NCBI): domain Eukaryota; kingdom Metazoa; phylum Chordata; class Aves; order Charadriiformes; family Scolopacidae; genus Gallinago; species Gallinago jamesoni. The sequence continues at coordinate 15,272,875 of JAOQGH010000003.1, read as the reverse complement.
ATTTTTGCACAAAACTTTTTCAAGATAAATACAAATTTAATCCCAGCACGACTTGAAAAAATATATTCATTTTGAATTATACACCAGATGGACGCTTTAAAAATGTATTATTTTTCTTAGATTTATTGATGTTTAGAAATTTTTTTTAATTGCCATTTTCTTCTGAAGGCATTCAGTGTTACATTGATAGGTGTAAGATTTAACATTGCCAAAAGAAAAAAACCAAATATATATTTAGCCCACACCAGATAGTTGAACTTTTTGATTCATCAATATGTTAACATTTATTTTAGTAAGGCTTTTTTTTCTTTATCTTTTTCTTAACACTTCTCAGAACCATCAGTGATTCCAAAATATCTTTTCCATGCCCGGTTCTACTTGAAACCAGGGCAACATAAGTGAGTTCTTACTTCTGTGGAGACAGATTCATCACCTGGAAAATCAAGATGCTGGGCAGGGAAAAAGATGCCCTTTATCTCTTTCTTGCTCATCTCGCAGTGTAAATTGAAGCTGTGACAACAAAGTCCAGCATCAGTTCTACCAACCAGCGCTTGTGTGTGGTGTGGGATGGGTTCAGAGCTCACGCACCGGTCACGGGTTGTGGATCAGACAAATAATGTAGAAATTGCCAGCCCCTGCTGCTGCCGTCGCTGAGACACAGTTACACTTCGTTCCAGGGTTATTCTGCCTGTTCCGAGTTACAAGGACGGTTGAGATTCCAAGACTTTTAAAATAAGTATGGTGGAATCAAAAGAGCTGCTGAAATGTGTGAGTCCTCGAGAAGACCAGAACAGCTTGGGAGGCGTTACAATACAGGATGGTGGCTTGTCTCCTTCGGTGAGCTTTTTCATCTTGAATTTTGGTCCATTTTCCTTTTTCCTGGGAGTGCCGTCGCACAGGGTAAAGCACACTCTTAAAAGCAGCGTGTGGAATAACTGCATAATTTTGCAATCTCCCTTTAAAGCAGCTGCATCTGTAACTCACTTAATGGAACTTTTACCACTTTTTTTCCTTTTAGTGTATCATATTTGAAACTCAGTAAAGATAAACTTCAAATAATGTCTGTATATCATGGCAGATTCAAAGCCTTGCAAGTGAACCTGTATTCCCTGCAGCGCTGTTTATGAGCAGGGTTATTTCAATCTAGTGGTAGAAGCAAAACCAAACATTTGGCAGTGTTTGTATTTGCACCCTTGGGACAAATGATGGAGGAGTTACTCGCTCCAGTCTTTAATCAGCTTGAGGTAAACAGCCCTGGCATACCTTGAACATCCAGATTTTCTAATTGGCTCTTTTAAATGTGAAGTCTCCCATAATTTACAGAGGAGATTTATGGGGGCGGGGGAGAGAGGGGAGCACCCAGCACCCCCAGTCATTCCCGTGATGGATCTGGCTCTGCGGTGGGAACGGGGTTGGGAGTGATGGCTCATTTGCGGATCAAAATGCAAAGTCCGAGTAATTTCCCCAGCTCCGTTCTCCTCATTGCTCTGCACTAATGGCAGGGGTGCATGAGCAGTACTGATACTGGGTTTACCACCCCCAAATCTGTTTGTTTCATAGAATTACAGAATTGTCTGGGTTGGAAGGGACCTTTAAGATCGTTGAGTCCAACCATCAACCTAACTCCGATAAAAACCATCACTAACCTGTGTCTCTAAGCTCTGTGTCAGCCTGGCTTTGAAATCCCACCAGGGATGGTGCTTCAACCACTGCCCTGGACAGCCCATTCCAAGGCTTTCAATAACACTTTCAGTGTAAAAATTTTTCCTAGTATCAAACCTGAACGTCCCCTGAATCCTTTGGATGGTGCCAGTTCGTGTTACTCAAACCAGGAGTCCTCGTAGTGTTCTGAGAGTTTGCTGGACCTGGTTCGTGCCCTTGGTGCAGTGGGTGAAGTGTGGTGTTTGTGCCGGCGTCTCCAGAGTCCCCTCACGGGGAGATACAGGATGAGTCAAGGCTGGAGATGAGTCTCACTGCAGGGCCCCATCCCAGATTATCCAGGAGGTAGCAGACAGTTCTGAGGAGAGGAAAAGCATGAAAAGAAAAGTGTGATGGTCAGAAATGCCTTGTGCTTTCTTTATGCATTGATCCCAGTGGGCTTCACTGGGAGTCTCCCACCAAGCTCTGGAGACCTCGGGCTGAACCAGAGTCCTGTGTTCATGGGCATCAGTAAATTTGAAGGGAGATGCAGCGACAGAGTATTCACAGCAATGGGCAAGTGATGGATGGGAGTTTGGAGAGGGATGTTAGGTCCATAGGGTTTGAGGTTGGGATGATGTATTAGGAGTTAATTAGTCCTGGGCTGTTGGCCAAAGGTTTGCCATGAGAGTTTGACCCAAGTGAAATGGGTTCAGCCAGAGTAAGTGTTTTAAACTGCTGTCCCTCGACACCATGCAGGTGTTGGTTCCAGAGCACAGAGCCCGGTCAGGTGCCAGGAGGGGAACCTGGCGAGGCTCCTGCGGCTCCGCTGCTGAGGGCACGGGGAGAAAAACCAAACCTGAGCGACTGCTGTTGCCTTTTGCCTTTGTTTGCAGTGAATCGATGACTTCTGCTGGGATATGGAACTAACCAGCTGGCTGCCCATCAGGGGACACATCGCATCTTGCGAAAGACATCACAATATCAAAGAACACTCGAACGGTACCGTTTTGTTTGGATGATGTCCTTATGCTGGATATTTCTGGGAAGTTTATTTTTATTGTATTAAGCCGTGTGACGATTTTTTTTTTTTTAGATCTTTCTCATTTTCTGACTTGTGATTACACCAGATTATTCTCCCCCCAAAATAGTGTATTTGTGGTTATCAATATTGATTAAAACTCTAGCATTGTTTTGTTTATTATCCAGTGAGGAGGGGGGGGCTGCCTTTGTCTTTTTTACTCATGGGTTGCTCCAAATTAGTGTATGTGCTGTGACTCTGAAAGGCAAATAACGACTCCTTATGTTCGTGCTTGAAATACGTAAATACAACGTCCTGCTTATCCAGAGCACGGTTTAGTGATGCACCTCTTCATTTGGTCTCCAAACGTGCTCAAATTCATTTGCTAAAATAAATGGTAGTTTTATAAGAACAATGAATTATATATTGTTATTTCTCCAGGTACATTTCAGTTGGGTGTGAAGTAACAGGTCACGGTTCCTGGCTGCAACAGCAGATGCTTCAAAAGCAAAACTCCTCTATTTTCCTATTTTTGTGCTTTCTGTATTCTGAGTCCTGGGAGCCTGGCAAAAATTGGTAACTTAGGAGTTTTTGTTATGAAGCAGCATTCAGAAGTGCACTTGAGTCTTCTCCAGCCCTTTCACCTGTGAGAGCCCACCGGGACAGCCCCGTTTGAGGGCTTTCTTCACTATATTTGCATTTTCAGCAAGATAGGACACTTTCTTAATATTCAGACTTTATGCACTGATTACTCTTCTCTGCTGCGGCTTAACTTCTCTGGCATGGCTTAGCTTTGAAACCAAGTGAAAGAAAATCCAATAAAGATAAATGAGATGTCTTTAAAGGATCCAGAAGGAAATACAGCAGAGTGAGCAATGAATTTGCAAATACCGTGTGTTGAGGAACTTGAGGATAATAGTTTCTTTATGAGGTTGGATCTGTTCACAAAGGCTTGGAAGCGTTAAGATAGTGAATTGCTTTAGGAGCAACTCTTTCAGACTCTCATGGCTGTGATTCTCCACGTGTTCCTCTCTGGCCACAGAAGGATTCTGAACTGGGTGCATAAAATAGTAGTTGGAATGTTTCGCCAAGCAGTGTGCAGTAAGCATCAACAAAGAACAATTCCACTTCCCGTGGAAGTCCCTGGATCTTTTTATCTCTTCCAGGTCTCCTGCTGCCCGTGGTGACCAGAGGTTGCTGCTGTTCCTGAGACAGGTAAGTCACTTGAACTATGCGTCACCAACGGTCAGATCAGCAATTGTACATTACCAAGGAATGGCCGTCTTCAGATGTATTCCCTGTGTTTTAAAGGAATTGTTTCCTTCCAGAATTGGGGTTGTCAGTGTTGGCTGTTTGGGGGCTGTTGCAGTACGGGTGTGTACGGGTGAAGAACCCCAGAGCTGGTTTTCCTTCCTTGCTGGATAATTGAAGCTCTATAAAGAAATCTCTAATGAATCGTGAGGACAGAAATCGTGAGGACAAACAGATGTTGGAATGAATATTTGCAGTTGAGTGGTGGTATACATTTGAGTTTAAGCAAACAGGTTTTATACACTAAGATAATTCCTATTCCCATTTGTTGCCTATTTTTCTTCCAGGTAGAAAGGTAGTAATGTTCCTGTCTCCTGGACAGGGGTGCCCTGGTAGTTCTTAGTGTTTGTTGAGGAAAGGGAGCTGGGGTTTATGGATAGCTGCTGCTTCATTAGAAAAACGAAGCAGTAGTTTCAAACATTCCTCGGAGTGGCTGGTCTGTAAAGTGTCCGAGGAGTTCGGGTGATGTTAGGGGGGAGTCAGCCGGGACAGTCGGTTCTCAAATCAGAGCTTTCCTGATGCCATCAGTGTAAGTGACTGGGGACTGTCCATCTGAGCACAAATCGTCTGCGTTTCCATCCGACCGAGCCGGGAGGAAGGGGCTGGTTTACAATGGTTACGATGGAGCAATGGGCACACAGGAATTTGTGCAGAATTTTTTAAATATCCACATGCACCGTTGCAGATACTCGGTCACTCCTCTGTTGGGTCCTGCTGAAGGGATGCGGGCGCTGTCGTTCTCCCGCTTGTGTCGGGGGAGATGCTGAGGAACTGTTTCACCCCAGCTTCATGAACCATCCAGCTTTTCTAAGCTGCACGTGCAAGGTCACCATCTTTTGTTGGGTGTTTTGTGATTGCTTGAAGGAAAAGGAGTCTGTGTGCATCCGAGGCTTTTTCCAAGAGGGGTATTTTGGATTTCAGGGTCAGGTGCTGTCAGTGCAGACGGCGTGTGGCATCTCAGCAATGACTCACAGCACGTTGTGCCGTCTTTCCTCTCCCGTGGCATGTGGCTCGGACAGCTTGCTCCCTGCGTGCTATTTGTAACTCTCTGTCCAAACCTCCTATAAATATCCCCTTCTTCCTTTCTTTCTAAGCCTGTTCTACAATATCTGTTTAATCAAATTTGCGCTTGAGCCATCGTTTCTGGTTCCACGTTGCCCGTGGTTGACGTTTCTTCCTTCCCAGTGGCCAACACTACCAACCCCTGGGAGCCTCAACGCGTTTCCTTTCTCCTCTAACGTATAAATGTCTGAAAACTGATCAAAACAACCATCCTGCTTTGATTGTATATTTTATTTCTGTCGAAAGGTTCAAATGTAATGAAAATAAAATGTTCAATGAGCACAAGACAGATTTTC
>JAOQGH010000003.1:15230038-15240075 GCA_025769975.1 Gallinago jamesoni | reverse complement strand
TCCAGTAGTTCCCTGTCCCTCTTGAACTGGGGAGCCCAGAACTGGATGCAGGATTCCAGTTGTGGCCTCACCAGTGCCGAGCAGAGGGGGAAACCAGAGGGATTCAAGGGTGCCATCCAGAGGGAACCACCAACGTGGGGAACACCCAGCACTGGCAAATGGCAAGACGCTTTTATATCCTTGGCATGTGCAAAGTGGGCAAATATTACCCCGTTGTGCATTTCCAGAGGGATTCCCTCGAGCTGTTTGCTGACGGGGTGCGAGGAACCGGCTGAGGTGGGAGGAGAAATGGCCAAGCCACCGCGTCTCCAGTCCCTGTCTGAGCACTGCAGCCACCTTCACTTCCTGGGATGCATTTCACTTCTGAGGGTGGTAATAGCTGTAAATAACCTGTTGGATTTATGCACATGAACCTGCCTTTGGAGTCTTTGGGGGGGAGAAGGAGAAATCAGGAAAGGCATCCTGTGGCCCTTGGCTCTGCCTGGGTGGCAAACGCCCGGTGTGGGGCTGGCTCATTCAGCCTTCCAGCCACAGCAGCCGGAGCCAGAGGGGCTGAGGGGCAGAGGCTGAAGCCCAGAAGCAAGGATTTGTACTGCCTGGGAAGAGTGTTGAATTGGTTCAGGGAGCAGAACCTGGAAACCTCCGTTCGCAAAATAAGAATTCACTGCTTTTTATTCCTTCTGAATCCTCTTTGGGTGCAGAACACAGAGTTGCAGCTTCCCCACTCAGAGAGCTCAGCAAGGTCACTTCTTTGGGCTAATAAAAATCATTAAGAAATACCAAGGGTATGGATGCCACAATTAGGGACATCATACGCTCGATATGTATATGCTCGATTTCCTGGGTGCAGGAAATTCCTCTGCTCTGCACAGATTAGGGGGAAAATGGGCACAGCTCAGGTGAAGCATTCGTGGGGGTGTCTCCAACATTCCCCTCCCCTTTCCAGTTTCTTTTTCCAAATGGGATAGAGTGGTTTAACAGCCAAAAAGTAACCCAAAGCAAAGTTGAATCAAATTCACAAGCAAAAAAAAAAACAACCCAAAAAACAACCAAACAAACCCACCTCAAAGGCTTAAAATACAACTACAAAAGACCCTCTGGATTTATAGCGGAGTAATTGAGAGCGTGCAGTAATCCAGTGACTGCGTGACCAAAGTGATACACGGTTAGAGCAGAGGAGAGAGAGAGAGAGCGAAAAGAAAGAAAAAATTATGAGATAAGAGACTTTACAATCATTGCCTGTTGTTTTTGTTGCCGTGGCTGTTTTCCTCCTAGTACCATTAAATTATGTTTATACTGGATTATCGTAAGGAAAAAGGTATCATAAAGTTTTATGAAGAGAGTCTTTGAGAGGCTGAGTATTCGCAAGCGGCTGCTGCTGACTCTGAGCAATCCATCTCCTGGGGGTTGTCTGCCAGGACCTGCTGGCAGAATTGCTGCTCGGAGGACGACGTCGGGGAAGTCATTTCGGGGAAGATGGGCAAGGTGATACCTCCAGGAGTGAGAACCTCTCGTTCTGGGTGAGAGCATCATTCACCCGCACCTGACCTCATCAACGTGATGCAGCTATAAACCATGAGGAAGATTGATCTGCCTGTGGTCTTCACCACTCCCTTGCCCAGGAGATGTAGGCACCATCGCAGTGAGGTCCCAAAGGCTTCTGCGAGCTGTTGGAGAAGCTGTTGTTAAAAACCACTGGCAGTTCTCCATCAGTCATCTACAGCCAATAACAAGTTCCTTATCATGGGACTCTATTTACTGGTCAGCTCAGGCTCCCTTGGGAATGATGACAGATCCCTTCAAGGTCGCCGTGGGGCAATTGAGAATTACTGCTCAGCAGAGACCTACCCTCTGCTGTGCCTCCAAGGCGGATATTGCTCTTCAAACCACACGTTGTCATGATCCATCACATGATAAAATATATGACACTCAGCGTCCTAATGCCCTTGAGATGTTCAGTGATTGAAGACAGATTTGCCTGCCCTTGTCCTAATGGCTCTGCTCCTTCCAGCCTTGCCGCAGAGGGTAGAGGTGCACCTTCAAACACAATTCCAGTGGTGCAGCTCGGTGGGGATGTGAAATGCTCTTTTTAGGGGCTGGTTCTCTGCAGTTCTTGGAAGAGATGACACTTAAAAGACTAGAAACCGTAAGGGGTTTTGTGTTGAATCCAAATATCAACGGTTGTTCTGCCCGGGAGCAAATGGGACAGTGGTTGTGCCCAGGGCTGGCCTGGCAGAAGGCAGCACTCTGGCAAGGATGCTTCATGGTGGAAGATGCATTAACACCAGGACCCCACCACGATCCCAGCGATTAGCACCTGAGGTTGAGGTGAAATGGGCCAATCTCTGTCTTTTTGAAGAGTGGGGATGCAGCAGGAGACATTGACTGGGAGATGCATTAACTCTCCCAAGTTTTGTAGTCCAGATTTTTGACACACAGGTAGATCCCCAAGGTAGGAACTTTTGAGGAGAGAGGAAAGTGGCTTCTTCAATAATAAATACAATCTGAAAGCAATAGTAGGGGCCGAAAGGTTGAACAGGTTTGGGAGTATCTTTATAGGCAGCATCTATCTTCTGAAGATGCAGTCAGGCTCAATTTTGGAAATCCACATATCTAGTGGTATTTTTCTGTGATGGTTAAGAAAATAAATGTTAAGTCAAGTGAACTTTGAGCAATGTAACTGTCTGTCGTACTGGGATTCATACTTGGAAACTGAGCACGTCTGTGAGAAGAAGTGACCTAACCTGGTCCTACCTTTGGTCCTGTCCTTATCCCACAGGAGCTGCACTGAACTCGGTGCAATTTTGCTGGTGTCGCTGGCAAAGGACCAGGGCCTCCACACTGGAAAGACACGAGAACAAACCTGCTCTGTTTAAATCTCAGGTAAATCACAGAGTGTGAAGGGCCGGACATGAAGGTGAATCTTCTACTAACCTGGCTGTTACATTTCACCGTGGGGGTGAGAGGGCAGGTAACGGGGGTTGAAAGTAGCATCTCACGTCCCTCAGAGAAAGTCATCAGTCAGAATTGTCCCATTATTTCCCCCATGAGAACCATTTCCACAGACACAAACAGTTTTCTGCTGACTCCTTCACGATGATGAGCTCCCCCAGCTTTACGGAATGATGCCTGTAAAAAAAAATAATTAAAAAATTAAAAATCCCCCTGCGACTGCAAAGCCTGTGAACCTAATTTACCAATGCAAACAGGAGAAACCTGCCAAGTTGCCAACACAGTCACCTAATTTGTTGACAGAGAGATCAGGGGCAGCGTTTTATTTAGTTCTATACGTGGGCACTCGTTTGCCGGCCGAGCGGGTCAGTGATCCGCCGGGGAAGATGGCCCTGTGTCCTTCCCGGGGCTCTTACAGCGACCTGCAGCTGGGCTATTTTACATTATATTTCTGACTTTTTGCCATGTCTGAGTCCGGGAACCGTAAGGGCGCGTTGTGAGGGCTGTTTGTTCCCGGCATCGCCTGGGGCAGGTGACAGCGGGTGGCGCGGGGACCTGGCACCGAAACATTGCCATCCTAAATTTTGTCTCCCGACCTCTGGGTAATTCTTGTCTCTCGCAGATATTTTATTCTTTTCCTGATTCTCTCTCATACATATCCTTGTGGTGACCGCTTCCAAATCGTGGCTCACCTGTGCCACGGCAAATTTACTCCTTTTCATCTCCCGTCGCGCGACCACGTCCCAGGTCACTTCATCATTTTGCTGCTTGTCCCTGGATCCTCTCCAGTTTGTCAGAATGAGTGGCTCCCAGCAGCTGGTGATGACGAGAGGACAGAGGGTGTATTTGATGTGACAGTCATTTACTCCACGGAGAAAACGTCTTTGTTTTCCTTTTGGGAGAAATGAAGCTTTACATTTCCGTGTGCTGGAGGCCCAGCTCTCTCTCACGCGTCTCTCATAATACTTTATTCTTTATTCTTCTGTGGCACCTGCTCTGTGCCCGGTGGCAGGACACGTGTGAAGTGTGGGTAGGGATTGGAGGGTTTGGAAGGGTTGGTTTGCCCTGGCAGAGGCTGCCCAGGGGGGTGGTGGAGTCTCCTTCTCTGGAGACATTCAAACCCACCTGGACACGTTCCTGTGGGACCTGCTCTGGGTGAACCTGCTCTGGCAGGGGGTTGGACCGGATGATCTCCAGAGGTCAATTCCCATGGGATTCTGTGATTCTGTTTTCCTAAAAATTATCAATGTGTCATCACCTTTCACTGCTGCACTTCCTCCCAGGGCAGGGGGGGTTGGAACTCTATGGTCTTTAAGATCCCTTCCAACCCCAACCATTCTATGATTCTCTGATCAGTAGATATTGAGAGCATTTGCCAAATTAAACCTCAGATTTAAAAAACGCCTCATTGCCTGTCCAAGCCCGATGGCACCATAAACTCCGTAAGTCTGGAGAAGGGCTCTCCCTACGTCACACCCATTAACTGCAGAGAGGTAAGGACAAATATTTTGGCCGAGAAAGACAAGTGGAAGGTATTCCCATGTGATCCCAATGAGTTCGCTAAGGGCCAGGTTCAATTAAAACAATGTATGTCTTTCCAAAAATTTTCTGGGATTTTTATCTCTTCCCAAGGACATTCCACCTTTTTGACCTCAATTTGTTATTTAATCTGTCGGGGCAGAATAACTAATCCCACCGCCATAAAGAGCCTTCTCCCTTTATATTAATCTGAATAACTCTAACTTTCAAAAATGTAGGATGGTATTGTTTAGAACTCTCTAAACATTCATAAATAACGGTTTCACCGTAATGATGGTTGGTAAAATTAATCCTTTCAAAAAGGACAAAACTGTTTTAAAACCCTGTCCCCCACCAGCTCTAGAAATCCAAGGACCAGAAGCCCAGACCCCTCCCCGCGCCGGGGGCTTTGTGTTGGAGCAGCATTAGTTCAGGTTGTGGAGTGATTGTTCCTGTGAAAAGCTGCGGTAATATCTCAGGGTTTTATATAATGAAAACAGATTTTAACTCTGTTTTCCTGTTAAAGGTTTGATAAATGGGCTCTTACGCCTGCATAATATTTTGCATTTGAAAGGCAACATTTGTTTGAACTTCCTAAAGCAGGGAATTTATTTTAACAGCTCATTTCACAGCACTGAAATATTGCTGCTGCTGCTGCTACCGGTACCGACAGTAATAATATCACTTAATTGTTAAAGTGCCTTCCATCTTCAGGAATATCAGACTGTTTTACCAACTCCTCCCCCTGGAAAGCGTCCACCCAAGGAAGGAAGGAGCAGGAATCCGTGTCCCTCACCCCGCCACGTCCTGGGGCAGACGCTGGGAACTGGGCTTTCCGAAGGGAATCGTGGTAGGGTTTGATGTAGGAAAAGAGAAAACAGACCTTCACAGCCCCTTTTGGCACTTTTTAATGGTTTGGGAGCTGCAGTTTCAGGGTTCTGCTGGGGTGCGCCCTGTTTCCCTTCCTATTTAGGATTTCCAAATTCCCTGCCGCAGAGTGAGCTGCTCAGAGGGACAGGCAGCTAATTATAGCTTCTGCTTATTCCCAAGTATCTTGTTAATCAGCAATAAAGGCAAAGGAAATAAGAAATTACGTAGCAGTTTAGTCAGTTTTTGGTAAAATACATATTCTTAAATTAACCTGAGTGTCTTTGAATCAGGGGAATGTAATTTAATTTAATCCATTAACAATATGAAACATGAATCCTCTTTCCCATCATGTTTTCAAGAGTGGAAGTAATTAATGAAATGTTTAGTGGTGAGTAGGTGTGTTGCTATTAGAGATTTAGTTGCTCAGAGGTGGAACAATATTGCGTTTTCAGGGGTATAATCTTTTTTACTTTAGTCTTTTTTATCTTAACACCCAGTTCTGCAATGATCTCCCTTTTGGCCAAACTCCCTTTTGGGTTCAGGACTACGGTCCTCAGCGCGGGGCAGGCAGCAGGAGATGGATCCTGGTTTGGAGCCTGTTTGGGGAGGTTTATGGTTATGAGCACTTTCCGTTTCCTGATTGGGGAAAAAAAAAAAAAACAAAACCACTGCTAAAAATCAAACTTTGATCCCCTGGAGTGACATAGAGACAGGCACTAACAAGCATCTTATGAGATGAAAATTGAATCTTATAGCACTTCAGCCAAGCAGGGTTGGAAAATGAAGCTCAGGGCTGGAAACAGGAGAAATCAACATTCAAGCTTATCTGTAAATGCCTTATCTATCAGCCATGGTGAGAAAAAAAAAAACCATTTTTTTCACACTGCAGCTAAAAAAGCTTCGGTGGCTGCCCCAGTGCAAGGGGGGAGGCGAGGGGGGGTCTTGGCTGGCAGCGATCTGTCCCGGGCAAGGAGTCCAGGGCTTGGGCACTGACACCCACCACGGGGGCTGCGCTCACACCAGCTTCTCTGGTCGTCCCGGGGGTGGGCTGCTGAGAACCTCATGGCAAGCAGTTCTTTTTTCTGCAGTTTTCTCCTGCTTTTTGCTGTCATCCCTCCCTCCCTTTGGTGCGTAAAGTTTATTTTGCTTAGTTGTGGTTTATTTTCAAAATATGCTAGAGGTTCCACTGGAGCTGCTGTGACTGCAGAAGAGCCATGTGGCACCTTAATCATCTGGTTACTGATGGTCTAATGTCTCTGTGAAGCTTCTCTCAAAGTTGGTACCTTACTTTGTGAGGAGAAGATCCTGTTGATGTTCCTGTTGCAGCCCCCTCTCCCCAACCCGCACCTGCACAAAACAGTTCTTCAAATATTCATGGCTTCATCTTTTCCCTTTCTCTTCTGCTGGGGCGATGCTGTTTGGCACGACACCTTGTATGAGGATAACCTTTAAAATTCGGTAGAGAAGGAAGAAGAATGATGCTCGCAAAGGTCCTGAAAGAAAAAACTAGCACAGGCTCTAATTGATTTGTAGCAGGTTGGACTTTTAAGCAACCTACAGGTGTTTTCTAAATATGCACGCCTGAATGTCCCGGCGGTGACAAACGGACTTGTTTTCCCCAGACACAGACCCACGGGTAGCTCTCTGCCATTTCACTCCTTTATTTTGGAAAGGGCAGAGATTTAAAAGCCCCCCCGGGCGACATCTGGAGTGGTCCCTCAGGATACGTGGGGCCGGGTGGCTGAGAGCTGCTCCCAAGCTGAGGAATTACTGAGTTATTCATCGGACAAACGTCCCTGTTTCCATGCATGGCTCCTGCAGGGATGGAGAGAGAGGGACTGGGCTGGGGGAGCAGCTGGGTGGCCACTGTCCTGATGGGGCCAGTAGCCAGGCTGTGAGTGGCAGATGGCCCTGAGCTGGTGGCTGGCACCAAAGCCCTGGGGCCAGGGTTCCGGCCAGCCTGGTCACGGATCCCAGATGGATGTGTGGGGACAGCAGAGGCGGAGGAGAGCCCTGGATGGGGTGTCTCCTGGAAGAGGACATGCTCCGGGACATCGGTGCCGTGGACCTCACCACTCCTGGTTCATGGCACAGGGTCAGACTTGGCATTTTTGTTCTTTGAACCCTACAGTTAAGTACAAGCAGCACAAAATCAGAGCTTCAGTGGGTTTAGATGGTGGGGTCTCATCCCCGTTCCCTTCTCTCTTACACACCGTTTGTCATTCAGGAAACCAAACTTCGATCCCTTTGGGGCTCTTCCATTCATCCTTTTCATTTTAGGATTTTTTTTCAATTTCCGTTGTAATCAAGCAATCGAAACCCTCCTCTGCTTGAAGATGTGAAAACTGAGCTGTGACACTAACGCTGTTGTTCTTTAACAGGCTGACAACTTTTTAAGGGTAGTTGTCACTTCCTGGAGCAAGAATTAATGTAAAGCAACAACATTGAGAAATCCCACAAAGGTGATTCCTCCTGTTTTCCTGATCGGCTCCGGTGTGTTCCTGTATACTCAGAACAAGTGTCCTTGTTCTCACACAGAGCCCCCAGTCACACCGGTAGATCTGGGCTGGTTTATTTCAGTCAGAAGTGGGGATTTTTTTGTAAGATGGAATGAAACTTACGAAGCTTAATGCCCATGTCAAATATAAAGTTTTCCTTTTGACATATTTTATCTCAAAGCCACCATGGAAAGTATTGGATGATCCACTTCTGGCTGAATATTAATGAAGTAAATTATCTTAGAAAGTTTCCTACTGTGTTCAGACTACAGGAACTAGCGTGCCTCATTAGGTGCCTGTTGATTAGAAATGTTAAAGTGGCTTTTCTTTCTTTGAATTGTAATTAAAATTAAGTTGATAGGCTTAACCCCCGCCCCCGTGACTGGTTATCCACGGAATCTTCTTTTCAGTTCGAGGAGAATCATGGCTTTGCTGGCTGTGGGAAGGGTATTTTCCCTGACCTCCCCCCTCTGCCCCAGCTCTGGGGGGGCTCGGGAGGCAGGGATGGCAGGAAGATGGATGTTAAGGGGCTTTGAAGCAGCCAAACAAACCGATCCAGGTGTGAGCCTGAGGGGCAAATCCTATTTTCCCTCCAGGGCGCCTGTGGGGACGAGCTTGCAGGGGCTGGGAACTTTGCAAATGGCTTGTTCCAGCCCCGGGAGACATGGACTTCTGTCACCACGACAAGCTGTTGGTGTTTGCTCGCCACCTTGTTCTCCTGCCCACATCTGCCACTGCTTCTTCCTCGGTGCCAGGCCCTGCCAGGGGTTGGCAGGTCTTTGGGAGCCCATACCTGGGGCAGGACTAACCTTCTAGCCCTCGGCCGGGCTCGTCTCACCAGCAGGTTAGAGAAGGCAGCGTTTCTTACCCAGCGAGTAGCTGTTCCCCTGCACCTGGCTGGGATTCGGAGCCTTCCCAGCAATAACTTAAAGGAATGCCATGTGGCATTCCATAACCGGGAAAGCCAAACTCGTTGCGTTTGCATGCCAGAATACTTATGCAATTAGTGCAGGCTTGGCCGGTGGCCACCAGCAGATGTCTAGCCGAGCCCTGCACACGCCTGGAAGAGCAGTGCACGGAGGAAAAAGAACAGATTTTCTTTAAGTACAATGAACCAGTAGGATTCGCAGCTCTTAAATGAGCTGTTTATAAAGGGCTTGTACGGGTCACTCACGCGCAGTGATTTATTCCTCTTTCCCCTCCCCTGCACCTCTTCCCTGTGCTCCCAGCATCTGCTCAACCTCTAAATGAAATAATTGTCCGGATTTAGACATAAAGAAGTTCTCCGCTGCCTGAGGCCCCAGTTGGGCATCGGGATTCCTGGGAAGGGCTGGGAACTCCTGCAGCCACAGCATACAGAGCTCTGATTTGGGACCGGGCTCCCCCCGGGAGTTCCCATGCGCTGATTCACGCTGCACCAGGCAGCTCTGTGCCAGAGCCAGCCTCCCTGCCCGCTCTCGTTTGTGGCTCTAATCCTGTCACCGAGTCATTTCCTGGCTGGGCTTTTCAATAAATCACTTGGGGCTCCGCAAGCAAAGGAGGCTCCAGGGCTCTGACCCTTCCCCATCACCACTGTCCCCAGCGGGGACACAGCACCCCGACTTGTCTCGAGATTTATGGGAAGGCAATCCGTGTAGATTAGAGCATGTGGATGGAAGGATGGAGGAGGATGAGAGCTGGGAGATAAGGACAAAGTTAAATGGAGTAATTAGCAGGGGAAGAGGGAGAGGTGTCAGAGCTGAGCTGTACCTTAAGGCGTTGAGGAAGATTGCAGCTGAGTTTCGTGGAGTTTAGTTGTTGCTAAGTAATGCTTATGTTAAGTCAAGGGCTTTTTCAGCTTTCCATAGAAGCTGAGAGGGAGCACAGACAGGACAAGCTGTCCATGGGAATGTTCCATACCATGGACACGTGGTCAGGGGATAGATGGGGGGGGCAGGGGTGCACCATCGATACTCGGGACAGGCTGGGCAACCCATCACCAGGCAGTGAGCAATTGCGTTGCATCCCTTATTTTGTATATTCTTTTACCATTCTTCTTCTTCTTTCTCTTCTTCTTCTTCCTTTTCGTCTTCTTCTTCTTCTTCTTCTTCTCCTCCTCCTCCTCTTTCTTTCTTCCTCTTCATCTTCCTCTTCTTTTCCATTACTGTTCTATTAAACCGTCTTTATCTCAACCCACCATTTTTTTCCTCTTCTCCTCCG
>JAOQGH010000003.1:15157381-15178693 GCA_025769975.1 Gallinago jamesoni | reverse complement strand
TTCTTCACGGAGAGGGTTATGGGGCACTGGAATGGGCTGCCCAGGGAAGGGGTTGAGGCACCATCCCTGGAGGGGTTTGAAAGCCGGGTTGATGTAGGCTTTAGGAATAGGGTTTAGTGATTTTTGCCAGGGTTAGGTTGATGGTTGGACTAGATGATCTTTAAGGTCCCTTCAAACCTAGACAATTCTATGATTCTCCAAGGAAGTGTCCTTGATGTCTTGTCCTCTTCAGAGGCGAACAGCAGTGGTCAGGACCCCCGAACCCTGGGAGACTTAAAGACTGCAGTCCTTTCCCTTACCAACCGCTGGAAATACCATCAGTCATACACGGACGTGGAAGACCTTGTCATCTGAATGGTGCCTGTAAATTTAACCCCCGATGTGGTACGAGTCCCTGTCCTGGGGACGGCTGTCACATTGACACTGGCCTGGATTTGAGAAGAAGAAAGATAGCTTTCAGGTTGTAATTAATTTGAGAAAAGGCTTCAGAATGGTTCTAACATCAGAACTTTGCTGCAGAGATGAAAAGTGGGTATTTCCAAAGCCAGACCTCCATAGGAAAGGAGCTGGACTGGTGTCTCCTTAGACTGAACCCAGGGGCAGGCTGTATCTCTGTCCTTCGCATTTGTTAAAAAACTTGATGAATCTGAAGTTTTCATTACCGACGTGTTGCTGATAATCTTGTTTTCCTCCCCTTTCCTACATATTTCTAAGTTTTTCTGAAGTTCTTCTGCTCCAGTTTCCTAGTGGAGGGTCCCAAAGCATGAACCTGGAGGCCCTTTGTGCATCCCCCAGTTCTTATGGTACCTGTTGGGAATGAGCTCAGCCCTGAAAGCCAGGGCCCAGCAGCACGTGGCAGCCAGGGACCTGTGATGCTTCTAGGATTTACACCTTTTTTCCTGAAAATGATAAAAACAGGTCTTGTAGTATTGCCTTTGGAAGAGTTAAAATTTCCATCCTTGTTGGTTTGTCAGCTATATTTACTTAATTTCATCTTCTGAGCTACAGAGGTAAATATGTTCTCTTGTAAAAGAGGAGGGTATAAAAAACAACAAGAGATGAACCAGGTGGAGAAAATAAATAGCTGTGTGCATAGAAAGTGGGGTTTGTTCCAACTTAGATCTGGCTTTCTCTAAGCAAGTGTTTGTGGTGTTAAGAAACCTAGAGCACTCAAGAATAATGAGAAAAACAAGAGTAGAAGTTAAAAAAAATCCTTGCAGCTGCCCAGTGTGATTTGTTGTGTGAACAGATTGACCAGCCTGCTTTCCTCCAATGACATAAACCAAGTAAATTTGTTGGTTTGGTTGGTTTTTCTACAGGGATTCCTGTTGGTTTTACTCCTCATCTATGAAAGGTCCTAAGAGAAGCAGAAGAGTTTTCCAGTGACTTCTGGCATGAGAAATACCAGCCCAAACAAGCGTTTCCTTGCACGTCTCACCCGTTCTCCAACTGGGGAGCATCCATGACATGTGCCCGACTCTGCCCATCCGAGGAGGGAAGACAAGGATTTACTGGAAGGTCCAGGTGGGTTGTCAGCATTTGCTCCCTCTGGGAGTTTAAGAGCCCACTGGTCTGACTGGTGCATGTCATATTTCTTTTGGATTTCCTCTGTAAAGACCTTCAGGCTTTGCAAATGTAGTGGACATTATTCATCCTCTGACCAAAGTACATTTGCTGTATGAATTTTGTGGGCATAGATCTGTATGAGCCGTAACTCCGTATACATGCATTTCCCTGTCATTCAGTTTTTCTTCATTTACCATATGAATATTGTAGATCTTACTTTTTTTTTTTTTTTCCTGCAGTTTCAATTTGTATTTACTTGACGGCGCATCATCATTTGCTTACTCAATCAGCAGACACCGTCTTCCAGCCTGCCCAGAGGAGATGAAACTGAGAAGTATTTTTAGGACAAGGAACGCTTCTGAAGTAGCAATTAGAGTGTCGGGATCAACTTCACAAAATAAACGGGTAAGCAGATGTACATGAAGGCAAATGTGAGGAAATGTCTTTTGTGCTTGACGTGCTTCCGTATCTCAGAGTCACTCGTTGGCTACAACGAGATTCAACAGGTGAGAGAAATCTCCGTTATAAAAAGGGAGGGATGAAAAGGACCTGTGGAGAACACCAACGGCTCAGGTAGTCCTCTGGTACCAGGGTGAAGCTTTGGCCTCTATGAAACCCAAATACTTCACCGCATTGTTTATAGCCACTTTGGTTTCTTTTATTCTTACCTGCAGCTCATTACGGTTTTCTCAGGTGAATAATGTCTTAAGCATAAGCATGGCTAAGAAGAATTAGCCCCGCTATGGGTAATTCTGGCCACTCATCCTTCTAGCAATGGGAACCCAGAAAAAAAAAAAAAAAAAGAGTATGGAAGCACCAGCCAGAAGGCACAGAGAGGCCAGAAATGCTTCCCCTGATCCTCTGCAATGCTCTGCTGCTTGGCTTTTAGCGGCACATCATCTGCCAACTCACTAACCCTCTTCTCTGGGCACTGGGAAAGGCCCATGCAGTGTAATTTATCAGCTCCAAAGCCACACGTGAAAGAGCAGATACAGGATTATGCCACCTGAAAAGTTAGTGCCAACCTCTCTTATCGTATGATTTAATATAGTAGAAGACAGTCTCTTTTTGTAAGTTAAAAAGCAATAGATTGAGATACATTTGTCCCAGATTGACTGAATGGCTTCCTTGAAGGGGCTCATTGAAATGTATGTGATGTTCATTGTTGTGTGAGATGCTGTTTAAAACTTTTAACAACAAGATAAAAACTTGTGAGGAGGAGAAAGAACTGCTGTCATTGCTGGATTTAATAAATCTGTGGCTGGGGCAATAAGCCTGCGATAAAACCAGACAAAGCCTGTTGCTTCAAAGTTATTTTGGCAGGCGGAAAGGAGAGACACTCTGTCATTGTGGTTCAGGGCCGTGCGTGTCCCTGAGCCTCCTAAAACCTTCTTGAGAGCCACAGGGAGGAGGCAAAGCGTTGTCTTACCCTGACAGTAATCATGGACGTGCAGAATGTCTGGGGCTGGAAAGAACCACTGGAGTCTGCCGAGTTTCACAGGGCTTCCTATCCGTCTGAAGGGGAAGATTTTCCACTTCCAATAGTTGAGAATTAGGGAAGAAAATTGGTGTTTGGCAGAACATAAGATACCTGCATGTGATCTGTAAAGAGGCCAGCGAGGGACAGCCTTAATCACCGTCTGTCCATTAAATGCAAAGGGAATTAAAAATGCTGTAAACTTTTCTTTAGGTCCAGGTTGGGAGAGAGAACGAGGGGCTGCAGGGTAGATGACTCTTTATGACGGATGGAGTCATAAGATTAGGTTAACTAAAGATTTTCATAGCTGCTAATGGGTTCAGAAAAAATAGCTAAAGCTACTCAAAGACATTTTGCACTGCCCATTAGGCTGCCAAGAAAACCCATTTGCTCGCTGAATAGCATCAACAGTCCACGTGTTACTCGCATTGTGTAAGTACTATGAGATGAATTACATATAAAATTAATTTTGCTGCTGAAGAAGGAACTGGGACAAGAAGTCACATTTTGATAAGTTATTTCAAGAAGTTACTTCTTTTCCATGTATTTGTAAATGAAAGAAAACAGACAAATACATTTTCTACTGTAAATGAAATAGTCTTTACACAAAGCTCACCTCTTTAATAACAGATGAAAAGTTCTAGCTGATTGGAAAGCAATTAGACAAGACACCAATGAAGTGCTATTTTGGAGGAGGTTTATATTTTGTATCCAAGTTTTAGTTCCTGCTGAAGCTGAGACATGATGAGCAAGGAAGATTATTTCATTTGCCTTCTGCACTTTCTACTGTTCTATTTTATTCTATTAATAGGAATTAATTGGTAAGCCTCCTCAAGATCCTCCCATCTTAAAATTTCATAAACAGAACAAAAGTTAACACTGAGTCACTTATCTATGAACAAAACGAGTGTTTATGCTTTTCCATATGTTATTGCAGTGCATCAATTTGTCCTTCACTAAGCACTAGCCATATGTACCCCAAAGGGTTCATTTTTTTTCCTCTTTCACTAACACACGTTCAGCAGCTTGAGTCAACATGTAAAAAATTCATAGAAGCAGCTGTGGTTGAAAAAAAACACCCCTGGTTTTTAATGATAGAGCTTTAAGTTATTGTTGATGAATTTGGGGAGAATGTCACATAGAATTATAGAAGTTTGGGTTGGAAGGATCCTTTAAAGGCCAAGTCCAATGCCCTGCCACAGGCAGGGACATCTTCCACTAGAGCAGGTTGCTGGGAGTTTTATCTCTTTCTCCTGGAAGAGAAGTGTCTTGGAGGCAGGTTTGGGATCTGGGATCTACCCGAGATCAAGGAAATGTTTTTTTACCCACTTTGGAGGCCACCAGCAGCATCAGGAAGGAGAAAAGAAAAGCGAACGCTTTGCTTAATGGCACCCTTGATGCATTTCATCAGTGGGGACCGAGCCTGGCCCTTTGGGGCTGAAACTGTCTCCGTGGCCGTGGAGGGGAGAGGTGAGGGTTTGGAGTGTGGGGAGGTGGCAATCACTGCCACAGTCCCTCAGCCCACGTTCATACAGAGTCCCACCGTGAGCGAAATGAAGGATCACTACTTAGCAGAATTCCTGCTGGCTGTAAGTAAAACATTTACCCTTTTAGCTTTAAATAATGCCAGAGTAAAATCACACTCACTAATATTCACTAGACGATTTTTCTGTCTATAAAATGAATAAACAGAGTATAATAATCCAGGCAAAAAAAGGGTATGGATCATTTTTACTGAAATATTTTGGAAAGGGCAGGCTTTTCTATCAGCATCCTGCTAAACACAGAGGGGTGTGTATGGGAACCAGTTATCCTTTATGTTACACTTGATGGTGAAGGGATAGAGGAGAGGTTGGCAGAAATTAAGACACATCCTGGCACACAGAGAAGAACGGACTTGTTTAAGTCCTAAAGCTGAAAGCTGTGGCTCCCAAGATAGGAAAATTGCTCTCAGGCAGATGTTGCACCCTTTTATAGGCCAAATCTTCCGTGCTGCCCAACAGATGCCTGGAGGAAGCCCGTTGAAGCCAGAGAACTCCTCACGGAGGTGGCACGGACACGGCTGGTCACGCTGAGTTCATGAGCCATCCTTACCTGAGAAAGGACGGTCTTACAGGAATTTATCAGGTTCACAGCTTTATTTTTAGAAGCAGAACGCATTGTCTTCCTCAGCCACGGGGTTTTGATGTTCTCCTGCAAGTACTGCAGTAGGGTTTTGGATCCCCAGCGAATTCCTTCCAGGAGGGTGTTGTCTGACCTGCATTTGCCAAAGGGGATGAGCTACTTTCCTTTCTCTTCTTTCTTTCGCAGCTGTAACAGTTCTTAACTACACAACCAGGGCTCAGATGCACCTTGTAATTCGTGCAGAGTTTTTTTTCCCCTGTTTTTGTGGAGGATGCCTGGGGCAGTGCCCTCGGCTACCGCACTAGGGAGCCCCGGGGTCAAACCCAGCCTGCGGAGCTGCTGTTTGATGTGGCAGTGGTGGAGCAGCAGCGAGACCCATGTCAAGCAAGGGGCTGGGGGGCTCTGGAAGAGCTGGTACTACAGAACAGTCCCACCGTGCTCCACCTGCACGCCATCAGCAGATTTATGGAATCCAGCAAGATTTTACAGGGAATAGCTGCTTCAGGGATTACAGTGATTGCTTCCTGAGGGAGTTCAAGCCCTCCTTTTTTTTGTCTTCTTGTTGAAAATATCTCATTTTTAATTATTTCATTATATTGCTTCATAATGCCTAGAGTCCACCAAACATTAAATATGCAGGCAGGATCGTACGTAGATTATTGTCCTTCTCAGCCATCTTTCCCAGACATCCAAAGCTCTAGTCTTTTCTACCACTCATCATTTTTCAGCCTGGACACACACATGTCTTTTTAATTACCTGCTGCCATTGGTCAAGTTCTTTTACACCCACATTACACAGTTTGAAAATGATTGTGGGGAACATGTACTTTCTCTCCAGATCCCAAGAAGCAGAATTGGGCCTTTTGTTTCATGGATTGCAGTGACTGCATGAGCTTGGTGCTAATGAAGTGATGGGGAGGGAGGCAGAGGAAGCGAAGAGAGCTGTAGGCTAAGTATTCATCAGCAACAAAGTATTAAAAATTGAAAATAAATTATCAGATGTCCATCTGCTTCCAGGGAGAGGCATAATGCCAGCAGGGTGTCCCCTCTCTCCCGTGCTCTGCCACCATCAGGATGCTGCTCTGGCCATGTTCTTGCTGTGCCTCTTCCCCAAGGTGGTAAATCAGGATTTTTCCCTTGGTCCTGATGACCAAGAGTGGATTAAAGGCTGGATTAAAGGGGATATGCTGCTCCTCGGTTCTTCTGGTCAGCACTGCAACCTGCAGCCTCGCTCGTCTAAGTGTGCTCCAGCAGGATTGTAAGGGACAACTCACACTGTTCCCCCTGGGGCCATTTTCTCTGCAGGGGCTATTTTTGGTTTTGTACATTATATGCAGCCAAGTATACTAGAGACACCAAAAAAAACCAAACCCCAAAACCAAAAGTGGAGGAAAAAATAAAGCTGAGATCATTCTTAAGGAAAAAAAAAAAAAAAAAGGATGAGTACTTTTTTTAGGCAGTAAAAAATAAAAGCAGTTACTGAAAATAAAACATTTACTGGAAATAAATGTGTGATATACAAATACAAAGCTTGGTGGCTGTATCGAGAGAGCAAACAGCAAACAGACATCTTGGAAGATGAACGTACTCCTGTGCTCATACTAACACCAGCAGTTAAGGCAGGACCCCTGCCCTGGCTGGAGCTCTTGGGTTTACTGACCATGCTATAGGGTGAAATAATTCCTATAAGCATTACGATGCGTTGCTGCTGCAGCCACCCTCACCAAGGCCAGGTGACACCAGGGGACCAAGACGTGTCCCTCCTGGGAAGCTGAACACACCGTGCTCTCAAGAGACTAAAATAACAGCTTCTAATGCGGCATCTCTCTCCCCTGCCCCCAGAACCCTTCTTCCTTTATTCCTCCGTAAATATTAAATCAAGTTGTGACGATGGGCAAACTCACCATAAAATGGGGGATTGAAGTCGACAGCCCCAGAGGTGGGAGGTGCAAGTTCCAATCTGTTTCCTCCAAAGCGTGGGCTGAGGGTGAAAAATGGATAGAAACAAGCCCATAGGGCACAGCCTGCATCTTATAGGACTCCAGCTTTTGTAACTCTGTGCAATAACCTGCAATCAACCTCAACACACTCAAAAATTTGTCTTTTTGAAGTCGTTTTGGGAAAGGCTGGGGACACCGGGGGCTGGTTGGTGTAATTCCCACTCCGTGGGAGCCAGAGGCAGAGCAGCCACTGAGCTGGAGGGAAGCGGCGTCTCACCCCTCGGCGTCTATTAATTTGTTATAAATAATATTAATTATGCCTGCAGCACAAAAAGCAATTATCAAAATATTTTGCTAAACATCTTATCAAAAAGACTGTTTACCAAAAAACACTCAACTGTATCAAAGCCCTTACAAAAAGCTCGCTTAGAAATTAATAAATGTGTTTGATTAGCACTTTCATGGATGCACAGATTCTGTATATGGAAGCATTATAGTGCATTTAATTATATATATAGGCAATTAATGTCACAAACGAAGAGTAAGCTCTGACTCAGCCTAAATAATTGTCATTATCTATCATATAGCATGCCCAGAAAGCTTAACTCTGCAATGATATTTATGAACAATAAACTTAGCATTAACATACCAAAACAATTTGGGTATAATTCAGACGAAATAATAAATGGCAACAACAACAAAAAAATCACTCTCATTCTTCATTATTTTTTCCCAGCCTAATCACATGGGCATTTTTCACAGTATGTTCATCACCATGAGAAGTGGAGGACTTTTTTGTTCTCTTGAGGGTGTGCTGTGGATGGCAGGGCAGAGCCCCGGCACACGGAGAAGTGGGCAGCCCCTCGGGGGGGCTGGGAGGTTATTGCCATGGGTCGGGGGGCTCAGCCTCTTCCAGCTGGAGGACAACTCTCCATGGAGGTGCAGAGTCCCCAGCAGAGCCCATGGTCACCCCTTACTCTACGTAACCTCACCTCGAGCAACCACGTCTCTCTTTAAACAGCTGCAGTTTTACCTGTTTCTCCCAGCGCCTGGGGTGTTTGTTTTGAGGGGGGAGGAAATCCCACCAGCTTTCCTTGTCCAACCAACGTCCTTCTTACTCATGAAAGGCCTCATCATTGACAGCTACCATTAACGTGACATAAAACTTGTCATCTTTAATGCAAAGGGCCAGTTGTGTTCAGGTCACAGGTATAATGGCACACCCACAGGGACCACCCCCAGACTGGTACTACCAGTGTGAGGTCAATGGATAATAAGATGAAGATGTTATGAAAACACTGGTAATGCTGCACCGATGCTAAGTACAGCCAGTTGTAAAATAAAGGACTCTAAAGGGAGTTAAGGGCTCTTTTTTTTTTTTTTGTTTGAAAACATGCGGGGTGGGTGTAATAGCATGGTGCAGCTTGTGGAATGAAAAAAAAAAACAAAAAAAAAACCAAAAAAAAAATATCAACAGCCTACAATGAAAGAACTTCACCTCACCTGAGCTGCTCCAACGGTACCTTGCTGGGCTCCTCAGTGACCTGCTTCAGTTTCAACACGTGGATAGAGAGAGGTAGAGGTGATTAAAATTTTTCCTATTGAACTTATATTATTAAATATCAAAATTAATGCTTAAATATCTTACGACAAACACGACTGTCATTATAAATGATGGTTACGTCTGTAACATAAAGTGGTTATTGATACCTGGAGCTACACACATCCATAGCAAGTGCTATTAATGTACTTTATCATAGCATTAGGTATAAATAGAGCTGTGCTAGTCCAGGTCTGATGTCTTCTACACCCTGTGCGTGGAGAAGCCCATCATACACTGGTTGAACTTCCAGTTGTCCCAGCAGGGAGCTGTAACCACACGACCTCACCAGGGACCTGGCTGTGGAACGACGCAAATGAAAGCCAGAATAGTCCCTTCTTTGATAGATGAAAATATATCCAGGTTTTTCATGCCTCCTCAATTTACTTACTTTTTCAGGCAGTGATCAAACCAGAAAGCCATTCAGGATGGATAAATCATTGAAGCCTGACTCCGTGTTAACCTGAAGTAAACGAGAAGAGGACTTTGATGTTGGGGCTGTGCCCGTTCAGAGGAACTCGGGCTCTGGCTGTGGTCAGATGTATAAAACATCAGCCAGCTCACCTCCAGCTGACAGCACAGCTCATCAGCCAGAGGCTTGTGGTGTCTGCGCACACTTTGTGTGCACGTGTGAGCGCCCACACACCCTCAGGTTTTGTTCTCTTTTGGATCTAAAGCAACATGATCTGGGAGAAGAAATAAAAAAATCCGCCCCAAACCCCCCATCACTCCCCCCAGCACCTCCAACCTCCCCATTTCTCCAAAAAAAGTGAAAAACCATTTTTGTTGACAATTCAGGAAAAAAAGTGGAGCAAGACTCACTGTTTGATGGTGCCAGACTTGTTTAGCCCAGTGCTGGGTCTGTCCTCGTGCTTACGGGCCGGGCAGAGCACAAGGAGAGTGTTGCAGAGCCTCTGCCTTTTGCCGGGCTGAAAATCCATTTCTTGCTAATAAAGCCTTTGCTCGGGTGGAATCTCATCCTTTCTCTGCTGTAACCCTTCTTCAGATCTCCACAACCAGGAGAAGGCCCTGCAAACCCCTCCCAGCCCCCCCCCCTGCTCGCAGGCACCAAGGGTCTCTCAGGGTCTAACGAGGTCTCATCATCGTTATGCGCTGTGGCCCCGGCTGCAGCTGTCACATTTTCTCTTGATGCTGATTAACTTCATCAGCATAATTGATCAAGTTGTCTAGAGAAAATGGGAGGCTAAATACTTCCCAAAGTAATCGGTCCCATTCCTGTGCTGGAGGCAGCACTGGGAACCGTGCTGCAACTGGAATGAGTTTCTTCTCACCTCTTGCCTAAACTTTTCCCCTTTTCCCCCACAGCTCACTCCCCACTTGCCTCGCAGATTGGCTTTGATTAGTTGATCACTTAATTGCATCCTGGTGTGCTGTTGAAGATAATACCCTTCGAAGTCATAAAGAAGACTCAACAGTTGAAGGCAGCTCTGGAGACCTTCAAGCCCAGACAGGAGAAAGCCCCCCAGGTCTCTTCTGTGTGACTGTGGGGGTTGGTGTAAATCCCAGGGCTTAAAAAGGTCCTTTTTTTTTTTTTTTTTTTCCCTGCAATCACCTCCCAGCTACCCCGGGACCTTTCTGCTCTTCGTGCCCAAAGCCTGAAGGACCCCTGGGTCGGGTTTTTGGATGACCACGTTATGAAATAAACTTTAGTCACAAGGGGGGAGGGGGAGGGAACAACTGAAAAAATATATTTATTGGAGTAAATAAAAAAAAGTTAACCAAAATCCTTTATTGATACATTCTTGGATAATATCACAGGATCGAGAGAATGGAAAGGGAGGGAGGAGTTTGCGGCAAAGATTGGTTTCACTAAATTGGCACATAAGCAGCAAGATTAACGAAATTACTTATTACAAACAGTATAAAACATACATGCTTTTTTTAAGTCCTTATCACACTGGTCAATCATGGTGGGGCATCAACAAAGAAAAAAAAAAAACCTCAAGACATGTAAAAGCCATATTCTTTCCTCCAAATATCATAAGAATTATTGAAATTATTGCAAAATAGTCATATACCTTAAATAAAATAACAAAATAGAACACAAATACAAATATCAAACATAAATTATTAACATGTACCATAAAATACATTACTGGCATGCATTCCAAATATCAAGACTTCTACTAAAACTCAGCAAAAATCCTTTCTGCTTCCTCTGCAGCCCATCGGAGTTGTGAAGTTGGGAGGGAGTGGGAGGGGGGTGACTAACTTCG
This sequence comes from Gallinago jamesoni, assembly GCA_025769975.1. Taxonomy (NCBI): domain Eukaryota; kingdom Metazoa; phylum Chordata; class Aves; order Charadriiformes; family Scolopacidae; genus Gallinago; species Gallinago jamesoni. The sequence goes on along the minus strand of JAOQGH010000003.1, from coordinate 15,167,749 downwards.
CCAGCACAGTTTTTGGTCTTTAAATTCTTTTGTTTGTTTGTTTGTTTAGTTAAAAAAAAAAAAAAAAGGTCTATGGATTGCAGTGATACAGTAGTAATCATACAAGTCACGTACACGGGTCTTTTAAATCCTTAGTTGTTGGTGGGTTTTGTTTTTAATGTGCTAAATCTGAGGGGACGAGCCCTCAATGCAACTGTGCATCCAAAAAAAACGAAACAGTGAGCTCGAAAGGACAGGGATGGCGGTATGCAAAAAAAATCCTCACAAACTGTACAGAAAGTTCAAAAACTTGCAGTCTGGAAGTACATAGAAAGACAGAAATTAGCCCCTTAAGAGTCCTTGTAGCCGAAGGCCGCCCGTCCCCGGGGAGCCCGTCCTCCCGTGCCACGGCCGGCGGCAGCGCCAGCCACGCACCGAGCCCGCAGCCGTGAAGGATGCTCCGTGGGGAGCGCGGGGGCTCCGCTGGCCCCTTCCCGCGGCGTCGGCCGTGCCCTCGCCGCCCCCCGCCCCCGCCGAGGGGACGCCCCGGGAGGGGGGGGGCTCGGGAGGAGGGATGCGCCCGCCGGGGATGAAAATCCTCACCCGTCCTCCGCCCCGCTAGATCACCAGGTTGTTATAACTGACGTACTTCTTTTTTGCAGCAGGGCCTGGAAAGGAAAAGCGGAGAGGGGTGAGAAAGCCCGGCCCAGACCCCCGGGGAGGGGGATGGCCGCTGGTCCGGGGGACGCAGGCACAGCCAGGGATGCTCCGGCGTCTCCCGCATCCCCCTGAGCATCTTCCCTCGGACACGGCCCCAGGCAGGCGGCTGCCAGCTCAGCCCTGGCTATTAGCATAAAACAAAATTACCGCTGATTGATTTCGTTGTAGTCTTGCAGTCTGTCTGACTTCACTTGCTGAGGCACCACAACTAGATCCCATTAAGATTTCTTTTTTTTTTTTTTTTTTAAAAAAAAAGCAATATTCTCCCCCACTTAAATCTCCTGGGCTAAACTTGGCTTTTTTTTTTTTTCACGGATAAAGAGATTCTTATTCAAGTTTTATGACTTCTGAGAATTTTTCAATATGGGGAAGAAGGTATCAGCTTTCCCAATTATGACCTTCAAATTAAATCTGTTTCAAAAAAAAGAAATAAATAAAACCAGTCAGTAACTACTTTGTGAGAAACACTACAGACTTCTGTCAGTAAAAATTGCAAATATTTGCAGCTGAATATAAAGCAAAACATTCTGCAATACTTTTGCACTGACACATTAGGGACACACCAACCGGTAGCATGTTCTCCATCAAGCATGTTCACAAAAACCCCTGCTATTTATATGCAAATTCTGTAACTAGGATGTAACTACGTGTACTGGGCTTATGCGATTTTATATTAAACTCTGTTCCAATGAATACAGAAAAGGCCTTTCCCCATTTAATCATCAAAAAAAAAAAAAAGCCCATATGAAGTATGCGTGCTCTTGCAGTAAAGATTAGAATCCAATATTCTAACCAAGCGAGCCATCAGGAGGCCAGGTCAAGCCAATGGATGTTCTCAAAAGGTTAAGATTGCCGGGCGTTGCTGTTACTGACTGTTCTCACTCAGCATCCCTGGGGCTTCTGCCTAACTTGGATTCAACAAAATACGACGACGTGGATCGTGCTCACCCCCGCTCGGGGAAGGGGAGTGCACACTCAGAGCTGAGCCTCGGCGCCTCCCCCCGCTAACACCCCCCCTTTGCCAGGGGAGTAAACCAAGGGATAAAGCTGCTTTTCTGGGATTGCTGATGGCCCTCTGTGCCCTGCCCGGGATGGGGGGCTCTGCCTGCCCCCCCGGAGCATCCCCCTCCTCGGGCACCCAACGCTACCCACCGGCAGCGCAGCAGTTCCCGCGGCGGGGGGAGCACCGGCCAGAAAGCACTATTAATCACTATTAATTGTTCAGGCGGCCTGCTTTTCAGAAATACTTGCTTAAACAGAGATGCCAACAATTCAGAGTATTTTGAGAGTCTAACGCATCAGAGTGCAGTCAAATGCAAAGGTTTTTCATGGTGTTCACCATTTTTTTTTTACTGACAAAGAGACAATTTTACTCCGAGGTACTTTCAAGACGGGCATGGAAGAGCCTCCAGCATCTGCCGAGTTATCCCAAATCCCTGCTCAGCTCTTCCACCACGTTCCGTACAGGAGTCAGAGCTCCCTGCTCAATCAAGGACCGACCCTACAAAACGCTGATCATCTTCAGTTCCATTCACTTCTCCTGGGCACGAAGGCGTTCAGCACACGGCAGGATAAAACTCATTATCCTCCAAGGCCAGACTGCAAATATTCAATAAACTGTGCTGTGCTATTAAATGCTGAAGAGAGGTAAAATGCAGCTGGAAAAAAAAATATTATCATGAAACGGGTTGCGAAGTAATTACCTGTATTATTTTGTGATATACTTCGGCTTTACCCATTACATGCTCCCATTTCAAGTAGCAGCAGAACTCCCACAGCAGAGAAGGAGGTTTTGATGCTCTCCACCACTGGTTCATGTCGTGTCAACCCCTCTAATGCTTACAGGGGTTTTACTCTGGCTTCCAGAAAACCTGATAATTTCGCTTGATGAGTTTTTCTCAGAAATTCAACCAAAATAGCTCATTTCTCATATTCAATATGAGAACGAACCAAATGAATTCAGCCAAGAAATATCGTTGACAGCATGGACTTCAGTGACCTCCCTGTACAAAGATGGGCTCCACTTGTCCAAGCCCGAGACAGGAAAGTTATCTTTGGCAGTGCTCTGCTCCACAAGAAAAATGTAGTTGACAAAAGCATCATCCCTAATTTAGATGAAATGATCAATAAAGGCTTCATGGCCATTTTAGGAGAGGAAGGACAATCGTCCTTGGCTTTGAAGGCTGTCAGGGCAGAGGAGATCATGTCTGGTGTTCTGCAGCTGGAGCATTTCCCAGCTCTGTCCCTGCAGAAACTCCAGGAACCAGGAGTTCAGCTGATAGAGAACTTCCAGAAGAGCTCCAGTCTTGAGCTGAGAGACAGCCTGCCTCGATAATGAATCTCTACCGAGTCTCAGCTCATCATTATCGTTGGCAATTAGCACCAGGTATGGATGTGATTTCCCTCAAAGAAATTAATTTACATGAAAATGGGGAATGCTAATGAAACATCAGCATTACCAGGATTCACCCTGCTTTAATCCAGGATACTCGAGCATCCCCTGTTCTTTAAACGGCAGATACAGATCTCACACGCTCCGCTGCCGTCAGTGTTAATGGATGACGGCTCCCCGACAGTGAAAACAGATTGTCCTCTTGCAAATAACATATACATGTTAATTAATATACATATAATTATGTCAACCTCAGCTGGCCGTTGGCTGAGGCGCGTTGGAGGCGAGCCAGCGGCGGGGTCTGAAAGGCTGGGCTGGGACACAGGGACCAAACACGGCCCCTTCCCGAGGGCAGGGGAGCAAGAGGGGCTATTGGTGAGCACAAAGCACCCCTGGAAAGGGAACATCCGAGTTATTGACCGCCTGAATAGTTGCAAATAAATGTGCTCTTGAGGCATTTGCATCGTGTAACTTGTTTAAAAAAATAAGTTGACCTTTCTATTTAAGCAGAGGCTGCATATCGCTGCTGATGACAAGTGCCATTTTCTGCTAATTAGGGGTGAAGAGTGACAATGTTAATAGGAGAATAAATTAGGGTGAGGAATACCTGAGGAATACAATCTCATTCGTACAGACAGGGCCACTCTCCTGGACACCACCTCCAGGCTGGTCCAGCCCCGGGTACCCGCATCCCTCTCATCAGGCAGAGCCCACGCAGGATCCTCCAGCTCCCGTTAGAGTTCTGCCTTAATTTTGCTTCCAAAGAAAATTGTTTTGTCCACATTATGGTGGGGTCTGGCCTAGGCCTTCTGTTTCCAGAAGGTGAAAACAATCTGCTGTGGGGATGCAGAGAGCGATGGAAGTGTCACCTGCTAACACGGGGTGCCGGGGAGAAGAAAGGTGCCATCTCCCTCCCGCTGGTGACACTGCTGCTAGTCTGCTAGGTTTAGGAGCATTGCCCTTAGTCTCACAAGTAACCAGGAACTCTGGAAAACCAAGAAGGCAAGAGCGATGCCTGCCAAGAAGAGCTGAGAGGGGACGGGCATTCCATTCCTGGCAGCTGGACTGACGGGAGCAGAGGGAAGGCGCCTCAGTCACCACAAACCCCAACATTCCATAGCACAGGGTTAATTTTAGGGATGTGTCTGTACAACCCCCACTGCCACACGAGCTATGAGTTCTCCTCATTGTTCCGCACTGTGCTTTCTCCCATTTTCCCACCCTCCTCCCGTCCCCGCATCCTTTTCACGGGGGTCACAGAGCCGGGAGCAGGAAGGATGTGCTCGTTGTAAGGTATGGAAATGAAGACAACCTACACGTGGAAAATAAGCAACATTTCTTTAAAGCCCAGCAATTATTTAAAACCCTTCCCTTTTCAGCTATTATCCGACCTGCTCAACAGGCCAGGTGGGAAAGTGATACCCTCCACCCGTCCCCTGCCAGAAATGAGTAACAGGATCTGAAATAACTGCACATCTGTGCCAGCAACATATTAAAAACAAATACACAGAAGCAAAAAAAATCCTCTTTGGATATATAAGTTTCATCACTTGACTGGTTTTCATTATCTTGAGCACGGGCCACAAAGGAAGACGGTCCCTCAGCATCCAGCAGCAAGGCAGATCTGTCAATACTGGCTCAGAGTGAGATTTAATCACTTTTGCTTCAATTTTATGCACATTTGTAACCTCTTCCGTGCTTAAAGAGCAGGGATTCACAGTGCAGAAGATGAATTTTACAACGGCCCACAGGCATCCCAAGCTATCAACTGTAGGAAGCACCATCTCGGTGCTTCCAGCACCAAGCAAGAGCTGGCACGGCGATGGCTGCGAGCCTGGAACTTCTGCTCTGATTCCCTCCGCAGTCACTGTGGCAGATTATTCTTACCTCCTCTTTCTCATTTTCTTAATTCTTGCTTAGAATCCTGTATCATCCACGCCGGGCAAAGCAGAGGCTGATTGTTAAACCCTGCTTCTGGCCCATCTACAAGGGAGATGGATGTGCGCGGCTCCTCCTCCGGCTCTGCGCCCGAGACAGCTATCCACACGCTCCCTCGCCTTTAAATTGGGGAATATATATGAGAGAGATGAAAGCAACAGCCCTAAATGATTCTACACGCTCGCTCAAAACCCGGCAAACGGAGTGAAGCTCGGAGAAAATAATATAATTTTAAATTTAGCATCTAAATGTAAATAGATTGCTATATCACATTCTCACATCTCTCCTGTTGTGCTCCCTACCGTAGCGTATTGGAAAGTTATCTACTCTATAAATGCCCACGGTTGTACAAGAAATACTTCATTTTCCTGCGTGTGTCAGTGGGCAGTTGCCTGTCTCTGAGCTGCAGCCTGACCTGCCTGGCTTTTATGCAGATTAGCACACGGATCTTTTAATAATAGCAGACGAATACATTAAATTACAAATACAACACGAGTAAAAAGCGTGTTCCTTCGTAATTGCTTTACAGCCTTCTCTTCTCATAAATTATATCATCTTTAGCTGTCATATTTCCCTGTCACTCTCCGTAAAGCAGCGACAATTAGTACCGAGGCGCCAAGGCCGGCCATAAATAGCAGCGGTGTCCCAGGGTCCCGAGTGACAACGGGGAGGGAGAAGTCACTAAAGAGGCTGTTTCTGTTTCCCTATTACTAATTGAACTGGTATGTAGGTTGCCTGATGGCAAGCTGGTGTCCAGTTTGGCAGGGAGAGCAGCCAGTCTGTCGTGTCCCACCGCCCTGGCAGGGGACATCACTGGGACGCTGCATGGCCAGGGCTCGCCAGCTCCTCATGGGTGTCCATCACCCATCCACACACTCAGGCCCACCACTTTTGACACCAGCCAGAGGACACCCTCCTGCCCAGCTGACAAAGGCTGCAGGAATGTGTTCCTTCTGGTTCTGTGACCTTACCACAACTGAGACAACAAAAACACAGCAGTGAGCACAACTGAACCTCCCAGATGAACGATGCTCGTGGTGAAGCTCTGACTGAGGAACGAACCACCTAAGCAAACTTCTCTGGCCATCCCTACACCACTTCTGATGGGCACGGCCCTCTCGGTTCTCCAGGTGGGATAAATGGATTGATCACTACCCATTTTGAAGCTCTGACTGAGGAAGGAACTACCCAAACCTCTCTGACCATCCCTGCACCACTTCTGATGGGCAGGGCCTCCTTGATTCTCCAGGTGGGATAACTGGATTGATTGTCCTTAGCAATTAGTGAAGAACCCTGTGGAGGGAGAGCCAGAAAGAGCACAGGATAGAGAACGCAGTAACGAGAGGCGAGGGCTGCTTACTGGGTGAACACACTTTGGAAATTAATAGGAAAATCAATTATGTAATAGAATTGTATAGATGTGTACAGTCATCTCTCTTGTGACACGCTGTATTATGGCACATATTACTAATATGCTGCTTGTAATCTCCACAAAATGCTAGAAAATCAAACCAGAATGAAAGTGGGTGGTGTCAGTTATATTTTAAGTTTGTCTTTTCCTTACTTTTTTTTTTGTATATTTCAAATTCCTTAATAAGCTTTCAGCTTCCATCCCTCTGCTTTGCTCTTGTAAATTGCTTTTCTTTCTTATTTTTGTCCAGCACTGAGAGTGATGTCACCACACAATCCTGACAGGCATAAGGGCAAGAGCTATTTCCAGACAAACACTGGTCCATGGCAGGGATCTTCCCTGATGTGGGGGCATCCAGGAGAATCTCGAGGCAGCTGAAAGCCCTACCCTGTCACAAGCTCTTTGTGAGGGATGCAAATGTTTGTCTTTATAAAAAGTAACTTTTCTCTAGTTCAGTTGGGGATCATACATCGTTAATGCTACTGATTTTATCTCCCCGCTTTGGCAATTGCCTCACCCCCCCCCACACTCCACCAAATCAGGAGTTTCACCTAATTAACACTTGGGAGATGTGGGTTCAGATTTTGGATGAGGATGTTCTGCATGTTACACCACCACATGGAGGGAGAGAGAGAAGCCCGAGGCTCGTTAATTCTCTAGAAAAGCCAGAATCTGTGAACAGCGTAATTAATTAATTGAACACCATCAAAGTGCGCTACAGGAGGATGGAGGGGGCCCGGGGGGAGACAGGGGCGTTAGGATGGTCCATCAGGGGCCTGAGACATCTCTGCAGCAGAAAACAAACCCCAGTTCCCATTTCAGCATCGCCAGCTCCAAAACCAAACATGATTTTCAAGTGTGACAATTGGTACATTTTGTGTGAATTGGTATCCAAGGCACAAGACCCTAAATTGTCACTGCAAATAGGATCAAATTAAGCAGCCCCAGACACGGAACATAAAGCTGAGAAGGAACTAAAATGGCATAAAGAGGGAACGGGGCCGCGTTGCCTTAGCAACCACCACCTTTTCGGGTGGATTATGTGAGTCTGGACACATTTGCACCATTGACAGTCGTTGCTTGTAATGTAAAGGAGCTTTTCTGTGCCTCCCTGTGACAAGTCCAGTGAGGTGGTGTGGTGGTGAGGACCATGAGACCAGCCCTGGTGTGACCAGCATCCCGGCTATGGGGGTGACCTGCCCCAGCACACATCGGCTCCACAGCAGGGATCACACAAGGTCTGAGGCCACTTTTGTGGAGATGTCTGATTTGCACTCCCACGATGAGTGCAGCTCACACGATCAGGTTATTCCCCTCTGGAGAAAAGTCACAAGAAGAGCCGAATGCTGAGGAAGGCTTAGTCATCCTCTTTGTCCACCACGGATTCTTTCTCCAACAGGTTTAGGTAACACCACGCCAAAATCCCCACACACATATTATTGGTTCTTCCAAAACCTCAGTCTGGGCTTGCAGGGTCATTCCTGAAGGAACCATTCAACCAACAACAGGCTCACGGTCCCCCTGCCACCAGCAAAACTTCCCTGACCATCTCAGACGGATGGAGAAGGGGCAGAACGACCCCCACCTTCACTTGCACAGCAAAACCAACTTGGTGGCAGCGGCTTTTTAAAGTTCTAATTCACTGTTGCTGCCGGGAAGAGCCCCGTGCCGGGGGTTTAACCCTGCAGATTTGGGCTGATGGAATGGGAAGCAGTGAAGGAAATCCCCAAACTGGCTGAAAGCATCCCAAGGCAGGCTGGGCCACACGGAGCAATCCTTAACCTCACGTCGACGCATCGTGTAGCGCATGAGGTTAGGAGTCTAACGAGCTGCCACAAAACCCTCAAAGGCTGCAAAAGCAGGCAGCCCCAGCAGCCCCCCCCGCAGGCACACACGCTCACCGGGGAACACAAGGACAGATTCCCCAACGCCTCAACACGGAGAAGGTGGCTGGAAGCCAGACCTCCACCTGATCTCGCCGGTTCCACCTCAGATGTCTTGGCCTCCAACCTGCAACGTGCTGGTAACGTTTGTGAGCTCCTGCCCTGGGGGGAGACCACAGGGGGGGACACTCACCGGCCCCTCAAAACCTCCGATGAAGAGCTGATGCCAGGAGGGCATGGCCAGAAAAACAGCCAAAGGATTCTGGTCCTTCGGTGCTGCTCTACATGCACTTCCTAACCTGGATTCACCCCACTCACCTCTGTTGCCTTCAGAACGCAATTAATAACGAAACGATTACTTCAAATTATTAGAATAACTACGTTTATGCATATGCATGCAAATGCATTGTTCAGAGCAGCGCTGGGCACAGGCTGCAGGTCTGAAGAGCATTCTCATGTCCATCAGCTCCCGCTTCCAAACTCCTCGTACTGTAACCAGGGCTACATTTCACCTTTAGGGCTTTCTTATTATTACCCCTTTTAGAAAGGGGTATTTACCCTGTCTGTCAGGCAGCCCCCAAGCAAGCTCAGGCTGCAGAGCTCGTCAAGTGAAGGATAGAACTGCACTTGAAGTGAGCCTTGAACCCAGGGGAGCAGCAAAAACATCTCACCGAGCAGTGCCAGGGCCATAAGTAACAATTACAAATATCCAGTATAATGGGGTCTTTTAACGAGGATTGCTTTGAAGTTCCCAGAAGGATTTAATAGGAAGCACGAGCATGACCTCGCCAGTTCCCCAGGGCACACTGGGATTTGAAGTAGGTTTTCCTTTAAACAAAAGTCCATTTTAGCATATAAGGCTTTCAAGCAGCAGCTGCCATCAGAGGCCTATGTTTTCAATTCTTTTTTTTTTTTTTTTATGGTGCACTTTTTGTGAGAGCAGAGAATGTAACCGATAGGAAGACTAAGAAAAGCAGTTCTTGGGTGAGATAAGGGCATAACGATAGAAATCAGTTCAGGTCAAAGTGGCAACGACACGACGTTCCTACAGCCCAATATGTCTTGTTAGGGTTTGAGCACATAAAGTTTGTGTTTGCTTGGTCATTCTGCACATGTATTAGATGGAGACCAATCTGCTGTTGAACTTTTATCCCCATAGGGATGAAGAAACTCTAAGCTCAGGCAACGTAGGGAAAGCGATTGTATTAGGCAGATGCTTACATTATGGTTCAAAGCCAGAAAATTCTGATTTCACTTCGAGCAGAATAATACCCATTAATTGCAGTGAACTAGGCTTTCCCACACTGAATCCCAGAAAGGATGGGAAGCTTATCATACCGATCACCCTAAAACCCACCAAATGATGTACAGGTTACTCCGCAAAGTCAGTATGCACCACTGCACATGGCACTTACCTCCTGAGAGAGAGAGAAAAGAAGGAGGAATTGCTTATTTGAAAGCTGGGCACATTTTCATATCATGCACTAGATAAATAATGAACTCAAGCTCACACACTGCCTTGAAAGCCAGATTTCTCTAGCACAAGGGGAAAGAAATACAGCTGCATGGGGCTGGAAGATTTGCCTAATGGCAGGGGGTAACCCTTACACTGCTCTGACGCTGCGTGGCAGACAGTCAATTTAACCTCTCTTTGTAAAGACGGGCGAGGAAAATCCCCATGGAACGTAGCACAAAACATACACTCCCCATTTTTATAACATACACTCCCCATTTTGACGACAGTGCAATGGTGAACTGCCCAGTTGAGCTCTGGTTTACGGACAGGAGAGGCACGGACTGCGCGGCTGGAGCCGGGGGCAGCAGAGCTGGGGCTGCTCATCAGCACAACCTACAGTACAGCACAAACACAGAATCTCATCCGGGGCTGGAAGGAACTTCTTATGTGCCAGTTTGTGCCCGTTTCCTCTTCTCTTGTCACTGGGCACCACTGAAAAAAGACCAGTTCCATCCTCCTGACACCCACCCTTTAAGTATTTATAGGTGTTGATCTGATCCCCCCTAAGTCTTTTCTCCAGACTAAAAAG
>JAOQGH010000003.1:15131397-15149826 GCA_025769975.1 Gallinago jamesoni | reverse complement strand
CCTGGGCCAGGCTCTCACCACCCTCACACCAAACAAGTTCTTCCCCACATCTCAGCTCCATCTCCCCTCTTTCAGTCCAAAGCTCCTGCAAACCATTCCTCTCCAGCTTCAGTGTAGGCTCCCTGTAGGTACCCTCCTAAAAGCCTCTTTCCTAGCCGCTTCCAGTCAAACTGTCCACACTTTCATCCTCAGTGGCCAGACAACGCTGTGGGTCTGAGTTTGTAAACTTTTCTTGGGCCTGGAAGATTCCTGATTATATTGAGTCAGGTTTTACACCGGAGGTTATGGATCCTGGCTGCTCCTGGGGACAGTTTTGTTATAATTAAAATAGCAATAACAATCGAAAGAGCACACATCCCGAAAGCTGCAAAATGCAACCTGTAATGTTTCCTGTTGCTTGGGTAGAAATATTGCAATGCCTTAGCCTGGGGAAATTCCAGTGATTTCGGTGAAATTGAGCTGAGAATGTCAAGTCTGATTTCATAATCCTACAGCTCTGTCTCTGAGTCGCCTCGTTACCACGGCTGGGGATGCGAGCGCTCCAGCACGGCACCGCGTGGGAACAGCATCAGGTGAGTCCTGCCAGGGTGACAATTCCCTGCTCGGGAGAAACGGAGTCGTTATAAATATATGGGAGACAAGAGAGCCAAAAGGCTTTGTCTTTTCCCGGATATTACAATTTATGAATTTGACAAATTCTCCCTGAGAGGGTGTAAGGGCTGATAAATTAGTCAAAGGGATAACTCGGCGCTACTGAGTTTATTAGGCAAAAAAGCAAGTGAGGGACTGGTCCGTGAGGTATAACAATATATGCAAAATTAACAGCTCACTCTTCTTCCAAATTGCCTCCGAAAAAAAAAATCACATAAAATGACAAAGAGAAACAATGGAACAAAAGAGGAATACTAATACAAATACACTAATTAATACTCATTTGTGTCTCCAAGATGCATATCTAGCTACCTAGCTTTTCATATCCAAAGCACTTATAGCCATGAATAAGGTGTTTTAACCAGCATTCTTCAGACCTCAAACTATAAAGCGATCATTTAAGTGCATAAAGAATTCTGGTTTTAAAACAGTCTGACACTCTCCTGTATATTTGCAGTTCTTGTACCATGTAAGTCATGAAAGGTGTGAGACAGCCTGCAAAATAATTAATATGGGAGCGTGCAATTATGTGAATGTATTAAACTGCATCATCAAATCTAATTATTTTGAGATGTAAACAGAAAGTAACCAGCCCCCAGAGGTTCAGAGGGGAGGGAACCGGCACAGGCTCCTGGAGGAACCGTGCTGCCCTGGAGGCTGCAAAGTCCCCAGGGTCTCCTGGCATCCACTGCCTTGTTACTACCACACACTGAGGTTTTCCAGCAAAATTTCCGGGCCACATTATAATATTAATTAAAGAAATAATCTCATAAGTAGCTGGAGTCCAGCTCCACTGAACAAAGTCAGAAGGATGAAGACTTGGCTTCCCCTGACCTACCTCTAGGTCTCGTTCCAGCAATAGTTGCAAAACCTTATTTCTGAGAGGTCTTAAATTAAACATTTAAACAGCACACACTGCTCTCAGCCATACAAAGTGCTGTCATGGTGTAAAAAAATACATATCCATTGTGGGGGATACCCTTCACAGTTTGAGATGTCACGAGAAGAGTCTAACCCTTCAATTGCCAATCAGGGTAATTACAAACCCCACGAGATAGTCAGGGAGAGAATCATTTCTGGCAGTAGTTTTGCTGCTGGGCAACAGGGTGCTGTCATGGATATATAAAACCTGAAGGAAAACATTGATTCAAATGGATATTGAGAGCTTGAGAAACTGGTAAAAATTAAAATGCAAATTGAATGTGCAAATGCAAATGGAGGGGGGAGGAGGAATTACGTTCTCGGAACAGAAGTCCTGCTTTTTCCTTTATTTAAAGGAGAAACCTGGAGAGAGCAGCTGCTCCGGGGACAGTCTGGGAAAGGGAACTCCCCCAAATCAATGGATGTCTCAAGAACATCAAAGAGCATGTTGGAGCTTCCCTTGACACCCTTCAGAGCACACCGAGCTGGATTTTCTCTCAGCACATTGGTCTTAAGGCACGTTAGTCCTGCACGTCTTCAGCTCTTTAGAGGCTGTATCTGTCTAAATCTTCCAGCTTAAAATATAAATAAGACAATATCAAACCTGCAAAATTGTACCCGTGGAAAACAGGCCTCGTTACGGATACACCTCGGTGTGTACAAAATTAAGGGTTGTTCAACTGTTCAACCTCATCGAATGTAGCCGGGCTGGGGCTTGGAAAATACATGCTAATGAATAAGTAATTTTGGGAATAAACACTTACCTGCCGGTTTCCAGCTTAAATTTGCCAAAACTCTGGAGTGCAAGGGGCCCGACGGCGCACAGAAGGGACCTGCGTGCCTCCCCCCCCCAGCGTGTGTGTGTGTGTTAGAGATGTGTCCCCCACAGGTGGTGACCACTGGGAAAGCAGCTCGGGAGAAAAAGTGCATGGTGATTACAAGAAGAGGGAGGGGAAAAAATAAAAATCACCTCTGAACCGTACAAAAAGGAAAATAAAAAAAAATAATAACGCACCTATGGTTCACAGTGTGGCACAGCAGCAAATTGTGCTTTATCTGCTTTAGCAACCTCTGCTATGCAAAGCCACGTGAAAATGAGAGGTAATGTTCCTGAGGGGCAGCGATTGCCATGCAGTCTGTCGCAGACACATTTCTGCTAAAGCTTTAGTAAGTGCTTCTGCAACACCTTCTCTCCCCAGGGAAGCAGAGCGAGTCCTGCCCTGGTCCTCCCCTTTGGACGAGAGGGTGAGGGACATCCAGCAAACAACACAGGGAAAGGCACCTCACTGCAATGAAAGAGATATTCCTTTGATTTCCAATTTATTCCCTGGGCGCAGAGCGCTTTGGGTTGGAAGGGACCCTTAGAGGTCCCTTAGTGGGCAGGGCATGGTCCTTCACACCGTGTCCAAAACAGCTGTAAAGAGCAGTTGAAGCATCAGTTGAGAACTGAACTGAAAACCACTCAGGTTCCGCAGCAAAAGGCAGGTGGAAACAACACACAAAGCCGAGCTCCTGCAGAGGAACGGGACCAGCCAGCCCCAAACCCCAAAACCCCATTTCACAAGCTCTGAGCACTCACATGTCCCAACCGAGAGGGAACCTGGGGGGAGCCCGTGCCCCTGGAGAGCTGAGCTCTCCTCTGGGAGGGTGAGAGAAAACCTGTTCCAGCCAGAAAGCTTTCCAAAGAGGGAAGTGAATTTGCTCATCCCTTCCATGCTCGAGTGCCTCCGCTGTCCCTTGCAGTCCGTTCTGCAGGTGGGGCTTTGCAGAGCTTGGCACGGTGGGTGCCACCACGGGGGCTGCACTGGGTGGGCAGCGATGCCATCGCCCCTGCACCGCCTCTCGTGCAGACCCAGGGCTCCCCCCGCACGACTCGGTCCATCATCAGCCAAATAAAGTGGAATCTACCCCGTCCGTAAAATCATTTACAACTTGGGAAACAGGAAAATATGCGTTAGGGACTAATCTGGGGTGTCACGGGGGCTTATTTGGCTGTACCTCTGTGCAATGCTTTCCAAATAAGCATATCATCGCTAGGAGAAATTTATGATAAGTGCTTGGTTTTTCAGTGAGCCATTCTAGAATAGACAGAGATGCAGTGAAGACCCGTCAGAGGCTTTTGCTTATGAATTTTGACTGCAAATTCTCATTTCTTAGCAGTCTCCACTGAATAGAAAATCCTTCAAGTGAGGTTAAACACAGAGCGCTTTTGCAGGATGAAACTAGTCAGATTCAAAATGAAAATGACACTTCAATCCAGAAAATAATTATCCTGTACCACATCCTCTAAGGCGTGACAAGCTACAGGACATCACACGGTTCAGACCCAAAGCCTCCAGAGAGCTGCCCAGTCCCCAGAGCTGCTGCTGGATGGTGGTGGTGGCCCCGGGGTCCCTGGGACCACGTGCAGGAGGAGGAGAGACACAGAAAATCCTCGGCACTAGAGGGGAACTGGAACTATTTACCTCTTTCACCATAAACCCAAAATGGTTTTGAACCCAAGTCATGACTCGTATCACAACACCTTCATTATAGCATAATCCAAGTAACTGCATGTATATTCTAGGGGAGATATGACCAAGAAACGTAATGACCTCACTCAACATGGTGCTGCACATGCCTTCCAAATGATCTCAGCACTTTGCAATCACCATGGAAATTCCTCTGCATACAGAGCAAGCCAAAAAAAAAAAAGACTTGAAGACTTGTAAACCAACTGTAAACCTTTTGGAAGCAGCACACCGTGCCCCAGCCCTGGGAGGAGAGCCCCTGCCTCGGACTGGGGCTGAGCTACCCGAGCTACTAATTGGATTATAATTGTTTAACAGCCTCAGTGGTGCTAACGGCCTGTTCTGTGCAAAAGCCAACCCCCCCAGCTCTGCCCTTGCAGAGAGGCATGATGACAGGCATTTTCAAATTCATACACTCAGCACTGGAGATCTACTCGTTGCCCAAAGCCACACGCAGGACCAGCCTGGGGGAAACCCAGCATGAGTTCCAGAGGAGCACGAGGTTCAAGGCTGTGCCACCTGCCACCCAAAGGTCAGAAAACACTTCTGCTGAGCAGGTACCTGCTCCTCTTTGTGTCCTTAACCCCTGGCAGCCGAGCGCTGCGGCACGTAGCTAAGGTGGAAAGGTTAGCTGCTGCTCGAGAATCGGAGCAGGAGCCTCAGCTCATACCAATTGACGTTTCTTCTTCAAAGCAATGGCACTGCTGTGGTTTAGACACGCTCGGCCTCTGGCCCAGGTGGGGCCAAAGTTCAGCAGAAGAGACAGACAAATGATAAAAGGTTGCTGATGAGTTGTGGTGTTTCACCCCCATCCCCGCTAACACAGGTTTAAGTGCTGAAGGACTCCCAGCACCATCTTGTTGCAAAAACCAACCCAAATAACAATGTCCAGTAATAATAATCCAACTAAAAAAGTGGGGGACACTCTCCATTTAGTGTCCCCTTGACTGCGTTTATAAATACTATGGCAGACGTCAGAGCACAGCAAGCTCACGGGCATCACTCGGTCCCTTCCAGAGCAAAAAAGCAACCCATTCCCACGGTTTTCTTTGTCCTTCTTCCCCAGAAGCCACTCTCCGTCAAACCATGTGTATCACGAACACGGCAAAGGCTCAGTCACCCCGGTGTGCTGAAGGGACACGCCGAGGAAAGCCTCAGCCTCTTTGTACCAGCTTAGAAGAAGAATTCACTGACCTTGGCATGGAGCGTCAGACTCACACTCCCCTCAACACTTCATGGTCCTCGTCCCTCAGGTCCAGGAGGCAGCAGAAGAGAGGAGATGTCCTTCTGGGACTTACACGATCCCATCTGCGATGCACGGGCATCTCACCATCCTCATCCTCAGGAGCCTGCTAGCCTTGCACTGAGCTCTGGAAGCCCAAGGGACGGATCCAGGTCCTTAAGGTATCACAAGTACTGGCCTGTCTTTTCCTCCTGACCTGTAAGCGTGTTGCTTGGCCATGGGTCAGGAGAAAATCGCTGCAGGTATTTCTGCAGGACCAAATGTGACTCTACAACAGCATTTAGTGTTTCTTCGCCTTGTTCAGGTGATGGAATTTTTTTTTTTCCCCTGACCCAGATACCGTGTAGAGTTTTTCAAGCCTTGTATTTCCATCAGTTTCAGTAGTAAAGAAGTCCTATTTGTCACTCAGAGGAAACAATTTAAAAGCATCATAACTGCATCTCTCCGTGCGTCACAGCAGAAACTGATAGAGCCAAGTAACGGCTGGAGCACTGTGTTCATACCCACACACCAGTACCTTACTGGCAAAACAAGTGGCAATTTACAACAAAGTTGATGTTTGCCTGAGATCATTGCTTTGCTTTTCGTACAGTGTATTGTCTCTTGCTGGTTTTTGTTTTGTATTCCTGGAAGAACAAATCAAAACACAGCAACCAGAGCGACACCAACCAGCCCAGCGGGAACAGAAGCGGAGAACGGGACCCGATGCAGAAGAGCTCTGGTGGGGGCGAGACCATCCCAAACCCAAACCATCCCTGACTGGGGCGTTTTTCACAGCTTGGTGTAGGCTAAATTTTAAAATCTGCTTAAAGAATCTGAATGACCGTTCGCTTTTGATAGAAATTGGATGGCAAAATTGTGTGCCTTTGCAGTGAGCAATTCCTTACATTACGCGATAATGGTACATGGGAAAAATAATTTTTAGAAATCTCCGTGAGCTCCTAATTCTTTAGATTTTAAATGGTTTTTAAATTTTATATAAAAAAGTGATTTCTCCTTAGACTTAGGGTGCCTTCCATCTCTTTCCTATTCTTCTAATCCCCTTCCTTGAGCAATTTCGTCTTCACATAGTCGCCCTTTACTCTTTCACATTTGATTTGCAATAATGCTTTGAGTGGCCCCTTCTCCTCTCCGACTACTTTGTTATATTTCCCTCGACACCAGCCACCATCAACCTTTCTGGCTCCGGCGAGGCAGGTCATTCTGACGTTCCTAAAGAGCTTCACACCTTAAATAAGGCTTTCTGCCTGAGCTGGGTAAGTTAGAATAATGGGCACGATTCAAATACAATAAAAAGCAATTTGAACACTTTGCAAGAACTCGAGTTGAATTGAAACTGGAGCTGTGGCAATTTACACCAGCTAAAGATATTAGTATTTTTTTCCCCGTGACTCAGAGACTCAATTCAAGCAGCATTCCTACCTTTGCTGATAGAAGTTCTCACCTATTAGAGCTCAGCTAAACATTGGGAAGGCTGTACACAGCAATTTTCTTCCAGCACCAGCCGCACAGTACGGCAGAAACCAGGCCAGTACCTCCCATCCCTGGGCAAAAACCTCAGAGGAACAGGCACAGACGTCCGAGCCCACCCACCGAACGGAAGACACAAGAAGGGATTATTAATGGTTGTTAGTTAATTGTCTCCAATATCAAAGGTTTCCTCATTCCCCTGATTTCACCAGAAAAGCAGCAATTTCTGGCCGACGAAGCCACAAAACCAGACTCAGCTCACAAGATCACCACGGAAGCAGTCACAACACTCAGGAAAAGCCAGCCCTCAAAAATTGTTCACTCGTGGTTATTTGGGAGCGGTCACTGGGATCGCCCACAGTGAAACACAAAATATTTTGCAAACTTTTTTTCGAGTCATTTATAATTTTAGAGTAAAGGAGATTGCTCACACGCTAGCAAACTTTATTTTTATGCTGCCAAGCAACCCTGCTGGTAAAGCTGCTAGAAATGACTCAGAAAGTACTTTGTTAGTGGTTAGATCTGATTGCCATAATTAACTTCTGATGATTTATTTGTTCCTTTTAAAAATCGTTATCAAATATTTCCACCTACAAAGGCTCTACTGGGCCCCACCTCCACTGGTGGGCAGTAGAAGACCACCAGTTCCTTGTCTCCCTGGGGCACAGCACAGGGATTCAAACCACCCAGGTCCTGGGTCTCCCCTTTTCCCAGCAAACCCTTCACACGGGAGCTTTAGGTAATGGATGCGTGAACAATTTTTAAGTGAGATACATGTTTTAACACAGCTGCAGTAATGCACATTCCTCGTTATAATAATAATGATTTGAGAATAAAGTAATAAGAAGCTGGATTTTTCCTTACCTTTTTGGAAAGCAGGCAAAAGCTATACAGTAGGTGGAAGAGTGTACCAAGTAACAGATTTTTGAACACTCTTTCTTACTGGTGGTATGCAGTCTACAGGAAAAGTAAATACATTGGTATGTATAATACGTCTGTTCACAATAAACTCTTCAAATTTTGCCCTGTCATGGAGGCCGCGACATTATTCCAAGTGAAGAGCTCAGATTGGAGCAGTGATAGCGGGAAGGACGAGAGGCGCCACTTCAGGAAATTAACTCTGGGCTAGAAATAAATGAACCAGTTTGTGGAAGTTCAGGTACCTCTGAACATGGGAGCAGCTGCTCAGACAAGAGCAGGTCTGGCTGATTTTTATTTTATTTTTTCCTCTCCCCTGAACAAACTCTGGAATGTTTGGCTTTAATTGAAGGCTCCCCAGTCCTTCCTCACCGATGGAGTCACTCTGAGCTTCCTTGGCATCATCGACAACCATTTTAGGGCTTTTCTTCAGGAAGATGGGATGTGGAATGCCATGGCAGCAACGTTAAGGGTGAACACGAATGAACACAGAAAGGCACCAGGGCACAGCAGGGAGCGTTTGCACAGCAGCATCCAAGATGGGGGGATGGCCATGCTCCACGTGCTCCGTGGGGAGCCCACACACCAACGGCCACGCTCTCCAATGGCCATTCTCTCCACCTGGAGGAAAGTGAGGACGTCCCTACACTGCCCCTGCGATCCCGAGGGGCTGGAGGCCCACAGGAACCCGCTGCTTCAAAATGGAAACACGCAAACAGGGGACAACTCGCCCTGAAAACTGAATCGGCTGTCAAGTAAGTTCTACTTAATGCTAAATAAATATTGGCTTGAACACCTCTGCGCAGGTACTGAGCCCTCACAGCACCCGGCAACTTACAAGTCCACAAACTATAACCCTACTGAAAATTAGACTGAAAATTGTAAGGTTCTGGACCGTAAATTTTGCTGGCTGGTCCATGGTGACACCTTTCCTTTGCTACTTCTCAACAAATCTCAACTAAACTCTGTGGGGAAAGCGGTCTCCTCCCAGCAGCTGCTCTGTCTTTCGTAGAATCATAGAATCATTTTGGTTGGAAAAGCCCCTTGGGATCATCGAGTTCAACCCTACTCTACAAAGTTCTCCCCTACACCATATCCCCCAACCCCACGTCTAAATGACTCTTAAACACCTCCAGGGATGGTGACTCAACCCCCTCCCTGGGCAGCCTGTTCCAGTGTCCGACCACTCTTGCTGTGAAAAATTCTTTCCTAATGTTCAGTCTAAACCTCCCCTGTTGGAGCTTGAAGCCATTCCCTCTCGTTCTGTCACTAATTACCTGGGAGAAGAGACCAGCTCCAACCTCTCTACAGTGCTCTTTCCACAGTTGTTTGTCACTGTGATGCCCTCAGTCAGTGTCCCAGAGATGCTCCATGTCTCCTGTTCAATAGTGTCTGCTAGAGGGTACCCTGCAACACTTGATCTCAGAGCTGTATTGGGTTTATAGCAGGGAAAAAAAGGGGCACAAACTTGAGCACAGCCATTCTCATAGACTGTGAGATCTTCCCCATGAGACTGGGAACGTGGAAGATCACACTGGAAGATCAACACTCCCTGTGCTGCCAAGTCCCCAAAAGTCCTGTTACCTGCCAGAAAGCATCTTTCTATAAGATCTGTCCCCAGGAGGCCCTCAGCTCCTTTCCCATGGCTGCTCCAGGGGGAAATGCAGGAAAACAAACGCCCTTCCAGCAAGGTCTCCTCGTCCAGCCTGCCAGGAGCACAACCTCCTCATCACCACACATCCGAGAGGCTGATCTCCCTGTCACTGTTTTGGTAAAGCCATGAATTAAAACAGGCTGTAGGGAAAAGGAGTAATAACACCCAAGTCTCCATAGAAGTTAGCTATGGGTTGGAGGTTGAAATGTTTTTCTCACAGCCTGACACTCAGCTCTGGCAGCAGAAACACGAGCAGGAAACCGGTCGAAGCCCTCACTGCCTCTTCAACTTCGGGCTTGATGAGAAGCGGCTTCTCAAGGAGTGGGAAATTTGACCAAAGGCACATGAGAGCAGAATGAACTCGTCACACGGATGGAAGCTGCTCCGCACCAAATTCTGCTCATCCCAATCTGCCGCAAACAGGGCTTAGCAGGAAAAAGCTGTTGAATGAGTAAAAGCATGCACGTGCCAGATGGCAAACGGGAATGATTGAGAGAGTTTTCATAAGCAACGTAGTTTTAGACTGAAAAGCTTGGCCGTAATATTGCCCATTCAGCACTAAAACCCTCTCAGGACATGGCTGGGGAGCTCAACTTGAGAATTTCTTGCTTCCCATATATCCTAAATAAAAAGCTGCAGCACAGCGAGTCCTTACTCCTCCTGGTGGGTGGGACAGAAGGTCACTGCATTTCACGTGATTTCCCTCCCACGATAGTGCAGTTTCTTCTTTTATGCCCATGCCCAAACCTCAGCCCTCGAGCCCAGCCCTCCTAAGTGTTCTGCACATCTTTTCCAAGCTCAAATTCCTGCAGATCACCCCAGAATTCTGTGCAGCATTCCCACACCACCGCCGAGGACCACCTGCTCTTGGAATCCACTCGGGTAATTTAAAAGCCTTCCAGCTTTACATGCCCATCTTCAGTTCAATAGGCATTTGTTATTTTAAAATTTACTAAATCGTGGAGGTTTTTTTTCAAGGCTATTTTTCTGTAAAACCATCCCTATTTTGCTTTTGGTTGTGAGTCTGGCATATACATAGGACTGACCATAAATTTGGGCAGAGTCACCAAACTCCCCAATGTTTGGAGGTACATGAATCCCACGCGAGTGGCTCGGCGTGAATCGCCTCTTAGGAGACGGGAAATATTTGGGTATTTTCGATAGAAATGGCAGCTCCAGTCTCCAGTACCCGAACGGCAGCATCGCCAGGAAATGCAACAGAAAATCCAACTGGAAAACCCAACTTTGCTTTTGCAATTACAAGACAACACTTGGTAGCGAAGCCAGATCCACATCTCAGCTTTGCACGGTGCTGACGAGTCTCAGACTCATCCTTTAAATCCCTTCAATTAATTAACTCCCAGCCTAACTTAGTGAGTGTCAGAGGAGCCTGGAGCAGAACTAACAACCAGGACTTCCCACCCCTGCGCTCCTCGGTTAAATTGCTATGAAAACATCAAAACCTTATTTATTTACAGAGACCACTTTCAAAATTTCATTCAGAATGTGGAGAGTTTTGCTTGGATGACACTGCTTTTTTTTTAAGCTCATTACTATTCTTTTCAATTTCTCCACCTAAAAATGGAACCGCAAACATTTTTTTAAACAAAATACTTGAATTTTTTTACAAAGAGACTCAATTCAGGTATTCAAGGAATTACTTGTCTAGACACACACCCTGGATGTTGCCTGATTAGGGGTTGATTGACAGCCTGCTGAGCGCTACGGGAGAGCTCCATTCACTGTAGCAGGAGCCTACGCTGGCACTAAATGTACCCAAATACTTTTAAGTACAGCATTAGTGTATTCCATTTCATTTTCTAATAATTTTTATTCAACACGTCTATCCAGGGAATAAAACACTTCTAGTGGGTGCAGCTGATAATACAAACAAATGGTACTATATATTAAAATAATTAAAAGATTTAAAAGAAAATTTATTTTCCAAACCATAAAAAAATGTAAAAGCCGAGTACTCGGAGAAAGACATATAAATTAATCCTATTGCCCGTTTCCTGACTGGCTAGGCTGAACAAACAAATTTATATGCCTTAAAATCCTGCATGTAAGCAAGTGAGGTCACGGGAAGCATTCTTCCTTCACGCACACTAATTTCAAAGTTGTGAGGGTTTCTCTCCCAGTGGACCTTACCCCAGTTTTAAAGCAGTGTTAACCAAACTGGGACTGAGGACTGGATGCTTAAGGCAGAAACTGGTAGATCTCTTCTGCCTCTTAAAAACCTATTCGATTACATAGTCCTGGATGAAAAAAATGTGGTATTTTACCAGGAATATGGTGGGTTAAGTGAGCAAGATTTCTTTCTAATAAACATATCTCCTTCCCAGGGAAAAATCTGGCTGTTCTTTGGCAGGGGGGTGGGATATTCTCAGAAGTCTGAAAACAGCAATAAGATGCAGCACAGGAGAATGAGACCAGGCGGGGAAGCCCAGAGTCAGAAAGCCCCAAGCTGTAGTTTCCACAGGGGGGGGTGTGTGGTGTGTGTGTCCTACCTCTGCTTCTACACCGAACATTTCATCACCAGAACTTTCCTATTTTTCCTTGTTGTTCAAGTCTTTGGGTGGAAATCTTTAGGTTTTGATTTTTCTGGAGGAGAAACTAATTCCAGCCCACTTGACCAGAAGAGCAATGAGTGAAACGCAGTTCGGCAACACACACTCTAAACCCCCTTCCCTCCTCCTCCTCCTTCTCCTCCTCTTCCTCCTCCTCCTCCTCTCTCTCCCTCCATCCTCAGAGCTGTCTCCAGACCCGGCCGTCTCGGGGACAGTGATGCCCGAGCACCTGGAGGAGCGGTGGGGGGTTGGACATCACTGGCAGCAGCTCCACAGTGAGGAGATGTGGGGACTGGAGCCAGTGGAAGGGGTTCCTTCACCAGAAATTCAACCCGGCAGAGGACTCTGCAGCTCCCAGCCGTGCTGGGTAACACCCTAACGCGGGAAATAAACGTATTTCCTCTTGCATGAGGGCTCTATTCAGAACGATGGGAGGAGGCATAATGGGCTTATGAGAAGCGTTTCCTTAGTGCCTTATGTCGGAATCGCAGCTCAGACAGTTCCATTTCTGAAGACAAATTTTGTTTTTCCAGTTAGAATATATTTTGTATACCTGCATGATAACACATCAGAGAAAAATACTCCAGAGGCGAATAAAGGGAGGAACAGTGCTGCGTCAATAATTTGCTGGCTGTTTCCACTTTGCTTTGACAGCAGAGTTTCTGCTTTGAGGCAGATATTCAGGCGGCAGTTAATAGACAAGAAGTGGCAGGGATTTCAGCAGCAAATGGATGAACGGATCATGGGCAGGGAAAGGGCATTTCTCCACATTCAGATCTGTTTTTCATAAAAACTGCAGACATGTCTAAACCTTTCCAATGTGCTACAAAGTTGTGCAGCTGTCTCCTTCCTCAACTCCTTCCAGATTCAAATGCAAATCAAATTTGATGGCCTCAGTATGTAATTTTGTGCTACAATATACCATGCTGTGCACATTAAGGAAACTGGAAGCATCTTTTCGATCTCTTTTCCTTTTAAATCAGTGGCAAGATTTGCATTCACTTTTATGGGACCGGATAAAATCCTTAAATGGGAATCTTCAAGGATCGGGAGATTTTTGCAAAGAAACTTTGCAGGAAACAAAATTGTGACTGAGGTTTGCAGAGTTATCAATGAGTTTGGTCCTTATCTCCCCTTTCAACCTGCCCGGGTTAGGGAGGCTGGAGCTGGACACGGGCTGAAGGGTCTGGCACTCAGGGATGCTGCTGAGCTCTCCCTCACGGAGGAGGGGAAGGAGGAGGAGTCACTGAGAGCTACCAAACGCCAACTGGCCCAACTCAAAAAAGCCAGGAGGAAAGTTAGAATTTAAAAATAAAACAAGAAGCATCAAAGGTATCTTTAACTGAGACGACCAAATAATACAAAGACCCTAAAGTTCAAATACTGGTCAAAGCCTCTAACCCTCCCCAACCCCGTCAGCCATGGAGCAGAAGGTGGGCAGTACTCACTGTTGGGGTCTACGTTCTCACACAGCTCCGTCTTGGCTTCGCCGTTGGGCCGGTCGCTGGGTTTGTGCGAGAGCCGTGAGGACATGGTCGCTGCTGTCACCACAGCCTTGAAGCTGCGTTTCCGTTTCTGGACGTTGAGCTCGGGGTGGAAGATGATGATGTACACCTTCGGCATGTAAAGCATCCCCAGGGCCACTGAAGCACTTAAGTTCATGGATATTGTAAGTGTGGTAGTTTGTATGTAGAGCTAGGAGACACAACACATGAGACACTATTACAAATAAGATGGCTGGGAAGAAGGCTGCAGTATTTCAAACATTAAGTAACCATTTAAAAGTAATTTTTTCATGGCTTTGCAACTGAAGATGCGTGAGCTGGGACCTTTGTGCTGCAAACCACTCTGAGGTCCAACCCACACCAGCTGCCTCCTACATCTACAGCCTCTTTGGAGGCTCAGTGCTGGAAACTTTCCTTAATGATACAATTTCCATTGTGCCCTTATGGTACCGCTTCCGTTTGTTTATTTAAAGAGTGAAGATCAGATTTGTACTGAAATAATGCTAGTATCTGTCTGTAGATTTACTGTAAATTATGGAAGGGGAACTATAATAACTCATATTAGTAAAAAAAAATAATCTTTCTTTTAAAAAAAATGAGGAAGGTGGGATTTTTTTTTTTTTTTTGCTTTTACTATAATTCTCTACAATTCATTGAAATAAGTTTGCAGAGAATACACAATATTTTGTGTGCTTGTCACATTCAGCTGTGCTCGTTACAAAAAATAGTATATATGTAAGTCAGAGACCAGAAACGGCTGAGAGATGAGTATTCAGAGAAAGAACAAGGATTCAAAAATGTACTCTGCAAATATACAGGGCGGAAAAGCCTTTTTTAAAAAAACCTGTCTTTTCAGAGAGCACACTTAATAAATAAACTAGAACAATTCTCTTGGCTTTAGAGGATGAGGCAGAGTTAAAAGCACAATACAGGTGTGAGGGAGCTGAAGGAGGAGGGAGCAATATCTCTGAGGATCTTCTTCCAAAATTAAATATACAGTAAATCTGTATAGAAGGGAAAAATCATTACACATTGAGGGTGATTTCTTCAGAATACTATTTCCTCTTCTCCCCCTATTCAGTGCTAATCAGCCTGAATTTCTGATGGAAAAACTCCATGAATAAATACAATGGCAGAGTAAAATGTTGACTGCTCAGGTATTTCCAAACTCCCATATTTAGAAAAATATGAATGTCTCCAGCCTTGCTAGTTATATCTGCGTAACAGTTGTTACTGGAGTGATTAGGGCCACCACTGGAAGCAATAAAACACCTCACAGAAGACATTAAAAACGTGCTGTGCACGGATGTGTCTCCGTGCAGATGCACACCAGCAGAGACTAAAGTGCTTTCTCAGTTTCTATTTACTCATT
This sequence comes from Gallinago jamesoni, assembly GCA_025769975.1. Classification (NCBI taxonomy): domain Eukaryota; kingdom Metazoa; phylum Chordata; class Aves; order Charadriiformes; family Scolopacidae; genus Gallinago; species Gallinago jamesoni. The sequence goes on along the minus strand of JAOQGH010000003.1, from coordinate 15,135,012 downwards.
ATCTGAAGGAAATGACACTGATGTTGTCAGAAATTTTGCCAAAGCCAAAAAGTCTTGGAAAACAACAGCTCCCTGTAGGAATTTTGATGAACCGTGTCAGTTAAACAAAATAACTTTGTATAGACACCTATGCCAGACGCACTGGGTATGACAGCAACGAAAAAACCTAGAAAAGCAGAAAGAAAGATGCATTTTGAGTCAGAGCTACTTTCAAGAGCACTGCGTAGTAAGAAGTTTGCAGATGGAGCCTCAGTAGACGTATTTGTTACCTACGTGTGGCACTGCCTGAGCTTTGGAGCAGCTGATGGGTTGGGTAGGCAATGCTTCTCTCTAGCAACGGACCATCAGAACAAGTGAAGGTCATAGAGACCAAGAGAAGAAGGGCTCCTTTGGAACAGGACACACAACCCGCACCGAGGCCACCTCCTCCCAGGCAGGAGCCCCGTAACTACATTTGATGGGCTTAGGGTCTTGCAGGAACCACCAGCTACCGGGAAAAACCCACCCCTGGAGCCACTCTCTGCCCCATGGCTTCCCTACAGGGTCTCCCATGGGCTCCACCAGTGGGGAGCTGGCCTGACCTGGAGGTGACTCACCCTGGGAATGGTCTGACCCAACATTCTCCCCTTAATCCTGGGCTCCTGAGATTGCCAAAGCCACAACCAGCAACATTTTCATCTGGGTGCACACAGGTATTAATTTTTATTTCCTTCTGCCATTAAGGGGCTGAAGGTTAATCGATTATTTTGTGAGCGGGGTCTCCTGCAGCACCAGCCAGCAGTTTCCTACCTCCAAATGCCGATGGGAGATAAAAGGAAAGGGAGAAAAGAGCTTTTGTAGAACAAGGCAAGATGAGTGACACACAATGCTTCTCATGACAAATGGGAGCTTTATAAAGATAAGGGAAACTAATAGATACGCTTATTATGCAGAGCCTTAGTTTTATGTATTTTATCTCTGCTTTGTGGTTTTACCAGTCAAACATAAAATTGCAGTTTACATGAAACTATTTCATTTCTTATTTCACTTCTTCTGATAAACTCTCTGAAAGCATTTTAGATGAATGCAAATGGGTGACTTAAAATACAAAGGATAAGATTTAACTGACAATGAAAGTCTAATAACTCATGCTTGCCTTTTACAGCTGGCTGGTGAAACCTGGTAGTTTCCAAACCTGCGATCAAATTAAGAAATTAAGATGCAGATTTAGTGACAGATGCTCGAACTCGACATGAATGAGAACTGGGATTGAGCTGAGTGTTGCCAGTGGAAATCAAAGCTTTCTAAAATCAGTGCCATGCTCTGCAAACCCTCCCCCGTGTAGGGCTGGGAGCTGCGTTTGCCAGGACACAAGGACAAAGTCACTCCGGAGGGTCATCCCCACTCACACCTCCCTCCTTCTCCCTCTCAAGTAGACTCTGAATTTTGGCAAATTTTAACTTGATATGAAACTTAACACACCGCTGTTACAAACATGTCAGGCTTTGAAGCAGTGCACTGGAGAAAACTCAACCCTAAGGATATCATTCACATGCAAAGGCACCTAGATTTTATCATTTATTTTACATAAAGGATTCCCATTTGAATTTTAGATTTCTACATTTTCCAGATTCCTGCTTTATTGATGCAAATGATGAAAATTACCTTCAAAAACCTTGAGAGAAAATTAGACTGGTCTTGAATACACACATCTAATACCCAGGAATTTTTCTGGAACAAATGATATCAATGGGTGATTTTGCACGAGCTGGGACTACTCTCAGAAGTAAAGCACTGCAGGATCAAGCCTTTCGGTCTTTCCTAACCCAGTGGATGGATTTCCTGCTGCAGGGCCATAATAAGGGAACCTATAGCTGCCGATCTTAGAAAAGACTCTTTAGGAGTCAGAAATACTTTTTTTTTGTAGGCTCATGCTTTGCATTCACAGTCTAATCAGGAGCAACTGCTCCTTTTATCTAATTTAGCTTTGTAATTATGCAGTGAATTGTGTTATTTTGTAATATGGAAATAAAGTGGTAACTTGAGATATTTTCGGACTTGTGTTATCACAAACCAATTTATCTCACTTTTATATGGGAATTAAAACAAATGTTCTCACATATGAAGTAGACAGTTTATAAATCTCCCAGAAGGCTTCCAGGTCATCTGAAGATTTCATCTCATTCCCCACATTATGTTGTGCAAATATAAGAATGAGAAACATATTTTTTTTAATAAAGATTAAAATTAGCTCCCACTGCATTATATGTTTGCAAAAATATGGACAGTAAAAAGGCTTGAATGCAAACGGCTTCTCAGACATTTTAGTGTCTAATGCCCCTCCCCGACAAAGTTACCACATCATTTTAAAGGTGAATAAAAAAAGGAAAATACCTGTTTTCTAGTGAAACCTGTGCTTCTGGTACTTTGACTTTGCTTAGGAAGAACAGGAAGAACCACTGCCCTCCCTCCAAGAACATCGTTGGCCTTTTGTCACCCAAATCACTGCAAGGGGCTACATGGAGTTTCTCACAGAGCAGCACCAGCTATCACTGTGGTGAGCTACGGCCAGGACCCAGGGCAGATGTTGCTGAACAAAAATCTCCAGTCACAAAGCACCCCTAACTGAAAAAAAAAAAAAAAAAAAAAGCACCCAACTGAAAAAACCCACCCCAACCCAGCTGTAAAAGCAAACGCCGTTCTCATTTCCTTAGACAGCTTGATTTATGGAAGTTTCAGGCGACAGCAACTTTACCCAGGCAACCATGTCTTCCCACAAGGATCGCACACTTCTGTTGTCTGAGAAATATAAAATATTATGTGTGAAGCTGTCCTGTCAGCTCTTTACCGACCTGGCTCAGTAATCCTCTTTTCACGCCCCACTGAGGCTTTCCAGCAGCCCGTGCGCATCCCGGGTTCCCGCGGATACGGACACACACTCCCTTTCTTCCCTTGGATGGTACCGGCTCAACTGCAGATAATGCCACGCCGCCCCGAGACTTATCTGCTGAGGACTTCCAGGACCCCTGCCTCCATCCCCATCCCTTTAAGCATCATAATCTGCTCAAGCTTTCATTTAGCTGTGCCCTTTGGACAACAGAGCAGTTTGGAAAAAAAAAAACCAAACAAAACCAATGCACAAAACTCTTTTCCTAGATTAGAAGGTTTAGCAGAGCTTAGGGCAAGTGTTTTCACTTTTCTTTTAAGCTAATGTTATCCTGGAAAAAAAAAAATAATCACAAAATACCTCTGTGGGCACCAGGCCCCACCATTTTGGACAACAGGGACAGGGATTTCCAGTGGTAGGAGGTCACTTCATAGATGAGAGACAGTGACCACACCACTTCTCCTCTGCACTAACCTACTGCTCCTAAGGGCGTTAATATAACCCACACTATATCGGGAGTTTATCATAGTTTTATAGCATTTGGATATTTTATAAGCAAAATACACATGCTCGTGCCAATGCACACTCCATAGTCACGACAAACAATGTCTGTCAGTCAAGTGCTGTAACGTCAGCGTAGGGCACTGCAACACAGCCATCAGCTCTGTGATCTCACAGAATCCCATGGGGTTGGAAGGGACCTCTGGAGATCATCTCCTCCAACCCCCTGCCAGAGCAGGGCCACCCAG
>JAOQGH010000003.1:15117292-15129949 GCA_025769975.1 Gallinago jamesoni | reverse complement strand
GCTTTCATCAGTGAAAAGAGTTGGTCTATTAAGTTAGTGTCCTTTGGAAATTCTCACAATAGAGCAGACAAAACTGCAGGTTAAATTTGGGGATATATTTCAGCGTAATGGAAAAACAAAAATAGTTCCACGGGAACAGCAAGTACCCACAGAGTAACATCACAGTTCCCTCGGAGATATGAAAGTAAAGAAGATTAAAGTTTGGAAAGTAGCTCCCCAAATTACTTTTCTTTTACACCCACTAATAACAATCACATCTCTTTCATCAGCTCTCTGCTGGCCCTCACCACCCAAGAGCTGGTACCAGCACAGCACTGAGGTCAAGCCACGGGAGCAATAAATACTGTGGTGGCAGATCTGCAGTAACAGGAGGGGGTGCAGGACCCCAACCCAGGGGACCCCGCCACCGCCCCACTGCACCAAGAATGGGACAGTGGAAAAAAAAACCTCCTCACACAGGTGGGGAGAAACATTTCACCTTTAAATTCATTTTGTTCTCAGGGCAGTTTAAGACAACTCTGTCTTCCCAAAGGTACATATGCCCTTGAAGGGTTTTTTCTTTCTCTTTTCTTTGCTAACAATAAAATGACTAAATATCACAGACTGTTCTGTGCTTTTTTTAGATGTGATCTCTGTGTTTATCCTTACTAAACAGAAGTTCCAAATAAACTACTGAAGTAATAACTAATAGATCATCACAACAACATGGGGTGCTCGGGTGAGTTTCTCTCCTGTGTTTAACCGGAGACAATTGTTGTTCCTCCCGAGAGAGCGAGGGGGGAACTGAGAAAAGATCCAGATTTGCAGAATCGCCACCGTTGAAGCAGAAACCAAACTGCCATTAATCTCTTCAGGAAAGCAGCCGAGCCTCACACGTTACATACAACACAACATCGCCCCATCAGCCGGGCTTCCACAACGTCATCTCCAAAGGGGACCAAGAGCAAAGTGGCCGTTAGCGGGAGGTATCGCACCTACTGACAACGCTCTGCTGTCCCGGACAAGTGAACACACGGGGACCCACTCTAAGAATTACTTCTGTAAATGTCGGCTTCGAGGAGTATAAATAACCATTCACGGGTGCCCAGTGCTGCTCCAGTTCTGGGAGGGATTAAAATTCAGCGTTTGCCTGCTGCCACGGGCACAGTGAACACTGCCCCATTGACCTCAACGGTGCAACGCAACCTACTTCACTGATATGGTCTCTCCAACGTGCACCAGCTTCAAAAAATACCTGCAGAGAGGCAAAGGTCCTTCTACTTTCCCTGGAGAGCCCTTAGAAACAACCCCAATGGGGCAGGACGTCCCGAAATGCAGCAGTCCTTGCATGGGACATAGCTTCTTCAGCTCTCCTGGAGTCTTTGACGGGTGCTTCCCTGCAGCATCCCCCCAGCCACGACGTTCTGTGACAGCACTTGGCTGAAGCTGCAGTATTTGTACCAACCAAATGAGAATGCCTCAAATAGAAGCATCAAAAAGACTGACTTGCTGAGGGCAAAATCAAAGTCAAGCCAAGGAGCTGGATGCTCCTGGAGATGTCACAAGCCCACCCCACCTCAGGACCCAGCACCAACTTGCTACGAACAGCCTTTCTAAACAGAAGTGTAACCCACCCCGCCGTTACCTTAATTATTTCGCTGTGGAAGGTCCATGTTCACGGCCAGCACCCTGCACGCCTGTGCTCCCAGGGTCCTTGCCTCTGTGCCTCCACTGCCCTGTCCCCACCTCCGTCCCCTCTCCAGCACACGTTGCTGCGGAGGAAGGATGACTCTTGCCCCAGCTCATGGTGACGAGGATGGATGCTCCTCGGGTGCCCACAGAAGCACCACCACTGTTGGGAGGACACCACACACTGCCAACAGCAGAGACAACCCAGGGAGGAACCACGGCTGCTTTAGAAACAGGGGTTCTCTCCTGCCCGAGGGAACCATGGATGGTTGGCAAATGCCAAAGCAAGCTTTGCTGTCAGATCTGGTATTTTTGGCCGCCTGACGACAGCCCACGTTGTTCTGAAAAGTCGCTCTAAGTCACGTCACCAACGTACAAGGTCTGGGAGAAGAACGTGCCTGGAGCCGTGAAATTCCCCTTGTCGCAAACGTGTCAAATGGGATCTTGTTCCCTCCTGATGACAGGGTGAAACATGATGGGGACCGTGGCACAGGTGTCATGCTGGGGGAAGAGCGTCGGGGCGTGGGAACGCTGATAAACCCTGGGAGGTGCTCACCAGCTCCATCACGTCGGCTGCTCCCGGTGGTTACCGGCTCGGCGAGGACAACATTATGCGCCGGAGTTATGCAGGCAATGGGTGTGATGAATTATGTTCCAATATGTTCCTAGCAGCAGGAAGCTCAGACACCAAAGGGAAAATTGGGGTCATATTCTGAAAGATTACCACCTGTAGAGGCCAAATGCAAAGGCAGACAGCACGGCAGTAAACAGGTCTAAAAGGACTAATTTCCAATTCCCTCCGCCTGGCACTGCAAAACTGCTCCTTCTAATGTCACGCTGCCAAAGCCAACTTAAATTTTCATGTCCTAAGTGCGCCCGACACATCTAGTTTTTCAGCTTGCCTTTTGCAGCCAAACGTGCAGAGTGAAGATGAAGCAAATATATGTATTTTAGTTATTTGAGCTAAATATTTTATACAGCTTGTTTCCTTATATTAGGAATTTCCTTATGCAAGATATTTGCATACATCATAAGATATAAATATTTATGGATTATATCCATAACTCGTATGATAATTCAAAATACCAAATGTTAAAGCATTTGCTCTGAGGGTTACGATGCAGATACAGGAGGAGGAGGAGGAATTTTGTCTCTTCAGCCTTTGAGAGAAACTCTAGCAGCTTATCGAGAAGGAAATTAAATTATTCAGATAAATGGACAGAGCAGTGACGGAAAAGCATGTTGCTGCTTTCAGAGGGCATCAAATGGCTAAAAGAGAAATTGAAGCGCTATCAAAGACAATCCCACAAGTCAAATGGTTTATCCAGATCCATTCGGCAGAGACTCCCCATCCACCAGAGAAAAGAGCCGTCTCCACCTTCTGTATCAGTTACAGGGACCATAAAGATGCCCATGAACTACTTACAGGCATTTGGGAGTTGCTCAGCCAAGAAATGAACAGCGATGTCCCCGGCTTAAGTCAACAAAAGATTAAAGTAATTTCGAATTTGTGACTCCCCGGCACTGCCTGCGTCCTCTGACTTCACGAGGATTTCTCTTTGAAGTAGAACCTTGGCGCAGAAGGATTGTGCCAGCAAAACATGCTTCTTGCAAGGAGAGCAAGTTCCTTGCATCTCCATCACCGAAATCTCCTTTTGGATTCATCTTCTCTTGGCTTTTGCTGTCCCCAGGGTGGTGATGAGGGTGGTGGGTGGGCAGCCAGAGACACGGGCCAGGCTGTGACCCATCTCCAGGTGACAACGAGGATGAGTCCTCCCAGTCCTATACCTGTCACCAGAGGAACCAGTGATGGAGAGCCATCACCAGGTGCACATACCTCTCCTTTCTTCTTCAGTAATTACATGTCTGGAAGCTGATGGAAGAATTGATGAAAGGGATGAGGTATTCCCATGGGGACCTCAGCTAATGTGCTGTTACCCAGTGTGGACACCTGTCCAGAGGAGGAGAGCCCCAAGAGCCACCCAGTCATTTCACCTGGGTCACTAAAGGGCCTTCAGGTGATAATAAATTTCGGTGCCAGCCGCGTTTGGCTGTATTTCAAGCACAGACAGAGGCGAACAGCTCAAGAAATACCATTATCAATCCTCAGAACTGTCTAATATCTCTTGCTTGACACTCGTGTTTGTTATAATAGCTATAAAATAAGTTACACATCACTAAAGAGACAAACACAAAGTGCAACAGAAGTAATGTACATCCCCAACTTCTATTATTAAAATAATGGCTTTTCCCTCTCTCACTGGCTGAGCACTTAGCTTTTTTGAGCTAGAAATAATTCTTCATCTGTCACTTTTTCCAAAGATTACATCATTGGAGAAAGCCTTCATTTCATTCTTCACCTTCACCGCTGCACTGCTAAATTGACTGACACACAATCTCGGCATTTTAGGGTATTCAGTGCCAGACTTCAGCTGCTGTTATAAATCATATTTCTCCACACTTATTGCATTTTATTCATTTTATACATGACCAGAGATTAGAGTTCAAATGAAATAGAATTCGCTATCCTTCTTATATTCCAAACGTCACTAGTCTAGAAATCTTTAATTTTACTCACTTCAACTACTGAATAATTCAATGTAAAAGGAGAAAAAAAAAAAAAAACACCCGCCTGCAATACTCAAGTTTGAGATTTTGAGCAAAATAAAGGGAGGATGCTCTGGCTGCCATGACTGTCTCTCTGCAGCCCAGGGTGCATCCAGCACCAGGCACGCTCAGACCCTCACCCTGAATTTTGGGATTTGGGAAGGTGTGGTCATGAACTGACTCTTTTCAGGCAATACAATACTTGCGATTACTAAAATTGCTATCTTCTCTCCTCGGTTTTCAAAAGAACACTTGTGGAAGTGTTCAAAAGCACATTGTTGGAGAAATGCCGGCAAGTCCATTGGGAAACCAGTGCAGCAGAATCACAGGATCATAGAAATGGCCGTGGCGAGGCCCAGAACTTCCCCAAAATCTCTTGGGGATCAAATATTTCTCATAACGGCAGAGACCAGACAGACTCACCACACTTACAACCTTTCCCCACCAAACAGTTGCTGAGTGAGCATGAGGCAAAGCTATCACACTAATTTTCTTAAATTATTAACATATTCTAGAACAGAAAATAAGCTGAGGTCAAACACAGACAATTCCTTTTATGTTGGATGGAGAAATAAGCAAGAGTGAATATCCAGGAAAGGTATTGATTATAAAAAGACAAACAAACCGCAAGCTAATGTTTGTATAAATAAACACATAGATGGGCAAGTAGATGGGGAACTAAAAATACTGTGGCCTTGTATATAGTCACGCAGAATAAAACAATATTAAAGAAACTTTCGTACCAGCTTTCTAGAATTTCACTCTGCATCATTCAGGGTAAACGGTGCTAATTAATAGTTCAAGAAAAAGAAAAAAGGTGTTAAAAGGTGGTTTGTTTTTTTTTTTAAAATAAAACAAAACACAACACAAAATCTTTAGATGCTTAATCTTATGCTGGTAGTATTAAGCCAAACCTTTCTCACCAGTCTGAGAAATTAACCATTCTCAGAAGATCTCTGTCAGACCAGAAGAGGTGCTGGCAGTTACTCCTCCTGACAGGAAAATCTGAAGTAACATTTAGGTTTATCTGTCTTCCCGCACAAGAGATGCCTTTCCCTGGAGTGAAGAAAACCCACAAGTTTGGGGAAAATGAAGAGAAAGGATGCAAGCATGGCCACGGTGGAGACAGTCCCACACTGTCAGCGTTCATCACTGCAGCTGGAACACTCGAACACGCAGAGAAAACCTCTCTTAAGAAAGTTGTACCACAAACTGGCACTCTATGTACCACACGAGGTACTAAGTGCAGAGACTTTCCCCAAACAGAAATACAGATGTGCAAAGCATCCGTTGCCTCAGGCTGCACGACATCCTGCCGCAGGAGCGCATCCCACCCAGAGCATCCTTTGGTGCGATGCAGGGCCCGTGGGTACCACTCTCCTGGGGGGCTGGATCCAGGGGAACACAAACCGACCAAAACCAGAGAAACTACCTGCAATCACCACTGAAGCACGCTAATAGCACATGATAATCTCTCTAATTCTAAAAAAATGAAGCCGCAGAATAAAAATTAGCAAGTAAATCTCATTTTCATTTTATCCCAAACGTTCCTTTCCTCTGGTGAAGCAGAGCTGTTTCTGTCCATACAGCACCGGGCAGGGTGAAGGGCAGAGAGATGCCCTATCAGCACAGCAACACCTGCACGTAAATCAAACACGCCTGGTTTAGTGTTGCTGTAATAGTAGAGCCCTTAGGAAGAACACACAAACTGTTGGTTACGTGTGATCGGAACAGAGATGCAGGTACCTCAGGTGTCTCCTACCCACAGCCAGAGAAGAGAGCACGCAGAGCATGGACATGCCCAATTTCCACCCCCCACAGCAGAGGAGATAACTTCATTTGCCTCCTTAGAACATCTCCCTACACCGTTCCTTTCTCTACGCAGAAAGCACAAATAAATTTAGAATAGTAACTGAAGGACCTTTCTCTTTCTCTAGAAGCAGATCTTCTCAGATCTTCTATCAGCCCTGAAGGATGCATTTCTTCAGCAAAACTTCTACTGACCTTCTCTTCACCGATTTAAATACACAACTTACAGCATCAAAGAAGTAGTTAGCAATCTTGTGTTTTGGAGCTTGACGTCCCCTCCCCACAGGCCGTCTGATGTCCAGGAACAGCCTCAGGGCTTTGGGAAAGTCACGGCCCTTCAGCAGGGCTGCGTGTGGGGCACTCGGCAGCACAGGAGGACTACAAAGCTCCAGGTACACCACAGATCCCATGGATCTTGTGTGCTTAGGATGAAACCAGACCTGCCAAGGTAAACACGTTCCAACCTGGCTGCAACAACTTATCGGGACACGCATGCCAGGAGGATCACACCCTTCTCTTGCATCCTTTGCATGGAGCCTTTTGGAAGCTGCGTGAGAAAGTCAACGCATGAAGCACCTCAAAACGTGAAGAACGGCCCTCCGAGGAAAAGCAGGATGGAAATCCAGAGGCAGCAGGAGCTTCTGAAACTCCCTCCAGTTCACAGGTTGTCTCTTTACACTTGGTATGCTTTTATGGGTGCGGGTGAAGGAGGTAACACGGTGTGCGTGATGCAGGCAGGCTCCTTCGTGGAGCCGCAGGTCACAACCGACGCCGGGCTGGACAATCGGCAGCAGCTCGTGTCTCTGCACGAGGTTGTCATGGCAATGAAACGTCTGCGGGTGCAGCTGATCCGAACTGCTGCCTTGCCTTGACAGCGCTGGAAAATATTGCCAAAATTATTCATAGCCTGGAAATAAGAGAGCCGCAAATGCCCTAATGGCTTTCTCCCCACTCTACGCTGTTAACCATTTTGGGTTTTGCAATTTTCTTTATTTTTATTGCCCAGTAAATCAGTCAGCCTTACATTACGACGGCAAACAGCCCTTTCCTTTAATGCATTCGGGTCTTGCAAAATTAAATTTATAATCCAAAATAAATATAAGCATTTTTATAGATTTATAATAACACACAGTAGCCTAGTAAGCCAACACTGAAAAAACTAAAGAAAAAAAAGGAGGCAAAAGGAAAAAGCCAAGCCCCAAACCCACCCTTACAAGAGGGGCCAGTCCCTGCCCGCACCGCGGAGCAGCTCCCCATGAGGGTGTTTCTCCAGGTTATTTGTGGGGTTCAGATGGAGGAGGAAGGACAACGTGCAGACGGTGCCCGTGCCCACCCTGTCCCGTGGAGCGGGGTTTTCCGGAGCTGTCATTTCCGAGCCTTAACAAGGAACAAGAAAGAAGATGTTTCAGCCCATGCTCTGCTCCTACTGAAAAGCAGGGCTCCATGCAGAAGATTCGTTTTACAGAGCAAGCTTCAAAATTTCTTTCTGTCCTTTCACCTCCAATTTTGTCTCCCTTTATCCAGCCATATGAATGTTTTATTTATATCCAGTATCTTTCACCCAGTTGGTAGGCATTCTCTGAAATGAAATCCCTCTTTTTCTGAGAGAGTCCGGTTAATAGATTCCCTTCGCATCCACTCTCTTCACCAACTGAATCTACCTCCTCAATCTACCAACACACCAGGATTACAAAAAAAAACCCCACCCCAAACCATCCTCCCTCCAAACAAACATCCTCTGGCCCTCCCAGAAGAGCAAGACTTATTTCCCTCGGCAGCTGGATGCAATATCTTTAATAACTACATAATGCACTCATTGGTGATACTCTCTTTTGACTTCTCAAAGAGGTTTCTATGAGGTTGCACCCAAACAAGATTAAAGTAACACAGTGCCATGCTACACAACCGCTGGATAGTTATTTCACCTGCATCACCAGGTCTGCTGATGTTTTCTGGAGAACTTATTTGATAGGTAGATAGATTGATAGATAGAACTCATAATTCTATCTGCCTCTTGATTATTAACTCCTCTGCCAAGGCATTCATCTCTGCGAGCACCTATTTAACACACGCTCATTCTGTCCCTGCTTTGCCTTTTATCTGGCTGATGGGGAAGGAGATCTCCACCCAAGGCTTTCACACGGGTTGTTGAAGCAACCAAGTGTTCTTCTACCTGAGCACAACCTCAAACCAACCCCAGAGAAAAACACCTCACCCATCCAACGCATCAAGGAACTGCACTATGCCAACAGCCCTGCACCATCCCACGCTAATTACGGGCACCTCGTCTCCTTCATCACTGTGGCCCTGCTAGAAACCCCAGAAAAGTCAATGGGAGTCTTTCAATGTCAGTGAAGTTTGACCCAGGCCTATATGGAGAATTATATTCCATATATTTGCATACAAAGTAAGATCTAATTCTGCTTGGAGACCTTCAGGGGAATTCAAAGTGCAAGCTGGTGTCAGCAGAGGAACAGGGAAGAAAAAGGCTAATCCTCCACATATTGCTTCTCTTTAAAGACCTTTAACATAGCACACTGGTTATTAAAAAGCACTGACGAATAGATATGTAAAACAAGCCATCTTTTTCACAGACTTTTAAAATTATAATGTGATTATAATTTAAAACAAAGCATTTACATATTGCTTATGCTACTTAGAAACAAACTTGTTAGGGTTGGAAGTGTCCTTTCTATTTAACAACACTGTCACAGCGCTGCATAGAGAGCGTGCCTGGCTTTGGTGAATTCAAGTATAAAGATGAGTCTGCAATTGTAGCCAATCAGTTGCTTTAACTGGCTTCAGATCTATTTATTAGCATGAAAATTATTTTATACTCCTAAAGTGTAAAAGTGAACAGAGAGTGAGTTGGAGCAAGGAACGGTTGGATTCACAGGAGGATGAGAAACGGCACCAAACCCTTTGTTCCTGACCAGCCATCACTGACAAAATAAAGAAAAATAATTCCTTATATTAAAGAAAAAAGAAAAAAAAAGTCAAAAAGTTCCCTTTTCTGTCAGGCAGCCTGAGAAGCCGTGCCCGGGCTGTCGTCCCTGTGAGACTCCCAACGGGCAACGGGTTCCTTCACACCAACTCCCTTTCCACAGCCCACAGGGAGAAAGGTTTCTGCTGTTCCCGAGGACGTAAGCCCCATCCTGCCCTGAAATGCCCCCCCCTTCGAGGTGCAGAAAGTTGCCCAGGGAGACCAGAATATTTTTGCCTTCATTCTGTTTTGAGACACTGGTTCTCAAAGCACCGTGTTCCTCCGTCCCCGCAGAATGGGTCAAGTGAGTTGTTTTAACATCGTCAGTATCAGCTGTGCACTGAAACCTCAGCCTCGGAAAAAAAGAAACAAACCCATCTCACCCCCCTCAAAAGAAAAAAAAAAAAGCCTGTAATCCAAAAACCCAGGATTTCACCTGTGGGCTGTGGGCAGCAAAGCCCCACGCAGGGGCTGACAACAGCTCCTCGCCCCCCGCCTCAGCAAACACTTCCTAACAAATCATACCGCATCCCCCAGGAAAACCCGCCAGGAAAAGGCCAGGAAAGACTCGTCAAGAACACAGAAATGCTGTGGGATTATTTTTTTTTCAGACAAATAGTTTGCATTTTTTACAGGTGTGCACTACTAGGTGTTAATTTTCCGTATTATTCCTTCAGAGCTGTCCAAGTCTGCATTTAATTAACTGAATGACTCAAGCCATCCAATTCTTGTTGCTACTGATGTATCACAATTAGAACAAGCTGTTGCCACGGCAACTGCTCCATCCATCATAATTCATAAACTGGAGCCAGTTTGCCTTGCGCTTTACGCAATGCTGTGACGCGCAGATGGGCGTTTATTGTCATGCTAAATTGGGAAGGGGTAATCCCAGAATACCAGATGATTTAGGTGCTCATTTAAACGAGAATTAATTACAAGTCTAGCATTTTAGGATCCTGCCAAATTCCAGTCATTCCATGATCCCCCTTACCCACAGGGGGTATCGATGCATATCAATGCTAATCCAGAGCACCAGGAAAGAGCTTCCTCTCTTAATTATCGAACACTGCATTTATTTTATTTTATTTTAAGAAGAAACTGAATCTCAATCTCAAGTTTGATGCTGCGATCACAATTTACAGCAATACCCAAACCATGTTCCAACAGGGTCTAACGAGGAGATACCGCGTCCTGTGCGACAGCTCACAATTTCTCCTTACCAGCTCCAAGTTAACTCAGAAATTACCTCCTATGAGTCACAGCTCAGAGATAACATTACAAGTCGCTATGAATTATTTAGAGTTCCTTATCAGCAGTTTCATCTGGGGCACTTAGACAGAAAGCAATACGGAATATTACAGGATGAGGAAAACGTGAGTTTTAAGCCAAATCAGCTCACGTGTTTAACTAATCCACAACCTGGTGAAAGCCCACAGACCCTATTCCGCATCTACAGCTTATTAAATGTATTTCTGATGGGATAAAAACCCCGTGTTTATTGCTGTCTTCACAGTTGCACAGGATACCTGTTTTTATACTTAACTGAGATTTATTTACTGTCTTCTACCCCTTATTACGTACCAAGAAATGAATGCTGAGTACCTCGTAGTTCCCTTGTCTCTGCATGAGGAAGCCACAAGGAAGCCTGTAAAAACAAGGCTGAATTTGTGAAAAGCTATACCTTCTGTCAGCGAACGCAAGCCCTGGGCCTCAGGGGAGAAAAAGCATCCAGAGGAGGAATTTTTCTGTGTGTGAGATTGCAATCAAATCAAGCCAGTCCTGCTCCCACAGGGAAGCTTGCTGTAATAAAAGTTGTTTTACGCATTCCCTTCCCCAGTGCAGTGACACAGCACGGGACACCGAGCAGCCCCCGTGTCCCGCAGACACCGCCTGGGCACGCAGCCCCAAAACCTGATTCTTTTTGCCCAAACCAGCCCTTGCTGAGGTGCAGGTTGGGCTGAAGGCTGGGCTGGAGCGCAGGGCTCTGCAGGGCTCAGCACCCCCAGCAATTAGCAGCGGGGATATTTAGAGGTGCTGACCTTTCTTTCCTATCTTCAGTCATTAACAGATTTCATCTTCCAGTCAATAAAATACGCTAAAACCGCATTGATTTTGACGTTCTGGAGAATCAAATCACTTGATCTTTCTGCTTAAACTTCCCTGGTCCTCCAATTAAGGTACCAGAACAAATCTTAGCTACTACCTAATACCAGTTTTCACAAGATTTTCTCTCCAGCCGTAATCATGTTTTAAGCACCTTGGCTAAACTAATTGATTTTCCTTCCTTTCTTCTAGCCTCACCTCACACAACCTGGAGCTAAGCTCTTCCACGCGTTTCAGTCTCCAGCTTCCCGGTGAGTTATTGTCGCTAGTTAAGTTTGTTAGCAGGATCTGTTCCACTACTAAAAAGAGCTATCTTGTCTTCAAATTATATTTAATTATCTCCATTAAACATTACAGGTTGCTCTGATGTTGAAAATGTAAATCAGAGGGAACAAGAGGAAGATGATAGCATATTGTTCAGCACATATTTTGTCCTCCTACTCCCTCTGCATTCTTTGGAATAAATGTCTCTCCTCTAACTGTGAGTCCAACGAAGATCCTGTGAAGGCTCCAGATACTCAGTTTAAAATACACACACTATTTTTCAGTTGTTATAAACACAACATGAACATCACCTAATGGGCAAAACCTTCTGACTCGGGGGCACGGGAAGGTTAAACCTCAGGTCCCCGACTCTGGCAGAGGCAGCTAATGGCTGGCTGGCCTTTAATGGGCAATTAGCAGCCTGAGGAAAGCGGTTATCGGTGAGCCAGTAACCACTCTTTGTAAATAGGAGTTTCACCTCCTTCCCCCCACTCTGGGTTTTGTCACCACAGATATTTCGGCCATTTAAAGGCCAAATGCCAGCACAGATTGAATAATCTCTCGGTGAAGCGCCTGACATCATTAGCTGAAGAGTGCTAAACCTGAAAAACCCTTCATAAAGCCTTGACAATTAAAGAGGTCAACAAGGCTCTTCTGCCCACTGCAGCTGACCCCATCCACGGAGACTTGCCCGGGAAGTATCTGCCAGATACGGGATCTGGTCTTGCAAAATAGTCTTCTGCACCACTACAGCTCCTTAGGTACATTCCCAGTTGCTGCCTACCCTTTTCCCATCCCCCACTACTCAGTTTGGGAAAGAAAACATAGA
The DNA here is from genome assembly GCA_025769975.1 of Gallinago jamesoni. Taxonomy (NCBI): domain Eukaryota; kingdom Metazoa; phylum Chordata; class Aves; order Charadriiformes; family Scolopacidae; genus Gallinago; species Gallinago jamesoni. The sequence goes on along the minus strand of JAOQGH010000003.1, from coordinate 15,117,686 downwards.
TCTTTAGTCTCTGCTGCTGAGAGAACACAGAGATGGGCATCTTAGCAATAGCAAAGACAGAGTTTAAGATGGAAATGATGTCATTTTCTGCATGGATGATGGAAACGATGTCGTTGACGGAACTCCAGTTGCCATGTAGGACCACGCAGCCACTCTCTTACTCCCCAGGTTGGGATGGGGGAGAGAATTGGTAGAGTAAAAGCGAGAAAACTTAGGGGCTGAGATAAAGACAGTTTAATAGGTAGAGCGAAAGCCACACACACAAAGAAAGCAATTCATTCTCTGCTTCTCATCATCAGGTGGGTGTTCAGCCATCCCCAGGAAAGCAGGGCTCCCTCACAATTTCTTGTGCCCCTCCAGCCTACTTGCTGGTGGGGGCTGAGGGGCAGAAAAG
>JAOQGH010000003.1:15105148-15117192 GCA_025769975.1 Gallinago jamesoni | reverse complement strand
CCAGGAAAGCAGGGCTCCCTCACAATTTCTTGTGCCCCTCCAGCCTACTTGCTGGTGGGGGCTGAGGGGCAGAAAAGGCCTTGAAAGCTCAGCAACAACCAAACCCATTCTCCATTGACACTATTCCCATCCCAAACCCAAACCACAGCATGGCACCAGCTGCTCAGCGAGAAAGCCAACTCCATCCCAGCTGAAACCACGACACCACCAAACTGCAGAAGGAAAAAGCCTTCCTTGTTTTTCCTGTTCCTTATCTGCAGAAGGCATCACACTCACCTGGCATCACTCCTGACCACGGGGGTGACTATGCCACGGCTACGGGCAAAGGCAAGACCTGGCTCCTGCCCCCAGGAGCCCTCCGGGGTGGTGTTAGGGATGCAGGAGTCAGGAGAGCTTCAGCTTTGTGGCTGCGCCTCCCGCCTCCCAAGGCTTCGTTCAGGCGCGTTGAGAAGAGCAGTTCCCCAGCAAGACCCCTTCTTTAACAGGAGGGAAAAACAGTAACAAAATAATCTCTCTCTGATCTCTTCCCTGAGGTTCCCTTTTCTCTTCCAATTTGTCTCCTCACCCGTGCATCAGAGCAGCTCCTCGTGTATATGCTCGTAGGCATCTTTGTTTTGGCAGTCGCAGACTAACCTTTTTCTCTTTGAGAGGCTTTTCATTTGTCATAAGGTATCGATCCTCTGACAATAGTTCTCAGCTGCTTTCTGCAGTGTAAACACCATCACGGGTTTCTAAAGCTGCCTGGGAAGTGAGACCAGGGTGGGAACCAGTGACATCTCTGTACCGGGCACCGCAGAAGGCTCCTTTTCTGCTCGCTCTCAACAGGGACTCCTCTGTCCCTCCACAACCAGGTTAAATGGTGTCAGGGCAGCTCAGCCACCACGGGGTGAGGTCACCAGGGAACACAGGATGTGTCCTGCTGGTGGCTGTGGTCCTTCCCCAGTGCCCAACACCCCCACAAGCCACGGAATGACAGACACATTCTGCGCTGGCACAACACAACGGGCTCTGCAGGAGCCCCCAGCTCTGCTGCACGGCAGGAAGGGTCCTTGCCAGAGTCTTTTGCTGAATCCTTTTTGATGAATACGTACACAGACTTTAGAAAAAAAAGCCATTATTCAAAATGCAAAAGTATAAACATGCCCCAAATCACTTTTGATGGGATACACTTGGAACACTACATTTTTGCTTCAGTCTACGAGAATTCATTGTTGTTTTCTTTAACCTTCTGCTAAGCTTATGCCTCAAAGACAAAATACAAGGCAATTTCTTTGACTGAGTGTGATGGTTTCTACTTTTATTATTATTACATGCCTGCTTAAACCATTTAAAACAACAAATAAATCCTTCAGGTCAATACTTTTGCGTTCATCACTTAGGTATAGTGAAACCTATTTTTTTTGCTTTGCATTAAATTGGCCTTGCTAGACTGAAAATGCACTTTCAAGAATAGCTGTTTTCTTCCTCTGCAAATCCAGCTATATTTAGCTCACTGGTATGCACAGAGGACCTGACATTTTTGTGTTACAGGATCTTATTCAATGCAAACTGCAACCATCTCTATGATCAAGGGAGGTTTTGCTTTGCGATGGGGAGATCTCCTTTCCAGTCCCTGCAACTTCGGATTTTTTACTGATTTTGTAGAAAGGTCATTTTGGCCTTTCTTGGGTAAAACGGCAGCTGAACTGCTGCCTCCAAACTTGGGCATTCTCCCTTCTCTCCTCATCGGTGTGGTGCAGGGGAAGAGAGTTGCACTGCGCGTGGAAGCCCCCGCTCTGTGACTCCCATCCCGCAATCTCAGCTCACAAATCAATGGCAAAACTTCAGCTGACTGCCTCTCTCCCAGCAGAACAAATTAGCTCTGAAGGTGTGACCCGAGCATGGGCAATAAAGGATGCTCCTTCCCTGGGAGCCTGACAAGGGTCCTTGATTCGGTGCCCTTCCGCAGGCTGCTCCCATCAGCCATTCCTGGGCAATGACAAAAGTGCTTAAGGACCCATTCTTTCTGCTGAAATGGGTTGATCAAACTAAACCCTGACACCAGCACAGAAGTTCAGCAAGAAAATTGAGAAACATCTGCATAACTCACATTGTATTGAATAAGCTCTTCATGGCTTTCTTTTTGTTCCTGGATGAGCTTAGAATCAGCAGCCATTATTTCTTGCTCAAAATAACATTATTATATTTCTACAATACCCATGGGGTTCAGAAACTGGTTATGATCTGCTCTCAGAAAATGCTACTTCAGTTCCTAGCGTTTGGCTTACAATGTTAGCCATGATCTACAGGATTTTTCTGAAAAGATGATTAAGTCTTGTTCAAACAAAGGAGCATTAACGGGAACTGAGGTTTTTCTGCAGCAAAAATCAAGCTGCACTGCACATCGCACGGACCCAGGAGAGCACACCATCCTCCGGCCATCCCTTGTGGAAAAACCCTGCAGAGTTTAGCACAGGGAATGACCTTTCAATCCAGCTCATACTCGTCCCACCTGAGCCCCTGGAACAGGACCCCCCCCAGAAATGCACACTAGAAGAGAATCGGGGGTGCAGGAACATATCAATGTCTCTGGGAAGCCACTTCATCTGTGTAATGTACTTATCTCGAGCCTCACACACACAGGAAATTCAAAGTAACCATTATGATACATTACCACAAATTGGAACTCTATGTTTCTAATAAACTTATCCTTCCTTGTTCTGAGCAAATGAGGTAATGTAATGATTACTTCCTCGTAAACTAACTTTGAAGAGCTATTTTATAATTATCCGGCTACCCCTTATTCATCTATGAAGCTACCTTGAGTTATGTGTGACTGCTCACACCACTCAGAAGTGCAAAACGGGGCTTTGCAAGACTGACTTTTTACTGTTGCCAGCACTGAAACACAGCGAGCTCGAAAAAAATCCCCCAGTAACACCCCAGAGCCGTTGCATGGTCGATGCAACAGCGCTGCGGGAGAAATTATGCTGTCAGCTCCAGTGGGTTTGACATGGCAGAGATATCAAAAGGCAAGCAAAGAGAAAAGTTTCATCAACAACGTAATTACTCTTCTGGACTCAATGGAACCACAATTATTTCATGTTGAGGTGTTGTCAGTTTATGCTGCAGATAAAACTGTTGGGTAACACTGACAGGGCCCTATGCAGAGATTGCTTTTCATATGTAAAACTCTCCTGGCAGTTCTACGTTTTCTCAAAAAAAAAAAAAAAAAGAACCAAAAAAGTACATGTCAACACTGTGCATTGAACACCCACACATTTTTTCCCTTTAAAAATTATGTCATTTTTTAGCCAGAGGCAGCAAAGTATGCACTAGAAATCAGAGCAAAGAGCTGCCTTCCTTCCAGACTGTCCCTTGGCATCTTTTAGAGGTAAGGACACAGGGCAGTGGCAGTTGTGCATCACACACTGCCCGGAGAGCGAGGGAGAAATTCTGCCATTCCTGGGGCTCAGAACAAGGAACGGAAAAAGACATTAAAAAATATTCCCAAATCCCAGGCAGCTGGAGATTGTTCATACCTCGTGGCTCCTGGCTACCGGGGCAAAATCCAAACACAGAAGGCTGGGGAGGAGGAGCTGGTGGTGTCTCCCCACTGCAGGAATGGGCCTGGAAGAACGGTCCGGTTCTCCTCGAACGCCAGGGAAAAGTTATTAATTTATGGGTTTGTCCCAGAACATCCCCTTCCTCCCCCCAGGATGGTCCCAGCAGCAGCACACCCTGCCGTGGCAGGTTCCCAGAGACCTGCAGTTTCTCTCCAAGGGGAAGGTATTTTCAGTGACAGGTTTTTGGTCTCTTCAAGTGGTCCAGAGAGGGAGACCCCAGGACACAGCAGGGAATTTGGCAGCCTCGCCACGTCGTGCCCCTGCTCACAGACCTGCTGGCTCTGCCCACGTTTGGGTGGAGAGTATTTTGCACCCTCTACTGCCTGCTCCTTTCTGGGGCCCATTTATTTTTCCAAATCAGGTGTTTTTCCTCTCTCCTCACCACAGAAGGGAATGAAAAAGGCTAGAATTATCACGGCGAAGAGACCCCTCACTTTCTCCATCAGACATCAAAGCAGCGTGCTCGCAGGCTTCAAAGAGTCCCTCGGAGACCGCAGAACTACCGCAGGGTTCCTAACTTAAAGTAATTTCTGCTCAAATGAATACATCTCCGTTATGAGACAGCCACATACAAATGTAAATGTAGTGTTATTACTCCATTATGAAGATACCCGCTTCAATAATTGAAAAATTCACGAAATGAATTGATTGTTAATTATCTCTTAGCTTTCACCTATATCCTCCTGTAAGGCAGGAGCAGGAAGGCAATGACTGCACGGCTTATACCTGGCTAACGGGTGGTGGCATCCCTTCCTTGGGAATGTACACCCTCCTCCTTAGGTAATTATGTGGAACATGATTGTGGCCTTGGGCTCTGCCTGCTCTGTGTTTTCAATTAGATTTTACTACAAAAGTACATATTAACATTAAAGGAGCATTACAATGCAGCAAATGTGATAAAACAGATCAATGTTAGATGTACCTTATGCTTCTGTTGTTTCAAGAAGCATAATCACCATTAATTTATGGTCTTCTGAGGAGGATCTAATTACTCTAATCATCCCGTATTTCACCCTGAGCATGCACTTTTTCCTGTTACCTTGCTTTAAATACCTGCCTTGGCAATAGAGACAACACAGATCTGCAATTTTAGCGGGTTCTACAGCCTTTCACTGGCTTGGCTGAACTTGGAAGGTGCTGAACAGAGTCTGATGCTTGGATGGGAGATCTCCCGGGCAGGACCAAGCACAGGGAGAAATCCCTCTTCCAGAAGAGCCCTGTCTTGGGACTAAGATGCAGCTCTGTGGGAGGTGTATTTCTCACCAAAACGTCTTCATTCACAGAATCACAGTATCACCTAGGTTGGAAGGGACCTTTTAAGATCATCTAGTCCAACCAATTCTTCCAGTCACTGAAGATGCCTGTGTGAAGAGCACGGGTGTCAACCCCCCCATCCTGCCCAACCCCTGGCTGATTAACTTCTGCCCAATTTGAAATGCCCAGTGTTCCCCACTTGACGATGCTGTTATTAACGTGGTTAATGTGATCCTGGAGGGCTCTCAGCACACCCCAGTGATGAGCACAGCATGAGAACATACGTAGAGCTACACACACCTATATTAAACTATTTTTCGGAGCATGGCTAAAATTGCTATGTACCAGCCGATTCAACGCTTCTAACTTGCAGTTTTTAAATCCACCTGTAAAACGCTTTAGGTTTCTTCTGCATGCAAGGAACTGTTATTACTGCTATTATTGTATTCGCTTCTGAAACACTCCAATCTTTGCCTGGCTGAATATTATACAAATTAGCAGTGGATAAAAACCCAGACTCATCATATCGCTCCATAAATAAGTGAAAAATAAAGCTTTAAAAACATATAAATATACAGAGATATCTTCCCACCACTTGTTGTTTTCTACCCAGCATAGAAATGCAGTTACAAGAAGTTTCATGGCAACACATTAACATACCATTTTGGTCCCACCTCAGAGAGTAGGAAAACTTCAGGAAATATTTAATACTTTAACAAAAGTGACTCAAAGTGCTTTTGAAATACTGAGTCACAAATCTGGTGTGTGGAAATGCAGCTCCGTTGGTGTAAATGAGATTGCACTTGGATATTCCAGAGCCAGGTCCTTTTTCTTCTACGATTGCTCCTTTTTTTGTGAGTGATGCTTTCTGCAGAAAAGCTGGGACCCTGGGTCCCCAGCCTCGCGGGAGCGATGCCTCGCAGGCCCCGCAGAGCTCCTGTCTAAGGGGGGAGAGGGACAGTCTCATTACCAAAGGGAAGGCTTAAGATGCTCCCACCTCTGGGAGCTCCCTACATTTCATGCTTGAGACGGGGGCAACGAAATTATAAACCAGCCCATCTTTTCTAGAGATGTTGCCTCAGGCACACGCTGCAGAGCCACAAAGTAAAATAGCTTCAAGTTTTCTTAAAAAATACAGCCACCACCCAGAAGTACCTCTGTCTTCCCTCACACGTCTCCTCCTGAGTCTTGGCACTGAACAGCCTTCACCCAAACCATCTCCTGCTAATGAGAGCCATGCTCGTCCTGCACGGGAGCGGGCATGACCTTGTGTCGGAGCTGCCCCTGGGTCATCACCCCGAGGGGTCACCACCCCGAGCAGGGGGCACTCCATCACCCCCCAGAGCGGAGGGGCACCCCCAGTATCAATCGCCCGTCCTTTCTGGCAACAACCAAAGAACTTTTTCTATCTAAGCTTTAATTTGGCTTTCTCTTTGCGACCCCTAAGCCATTTCCCATCACGTCAAATAAATGTGACAAATAACCACACTTGTCTCTGCTACACCAAAGTGTTAGGGTATGGTATATCCAGAAATCTCAAGTGCTGGATATTAAACAACTGGATTTTGCTTCACTTTTTATATTCTTCCTTTCCTTTTCCTCCTTCTCCTTGCAGCAGCCTACTAAGCAGAGGGAGACGGGGCAGGTATTCCTGACGAGGCCATCTAATTCCCTAAGCCACCAGTAAGCACTGGGAAGAAGTCCAGTCAGCACTATTATGTTTTTCCTGAGCTGTGCTCTCCCGTGGGAGCTCCTAAAAGCGGCGGCTAAAGTCCATAAGCCAACACTATTCAGTAAGCCCTGGGTCTACAAACGTCTGCCTGTTTAGGGATGAAACCACCCACCAAAAGACCAGGGACAGAGAAACGAGCAAGTGGCAAAAGGTCAATGACTCCAGAACTCAAAATTCCCATAGCCCTCACTGCTTCAATGCTGTATACAGAAATACTGATTGTTTTTATTTTGAAGGTTAAATCATTAGTAGCCGTGACGCGTTAAAAGCCTTTTGTGCTATTTTTTTCACTCCTAACAGCATCCCTTTCCGCTTGGAAGACAAAATGAATGCATAAAATAATATAATAAATCTCATTGAGAACATTACCAAGAAATTATGTTTAAGATTTTTGATTAGTTCTACGGAAATTAACTTTGAAACTCTATTGACACTTAATGGTATTCATGAGGTTTTTTACACACTTTTACAGCAGTGCTCTTGCATAACCTGATAAAAATGCAGGCCACCAGGATCATTTTTGTAATAAAGGTTATCACACACAAAAAAATCCCCTGATTATTTAATTTCTAGATTTCAAAGAACATTTCATTTTCTCTCAATTAAAATGAAATGCTATGTACTCACTGTCAATAGCCCAATATTCTACAAAAGTGGACTTTATTGCACACTCCTTTTCTTGGAGGATCTCTAGATCTCAGTGCTCCAGCCTGGAGGCCCTTAACTGAAATTAAGTGAAGCTGCTTTTCAGGTCAGGCTTGTCTCAGGACAACTCTAACATCAGATCATTATATTCCTTGGTCTTCCCAGAGATGCAATCTTGAGGCTGGATAAAACCAAGAACGTGAGCATCTGAACCCAAACCATTCTATGATTCTATGATCATGCAGATCCCTGATGTAACAAAGTGATGGGCGAACTGAAATCATATCAGTGAAAGAAATTAATATTTGTGGTTACTGAGTTATACACAGGTGCTATCACTAGAACACTTCTTTAAACAAAAGCTGCGATTCACAACTTTCGTTGGGTAAGCCTCAAGTTCTGGTAGATTCAAAGTCACATTCCCTTTGAGCCTCAAAGCCTGATTTTCTCCACCATCCAACAGTATAAAACTCCAACAAATGCTGCATTAAAATCCTCATAACTCCCAAATCCACCTATATAGAGTTGCTATAGCAACTGTCATCTCAAGCCTTCCCAGGGGAGAAGATAAATGTGTGTCCTACCTGGTTAATCGGTATTTGTGTTACAGAGAATTGAAGGGTAACTTCGTTTCACCAAAAAACAGAACATATACTGAAGTGCCACCATGTTAATGTGACATTATTTAATCTGAATAAGAATCCACTTTGCATGCGCCTTCAAATTATAGTATTTATGTAACATTCAACACAATAAGTAAAAATGTTGCTGCCAAATATACCTGACTTGCCTTGCTTATTGATTTGAATAAAATGGGCATTATAAAAATAGAGAAACAAGAAGGAAGGTGGAAAAGTAGAAGGGATTAAGGACTTCAGGTTTCACAGTGGTTGTATTAATAAAAAACCAACCTTTACAACCCAAGGTTCCTGCAGTCTGGATGCAAAAATAAGCTCGATGACTGCAAGGTCAAGTGTTCCCCATTTCTCTTCATTCCGGGATGAATAAAGCTCCCAGGCAGGAAGACCACACTGGCTGAGAAACCATCCTCACTCGTTCAGAGTCAGGATTATAACTTTTTTAACTAGAAAAAAAGTCCTGAAAATACTTCAAGAAGAAAATCCCATTTGGAGAATCTATTCAGGCGCACGTTGACAGTTATCACCAGCTCGTAGACGTATCCAGAAATGTATTATTTTAATCTTAGCAATTACTAAATAAAAGTAATCACAGCTACAAGGCAATAAAATATCTGCGAAACATAAAAATATAATGATGACATATCCCTCTATATTAGTTCAATGACATAATTTGAGAAAATAAGATCTTAGGGGAATATGCACCATACACAACTACATCTGCACGTAGTTAAAAGAGTACAGAGACAGACTTCAAACCTGCAGAGACGATGATTTCTTTTAATCTAACGGGTACAGCTCTGGCAGGTTTCCCAATCGCAGGAAGCCCTGCGTCTCCCGGCACTAACGAGGGACGGCGTCAGCCCCAGAAACGGCTCCACACCCCGACGGGGACCCAGAGCAGCCTTGGGTTCAGGGCACCCCAAGTACCCGCCTGGATTCCTGGGCACATAAAGCAGCTCGATATTCAGGTCTGCCATTAAAGGGGGTCTAATTTTTCAGTCTTACATTCTAGCGACTCGGGAAATTGAATTTAAGCAACAGAAAATATAAATATTTATATACATGGTAACACTAAATAGCCATAGGAGAAGAAAATAGCCTGTGAGCTCATAGTCCTTCATAATTAGAGCTGAACTTTGTTAGAAGGAAGGAAGAACACAGTGGCAAGAAAAAACCTCACCCTAACCAAGGCCCCAGGCAATTCCTTCACACTATTTATCTTCATACCAATTCCATCTCCATACCACCACCAATACACCCAAACTCAACATCTCCTGTTGCATCTTTCCTGAGCAAATATTGTTTTAAAAAAAGAGATTCTTTCCAAACACTTACTTTAAATTTGGGATGTGCTTTTTATCTCAGCTGCCTTCTTGGGAGACTCTTGGGCAGCCAAGGAGGAGGAGAGGGATGAAGGCCCTGGGAAGATGCTAACGCTGTCCCTGCTGCTCCCGAAGGCACCGGCTGAGGTTGCCCCGCACGGGGCTGGGTGTTGTGCTTCTACCCACCTGCCTCAGCACCTTTTAATAGTCACTTGATCATAAATACAGCTACATCACATGGCAAAGGTTTAAAAAAATAAGAACTGTTGAAAAGTATTGTTTTTCCTAACAATAAATTGACTTTTACATACAGAAAAAGCCAACCAGTGTTTTAAGAACTCTACATATCAGACTGATATAACCACAGCTGCTTTTCCCCCCTCACTTTGCTTTTACCATGAAAGTATCGCCTGGGGAAATCTGCAACGGTGGAAGTTTTAAAAATATTTACATTACGAGTGAGACTAATAATAAAAAAATAAACTATTACTGCCACCTCTGAAGTGATGTTTCCAGGATGTGTTAGAGCAAATTTTGTGCCCTGCCATGCTCTTGCTTTTTACAGTGTCTGTAAAAGGAAAACAATAAAAATACAAAGAACCCAAGACAAGAAAACACGTGACTTTGTGAAACCAGGTTAATCTCAACCCCATCTCCTGAAGCCAGGGACCATCCTTCCCATGGAAGTAGCAGTGGGTGTCCCCGCCGCAGCGTCCCCCGCAGCCTGGGGTCCCCAGGCGCTGCAGGGACAGAGCATGGGGACTGGGTCCCCATCGGTCCCCACAATCCCCTCCTGCACGCCCTGCCGCTGGAAGAAACAGATGATCAAAGTCAAAGTGGATGAAGAACCCACCGAGAGGCTGCAGGGACTAATTAATCTGGGGTGCAGGGTGTGGGGCGCAGGGTGTGGGGCGCAGGATCCCGCAGGACGCATTCCCGCACCACCCGCATTTCCCTCCCTCCCATCCCTTCCCTCCCCTGCGCTAAAATTTTGACTCAATTTGGCTTATTGATTTCGCCGTGCCTCGCCTGACCTTACCGAGCAATCTCTGCTCTTTTCAAGTGCCACTTTGTATTGACTCTGCCGTGGAGCTATGACTCCTATAATTGGTTTAACAGCTCTTTGAGGCCACTTTGGTGCCGATAAGATACCCACAGATCCGCGGAGAATTTAAAATAGTTTTGTTGTCAAAAACAATTACACTGGGAGCGCGAAGGCAGCGTTTCATCCCTTCAGCCCCTCTCCAAACCTTCGGGTTAACAAGCTGAGCGAAACCAAGGCAAGAGCTGGGTGGCCCGTGGGGATGGACATGGTCCCCCATCCTTGACCCCCCTAACCCACTGACCTTTCAGCTGATGGTGGTTTTGGTCATTAGGAGCTGCTCAGAATTGGGCAATATTCTTCTCTGTAGAGACTCCTCTCTATATTTAGTGGCTTTCTACCAAATACGTACTCAAGGAAGGATCTTTCTGCACAAAGACGTGGCTCGATTCCAGCCCCCAGAACTGCATCCCAACCTCCAAGGTTACATCAGCATTTCAGAATATATACAAATAGTTATAGGAAAAGACAAAAAACCACTCCACCCTGAAACACAACCCCCAAAACCTAGACAACAGCAGGGACTCGCAGGTAAGGAGCAACGGCTAGGTGAGTGTTGCATCAAAGCCAAAGCCACCCAAAGGCTGGTGAAACAAGCTAAGGACAACCATGTTCCACACCGACTGGAGACAACCCCACCACACTAAGCCTCTAAATTATAACCAACCAGGTGTTTTTGGAATTTTCAGATAGTGGACAAAGAGACCGGCTGAGCAAACGCAAGCTGTGAAAAGGTCAGGAATTTGCTTTTTCCACGTGCCACCTCCCATACGCTGGGTGTTTTATCTCCACCCTGTAGTGCAGATGCCGGTATCTGGCCTTCCCCAAACCACACTGCCCCCCCCACCCCCCACCCCGGCGGCCACAAACGCTACGGCTTGAATCATTTGCCTTTTATGCAGTACTTTCAGCATACTTCTCCTTCTCCTTCTTGTTGTGGGGGTTGTTATTTTCTACGCTGAACAAGGCAGGTATTTTCGATATGCTTCCAACCAAACAACATTATGCTTGTACTTATTGATAAAATAAAATAAATCCATACAATGAAAATCACAGCATTATATATAACGCCATTTCCCAGTTTAAAAGATTGTGTTGCATGAGATTTTCAGCAGGTGCAATTTCCATTTCAGCAGAGCCCTGCATGGCTAAGCTTAAACACAATATTTCCTGGAGAAAATATCTGACAGGAAATCAGTAGCAATCACCAAAAAGTACAGCCCCCTCACCCCCGCTTGCAAAGAAAAGAGAGACGGCAAAGAAAGCGAAGCAGCAAAGCTCCTGCAGCTCCATCTGTGTGTAGAGCAGAAGGGGGGAAAAAGCCCCAAAAGCAAAGCCGTATGTCCAGCACTGGCCCGTGGCACAGCGTGGTGGTCCAGTGGGCCACAGCCAATGTGGGCCAGCACCTACAGGCTGGGGGAGCCAGGGGGACCATCCATAGGGATGCTACGTCAGTGCCTCCACGGAGGTTGCCTGTGCTCCCACTGCTCAAGTGTGATGGATGGAGAATGGCTGGAGAGCAGCCCTGAGGAGAAAGACTTGGGGGTGTTGGGGGCTGAGAAGCGCCCCAGCAACTTGTACTGGCCAGAAGCCCCCCGTATCCCAACAGGGCCAGGAGGGGATTCTGCCCCTCTGCTCTGCTCTCGGGAGACACCCCCAGTGCTGTCTCCAGCTCTGGGGCCACCAACAGCAGAAGGACATGGAGCTGTTGGAGCGGGGCCAGAGGAGGCCCTGGAGATGCTG
>JAOQGH010000003.1:15091532-15104588 GCA_025769975.1 Gallinago jamesoni | reverse complement strand
GGAGGGGTTCAAGGGCAGGTTGGAGGGGGCTTGGAGCAACCTGGGCTGGTGGGAGGTGTCCCTGCCCAGGGCAAGGGTGGCACGGGATGATCCCTAGGTTCCCCTGGGCTGGAGCACAGCACAGTGAGGGGCTGTTTACTTTGCCCAGCACCCTCTTCTGTGCTCTGTGTGAAACCCAGTTAATCACCATCTCTTTTGCTGTCCTACAAGAATTTGTATAAGAATCTTATCCTTTCAAAGAAGGACAGGGTAATTCAGCTCTCTGACTGCATGGAAACCTACAGCTTTTGCTACCAGACGATTTTCAGCGCTGGCAGCAGCCTTTGAGACCCTCTGGGTCTTTCTATCACCTGGTTAAATCTTTGCAAACAACAATTTAAAGCACTCCATGTGGGTCACCTGCCAGCCTGCAGTGTTCCCAGGCAGGGGGCACAGAGGCTGCTCTGCACTCCCTGCATCAGACCAAAGCCACCAACGGGCCCCGCTGCCTTTAAAGCCGCTTAAGCCCTTTCTTATCTCTCCCTCGACAGGGAGAGCAGAGGTGTTGGAAGTGTTTGTAAGACTTGGCAGACCTCCTTTCCAGTGGAAATTAACTCCCTTTAGGGATGCAATGGTGTCTGTGAAGCCCGCTGCAGAGGTGAGAGGGTACGTGAAAATCTCCATAACCTCTGCTTCCTCCTGGGCGATCTGCTCTTCTGCCACCAACCGAAGCCAAAGCAGTTCCAAGTCTCTGCACAACCAACCTCCTGATTGGCAAAGGGCAACGTTCTGGTGCAGGAACCTTCCCATGGAAGAGACCTGCGGCCAAAGCCATGGACCTGCCTGAACAACACCCCTCTCTTCCTCCAATTTTACTCCAATATAAGTTTAACAACTGCAAATTTGGCAATTATATCCCTGGCACAAAAAGGCACGTGTTAGCTGGGATCTGAAATTTCCTCACACGTTTAAAAGGTGCAATAATTTTATCCACAACGGTGGCCTTGCCCAAGCCTTGTGTTAAAGAACAAATGTTACCTGAAGATAGTGGGGGGAAAAGGTAGCAAGAAGCCAAAGCTCCTTTGTGCACAGCAAAGTTTGGGTTGGGTGAGGGGGACAACAGACAGTACACTACTGCATCCATGCAAGATCTGTGGGAGAACATTTGAGGTGAGGTTAATGATGTCTAGAACACTGGGGGAGTAGATGGGGTCAGGGCTGGGGAGGGTAGAACAGTCGGATGGCAGTTCAGGACAGCCAAGTATTTTAATTTCTCCTTAAGACTGGAGTTGCAGGTATTTGCCAAACCCCTCTGAAATTACAGCCATCTCCAAGCAAGATTCAGAGAGATTCTCCATCACCAACCACTGGCTGGAGCCACTTGGGCACCAACAGAAAGTGCAGAAGGGGCCTGAGACCCAGGGGGGAACCAAACCTCAGTGCTCAGTCCCACAGTTTGGTTTCGCCCTGCTCATTGTAATAGTAGATAAATTTGAATGGTAGATCAGTTTGAACACTGTTTACTGAAAGCGCACAGAGCAACTAAGGTTCTCTTTTCTTAGGTACTTTAAATGCAAATTCGAAAAGGGTTTTTTTCTTGCCCATAGTCCTTCTGGCAATGTTTTGGAAAATGAATCATCTTGCCCTCTGGCTGTTTATTATTGCCTTGTATCTCCAAGGCCACCATCCCCACCAATAAAAATAATGGGAAGATGAGAGTGACCTTCTCTTTGTTCCTTTGTGCGATATAAAAGAGTGTCTGTTGGCATTTGTACCTAAACCATCACGGCATCAGCTGCAACCTGCTGGGCTGGGACCCCAGGGAGCTGCTGGTCCCAGCAGAGAGGATTCAACCACTTTAAACCTGATTACTGTGCCCAAAAGCACAAAGCCCAAAGTTGACCAAGTTCTGCAGCTCTTCCCCTGCGCGCCTGCTGTGATTGCCGGGGTGTATTTCCCTAAGCTGAGAGCAGGGGATGGCAGGGACGTGCACGTGAGCCCTCAGACAGACGCACTGCAGGGTCCTCTGCGCCATCTGAAGCCTCTCAAAGCCAACGGGAATCTTTTAATCAAGTCTGATGGCTCTTTGCAGTAAATTAATTTTTGGAACAATCCGACTAATGGATGAGATCCTAATGTTTGGATGCTTTTTCTTAAATTGCATAAGTGTAACATTTTGAACTGGCTTTTGATGAACAAACTCCACGGGCTTAATGGACCTTGCTTATGAAGAGAAGTAGCTTGGCTTTTGCTCCAGGACTCTGGCCATCCCCTTGCCATGAGCTATTGGGTACATCTGCCTGGGCTAGTTTAGAAATAGCCAATGCAAATAGATGGCCAGTCCGGTCTCAGCAGCTGGAGCTCAGGACAGACCCTCTACCTGGGGTGTAGATGTGCCCCGAGGCTGCTGTTTCAGATGCAGCACAGCACCCATCAGATGAAGCGCTGAGCTCCAGAACCACAGGAGTCCACGCCACTGCTCTTTGACAGTTTTCTTGCTTACATCTTGTATTCAAAATGATTTAGATAAGAGATGCCTCTCTCTGGACAATATGACAGCTAATTCCCACTTATCCAACTGAAAAGATACAATTGAAACGGATGCAACGATAAAACTAATGGCTAATATGATTGCTATTGATCATTTGCCAGTTTATCAAATGAATAACCCACCAGCGAAACGGAGAAGGAAAATAGTGCTATATATTGTGCAGGTCTCGGTAATGAGCTAACTGCATAGCTCGTTTTAAAACCTATGTAAAGCTGAACATCAGTACGTAATTTAGAACTGCAAAGAACCCCGATACACCAGGTGCACGTTTGTTCATTTTTCACCTACCTTTTCGGCTGACTGGGCAGTGCCAAAAAATATTGGAATGAAGGCAAGCCATACTATACAGGTAGTGTACATAGTGAATCCAATGGGCTTAGCTTCATTAAAATTCTCTGGGACACCCCGAGTCTTGATGGCATACACAGTACACGTAACCATTAGAAGAATGCTATAACCCAAGGAACAAATGATTTGTAGATCCGTAATGTCACATTTGAGAACTCCTCTGGCTTGATCGGGGTTCATAGTTTTCTGCTCATCATAATCTATGATGATGTTGGGTGGGTCAACGGCAAACCAAATAAAGACACCCAGAAGCTGAACAGATATCAAACTGGAGGTGATCGCCAGCTGCGACGTGGGGCTTATGAGCCTGGGTGCTGTCACTGACTTTTTACCCTGTTCAAATATGCGGTAGATGCGGTTTGTTTTAGTTAAGAGGGCTGCATAGCTGATGCACATCCCCAGGCCCAAGAAGATCCGCCGGAAGGAGCACACGGCGACGTTCGGTTTGGCGATCATCAGAAACGTGATGATGTAGCAGAGAAATATCCCTGTTAACAGGACGTAGCTGAGCTCCCTCCCCGAAGCCCGGACGATGGGAGTGTCGTTATATCTGATGAACGTTGCCATGACAAAAATGGTGGCGATAATCCCCAGCATGGCCAAGAAGACGGGTATCACAGCCCAGGGCGAGTGCCACTCCAGCTTGACGATGGGGATGGAACGGCATCCTGTCCGGTTCTCGTTGGGCCGCTCGTTGTAGGAGCAGAGCAGACAGGTCACCTCGTCGGCCTGGTACTGGTAGCCGTCGCAGAGCTCGCAGTGCCAGCAGCACGGCATCCCCTTCACCATCTTCTTCCTCTCCCCCGGCTTGCAAGGCAGGCTGCAGACCGAGGACGGGACCTCTCGCACTCCTTTGCCCCATTGCATTTCATCGATCTACAAGACAGGCGAAGTAGAAAGAGGCTGGTTATTGAGATGCTACTGTCGGACACCCAGGGTGGGAATGGGAGAGGGGAGGACCAAGGTGGAACCTACAACAGAGAAAACCCAAATGGAGAAACTCCCTATGTGATAGGCTCCTGGGAAAGCACCAGGAACTACACCCATTAGTGTCTTCGCATGGGACTCCGACACTTGACTGTATTTACTGCCTTCATTTCTCATCTTTATTAGTAGTTAATTCTGGTGGAATGACACACAACATCAGATGGAACAGCAGAGGGTAAACCTCTCTCCCCTTTTTCATGAAATTTAGTAAGAACACTGCAATGGCTTGAGGGAAGGCAGCGGTGACACGGTGACATTCACAAAACTGCTTTTCATGTATCTAGAGCTTGGGGCTTCTTACCGAGACCAGAACAAGAGAGCTCCCTTCTCGGAACTACTACTGACCAGGTTAATATTTCAAACGCGGTGAAAATGTGTCCTACATAAGGCATGGAATCAGTGAGAAGGTGGCAAGTGCTGCAGCACGAGCCATGTGAGAAATATGAAGGACAAAGAAAATAGTCATCAATGAAAAATGTAATAATTAGATAATATTTCATTTCAAAGTCACATTCCACTTTTGAAATACCACACATGCTTCTTGGAATGCAAATTATTAATGATTATATTAAGTAAATGGAAAGTCTCACTTGTCCCGCAGTCTGAAGAAACATAAGTTCTGAAGTATGTGCAAAAAGGCTCCCAAATACTGCAGAAAATTAGACTCACAAATCATTTCAAAGTGACTAAAGCCACTAAGCAGTTTCCAAGGGAGGTTTAGCATTGGACCCCCCCTGAAATAGTGCAGACTGGAACCACTGGGAAGGCTCTGACTTTCCCAGCGCCAATTCACTGCACCAACCACCAACTCATCTGCCCAGTAAAATTTCAGTGGCTCCACCCGCTTCACTGGGGGTGAACATACAGCTTTCCCAAATATAAAACCTGATGATCTGGGACGGATGTGAATAAGTGTTATTAAAAACAAAATTTCAGTTTGGGGTTTTTTTTTAGGTTATTTAAATGCTCACAAGCTCCAGTATTTTTCCTACAAGTAAAAAATTCCGAGATGAATTTCTTAAATCAGTTGCCTTGATTATTTATGTATACAGAACACTGGGGTTTGCGAGTCTTAAACAGAAGGATTAAATTGCATTTTTCTAATTTAATTCAAAATAGATCCCGTGTCATCTTCATTTCATATATTTGAAAAAAAATATATCTGAAGTCACACACTGCTCTAACACTACACTAGCGACAGTCTCTGCTGTGAATGTCATAAAAATAATCCCTCAATAATAACTATACCAGAAGTCTGCCACTGCTTGAGAAACATCATTAACCTTCAATATTCACAATTTATTCTGAAAAAAAAATAATATCCATGAACTCTTCTTTCATACTGCGCTGAGCCGAAGGTGTGTTTGCTTACAGAAGGAATGCTGGTGGTGAAGGAGAATACAGGGCTCATTTAATTGAACTGGAAGAGCGTGCACAAGGACCAGGAAATCCATTTCTGCATCCAACTCCATCCCTGCTCCAACTGGCAAAGCCTGGCAGGCCCGTTACAAACCTGGATTTACCTTCCCAAGTTGTGCATTTGCCTGGCAAGAGAGCTGGAGTGAGCTGGCACATCCCTGTGTACCCTACTCACCACACGAAGGAGGACAGTGTCGGGAAGAGAACCAAAGAGACGGTGAGCAAAGAGAACCAGGGCCAAGATTTCTGACCCATACAGCAGGTGCGAAAATTCCATGGAAATTCCTTAAGAAACCAAGCGACCAACAGTTTGTGTCTTCCTTTACTCTTCTCAATTGCTGATTTGTATCTTGCCCTTTTTCAAGGGCAAGGCTACCTATAACTTACCCGGGTTTGTACAGCTAGAAAGTGAGACACATCCATCCACCTGGAGCCTCCGTTTTCCATCATAACTATTAAATCCAGAAGTACTTGACACCCTTTTTACAGCACGCACTGATGTGAAATGAGAAAGGCATCCAACCTGCATGGGGCTTGACCCAGCGACAGAAAGATTTTCACCATCTTCTTGATGTTTATATCCCACAAAACCAGAGAATTATTAATGTGTTATCTTACCCCCATGCCCCCCTCATGGCCATAAAAGGATGAATTTCCATGTGCTCAAACACATCCCGTGGCACAGCTGGGTAGTCTGGGCAGCCTGATGGTGCTTTATTCTGCACAGATACTGTGTGTAAAGAGATAAACAGAAGATCAGGCAAAATTATGGAAAGTCCTTTTTCTGGTCTTCTGGGATGACACCACGACAACTCTGTACCACTGGCCTCAGAGAGATCTGCAGTGTTCTGCTGCTTCTGGCTAGAAAATTAACGTTGAAAACCTCCCGTCAGATAAACCACCAGGCACGGGAGCCTGTCGTGGGGAGATGAGATTGGAGTCAAGCTGCTGGAGACACTTTCTACACTCACAAGAGAATATTTGTGAATTTTTTTTTGTCTTCAAAATAAATTGTTTTATAACTCCTTTCAGAAATGCAAACAAAAGCAATAAACCATTCATTTGTGTATTTGGCTGCTTTAGGATCAAATGATTGTGCCTGATGCGCTTCTTTGCTGTCCCCCTTTCCCCCTCCTTTCTTCCATCTTTTACAGCGGTTTCCTTGAATAACTTAGCTTTTGAAAACCTGGTTCTAAAAAGACTTCTATTGTGGCAAGTAATTGTTATATTCAGCCATTTCTTGCATTGACTTAAATCTAAACCTGCTTATATTCAATGAATTTTTCCCAATGGTTTTAGCCTCTATGAGCTGGAAACTTAAAGATTTTGAGTTCAGAGTTTCAGGATCAGGATCACAAAATCCTTATAAAACAGCAAGGATAACTTTTGTACACCACTACTGTAAGAGGACCTTCAATAAAACTAAACAGCAGAGCGTTTCATTCTCCTCTATTTCCCAGTCTATAGGTGGGAATTGCTGTCAATTATAATGAAGACCTACAGAAATCTTTGAGATCCATGGAGGAAGGGTGCTATATAGTTAAAATTCTACATTTGTATAAGCAAATATAATAAGCTCTTATACCATAATCAAAAATTTATTATCTGAAAATGCTAAACATAATCTAGAAAGCTGTAAGTAAACAATTCCATAAATCATGAGAAAGTACTCTTGCAATTAATGCAAATGTTGCTTTTTTACATAGAACGTTCCATTTCAGTCATATATAGAAATAGCACAGGCAGGAGTAGGGCATTTATTTTCCCCAAACCACCACCACTTACAGCTGTAGCCAGACACTCTCTACACAATTTTGCATCTTGAACTTAGCACTTGACCAAGTCAGTACCGAGAGACAACTCCTCCTCCATGAGAATTCTGCCAGGTTTGGGAAGGATGCACAGCCCAGACTGCACTAGGTGCTGCAGGAAGATGTGTCTAATGTCCTGAAAAATCACGTATCTGCCCATCATCCACTTCCCATCACCGTAAGTGGCACAGCTTCAACAGTATAATGTGCAGACTGGTGATATTACAGGTCCTCCACTGATGAATTGATCTGATAAATGGAAAAAAAAAAACCACTAAACCCCACAACTGGTTCACCGTGGGAAATTCAAAAGAGCTGAGAACTTCAGAGCTGGCTCCACTCCATGGTATCTGGATCCCACGGAACCGCTGTGTTAGAGAAGGACACTATGCTTTGCCCTGTCTCCACAGCACAGAGGGGAAAACTAAAACCAACCGAAAAAAAAACACCAACCAGAAAAGAAAGAGGTCCCTCCCAGATCCAGTGCCCTCCCCACAAACACAGGGCACAGCACCCGTCTCGCCCAGAGGGTGACTCTAACTCTTTTCCCTAAGCTCCCCCAACTCCTGCCTATCCCCCAGTTCAGGAGCGCCTTTAGCCAGCGGGATGGGATCCCTTTCCAATGTAAATTCTCATTATGTTCACTCCAGAGCAAACATTAACAGGAAATGCTTAGTCTGTCTCACAAGGCCTAACATAATTGTTCATTTTAATGAATAAAGTAACTCAATATATGTGTATTATTTAAACAGCACTGCTTTTTTTTTTTTCTCTCAGCACCACAAACATTTCTGTAATTGTTTCACGCAATGTTTGATTAAAATAAAAATCAGTACAAAAATAATTACATTAGTGGTAATTAACCTACTTGGGGAAAAAAATAGCCATGTTCCCAGATACGACTTTCATAACTGTGCCATTAGTTTCACGGACACATTAGAAAACAATTGCAGAGGATTGTGCTCAGATTTATTGCCACCTTACAGATTGCTTTTGGACTCCAGTTACTAAGTCAGCAGTTCAAACAGTTTTTGTATATTCAACTTTACAGATAGCAATATTTGCATGACTTAGCTCTTCAGGCTTAGCTATTAATGTCTTGTAATTAGTTTCTAAATCCAGGGCTTTCACATGATAATGGCTTTAAGCTAAGAATATGTCAATAACACATAGTCAACAGAGCCTTCTGCAAAATATCAGCTAAAATCCCTTAAACAGATCACAGCAACGATAAGCCAAACTACCAGAGAGGGATGTGAAGCTACTCCAATGACTTGTCCAGACACTGCAAATGAGGGGTATCACCTCGTACTGTAACATACTTTAATGTCACCACCTTCAGGGAATTGGCAGCAAAGCTTTAAGCCCAGCAAGGTGATGAAGGCAAAAATCCCCACATTTTTTTTGCTTGTGAGGAACAAATCACTTTCTTCTGAGCGATGCGGGCTTAATGCATTTTCAGGGTAGCACAAGAGATCACCAGAAAACAAAAAAGGCTCAAAATCAAAAAAAACCAATCGTTTTTCACAGTGGCAGCATACCAGCTCTGGGAAGCCGCGGTCCCAGCCCCTCTCTGCTGACCCTCATCTCCCCTGGATCGGGAGTCACCCTTCTCACCTGGGTGTCCTCAGCACGGGTTTGAGCCCAGTTACATCCCAGCACCCCAAAATGAGGTGAGAACTGAGCTCACTCCTCTCTCTTCATTTTCTTCCTGTTTTCCTGTTTTAAATCAAAGCCCAAATCCAGCTACTTTAAAAACCTGTGCAGGGCAGGAGCAGGACACGCCAACCAGCAGCCCCAGCAGCCAGAGATAATGGGGTCTGAACCCGATCCCCAGCTGCCATAAGAGCATCTCTGCTGGGACAGGGCTGCCGACCACCCCAGCCCTGCTCCTGAGCTCACCCCTGATGTGCAAAAGCTAGTTTTCCCCCTTACTTTTGGTGCATCTCTAGAGGGACACTGCACCAGCCAGACAGAGCATCAGCCCGGCGCTGCCTCCCTCCCGACACCCCAGGGCACGCGGTCTGTGCCAGAGAGTGTTTTTGGGTATCTTGGGACAGTTCAGAAGGAAGCTACTTCAGAGGAAGAGCAAAATCTCCTGACTATTCCCACTCCGCTGTATTAATGATCTTAAATCTCTCCAGTCTATCTTCCTTATAAACTGAAGTTAAATGTCCTTATATATTTTTTGCTCCGGTTTCTCCTACTGCTGCTCTTTCTGGTCTTGCCTTAATGTACCAGCAACTGCTGGGGGAATGGGCAGTCTCCTGTCCATAAAACAAGCAAATCACAGCTTTCTCACTGAAGGTGATGGAAACTCATCACTTCTCAAAGTCTCCCAGGCAAAAAACTCGCAACTTTTCATTGTCAGCACAAATCGGAACCATTGTCAGCACAAATCAGAACTGTTGTCAACAAATCGTGACAACATTCCCGTAATCCCAGCCCCTCCTCTTCACCCCTGGTGACTCAGACACCCATTAACGGGTGAAATGCCTCCAGGACCAGCCTCACCCAGGCTCCGCTCCCATTTCCTCCTCTCATTAACGCTGTGCCAGCTCCTGGGAAGCCCCGGCGTGGGCAGGGATCCCACCGCGCTGCAGGAACATGTGCAGAAAATAACTTCCCTTCAAGCTTTTGGAAGAGGAGGGACAGGCTGGCTCCGTTCCCCCGGGGAGGAGGATGGGGATGCTCGGAGGGCGAGGAGCCGGGGAGCTGGGGATGCCGTCGAACCAGCCCCACCGCGCCTCCGGGGCTGGACACCAGCGTTTCACTGGGTAACTGGTGGAGGCTTAAACTGAAATACTGGAGGTCAGTCCTCTATCCATATTTTTCTCCAGTAAGAAAAGTCTGATTTCATTTTAACAGCTTTAATACCTGTAGGTGCACTGGGGAGAGGCTCCCTCCCACTCCGTGCTTCTCCCGCTCAGCTTTATGTTACCTATGGCAGGTAAAAAGTCCTCTGACATCGGTTCTTCCCACCTAGAGTAAAGGGCAGTTGGTATTTGGGTACAGGTATAAAAATCTGCATACTGTTTGCATCACATTTTATTTAATACATTAAACTAATTATGATTTAAACTTCAACTAAACCCCACCACTTTTTTTCCCACTCCTTTTTGGTGATCTCATCATAAGCAGTTCTTAACCTACATATAAACCTCATTTATTTTTCTCTTTCCCTTCCTGATCTTACTTCTTCTTTCATTTAATATTTGTCATCATTTTCTACCAATCTTACCTGCTTTAAGGCCACCAGAAGCAGGTTACACTCAGCACTTGTAATAACATCTTTAATGAGATCCAAAGGCTATTTGTTCTACATTAAGCCAAGGACATTTTTAGCACAACACCAAAGTAGAGAAAAATGCTTAATCTACAATTTTTGCAAAAATTGCTTATTATCATACATTTCTGTTGACACACAATAAAACTGAGAATTAATTATTTTAAGGCTTTTATATCTGGCTACAGCTTTGTGTTGTCTTCTCACTAATGGAAGGGGACGGACTATGCATCTTCAGTATTCATCCTGCCTCCCCGGCGTAATTTCTTTTAATTAAAAAAGAGCATGTACTTCCAAATGTGCATTTATAATGCACAGTTCTTATCTATTTAAGTTGATAGGTTAGAGCAAATCTATCTTCTGGAAGCAGAGGCAATCCAAAACAATTTTTCATGCTTAAGTAAGTGGCTTAGAGTCCGAGTTCCTGGAATCAGCTCTGAGCCGAGGAGCGAATGGTGGGGCACTGGGGGGGGGGGTTCATGCTGCTGCCCCCCGGGTTGTGCCCAGTGTTTCATTCCCAGCACGTCTCGCTGTCAAACTGGTGAAAAGAAGAGAGTCCAGTCTGAGAGCTATCTCCCCTATTCCACAAAAACGGGCTGAGCTCCCACTGCCCTTTATATTTCCCACGCAGAAAATAACATCTCCCGCACGGGGAGCAGTGCTGCCATTCTTACACACTGGGCTTAATCTCAGCATCTCATGTATTCATTGGAAAATTAATAAAACCAGCCCTCACTGTGAATCGCGGCTCATTCTGCTGCAGTCATTTTTTTTTTTCCCCTCCTCAAGCAACAAAAGAAATTTTTAGGAGAAAGCTTGGTCCCCAAGCGCTTCGCTTCAATTCCTGCTGCAGCCCAGCACCGCCCAAACCTGTGCGGCATAAATTATCCGGGTTTGTGCCTTTTTTTGAAGGGTGCTCTAAAGGCATCTGTGCGGGGGGTGGGAGGGGAGGAGGAAACCCTACGGCACAGCATGAAGGGGATATTTACACGTCACATTTCAGCCTCATACAGGGAAAATGACAGCTCACTGTGGGACCAGCCCGAAATGCCTTAATCAAGCGACACTCCAACTGATTTCAATCGGAGCTTTCCTTCAGTGTTTAATTGTACTATAGATCACCTTGAAATCACCAGCAGGTTACTCAAGAGACACAGCTACAAGGGAGAAATTACTCGAAAAAGTGCTAACGCTCTTAAAACTTTTTTTTTTTTGAGGGGGACGATCTATCTAGTGTGGAGTAGGGATTATGCCAAATAATAACTTGTTTAGTTCAGCTACTGGTTCATACTGTGTGGACCACAGACCAGTAATCTGCCAATGTTTAACTTTCCCCACGTCAGAAGTCCTGCAAATCCTGTTTATCAAGTGCCTTACCCTCCTCCCAGGAGCCTTCACCCCTTTCCCAGGTCAATTCCCACATTTCTGGCATCCCCCTGCGCCAGGACCAGGCTCACCAGGATGCTCCCCGGGACTTGCCAAAGGCACTCTTTGCCGAGTCCACAGAAAGTGAGATTTTTCCAAAGTCCTCCCACTTGGACTGATGAGATGGATTTTAATGGCCATGACCAAAGGCCACCAAGGCCTGCGCCCGCCCCTGATTTAGACCAGCACTTCAGCATTACTCAGAAAAACTGTGATTTTTTTCCAGATTGAACCTCAGATATGCTATTTTTTGGCATTTTTTGCAAACGTTTAAAAAAAATATTCTTCTCTGAGATCTCTGTAGAGAGGAGAGTTCAATGATTTCAGGTCGGCCACTCCGACCCTTAGCATCTGCATCTTCAGAAAAATCACCAGAGGAACGTGCCATGGGTGCCCATCTCCCACCTTACACCCCTCGCTGAACACCACGCTCCAAGGAAACCCAATCCATTTTTTCCACTCTAGAAAAGGGCAAAACACCACAAAATGCTGAGACTTATCCAGTGTGTGTGCTCCTCTCCGCAGCGCTCACCGGACGACGGGGATGCAGGCACCACCCGCTGCACGCTAACGGAAAGAGCTCGTTTTACCTCTTTAAGACAATCAATCTGCCAGCTACAGATTTCTTAGAAAAACTAATCTTGGGATGTGGGTCAAAACTAACAAAGTCTCGACACAGCTTATACTCCCGAAGTAGGTACGCGTCTCCTGCATGATGACTGCTCCAACTTCGAGCAGGGATTAGGGTTTCCACTCAGAGGTGTTTAGAGCAGACATGCCTAAATACCAAGCCTATATTCACATTTATGCAAAGCACTCCTCTGAACAACATCAAGCCCTTTTAAAAAGCTGCACGTGTTCAGCAGACGGGACCAGGAGCAGGATGGTGGTGCCACTCGGCAGAGCTTGGAGGAGGTCTCACTGGAAGAACTCACAAGACTGAAAAACTCTCCACTCCTCTCACTGCTCATAACCTTTTGCCCACTCCCGATGTTTCTCTTGTCATATACATGAAGAGAAAATTTTGCTTAATTAAAGGAGCAATTTACAGTTTGTCTGGCTACTATCTGGGGCAATGGAAGCAGAGCTATGGAAACTGTAGCCTGGACACCCCGCTCTTAAGCACTAAATGCTTTTTGGCATAAGCTGGCATGTCCTTTAGTGTCACAATCTTCAGTGAAACACAGCTCAAAACAAAGCTGCTGCTGAACAAGAACAGTCTGCAGTGAGGAACATCCTCCTTCACACCA
>JAOQGH010000003.1:15051645-15089336 GCA_025769975.1 Gallinago jamesoni | reverse complement strand
CAGGGAGTTGGAGAGAGCAATAAGGTCTCCCCTCAGCCTCCTTTTCTCCAGGCTGAACACCCCCAGCTCCCTCAGCCTCTCCTCACAGGACTTGTTCTCCAGACCCCTCACCAGCTTCGTTGCCCTTCTCTGTACCCGCTCCAGCTCCTCAAGGTCTTTCTTGTGGTAGGGGGCCTAAAACTGGACACAGCACTCGAGGTGAGGTCTCACCAGTGCTGAGTACAGGGGGACGATCACCCCCTTAGTTTTACTCACCACACTGTTCCTGATCCAGGCCAGGATGCTGTTGGCCTTCTTGGCCACCTGGGCACACGGCTGGCTCATGTTCAGCCGACAGGCGACCAACACCCCCAGGTCCCCATGAAGGGAAGGTGGCTGAGGGCTGATGCTTCTGCTCCCAGATCTGCGTGGGACGCCAGCATGGGTCTGCACAGAACAGGGACATCGCAGCAGGTAGACCAACACGGCACGGAAAAACCCAGCAACGTAGGTCGAAAATGAAGATCATTCCATGCATTTAATATCTAAATCAATAAGGGTAATAATACTGGCCCTCCAGTCACACCCTGCCTTAAATCCTGATGGTATTGGCCTAGTTGAAATTCCACTCCAGGGATGGGGTATCTAGTTCAACCCCACTGATCAATAAGGTCCCTTCCAACCCAAACCATTCTATGATTCTATGAACAATAACACAACACTTTGCCTTTCTCACCCTTTTCCCCTCCCATCTCTTTGAAAAGTGAAAGAAGGGCTGGAACTGATAACTTCCTCCCTCCAGGCCAGCGCCTGAAATATTTAACTATAAAACATGCTCCCAGTTGTGCACTTCCCTTCCAGTGCCGGGATTTTTCCTCCCCACTCTCTCCTATGAACAAGGTAATTAATGTTTTCATTAAAATCACGGCGAGCATCCTGGTGCTCTGCCCTCTCCATAGGCCTGGACAACACTGGGGAGGAAGGATTTACCCCTATGTGTAGAGCTCGTGAAGGAACTCAACCTTTGCATGATGGAGGAGAAAAGCTTGTCCCACCTTTTCCAGTTGTATTTTTGAGAGGAAAAGGGACCCAAGATCTGCTTTTCCAAAGGGAAGTTAAGTCCATGCTGCCCTGCACCAGCCAGACCAAAGAACAGAGTAAAATATCTAATTATAGTTACAGTGGGAGCCAGATGCTCAGATGTTACTTTTAATGGTCAAATACGTATCCTCCGTGCCATGAAGAGGTGCGATTAACAAGTAAACAACGTTGTTTCATGGGAACCTTTAACACTGCATTTTCATATAAACTGTACGTTTTCAGATTAGTGGAAAAAGAAACAAATAAAAAAAGGAAAATAAAGCAAATAAAGACTTCCCCTAAAGTTTTAAGAGCAGGCTAAAGACCCTGTGCAGCTGTTTATTTGGGGCTATTATTGCCCATCATGTGAACGATTAGCTGGAGACACGTTAAAATGCGTGCTATATATCTGATATTATAGACTTGCTGCAAACCAAGTCAATTTTCTACAGAAATCAGTATTCAGGGACATTTTAAAAAGTGATTACTTTTGACCCACTCAATACATGTTCTCTGTCAGGAACCTTTACGCTTTGCCTAAATGTTGGAAACTCTAAGGACTGTCCGCATGGTCCTGATGTGTGCGAGGCTTTTAAAATACTCTTATCAGGGATTTCTTCTTCCCCTCTAAAGCAAACAGGTGAAAGATGATGCAATCATCATAATTTCTAATCTACTATCCTTGGCACTGGCATTTGTATGGCAGCAAAATTTCATTTTGCAGAACACAGCTGGATTATAGTTCGGACCTACAAAAATAGCTTTAAGCCAACAGTTCCTGTGTCTGTTAATGCAGCACATTAAAAAACAAATTTATGTGCAAATTCAATAAATAAAACTGACGACAAATGAGCAAGCCTTTGGCTGCTGTTAATAGTCACAGGACTACTGGTGTGACTGGAGGATGCTCCCCCAAACCTATTGAGGGATCTGCCAAACCAAAATCCCAGTCAGGTGAAGTCCAGAAGCCTGAAATCCTCTTTGCTCCTCAGAATTCCCAGTTCTGCACATGGAAAGCACGCCTCTGTTCTCAAAACATGAACATCTCAACAGCAACCACCGTGTATTTCATTCATGCTCTGCAGACAAGCATAATAATAAAATGGTTTTTGCCCCTTGTCTCAGGATGCATCTCTGATTTGCACCTCCCTGGTGGGTTTTGCTGGTCCCCAGCTCCATCCGACCTGCGGGGGGAACACACCGGGTTCTCCCCACTCACAGACACAGGGATATTGAACAAAAACCTTCTACCACACCCAACAACCTGCAAGAGGAAACATGAAGTGGGTAAGAAAGGAGACGTCAACGGACGAAGTGTGACCAGTGTTCTCCGGGGCTGCCCTGCTGAGCTCGCCAGACAACCACCCCAATGCTGCCATCCACCACCTCTGAGACAAGAGATTGCACTTATTTAGCAATGGAAAAGACAAAACTTAAATGCACTTGGATCCAGAAGCAGAGATTCAATCACTATTTTGCAGATACTTCTTCTTTTCCAGCCCCAGCCTTGGCTTGCTGTTGCCTACTGTGCTAATCGCGGGTCTCCGTGTACCTCCAGCCCACACTTCAAAGACTTACAGAGAGATAATATTTTCCGTCACCCTTCCTTTGCCAGGGCAAGGATGAGATGGAAACAGAAAAGCTGGCACAGCATCCCTGGAGATTTCCCACAGCAGAAAGCAGCCCTCCCAGGCACCGGCAGAGCCGGGCGATGCTCCAGCTTCACCCCAGGAGCTACAGGGGTCCTGCTGGGCTGAAACAGGGTGGGAGGAGGATGGAAAAGTGTGGCAAAACCACAGCTAAACACCACGGCAGATCTCATTAAAAACCTGAATTTTCTACTGGTTCCCTTGACAGGTATTTGCCCAATGCCGAGTGCCCACGCGCTGCTGGACACGTTGCTTCCTGCTCCCCGGGCGGTGGGAGAAGCCTCGGGGTGAGCAGGGGAACAGCTTTTTGTTTCACACACACCGTGTTTTTCTCTCCATAGCTGGGTAAACCTCTCCAACCACAACTGAAACGCATCTGTCATTGAAAAGCATCTTTCTGTTCTCGGGGGTGAGGAAAAAAAAAAAAGAAAAGAATATTGCACCCGCAATAATATACACCCTGACATTATTACTCCTGCCAAAAGCAACCAGACCTGTTAATTATCCATAAAATATCCCAGCAAAGTATTTGCTCTTGAATATATTTGCTGACAAATGTACATTAGACTTGCAAAGAAGGATTTAAGAAGCGATGTGTTGGAAGAAAAAAATCTCTTATTTTAAAAACACAGTGATTTATTTTTTGACCACCCATTTCTTACGTTAGTCATTCTCAGAGAATAAGTTTCCTGCCTACAGGCTCCTGGGCATTAAAGAGAACAACACGAGATGAAGCAAATTCTGAAGTCACCAACTCTTCTGCTACGTAATTTTTTTCCATTATAGATTTTATGAGCTCCTTACCTTTCTGGTTTTTTTCTTGTCTTTGAAAAGATACGTAATACATCTTAAACATTCTCTCTGCCTGGTTTCTCTTAGCATTCATATCCTACAAGCATTTTACCTTGTGACATTCTCAGACCTGGAGGAAAATTATACCGATGCTCAGAGTTGCCAGAAGCTGATACAGCTTAATTCGCCTTGCTTTGCCCAGCGTAGCCCAACTCAGGCGGTGCACGCTGTCACCTGGGCAAAACGGGTCAATAACAAAGAGGAAATGACATTTCAGGTCTCTAATTCCAGGGCTGAGGTAGTTTTCAGAGCGAGGTGTAAGGCTGAACTGTTGCCTTCCTCTTTTTGTATAGCGCAAATCCTCCCAAGTCACTTTCCCCATACCAGAAACTGCCACCCTGGCAGGATTCCTGGCTCACTTCACGCAGGACTGTGACCTGGGCACTGGTGCCAGCACTACAGCCCCCTCAGCTCCCTACTGCACCTGGGTGGGTGTTAATGCCGCCCACATCACGCTGCTCACCTCATTAAGCTAGAAAATCTGGGATGACGTGCTAAATGTTCGGCACAAGTGAGCTGAAGGACGCCTTGAGGCACACTCTGAGATGCTCTGGATTACAACATGCACTACTTCAGACTTTTTTTAAAGAAAGCACAGGTGAAAATGGGATCGTCTGCATCGATTGGTGATTGCAAGGACTTGTGTAACTCTCTTCTGAGCTACAGAAGAAATGCTGCTTGATTCACACGGTTGCTACCACGCATTTTGAGGCTGTGCCCTTATTGGGATAAAAAATATTAACAGCAGCCATTTCTAAACCTAATTCCCCAAAACCACACTGGGTTTTTTATCCCAAGAGCACTTACCAAGTCCGGGTGCAATCACAGCTCGTGAGCAGGACCTGCGCGACTGCAGTCCCGCTGCCCAATCACCTGGATTTTGGGGACGGGCTGGAGGAGTGAGGAATCAGCACATGGCCATTCAGCGGGGCAGTGGGCTGAAAAATTCCCTTCCAGTTGGCTGGAAGTTAATTGTGCAAGTTAAGGTAATTAAAGGTGTTCGTGCCAGTCATGGCTGACATGAGCAATGAAAGATTACGGAACCTAAGGATGAGAAAAATAAACAATGTCTATTATTATAGTAAATGTTATCACTACTGACATGTCGGGCAGGGTGACTCGGTAACCAAACCATGGAGCTGGGATGTATTTCAGTAACACACCGATGTAACTATTCACCTTTACGTTTCTACCAGGACCAATGGATGCAATTTGGCTGACGGCGTGATGGGGACTGAGCTACGGCCAAGAGCTTTGCAAACCGGCTGCGTAGACCTTTCTGGAAGGACTTTGCACTTCGAGGTGTTTGTGCTGTGAGATAATTCCCAAAGAGCCCGGCCCCTGCCGCCCCACGAGTGTCACCGTGGGCCACCCGGTGACTGGAAAGTGGGTGGAGGGAGAGGAGCAGGGTGAGGGGAGTCGAAGATGCAGAGCATCAGTAACAGTGCCATGGGTGAGAGGCGCTTCAGGTAGGTCTAATTCATCTCAGTAGGCATAAATGCCTGAAGAAGCAGTCCAGAACTTTCTTATATACCATAAAATTAGTTATTTTGGGGCAGAATAACATTTCCAAAGAGTGCCATGAGAAGATAAGGAATTGCATCACCCTTGGACACAGCCCCAGCTGAGGACCGGAGGCAGCAGCCGTTGCAGTTCCCCAACTGAGCCGTATTTCCATGGGAGAGAAACTGCCTGGATTCAGCTACTTTCCAAAAATGTCAGAGAGGCAACGGTGACTAGAATAGTTCATAATTTTTCAGCTATCAGAAAGCCAGTTCCTCCTGGGTTCAGCTACACCTCCATGCATGCCAATCTGCTGGAAGGTATAGCTAATTAAATCTAAGGGTTTAGCCAACTTCATTAAAAATGTAAACGGTGGTAATTTTCAACAAGTGGCTGCAGCAGCTGAAAGCTCAAGGTTCGGCACGGACACACAAAAACAAAACATACTAATCACGCTTAATACTTAAAATCTTAATTTTAAATAACACCTTGACCTCATTTGCAGAATTTGTTTAATGAGAGTGTCTAACACCTGGATAATGCAAACCCCCTGTCAGCCGGCAGCTCCGGCTCCAGCCTGTAATAGAGATGTATTATCTCTGTACCAGCTACTCATTACAGCCTGTAACAGGAATAGGAAATGACACTACAAGGGCCAATTTATGTCACAATAGCTGAAATGAGAAAAGAAATTGCTACCAATTTTTATCTATCTTGACGTAATCTTTGAACCGTGATTTTAAGAGTACTCAGATGTCGCAAACCAACTGAAATCTTAAGGACTATATACTGCAAAGATCTGTGCGTGTATCTACACCCGTCCATCAATAAATACACATATAAAGTCATGAACATGCACACATTTTTTTAATATATGTTTGCAAATAGGGGTTTTGTGATTACGTGTTCCATGCATATAGGAGCTAGAACTGGTAACGCTGTTAGGTTAGCCCAGCAACGTGAAGTTACACACAACTTCACCAGGGCGAAATCCTTTAAGCTGAAATGTTCTCAGTTGGGAGATGCCAAATTTCTGCTTTTAAATTTCCCAAAATACTTCCAAATACATTCTTTTAAAAGCATCTAAAAAACCCTCAAAGCAACCCTAAGATCATTTTGGTGAAATTCTCTCACCTCTCGCTATTTGACGTGAAAAATGCCAACTGGCCAGAGAGGTGCCCTCTTGGTCTCCTTCCACCAGAAACTGGGGAAATCCCAGGCTTTCAACAAACTGAAATTTTCCAATGCTCCAGAAAGCTCTATCTTTTGCTGCAAAATATTCTGAAAACAGCCATCTGCTTCAAACAAGGTCTACTCCCAAGAAAAACAAAACAAAAAAAAAACCCATCAAGAAAAAAACCTCCAAAAAACAATGAACAGAAATAAATTTGAACATACTTCTTTTTAGAAAAAATACCATCTGTTGGCAGAATGTTCCTGAGCATCAAACTTCACTGAACAGTTGCCTGGATCTAATTGCCATGCTGAATATTTTACCAAAAGAAGTCAGGTACATACAGGTCTCTTGCCAGAAGGTTAGACATTTAATCACTGTTTTCATTAGCTTGCTATTCATAACATTTATTTCCAAGTTCTATAACAGAGACGTTTATGGCATTTAAGTAGATTAGTCTGAGCCCAAACAGATTCGAAAGGAGTTGAAGTGTGCAGGATCTGCATAAATTGCACAGAACGAATACAAAGGTGCTCAGTATATTTCTATCGGGGGGGGGGGAGAGGTGCAGCACGGAAGATGTATCGTTCTCTGTCACTGCCTTGCTGTGAAATCACGTTGGGTCCCATCCCTGGGGGGTGGGAGCTCACCCTCGAGTCACACACTCTCTCTGTTTGCCCCAAGACCGGAGACTCAGAGATACAAGAATATTACTTTCTTTAAAGAAAGAAAGACTTTTTTTCCTTTTTTTCCCCCCATTTTTCACACTCCTCTAAAATACTGCCCGAACCCACGGTGAAGAAAACAACATAATACAGCTCTTTCCCCAAGGAGGAGGGAGTTATTAATAAGTACACAGCATCGAGCAACACGAGGCAGGATTTATAAGGGGAGTCAGATCTATGTAACGTACGTGTTCACGGACCCTTATTGATAATTATCAATACTCTTCATCTTCTAAGCGCTTGTTTAGGAAGATTGCAGCCGTATATCACTTCTGCCTGGAGGGAATTAATAAAAGGGTGAGGGATGGCTGAGCAGGCAGCCTTCCCCCTGCCTCATGCAAAAGACTCCCTTTAACCCGCTCTACCCTCCTTCCTCCGACTCCACAATTTACAATTCAAGGGCACATCCATAAAACAAGACAGATTATTTTTTTTTAATTTCCCCACACGGTGCGCTCAGGCGTCTTTAATAAGTAACTCTTTCTGTCTGTAAACAAATTACTTAGAGAAATGCTTTACTTTTATCTGGAGCTCAGAGTTAACCCTCCCTGCTGCTTTGGAAGCGGACCGTGTTTCGAGCGAGGGCTGCTTGAAATCTCTAGGGTGTAACCGTGGCCAGGACGTGGTGTTCCCCACCATCGCTCTTTACCAGTTGAGGAGGCACCTTCTTCAGCCGTCCTGAAAATGTGCTGCAGTGTCTGAGCAGCGCCCGGTGGCACCTTTATGAGCCGTGACACCGAGCTGGAAAAGAGCACTTGACAAGCTGGAGACGCCGACGCAATTAACACAACATGATGCACCCTATGAGGACACTAATAGGCTGGAAGTACAGCATTAATTAGACAATCAAACTGAAAAAAAAAAAAAAAACACAACCCAAACCCATCAGCTTGCTTTGGGAAGACAACCCTCTCTGCTGGCAAATAAATAGGTCTCCTGTAACCATTTCTCTGCTCACCAAGGTGAAGGTGAAACAGGGCATTCGTGTCCACCACCACATTGTGAGTTGGAGAGGGATGGCACGAGATGGACACCCCATCTGGATGCTCCACCACACGAGGGAGGTGGGAGCACTTCCCCCATGGAGAGTTTCCTCTTTGGAATTCAGCCCAGACCTCCAGCCCCTCACGTGGCATCTCAATACCCCAACAGCTCATCTGTCCCTAGATGACAGAAGGCAGCCAGTGTCCCCACGCAAGAGGGGACAATTAAATGACCCTCAAAAGCTTGTCAGCATAAAATAGGAAAACAGCATAGAGGTGGAAAAAAAGGCCAAAACTTTGGCTTTTCAGTGAAATGCAAGCCTGCTGATCACTTCAGTGATACAAGAGATTGAACTGGTATCACGACTTCTCCAAACCCAATAGCAGTCTACCTACTGCACAACACTTCTGTGTAAATCCCAGTTGCAACAAAAATTATTCACAGCAAGTCCAGCTTCACTTTTCATTCTGCCCAACCGTTGGAAATTTCTAAATTTTGCAATCATTTTAGAAGGAAATTTGAAGGAAGTGGAACATATGCATGTCCTGTCTGCTCATCCATCTGTCTGTACCAACTTCCTTCCTAATAACTTTTGAACTTGCTGGCCGATTGGAAGCACATTTGCTAAAAAGAGAGATTCCTGAAGGCTGTGACTGCAGGATTGGTTAAACTCAGCGGATAGTTTGGAGAAAGATCCAGCAGCACCGAGCATCTCTCTCACCCTTTTGGCTCGGCCAACCAGTCGGTGGGAATCCCTGTCATTCAAAGGCAGCCACAACCCAGCCTGTCTCTTGCCCAGCAAATGCTGGGGGGGTGTGGGAGGGAGCCCAGGCACCACAGGGAAATTGTGGAGACAGCTATGGAAAGGAGTCACAGGGAACATGATGAAGAATGCTGCTGTGACGGGGTACGCAGAAGACAAATCCCTGGAAAAAATAAGATTCAACAATTTCACAGGGACTCTTTGCTTTATTACAGGGCTGTGACAGTCTAGGGAGGTTGGGATGCGAACACATAATAAACCTGGGACCTGCTGAGTTAAGTCTATATAGAGAAAGGGAAGCAATATCACCAAATTTCCCAGGAGAACCTGCAGTTCCTCTAGGAGTGATCCATCTCTCTCTCCTTCAGGCACATCAGTTCCTCCAAGAGAGATGCAGAGGGATTTCTGGTTTGTTTCAGGCCCTTCAGAGCACTGGAAGTTGCCCTCATTGAAGGCAGCCACATACAGGAGCTGGTCAGCCAGTTCCTTCCCGTCCTGTAGTGCTCATCTTGAGCTCCTCTTGAGCAACCCCAACTTGCTGTACAGAGACTAAGTAAAGGCCCACGTGTCCAGAAGACACCTGGTGTTGTTGGATCTCTGCTGTACGCGGGGTAAAACAGAGGATGGAGAGTTAATTATCTTTCCAAAATGCAAAGTGGATAAGGCATGAAGGCAGAGCCCGTGTCTCACGGCCACTCTGCCTTCACACCTCACCCACACTCATCCTCACTGGCAATAGGAGAGTATTGCCTGAACAGCACGAGCATGAGCGAGCTAGTTATTGCTAAAGTTAAAAAAAATATTACCAATTTGAAGGGCAAAACAACCAAACCCCATCTGGTACTTCACACACCTCCCTTTCCCCACGGTGAGTCTCCTCCTTTTCCCCACTAGCACTTTTTGGTTTTGAAACACATCATTAAAGCTAAATACAGTCAAAATAGTGCTCTTTGCAATGATGTGACTCCTTGTAATACACGACCGTACCCTCAACACCAACACGGTGAAGCACAACCCTGGTTTCAGATGCTAATATTTCTATGGCCCACAGATTTATTGTCCAATTGCATTAGCTGTATCTTTGCTATCCCACAGGCCGGGGGGGTGGCGATACTGGATTTCAATGGGGATGCTGCCGGCCAAATTTCTGATCCAAAAATCCAGGGCAAAGCATTTCAAGCTGCAGGAGGACACAAACTATAAATATTGCACATTAAATCTGCGTGCAGGGGGGGTGAAAAGGGGCTGACAGAGCTTGACATGGTCTTCATAAAAGAGGGAGAGGCAGGAGGTGCTCTTCCATGACCTCTGGTGGGAGTGGGTGGGCATCTTGTAATCACAACTCCCCTGTGGGGAGAACAAAGGACCGCAACAGTTTTTTCATGGAATACTGGCCAAGCCATTTAAAATTAGACATCTGCTCATTTCATCCTTGCGTAGATATCCGTGAAACGCAGCCAAAATTGTTGCTCACTGAGGCACCGAGTACCAGGCAGAGCTGCGCCACGTCGCCTGACATCAAGTCAGCAAAAGAAAATTTAGTGACTGTCCTGTCCTTACGTAAAAACTACATTACATCCCCAGTTTGCTGCAGTGAAGAGCCATAAAATATTTTGCTGGTTACCGACCAGATTCTGACCTCAGATACAGGAACGTAAATCCAGGGGGAGTCAACTGCGCTCAGAGGAGACAATTCCACACACAAACTTGGGAAAGGGAGAGCGGAGCTGGGCACCAGCACGCGTGGGGAGACGACATCTGCCCCCACCGAGCCAGACGTAAGAAAGCAAAGGTGATACACGGATGGGGAGAAGCTCTCAGGACTCAACCAAATATACAGATGGTCACAGGCATTTTGTAAAACCAGGTTTATAAACTGACAACAAAAAGAAAACAGACTGATGCGTATTTAAGCCTTGCAAATACGCTGTTAAAGATGGCGCTCGTCTATCTCCTGCCTCATGCAATAGAAAGAAAAAGGTAAAAAGAAGTTATTCTCTAATTTTATATGAAAATATATGGTATCAGATCGTAATCAGCTATTAAGATTAATCGGCCCTGAGCTCCCCTACTTCTGCCTCTCACTCAAAACATCGTGACAGACAGACAGACACCTTTGTAGATGAGACTATAGACCGAACAGGAGCACTGCTTCCAGGGAAATAAAATGGCAAAGTATCCTTGCTGCTTCTTTGAATGAAGACAATGATAACGAAGAAAAAATATTTACTCACCTATGATGGTCTTCGGCACTTATTTACCTACTGCCTCCGAGATCTGGAGTGTCCTTACCATTAAGGCCTGTAAAATGGGGCAGAACAACCTTTCTCTTTTGTAGCTGAGGAAATTGAGACACAGGGAACTAAACCAGGCTGCCCAAGATGACACGTCTCTCGGAAAACAAAGCATCACTTCAGCATTTTCTAAATTAAAAATAGCACTCTCACCAAACAACCTTACTTTTGTTTCCCCTCTCGTGTTGGTATTAAAGACATAAGAATTTGGGAAATATGCACTGAAGTGTTATCTCCACAATAATTACTGAAGACAAATTGTAGCCTTTGGCAGCTTTTCCTGGGATGGATTTTGATTGGTTATTTTACAGTATCCTTGACTTCTCTAAACTCCACAATTTTCTTTATTATTGTAAAAAAAATACAGGCAGGAACTATCACAAGAAGGCTAATCCCGTGGGAGAAAACAGGACCCATAAGTGAGTAGAAGGGAAGTTACTGAGCAAATCTCGACTGCTGATATAACCCTGTAGCCCTGAGGATATGGGGGTGAGGAAAGTGTGCTTTTTATGGAAACATTTAACACAACAACAGGAATAGAAATCAAGCTCCATTAATTTAGCTTTAAATTTTAATGAATCAGGATGTGTAGCTTATATAAAGAAGGATTTACTTAATAAAATATTAATATTTTTGCTAAAAGAGCTGTAAATTGCAAGTTAATATAGTTTTCCTTAAATAGAACATCAAAAAGTTGAAAAAAACCCACCACTGTAAGAGCATAAAGCAAATAAAAATGAGCCCCATAATTTCAAGAAGAGCAAAATATTGTGGTCAGTCTCAATGACTGGACCACTGGCAACCCACATTAATTATTTCATTTATCAAAAGACATGAAAACAATAAAAAAAGAAAGAGAAAGGGTCCTGCATTGGGTTACACTCCCAGTGATGGTGCTTTTGGACGACGGATGATCCCTCGGTAGCCCCTGGCTTGCAGCCTGGCTGCAGAGGTGGAACGGTGGCCCGGATCTCCCTGCAGTTACTGGGTCTCATCCCAGCACAGGGACCCAAAGCACAAGCCTAGGCTGGTGTGACCCCACGCTGAGTGCCAGGCATGTCCAGGCCACCTCTGTGTGTCAGGGCTGGACCACACTCACACAGCTGTCCCCTTCACCCTGCACGCTATTTTCAAAGAAAATGTGGCAGCAAAGGCAGGAAAGGAGCCATCCCACACCAAGGATGGAGCCATCCCACACGAAGGATGGACAACATGAGGACAGGGAGGTGGTATAACCTCAGCTGGGAACTTTGACCAAGAGAAGAAAACCCTTTTGTAGCAACTGGCATTTCACTTCAGGAGTCCCTTGCTTTTATTCAGGCTCTGCTGCCGAAGAGCAGTCCAACTGAACTGAAAACACTGTGCTTTAATAATGATCTGAAAGGACTCAAATAACTATAAGGTTAAACCAGCCCTATTTCTCCATGTAGTTGAGGCTCAAGTAACTTGCACAAAGTCAAGCAGGAAGCCTGAACCCAGATCTCCAGACAGATACCATGGACCATCCTCATACAGACAAAGCCGACTCAAGAGTCTCCAGCTTTCTCAGCCACCCGTCATGGTTTTTTTCATCTAGGAAACATCAAAGTATCTTGGGGATCTTTGATCACCTGCTCCTACGCGCTTGTTTTTCTTTAGGCGTCATTGTAAAGAGGCCATCTCATTCATATGGATATCTTCGCTACGTGCTTAAAAGTAATAACGAAAAAGTGAGTCACTCAAAAAAACATTTAGTTTCTGCTTTCCCAAAACTGGAGAACCTAAAGAATATAACTAGAAAACCGAAGAACGTCTGCAAATGAATGCCTATTGGTTTCAAACCACAACACATTACTGCTTTATTTTCCAAGTTGGCAACAAGGGACTTCAGACACACAAAAGTAATAAAATTTGCATGATCACCTAATGCTTCTATTAGTCTGAGGAGCTTTGGTACTCAGGGTACAGAGAGAAGGTTGCAGGACAGAGTAGAAGAAGGTAACAAGAAAAACAAAACGCGTTATGTAGCCGCAAGAAACAGTAAAGACCCCTATTAATTTTTGCAGGATGAAAAAAAAAATTAGACAAAAAAAAAAAAACATGACAAAAAAGTGCAGAGAATAAACCAGACTCACGTTGAGCTGGAGATCATCCGTCCACTGGCCGATGAGACGGTAGCCGGGCGTGCTGGTGTTGGTGGTGTGGTACTGGAAGATGTCGTAGCGTCCCGGCGCGTCACCATTTTTGTTGAACATCACTGGAGTGCCAGCACTGCCTGGGGGGAAGAAAACAAGACAAAATCCAACCCAACAACCAACAAAAGCCAAATAGCTGTAAAAGTATCTATTTTATTTAGTCACGGTTGAGAGCTTTTGGACTGGCAAGGCGTTTCAGGCAAAGGTCATCTGTCACCGCAGCCGTATTAAACAGCTACTTGGGGACGCAGTGGTGTAATCCCAGCCCTCTTCCAGTGATTAATTATCACTGCCCAAAACCACTGACTACACAAACTGACTTGCACAAAGCAAGAAATATCAGAAGGCTTTTCTTCTGCCCTCCAGCCTCCTTCCCATCTCTCTTTCCTCAGGGAGTTCTTTAGTGAAAATCACTCCTGTGAATGGAGCCTCTAAATGATTTTTTTTTCCCCCCAGAAAGTGTTCCATCTGCTTCTGAGAGATACTGCTGTCAGAAGTCAGCCCAGGTCTACTGAATCTTGACTAGCATCCAGAAATAGCTTCCTCCTCCACAATATGTTCTCATTCCCGTAATCAGCATGCTGTCGGGATGGAAAAGAACAGACTAAGCTATTGGAAGACTGTTCCTTGTGTACTCCTTTATTTAGATTCTATGACACTGACACAGGCTGAAAAGCATCTCAGTCAGGAACAGTTCAGGATCAGGATCCTGAATTGACCTTATTTGCCATATGCTAAGGTGACTGACCCAGGTAAAGAACCAAGGGCAGACAAGGCAGGGGTACCCCCACAGCCCCTCCTTTGTGCCTGCTGCTGGGCAAAGCCAGCCAGCATCCCGGAGCTGCCCCCACAGCCGAGGGATGGACAGACGACTCCGGATCCTCAGGCCAGTTCTCACCAGAACATCTGCATTTTAACTACCAAGGCATGAGATGCAAACCCGTTCTTAGACGGGAATTCAAAGCAGCCGTGCATTTCCTCAGATCTCTAGGCAAAACCTTCAAGGGTGACATTTCTTTCAAGACATATTAAAATAGGTTTCAGTAGGGTAGAGTAATATTGTGTCAAGATTGAAGATTATGACAATACTCCAGCATATCTATATTCAAAGCTTCCTCCTCCTGCGTAACTTTTTTTTCCCTAAAGCAATGAAAAATCTCTCCTGTTGTAGCGTTGAACTTTAAGATTATGGTTTTCTTCATGATTCCCATTCTTCATTGAATTCCAGCGAGTGAAAAAAGGTTTGAAGGAGTGAATTAGCATAGTCTCCATTCGAGCCCTGGTAAATTGTTTCCTGTCTATCCTACAATCCTCAGAGATCAGATACAGATTCAGTTCAAAGGCTGGTGCAGAAAATCTTCCACCAAAATCTCCCCTCATTGGTTCCTTCTGAGCACAAGGCAGATATTTAATTGTCATTACAGATTAATGTAGCTGGAATACATTCACAGTGAAAACACTTAAAGTGAATAAGAAGAAATGGCTGTAATTCCTAGGCTCCTTTGGAAAGTCAGCACAAATGGTAAATGGGATTTAGCTAATCAAGACTCTTAAAGGCTGTATATTATTAGTTAAACTTGGTTTTGTCAGAGCAGACAAAAAAGTACAATTCAAAGGGTAGGAGCTCAACTGAGGCTCACAAAATGCAACGTAGGCATTTGTGGATTCCCCGTATCCTGACAAAATCCCAGCATGGACACAATGAAGTACCCACGTCTGCAGGTCAGGAGACAGATGGAGAGTGGATGCCATTGTCACAGCCACGCCAACGTCAACTGAGAGTCAACAAAATCTACTGTCTCAAAGTCTTCTGTGGGCTGAGGGGGTTAGACAAGAGCAAGTCTACGATCACCTTCATGGGCCATTGGGAATGTTGCCCGAAACCTTCCTGGCTAAGCCCTGGCCACCACACCACCCTGCACGGGGTAAAGCCAAGCCTCTCCATCCCTGGCTGGGCACCAAGAGCAGGCTGCCCACCTGCCTGCAGACAGAACTACAAGGACACAGGGCACTGGGGCAGCAGTGGACAAGAGGGTTGACAAGCAGAAGGCCAACATGAAGGACAGATGCCGATACGGACCTAGAGAGGTCCTAAGTGAGAATGTGTCAGGAACTGTCACTCCAAAATGCACCGTTTCTGTGTTTTGCAGGAGCAAGAACACTTTTTGTAGGTTACTGCTAATCCTTGCTTTGCGTAGCTGCGTGCAGACAGCATTTAAACACTGACATATAAAATATTCTGTAAATTCAGTGGATGCAGCTGGATGCTGCAGGGCTGCAGACTCCACAGCGACACAGAACTTGCTGGGTCACCTCCAGAGACCCCCGAAGGCACAGTCCCTTGGGACACCGACCTCATGCATGGATACAGACACTCAGTAGTCAGGAGTAAACACACCGGTTGCTATTTTGTGATACATCACCATTTATGCATTAAAATGATATAGAAAGAAAAATAGCTGTGAAAAGTCAGGGATCTGTAGGGAAGAAAAATATCTATAGAAATGCAAAGAACTGATAATCTTGGGTCATAAGTCAAGCAGAGGCATGGCCTTTCCTGACTTTGAAGTTGGAATAACTGGACTCCTGGCCAAGGATCTGTTCAGTGAGTGTGAGCCTTCTCTGACCTCTGTGAGGGCTCTGGTGTGTGCCTTGCTGCTCTTTTTGTACCATCAGTCTGGAGGGATCCATCAGCCCCGTTTCAAACTGTACAACATTTCAGTCTCCGCTGGCAATTCGAGTTCCTTTGTGCACTTATGAAAATAACAACAAGTAACACTTGAAACTGTGATTACAGAGAAGAAACAGCATTTGCAAAAATGATCCTAGTTGTTATTTGACTTCCTGATCTTCTAATTATTAAAACATATGGTGGTTCAGTTGGGGTTTCTTTACAATTTAGGGTTTATTTTCCTTCTATTAAGACCTACAAGAATTTTTCTTAGCCCCAGCCAGCACCTCATAAAGCGAGTATCAGCCTCTAGACTGCAGCTTCTTGCTCACTCAGAGGTTACGACAAATCATTTCATCTTCAGTTCCCAACAAATAAGCTGCCTTCTCCCTGCACAGACACAGACACAGGGAGTACACGGCCCCCTTTTGCCTGCAGGATGCTTTCCAAAAAGGACATGATCTGACTGAAGTTGTAGGATTTCAATCTCTTAATCACCATAAATGAGAAATGAATTTATAAGAGAAGGCCAGGGTGTCAGACTGGGGTAACTATTTAAGGTATTTCTTTCTTATTCAGTTCACATTCACTGCACTTTGAGTACCTGGAGGGCTTATATGAACAGAATCTTTAGCTTTTTCACTGGCAAAAATACAACCACTCTGCACTTTGAGATTTTTCAGCATCTCACTGCATGAGCACTTGATGTTTTAAGTTTTCCACGTTTTGGGCCTTTTTTGTTCTCAAGGTGGTGTGACGGTATCAAAATTCATACTGAGATCCCACTACAAATCCAGTCTCTCTTCATTAAAGCGTTGCTTGAGCTCTTTCTGCATGAATGTCATTGCCTCTGCAAGGAAGAAAAGACTCCAGAAGCAGGTACAGACAGGATGATTTCAGCTGCACGGTGACAAGGAGATCTGTTACACACAAAGAGGATCTTAAGTCGTGAGCTCAGGATGCTTGAAAGCGGGCTGCATTTCTCCTCTCTGGCACACAGCTTGGACAGAGCAGTCCCACTGCTCTGCTTTCTGCTCTTACAACAGATTGAGGCAGAAGACTGGGAGACCAGGATTTTAAGCATAGACTGTATATTGCATTCCAAGCCTTGATCTTCATGAGATGGAGATGCACGGCTGCACCCGTGACTCAGGGAAGGGCAAGTTGAGATCAAAGCTAAAAACCAAGACACCTGACACAAGCCCAGCAGCTCGTTCCTCTGTCCCTCCCTCCACAACATGTCGGGTGAGGACCACCTGGGCACCAGCACCCGTGTCCCAGGAGCTCCCAGGTTTTATCACCAGGAGCACACTCCCCAGACCAGCCAAAGCCTCCCTCATTTCTTCTTCCACTCCCTCATCCCTCTGCGTTTTCCAGGCTGGTCTCGTCTGTTTGGGTAGTTACATGAGGGTTGTTTATCCTGCACCACCGGGAGGACTCAACCAATCCACAGCAATTTGAGAAACTGGCTCCAGAGCATCTTTCCATAGCCTGAGGAATGAACCCCAGGAGGGTCGCAGCTGACCATGGAGCCTGGGCACACAAACACACGTGTAGTTATGCACTACAAATATGACAAGAAAAAGCTAAACTCTGCCCCTGGATAATGAACCTTAAAAGGAATCAGTTCTTTTCCCAAGGAAAATGCCTACAGCCAGATAGTCAAGAGAAATTAAAAAGTTTAAAGCTATCTCAGTTTTGCCACCATTCTCCTTCCCATGCTAAAATGCAAACCAGTGTTTCAGTCCCTGTGCTGGACATGAGCTCCATGTGTACAAGCAAAGAAAAACACCATATGGCCATGTAAATCTATCACAAATGGAGAAAAACAAAGACATCTTTTAAAAGCCTGACCAAGGAAACACAAATAAGGAACCCAAAGATGGTACAAACCAATTACTGGAGCTGGACAGTAGACAACATTAGCTGGACACCCAACTTCTCATAAATTATTTCTCAGCTCTATTAAAATGATTAGATGACCATTCAGTATCTTTATACATAAGAACTGTCTAGAGATGACCACGAATGAGCTGCTTTTTGGTACCAAAATGGTCCAAGTGCAATGCATTATGTAATACTTCTACAGGAGCTTTGTCCTTTGTAATTAACCTTCCAGAATGAGGAAAGCAGAACTCTCCAGACCTCCTCAGATCATTCATCTCAAAATTTGCTCCTGGATGCAGTTAACACCACCTACTTCAAGGAAAGAAATTAAAGTCTCCTCATATTCACCTTGCTGTTTATAAGATGATTTATTCAGGAAAGAAAAATATCCTTGGCGCAAATGACCAAGCTTGACAATGAAATACCATATGTGTTCTTGCCTTTAAATCTCTTGGGTCCTATTGGCTATGCGTGGGTTTTGTTAAGTTTATTAATAAAGTGTTTATTAGTAGATTGCAGCAAGGAACACCTCCCCGCGTTGTCCAACGAGGACATGAAGCTTGTGCCAACTCCTCTTCCCGGGCAGCGGCAGCCCTGGCTGTGTTTTCTCAGTAATTCCCTAAATCTGTTCTAAATATGGATTTGGAGGTCTAACTT
Source organism: Gallinago jamesoni (assembly GCA_025769975.1). Classification (NCBI taxonomy): domain Eukaryota; kingdom Metazoa; phylum Chordata; class Aves; order Charadriiformes; family Scolopacidae; genus Gallinago; species Gallinago jamesoni. The sequence continues at coordinate 15,070,944 of JAOQGH010000003.1, read as the reverse complement.
TTTGGCTCCTGGTTGAATCTCAGATCTCTCTCTCTCGTACAGAGCTAGGGCAGAGCAGTAGGACCTCCTGGTAAGCACTTTAGAGAGGTTTATGAAGGGGAAATAACATTGGGGTGCTGTGATGTTAGCTGCTGTGCGCGATCCGCTCTGGCACCCCTGGGCTGGTTGCAGGTGAATGTTTGTTAATGAAACTAATAAAGTTACAGTAAAACATACGGGGCGAGGAAATTTTGCTGATATTCACACACTGCAATGAAGAGAAAAATACACGAAGGTCTGTTGTACTGTGGGAAACAGAGGGTTGGTATTGCAACCATCACCGCCACACCTGGGAAGCACAGATGGGTGAATGGTAACCAGAGAGAAAGAAAATTTTCCCATCCACATTCTCAGGATGTTTTGTCCCCTCTGAAGTCTTACTAGAGGAATGAAGGTTGGAGCAGCTACTCTAAATCACATAGTTCTGGCTCTTCAAGAGGACCCAGCCCTTTAGCTGTCCTCTCCCTTCTCCTCAGGCAGCTAAACCGGGTTCTGGAATTTCAACCAGTTGGTGTTTGCCAAGCAAAGGAAACAACATAAATAAGTAGAAAATATGAATTGTTATGCTAACAAATTTCTGGGGCTTCAACAGGCATAGTCAGAGACCGGCTTAGGCTTTTACCCAACGAGTTCTCCCACAGGAAATCAGTGTTTTGGAAGGTATCCTAAAATAGCAGCAGCGATTTCTGTCTCTGGACAGTAGCAGACTATTTGCCTTGGTTAAAATGTGATGTTTTCAAATAGATGCTAAATAAATGTGGTCTTCTGCCACAAACGCAACGAAACCATTTTAAAAAAGTCCTGATCTGCACTGGATGAAAAAAAAAAATATATAAAGTGACATGAAGTGGAAGAGTGCCAGGGGTGAACACGGCCAAGCTCACCGTTGAAGTTAACGCTGCGAATGTACTTGAGCAGCTTTTTGCCCCCCGCGTGCTCCATCTCGGGGCAGACGCCGGGGTAGTCGGCACAGAGGTCCTTGTTCATGTGGTGGAGAGCGTGGGCCATGGCGTAGACAGCGTCGATCACGAACTGCACCTTCCCCTCCTGCTCGTAGTGCGAGTCTTTGCCGATTCGCTCCTGTCCTGCACGTTAAAAACCAACACACAGGCAGAGGGACAGTAAGGAACAGTATTTTCCCCGATACCAAATTCAAATTAATCCTCTTGAAGCACACTTAGAGAGCTGCATGGTTTAGTCAATACAGTAAAACATTTTGAGTTACGGTTCTGTTAGTTACAACAAACCTTTCTTGATAGTGCAACCATCAACACTTCTTCTGGCAAGTTATTCTACCGTAACACAGAGAAACAAATCCTACCACATCCCAAACTTGAAGCCCTAACCTTCAGGGACCGCCTCAGGGAGAGACACCACCAGACTCCATGCGCTCCCAAAGTGCGTCTTTGAAAGAAGAAAGCATTTAAAGCAAAGCACAGCTGGTATTTTAAAGCCCGATGGTTTGTTCTGTTGCAAACCCCAGTCTCTAACTGAAGGGCAGAGCCAGGGCCAGGGAAGAGAGAATCCCTCCAGATGCCAGCCAAGGGGAGCTCCCGAGAACGGAGCCAACTGTGCTGGCTGTTAACGCCACCTCGGGAAGCTCAGAGTGTCTTCATTAACTGCAACCCCCCCTTTTCCCCAACCTGCAGAGACCAAAATGTCCTTCCAAACCCACTGATTGCCTTTAAAATATTTCAGCAGGCGAGAACTTAAGGAATCCGAACGCTTAATGCCATCCCAACGGCACCAGGGGAAAGCAGTGCTGTGAGAGACATCCCTTGATGGCCACAGCCTGTCAGGAACGACAAACCCTCTGCTCGGAGACCCTCTCGTTTAATGGGCCGAGGAACAAACATCTGAGAGAAGGGAGGCACTTTGCAGATGGAAAATTGGAACAGAAATTCAAGCACAAAGAGCCAAAAGAACTCAACAGCAGCAACAAAGAAGGTGAACCTAAGTATTCTGTGCAGTAGGCTGGTGCCTGAACCACCCTCTCACACCTGAGAACATGTAACCTGGTGACGTGACCATAAACCCAGGCAACACGGTGGCCTTCTTGCTTTTATGGTTGTGTGAACTGATAACCTGGGTGCCTCTGCAATTAAGCAGCAAACCAAACGGTATTTTCAGAGCTTAAAGCAAAGCACAACAGGTTAAGAATCAGGACTCTTTAATTTATTTATTTTTTTTAAGTTATCCACTAACTTCTTGTTTCACTGTGACCAAGTAACACCTGCATGATTCAATCTGTCCAACTGCAAAATGTGTGATTATACTTACCTATCCCACCAGGGCTTCCTGAAACATAATTACTGCTTGAGAAGTGCTCTGAGCTCCATCGATGGAAGCAGCAGAAGTGCAATCTATCATTTTCCAAGGGTGGCAACACCACATCTCGCCTGTTCCACCTGCAGCATCACACTTCTTTCTAACCTCACATCGGTCTCGATCACCTTCCTGCAGCATCTGCAGGTCTGGGTGCTGCCAGGAGCTCCAAGAAAGCAGCCCTTGGAGTCATCTCTTGCAAATATTTTAGAGACCTTCAATCAAAGTAAATGCTCAGTTGGAAGACACGAGTGGGGAAAATTCCTTTGTTAACATCCTTAATTAGATACAGGGATGAGTGAATTTAAATTAGCTGGTTGATACCAATAAGGAAAGGAAATCAAGTTGTTAATGACTGTGAGAACTAATGGTTTTTAGCAGAGGCCAGAAGCCCATTTTCCTGTTGCTGCTCAGTTAAAGCATCTGTGTCTCTCCCTCCTGCTCTAACGAATAGCAGCTTTGCCCACATCAGCTCCTACTGTCCAGGGCCAGCCCGAGTCCTCCCTCCAAAAAAATCCATCCCCAGGGAGCAGCCAAGGTCTTCTCCAACTGACTTCCCTTGGGACGCTGCCCATCATCCATTAGCAGCCTATGAGCAAACTATTTCAAGGGTGTTTTGGCTTGTAAAAGAAAGGCCCAGTGGAGCTGCAGTTCCCCCCTTCAAGTCACACTCGGCAAAGAGATCCGGAGAATGTGCTATAAATTCTGCTCATACGTCTCACCCCTTCTCCTGCCCCCAAGGTGCCTTCATCTAGAAAGGTTACACAGTTCTGGTGCTGGCTGCTCTTTCTATAAATACATGCTCTCTCTCTCAATACACGTATATATTACATACAAATACTTAATTATTAAATGTATGTTTAAAGTATAATTATTAAATGTAATATAATTAACCTATTTTTATATATATGATTTGTTGATAAATATATACAGAATATATACACACATTTATGTACGTCAACAGAGTATGTATACACACACACTGTATACAGTCCAACTACATGACTCTCAATCCAACAGTGAGGGGGTAGTTACCACCCAATGACTTCAATAAACTTGTTACAAGTCAACAAGAGCAACGAAAAATCCCTCTTTCTACGATTTCTGCACTATAGCAGCGTATTTTCTATATTCGATCCACTGAAAGATTAGACACACAAAGAACTGACCCCCAAATACCCCTTAGCCTCAAATAATCCTTTTTCTTCTTTGAGCAGAGAGGTGATGGACCAGAATTACGAATAAGCACAGAGAGATCACCACCTTCTGACAGAAATCCCACAAGCACAAAGAACATCTAAATATGTTCACAGGTGATCTTCAAAGATATAATCCCTGTATATGAGCACATCTCATTATCTACACTTTTCCCTCTTTTTGTGTTTCTCTCCCTAAATACCAAACTGCACCCATTTGCATCTGATCCACTCAAGCTATGGATTAGGTTTGAGATACTCTCTACAAAAGCCCCTCAATTTTAAATCTCAACCACCCTGGAAAAACTGAAATCCTGCAAGTACTTCAGCAGGGTGAGAGAGCTCCCAGCCTGCAAAGATCCACGTCCTGTCCTTTTCATTATTTCACTCCCCTCTCATTGATTACAGACCTTATTACATTTCCAGGCCCTGACAAGGAAAACGCTTTTAAGTGGTTTCAGCTCAGCTACATAACCAAATTAGCAATGCAAGAGAATGCGTGCCAAGGGAAGTGAAGCTGGGATTGAGATGCTGCGCACAAACAATACTGATTAGGCATATTAAGTTCCAGAGGCACGGTTGGCCAAATGCACAGCAGAAAGAAAACCATTAGCAATGAAGACATCTGTGAAAGGAACCTGAGAAAATCCACTTAAAAAAACCAAGAGCAATGTCAACGGCGTTCAACCACGAAAATAGTAAAGATTTGAAAAACTGAATAGAATTTCCAGTGACAAGAACACTCTCCTCTACTGAAAACAGTCATTTAGTTGAGTATTAAACATCAAAAATTTGTGTGAAGTCCGGGTATGGAGTCAGAAGTAACTGCCCACCCAGAAAACATGCATAAATTTGTACCATTAGAACAAGTGTGTGCTATCCTTCATGCAAGCATAGCTAGAGTTAACTTTTAAAGAGACTACTGCAAAGAATTTTAGCCCAAATCTGAACTAGCAAAGACACCTGCAAAGCAACTGCCATACTTCACATTTCTCAAAAAGTCTTCAGACTTTCTTCAGAGAAAATTAAAACTATCCAAATCAATGGGCCTGACTGAACAGCGTTCCCTCTCCTTTACATCAAACTGCCATCATAGTAACCCAGTCAGCAGCAAATCAGGCCCAAAATCCATTTTCAGGCAGGGGCAAACCTAAGCAATGGGCACAATTTTACTTTCAACTTCAACATTAGTCTGGCAAACATTTACCCCTCTGAAATTCAGCCGAAGAAGCCAAGCAGGGAGTTTTACCACATGCTTGAGGAAAAGCTCCGTTATATACGGGTATATAGAAATTCAATGATTAGTTATTCCTGGAAGAGAAGTCATTAGCTCCTTGCAGACAAAAGTGGCAATGCTGCTGCTATGTGTGTCCCCTGGCAGGGGGGCAGCCCTGGACCCCCAGCCCAGCCACGCCAGGACATCGTGGGGGCCTCAGGGGAAGGAAGCGTGGGACAAGACATCGTGGGGGCCTCAGGGGAAGGAAGCGTGGGACAAGAGAAAGAACCAATGTTCTTCTCAGGTGTTGGGTGCAGCAAGAAACCACGGACCCTCCGTGCTGCCAGAAGACACCAAAAAGGACAGAAAGTAAAAAGAAACCCCATTTGCACCATGATGTGCAAATCTGCTGTTGTTCTCACACGCTTAAAGGTTGCTTATTTTCTTTTTTTCTTTTTTTTTTTTTACCTTGGTGATCTTCAGGAGCCGTGCAATAACATTATTCTCTTCAGCACCAAAGTAGCTGATGCTCGAGACACACACGCACGAAGTGATTTCAAGAGAATGCACTTTTGTAGCAGGGATTTGAAATGGAGTACCTTGGGATGTCAGGGGAAGGATGAAACACAAAAGCAATTTATTGACATGAGAATTTTTTGCTTCCAAAAGATCTATTTGAAGGTGACGACAAATAATTTAACCTCACTTCCTACTAGAGTCTCAAGTGCTCATCATCATGATTCCTAAGAGACTGAGCAGCCAGGTCTCTTGCTTCAGGCAAATCTTCACAAGAGAAAAATACTGCAATGAAGAGAAGAAAAAAAGGCCCAAACCCAGAGTATTGAAAATACAGAGGGAAAGAAGTCCTTTTCTACAGTCTCCTTCAGATGACATCAAAATGAAATGCAAGTTTAAGGACTCCGGCTTAATGCCTCCTTGTATGGAAGAGGAGCTCGACAGCATCGTTTTTCACATTATGTTTTCTCAGCCTCTCTCCTTCAGTTGATTTTTCTGGACGTGGCGTCGATCGCCACATAATGGAGGAGATACGTTGTGGTGTATAAATAGTGTGGCAAAGACAGGTTTTATGGCACATAATTCAGACAGACATCAAAATCCCACTTCATCAGTGCTCACATTAGATGAATTCAGACATCGGTTCAGTTTCTGAAGGATTAAACACATTTTCAAAAGGAACTTACATAATAGCGCTGCTGAGAACCCGGTGATAGTCATCATTAACAAGAGATTTAATTTAAAGATTGCAGCACGCTCGCAGTATCAAACAAGGAGCTATTATTTCTACAAGTTGGAATTCAGCAGCTGGTTAAGTGCTGACAGGAAGAAAAAAAAAAATATATATATGTACTCTTCATCCACCTCCAGTGCGTTGAGCACCATCAGAAACCTGAAGGCTGTGGGCAGAGAGACATCCACCATCCAACGGTGACAGCCCTCCGTCCCTGGTGGGGTGGGATGTTATTCCATAGTGGCCCCACGCTCCCCCAGCCACACGGAGGGCTCAGCCCCTGCAGCTCCCGGCGCTCCAGGAACAGCCACAAGAGCTCAAAACCAAACGGATCCACCTTTTAATAAACCAGTACCCACGGCCGGGGCACCCAAAATAGGATTAACTGCCGGGATAGACACTGCTGCGCACGCAGGAGGTGTAGAGTCTGAAAGCTTCTCCAACTAAGCTCTTTATTTGAAAGTAGCTGAGTACTAAGAGATTGAGGGAAAACTAACAATATGCTAGAGTAAATATTGTAATTTCAACAAGCAGAGAATGACAATCAGACCTCTTTGCAATATAATCCGTGTATTGTCATTCTACAAAGAAATACAAGATCCAATAACACCACTATGTAGTTACAGGGGTGTACCCAGCCCGTCCTAATTCTGAAGATCTCATTTAGACAAAAGCCTTTATCTCAAGACCATCAATCCAATCCACATGGATTTTCTTGGGGAAAACAGATGAACTTTCAAGTTTCTACTGCTCACCACATCCGAGCATCCTTCTGTGCTGGGATAAGATTCCAGCCTGACCATCAGCTCCTCCAGGCCCTTGGGAGCCAGCAGCGTCAGGGCAGCAGCTCAGCCCAGGAGGGGAGATCACCCTCCTCCCTAACGCTGGAACGAACCATTTCTACTTTATTTCTAACAGCTAAAAATCCTCTCCCTGATCTCCTCTGCATCCACCAGGACCAGTACAGCTCTGCAGCCTCCTGCCACTCTGACCGAGAGAGAGAACTTCATAATGCCCAACAAAATCAGAAATCAGACCACGTGTCCTATTCCACTAGCAAGCAGGGAAAACTTCTTTAACTAGAAATGCTTTTTCTTCTTAAGTTGGTGTAGACTTGACCCACAGCAGACATCTGCAAGAGTAGATATACAGAGATAGAGACACAGCTGAACTGACTCAAGTGACACCACCAAAGCCAAGAGAAAGCAGATGCAGTCAGCTTTAACGATGCCTAACCAGCTAACGCTCTCTAAGCAAACTTTGGAAACCAGGCTCTCACGATGCCTTACAACCTATTCCTCATCTAGGACAAAAAGAAAATAATTAAATATTCCTGTACTGTAACTGGTCTTCACTCATAAATATTAAAAGTCAAAACCAAAAGGAGCATAATGCAGCAGAAAGTCCTACTGAAAAATTGTTATCCTAATACCAGAAATAACAATATTAAATAATAATAATCGAGCAGTTTACAGACAGCCTTGATGCAATGAGTTTTATGAAGCTCCACCCACTTCCATCTGTCAGAAATTGATTTTTTTTCTCAATTACACTGATTCAACCAAGCGCACTGTTTCTGTTCTCAGGTGTGTGTGTATCTGAGAGAATATATTTTTAGATTAGAAAACTGACCTAATTTTCTTACTGGAGAGGTTTTCTGTGCATTCAATATTCCTGTTAAAACACATGCAATAGCTCTCATTCCTATTTCAATACTGAAGTACTAAAGTCATAAAAACCCCAGCACTGTGCTGGCCGACCCTGGTGTAAATCACTGACACCTCACAGCTTTATATTGCGAATGTGCAAATGAAGAAAGCTTCCCGGAGCAATAATTGCCAGGAAAGCCAGCGATCACACAAATGTATAGAAGCAGCACTTTTTAAAGATTAGATGGCCTGAACTGGAGCTATCTTCATATTTGAGCACTTGGGTAAAAATGCAATTTGCAAACAGAGGAATATGTATGTAAATAGCAAGCTGACAGGGATTTGAATCATGGGGCTTTGTTGGAAAATCACCTTGGCAATCTAGAAATATAAATGATTCTAAGAAATGCATTTCTGAAAGATAACAGAGTTTAGAAATCCATAAAACTGCTTTACCTTAAGAATAAACTCTTTAAGATTGGTTTAATGTTGGTTGAACAAGCCATTGCAGGGTTCTTTTAGGAATTTCGGGTATATATTTTGAAGTACTACCATGCTAAATGAGATTAACTTTTTGAAATGAAAGCAATGAGGTCATTAAGCTACAACGCATACTTGAACAATTCGATGTTATATGAAAAATATTTTGTTTAGAAAGAGTGGCACACAGCCAGGTGACTTGCAAGCTAGCACGTAACAGGCTTTGTTTGCTCCTGGACCTGTACACATCACGTTTTTCTGAAAAAAAAAGTTGACTTTCTCATGAGTGTTAGTATTCACAAAATAAGGTGCATTGTAACCTAGGAAAAGAAGAGAGAACTGAAATCCTGGGTTTCAAATTCAAGTTGAACGTTGGCTGACCAGGAATCCTCACCCAAGTGTTGGCATCTGAGCTGTGGCTCTAGCTCTGTTGGCCCCGAGGAGTCACCCAGGGATGAGCTGGGCTTGGGAAGAAGCAGTTTATTGGAGATCATATTGAGATATGTCTTCAATTTATTTTTTGTTCCCCCCTTGAGAGGGAGCCTATAACAATCACCATCAGAAAGACAATCCCCAGCAGAAAGAACAGAAAAAGCAGAAGTTGTCAAGGGAAACACGTTACAAAAATACAGCTCAGCCACTCGGTAGCAAGGAAACATAAAGTAGGTCTCCTGAGGAGGGGAGGGAGAGGCAGGCCATGCCAGCAAAGCAGGGAAACAACTACCTAGACCTCTTATAGACCTGCATCAGAGCTCGGGATGTGATGGAGAAGATAAATTTCCCATCCTGGTCTGCCCTTTAACCTCATCCATAGCTTGCAGGGCAAGCAAGAGAAGATAAATTTCAGTTTTTATCCTTTCTGCACTGAAGTATTATACACCTTCACACACATGCATTAACACACATTTCATACCCCGGAGCCTGGAGGAGAAAATGCACCGAGCACTCTCTGTAACAGGAGCGAAGCAAAAGCTTTTTCGCTTGCGCCTTGTGTCATCAATCACTCACCACAAAATCCTGGGTGGAAAATCCACGCTGAGTCACAGGCGTGTAAACCCTGCTCTGGCCACTGCCAGCTGGGAAAGGGCATCGAGACCAGTATTCTCCCTAAAGCAAATTATTTTACAATTTGTATACAGGATTCACGACAACCAACCTTACGTTAAGTATTTCTGCATTCCAGCACCTTGACTAACCGCTGCTTAGGGCTCGTCTACACTTACAGCCTCCTGCCTAGGCAGGTCTTCTTACAGAAGATGACAGTGGGCATTAACAAAAGCACTTTGTTGGGTAGAAAGATCTAATATAGTTGGCCAAGATTTGGAAAAAAAAAAAAAAGGCAAAAAACCACAAAAAAAATGCCCCTTTTTTTTGTTGTTCTGTTAAAAAAAAAATAGTAAGAAGGATAGTAACAAAGCCTGGACCTCCACAGTCCCAGCTGCTCAAGCACACAGCTTACAAGGCACTCAACTTGTCTTTGTGTTAGGCACAGAGCTAACAGGGTTCCCCCACCTTTACGAAGCACAGCTGCAGAAAAAAATATAAACATATTGATGCAGAGAAAACTGGCTGCCAACTGCAGGGAGCTCCGGAGCTGCTCGGCCCCGTGCAGCCCTGGAAAGGCGCTTCAAGGTACGCTCTTGTTGGGAACACCTGCAACAAGGGACAGGGGAGTTCTCAAGCTGTAGATTCTTGGACAAAAGAGAAATCTCCTTTGGATGGTTCGGATCCTCCTAAACCTGCTTTTTCTGAAATTCTGAGGAACTATTGATAACTGCTGTAGGACCCAGAGCCAGTGATACCCTCAAGCCCCACTTTCACCCCGACATTGTTTGTACAAACCTGCCAACCCAAACCTTGAGTGGTGCTGAAGATGGATTCTGCCCTCACAGACCTCAACACTGCCCATGGCAATCCGACTAAGTTTCGCCCCTCTTCCTGACGTGATTTATACAGCACTGCAGACCGTTAAGGTCTTCTGACACTCTCATGTCCAATACATATTCCTCCTAGTGAACCCCACAGAGCTGCTCTCACCAAAAGTGAATCACACACACCACAGCTCCTGGCGGTTGTTTAAAAAAAAGGCTTTAGATACTGGCCAACTGCCATAAAGTCGCTTGAAACATCTCAGACAATTTATTTTTTTCCTGAGATGAGGAATATCGATGGCTTTTGGAAAACTATTTTTCTTCCTATAGAAAATTGCACTTTGTTAATCTATGAATGCACTAGATCACTTTCTGTAGTGAAATTATAAATAATATTCTGATATCCTCAGGCTCTGCTATTTGTACAGTTTTTGTTTCTCATTAGTTTTCTTTCCCAAACATATGGCTTCATAGTACAAGCCATCTTGACTGCTGGTGAAAAAAAGGCAGGATATTGCTATCAGATCCCTTATAACTGAGAGGATTTGCAGTCCTGAGACCACTCCTGCCCACCCGCTACCTGGGAAGGTGAACCTGGGTCCCTTTGAGGCACTTTCTCTTGTTCCAATTTAAATTCTGAACACAACTGTCCCTCTTTTACAAACCCTTTTCCTTAATTCGTGTCACTTCATCTTGCAGGGACCTTTCTCCCAGCATCTTCTCCAGAGCGAGTCATTGTCTGAGCCATCATCTGGGCTGTACCTTCAAGACTGATTACACTCGCAGATAATTAGAAAAGCTCTCCGAGTAATCTACATCCTGATAAATGACATCCAAGGTGACATCACCCTTATATCACTTCGTTAAGTCTCCTTGAGCGCAAAGCTATCTGAATTAACAGCTATGTTTAATAAGTGAGCACAGTGAGGAGTTGCCATTCCCTTCCCGACGGCAGAGGCGGGTTGGGATCGATGCAGATGCTCTGGGTGGAGCGGGTGCCTCCGAGGACTCCAAGTTCTCACATCCCTGTGCTGAACCCCTCTCCTGCCACAGGTGAGCGCTGGCTGAGATGCTGCTGCTGGACCAGGGAGCTGGGATGCTGCTGCTGCTGGACCAGGGAGCATCCATGGGGTGACCACACCAGTGCTTGCCCTTAGCAGAGCAACCTGCAGGCAGGGAGATGCTCCGCTGCAATACGGTTAAATATTCAGCGCTGTCTATTTGATTGCAATAATCACTTTGAAACTTATGACCAGCCTGCTTCATGATGATATAGACACAAAAAACCCCTTGCTTTATCCTCTGTTAATTCTAACTCCCTAAATCTCATGGGACTGGCAATATTAGCACAATGGGGTTTTGGGGTTTTTTGTTTGTTTGTTTGTTTTGTGTTGGGGTTTTTTTGTTGGATTTTTTTTTTCTTTTACAGGAAAATATCTTCAGTTGAGCTCAAAATCAAAGCCCAGACCCCACCTTTGCACATAACAAGGGGTGGGCATTGGCCATGGCTCCCCTGGCAGAGTCACAGCTACGCACTACAGCACTACTCTCCTGCAAAGACAGTTGTTTTCTTCTGCTAATCCTTTTCTATAAAAGCACATTTTTACCACAGTGCATGGTTCTACAAACTACTTTTTCCCAAATTATTCCTACATTAACCTGATGTGGCCTGTTATGACTGAAGTGAATATCTCTAATATTCTTAAATATTAGAAACAAGCAAGAAACAAAACAATGAACTGCCTAAACCCCTCGCTTGCTACTATAATGCTGTTTCAGAGATTACATTGGATTCCCTGTGGAGTTTGATGAAGTGTCCTCAGAAGTAAATCACAGCATCTCTCAAGGGCAGCGGCGGTCGCTCCAGGGCCTGGGCAAAGCCCAGAAGGCAGCATCTGCCTGAAATTCCATCCCTTTTGCAGAAGGAACCAAATCCTCTTGTCCCCGGGGAAGACTAAAGGACTGGGCTGTTCCTGCCATCTCCACACGTCCCAGTTTGAAGCGGCCTTGGTCCCAGCAGAAATCATCCTCACAAGGATAGAGGTGTCCTTGGCAGCCGGATCGTGCCCTGAACCGCGCTAAAATCAGTCGCTAGAAACAGCGTTATCAGTTACAGCCACGTGCTGTATTTAATCTTGTTTAGAAAGAAAGCGGAGGGGGCTAAATGTATTTTCATTTTCTCGTTCTACATCCCATCCGTCTAAATCAGGCAAAGTTTTTTCACGCTTAAATAAATATAAATGATGTTAACGTAGAAGTTCTGCATACAAAAATATCTCAGAGAGTTGTGATACAAAAAGGTAAGCTGCCCAGAGAGTGCCTTCTCGGAGAAGGTTTTCTTCTCAATGGCAGCCCATGGCCATGAGTAGAGCTGGTCCAGATGTGAGGGGCATCTCCATTTGGGGTGGGAGCCTGGCACCTGGGCTAGCAGAAAGCCATGGTCTGTAGCCCAGCACCTCGCTGGCATTACAAATCACCCGTCGAATTTTAAAATAACAACAATGATCATTCATAGAATTATTCCATCGGTGGGACATCAAGACTCTCATGCTTGCAATGTAACTCGAAGCTAATGCCTTTTCTGATGCACAACTTTCTTCAGTTTGCAGAAGAGGGAAGGAAGATGTCAGGGCACGTCATTTGGTACGATATCCAGCTGTCACGAGGGATTCCAGTTCCACGGGGTCACTTACCCACCAAACCCAGCTCCTCCTGCTGAGCCTACACCGAGGGAAGGCAGAACACCATTTCTACCTTCACATCAGAAACACCAGGCTGGGAGTTTACCCCAAGCGTAATAAAATAACGGCACAAACAATAAGGTTGACAAGGCACTTTTGGAAATTACCCTAAAGATCCTTCAGCAATTTTTAGTCAAATTCCAGCCTTTGGGGGAGATTCCAAATGCCAAATTTAACAGCCGTGTATTCTCAGCAGTAGCTGCACTGTTTCCACGCTCAGCACTCCTACTCCCAACCATGAATTGAAACCAAAAGCTGAAAAGATGATATGAAATATGGAAAGTTTTCATCAATTTTCCAACAAAGTAAAACATATCCTCCTATGAACTAATTTCCTTTGATCAAAATTCAGGGCGATTATTCAACATAACACATTTAAGCTGCTGCTGTGAAAAATTAAAAGGCGCAGGAAGGAAAGGAGAAGGGAGGCAGGGGCGAAGGGGCATCATTGGCTTTGCCATCTCCATCCCAGGAGATTTTAGGCCCTGCATTTTAGGCCCTGAGCAAATGCCCCAACCCCACAGTACAGACATTCACACCACAAACAGCCTCACCAGGGACCTGGCAATTTGAGGGCAGACTCCCTACATTTTTTGAGTTTTGGAAATATTTGTTCTAGACAGGTACCCTCCACCTAAGCCCTTCATTCAGCAGAAGATCATTAAACTACAGTGTCCCTGTGGATCATCTGGTAGCACTTGGCCAGGCCCACATCTGAATGAGTCCAAGAACAGGTATCTCACCCATAATTGCCTTTCAAAATAAACTCTTTAAGTTTAATGAGCTGTATCACCCCACATCATCATGGTGTTTGTGCCAAGAAGCGCACAACTCGGTTAAAAACAAAATCAGTCCCATCATTACCTGGGCATCTCTGTAACTAAAAATAACTCCTTGAACCTCCGTGTGATCAGAAAGAGAAATTCCAGGAAAAACAGGGTATCTCATATGGTGGGCGGTACCTCATAAAAGGAAAAGAAGAGTGGATTTGTTGGCCACTGGAAAATAACAGAGATGTTAAAACAAGGTGCAGCTAAAGGTTGGTCAGGAATAGGACTGAGTTGAGGCCGCAAATATTTATTTACCCCCAATTTCTTAAATAACTTTAGTGCAAACGAAAACCCGACCGACAATTCTGTGCTCCCTAAAATGGAACCATTTCACTCTGCGCTAACGCTGTCCTACAGGTGCGCTTCCCTCAGAAGTTCAGCTCAAACGCACGGGTTCGTTAGTGTACGGCCGGGGGCAGATGGTGCTTTGACACAGTAGGTGGCCAATTTGTGATGTGCAGATGGGTGACAAGGCACACGTCCTGCAAATATTCTCCCTCTGGAGCAAACTAACAGCAGAACCCCGAGGCGCCCCGCACTCAAGCAGAAGTACTTCTGCGTCCCATGGAAAATATTGATTTTCCTGCTGGATGGACAGCCAGAAAAAGGAAGAAAGAGAAGAATGTATTTTTTTCGCTCTTTCCATCTATTTCTCTTGTCCTGCAAGGCTGATGCAGCTGTTCCATTTTCTGTACAGCCTACAAAAATTCAATTTATTTTTCCAATCTGTCCCCAGCCAAGCTTCCTCACATCAGCTGCGGCCCCGCACGGCAGCGGGAGGGGGGCGAAGTGAAGGAAGTTACCTGTGCATTTACGGTCCGTGTCCTCCTTCTTCGAGCCGCTGATGGTCAACTTGCAGTTGAAGTTCTCCTCCCAGTACTCGGCAAACCACACGTTCCTTCTGTTGTTCTCCAGGGTGCGGGAGGTAAAATAGGCATCGAACCCTGGGGAAGGAAAGGAGGAGGCAGAAAGCTGAAGCCTGGTTCGTGCTGCACGGGAAGAACCGCAGCCTGAGAAACAAACACCCTCCATCTCCCTCAGCACCCAGCACACGTCCGCAGCTCTATCCGCAGGAGATGACCCCGGGAAGAAAGGAAATCCATTGCCCGTTTTATCTAATCAGCCGCATCTCGCAAGTAAATTACTCTGCTGCTAACTGCGAGGTATAAAGCTGGGTAGAGATATATGTAAAAGAGAGATTACTATAATAAAAAGAGTTACAAGCAAAAAGGCATGGATTAGATATATACCTATAAGGAATGAAAATAAACGATTTGGTGCAGCTGATATTAGGCTGAGCTCAATACAACTAATTTTGTAATTAACCTCTGCAGACCTCCAGAGGAGGCAGTTTCAGCCGACTAAACCGGCCATTATCAGTACCCCTCATTGTTTGCATGGAGGGTATTTTTCCCTTCATTTCCTTTCACAAAGGAACAGATAAACTCAGAGAGCAAAATCTGTAAGAGGGAACTGAATCACCTCCGTTCACCGGAGGCTTGGACTAGAAGCCCTGAAGGGAGGGAAAAGACAAGATTTCCTTCCTCAGACCAGAGTCAGTTTGTCCCCGAAGCCACGTGGCCACAGCCAGAGCAGCACTGCCAGGGTAAAAATGATGTACATCTCCAGCAGTAAAATAATGGAGAAAAAATTATAATTTCTAACAGCTGAGCTGCAGGGCAGCAAAGATTCTGAAGCCCTTGAGTCTTCTAACTTGCCAGAAGAAAAACATACTTTGCTTTGGCTTTATTTGCCTTATTTATATTTTTTTTGCAGAAACGTACAGTACTGCATAGACACACATGATATACAAACATACATGTTTGTGTATAATCATTAAAGAAAATGTATATCCAAAGGCTTAGAAACCAGGGGGGGCAAATAAAAAGAATGAAAACTCTACTACAAAGTTATGCACTTAATTAAATTCTGATAACGAATTAGTCCTGCCATAGCACAGGGATTTTTTTTCCATCAAGTTTTCAAATTCTATAGCTTTAAACTGAGCCAAATTTCCTTTAACAGCTCAGACAATCCCCCTTCAAAGACCATGAGATCCTGAGAGAAGAAACACTTCTCTTCTGTTAATGGATTTTTCTCACAACACGGTACAGAACTCTGAAAAATACTTACTTTCCCAATAAGAAATTGTAACTTCAGACCAAAAGGAACATCACAGCACTAACTACCCTGGGCATTTTGCCGCATGTAAGCGCTCTCCTCTCCTTATTCTCTTTCAAAGTTGAGATCACTCCTTAGAGCCCAAAGAAACCTTTGTGCCCAGGAAAGCTGGGGAATCAATAGAGAGATATCCCCAGTGTCAGCACCATCTGAAGAGCGTGATACCAGCCTCACAACACACACATCTGACCAGCAGGGTGGTCACCACCATTACTAGTGCCCAGGAGTTTCCCCAAATCTTTCCCATCGTCCGTCTTTAGCCTGCAATAAGCAACAGCCAAGCCTTTGCTTACAGAGGCAGTTCAGATTCAGTATTTCTCACCAGAACCTTCCAGAACCACAGTCCCAGCCTAAGTTCGGGTCTCAAGAGAGTTTTTCTTTTTACTAAGAAGGCTGTTGAGGTATTCAAACTATGCAAATCTGAAACCTGGATAAAGCAGACCAATCATAAAGAGGACCTGAAAATGCTGGTTGCATGCTGAGAGGCTCAGAGGAAAATTATCTGGCATCTGAAAAGTGCAAATCCATTGAAGATGCAAATCTCAGAATATCATCTATTTTGTCCTTTTACTCGGCTTTATGGCTTATACCAGCATCGTAGAAGAGGGTGGAAACACAAAAGCAGCAAGCTCTTACAGATATTGAATCATCTCTCTATGTTGCATGACCACGTGGTTCCTTTTGATTTTGCAGTTAGAAATGACAGTAAATACATATTCCATTGGAAAAGAGAAGAAAGTTCCTCGCACCACAGCCCACAATTCCTCTCCCTGAAATAGGTGGGTAAATTGACTCAATCTGGCACTCCACACAATGAAATTGAGTCAGAGGAGAAACATATGGCATCGTTAAATTAGCATAGCAATCCATCCACCCCGGGACAAAAATAGACAGCATGCAAACAGATGTTTACAAATAAGAAAGAAGATTAGGAGTGGGGTCAATTTGTCTCCTTGTATTAGCTTTATGTACTACTGACCCTGCTATAATATGTCTTTTCCTAATTCCAAGTTTACTGCTCATGACTCATAGCCAAAGCTATGAGCTCATAACACACGATGTACGGCCTCTCCAAAAATCAACCTAGAAAAATACATATTGGGGTCTTCCAGAAACAGCCTGAAACCTAGTTAAAGCTTTTCCTGCAGCCTCACTAGAAAATACGTGTAGGTCTCTCCTCCAACAACCACATCAGGAGATGCAACAAATACATCATGAGACCCTCGATCCTCTCCTGCTGGAGTTACGCTGAGGCAGGGAATTAACCTGTTTTTCCCACATTTGAGGGAAATCATTTAGTAAAACCCTCCTGCCACAGCCGTTCTACTTAATTAATGACAAATTAGTGACTTAAGAATGTTTCTGTGGTGCATGGTCTCTAGAAAAGGGGAGCACAATTTCTGCACTTCTGAGCTGAAATTTCTGGAGGAAAACATTCATGTAGATGGGCCAGAAGAAAGTTTAGAAACTGCATTTTAGGTACTTACAAGCTAAATCTGTTTTCCTGTAAACCTATGTGTATTAGTTTTACTTGTAATTAAAAGAGCATTTCAAAAGGGACATCCAGCCCTGAGATCTGCAATATATATTCAGCTCAGAAAGAGAAACTATACGTTACCAACGTGCCAGACTAACTGACCTCTGGGAAAAAGTGCTCTATAACTTAATAAAATAAAAATCAATAAGTCTTGATAAAACCGTAATAGAATTCCATAAGAATTACTCTAAACCTTTACAGATTTAATAACAAATAATAACATTCTCATTGATTTTTTTTAATGATCCCTCTGCATTCTCAAGAAGGAGTATAGATCCCTAATAAAGAGCGTACATTTTTTATCATTTTCTATTGCTCAAGACAAGTGGGCAAGCGACTGATGGACAGAGGGATGGAGTTAAGTAGAGGCTAAATTTCTATTAATTCCTTACTGGGTGGAAGTACCAATCCCCCACCGGCTGCATCGTGGATCCCAGCACGACTGCTCCCACACAGCCAGGTCCCAGGAGAAGACCTCCAGAAGCCACCGCTTTGCAAATTGTCCTCCTCCACTACTCAGTTATGGCCAAGAGGAGTCCCCCACAGCCCAGGCTGGGTAAGTGGAAAGGATCCTCGGTTGCTCCACATTTTTATTTTTATGATTCAAACCCACTAAAGTTGAAATACAGGCAAACCTGTTCTCTATAATAACGACAGACTTAAGCCTGTGCTCAAACTTAATCTCTTTGAACTGAAGACATTAAGACAACTTACATGCGTAGTGCTAAACAGAAGAGTTCTGGGCTCAGGGAATTAGATGACCCAAGCAAAAAAACTTGATGCTTAAATGTAAAAATAGGAATAATCACTTCTTACTTTTGTACATGGCCAAGTACTACACTTGTGAGACAAGATTTAGTGATTTCCCAGTGTTCCCCATAGATCATACTTAAGAAAATTACTTTTTTCAGCAAATACCTCTAAGAGATATAGATAGTTATTTTATGAGATTTTACAAATTAAAATAAATCTCTTATTACTTTAAATCACTGTGATTTGATTAAATCATTATTCTTTCACATAGAGAGATGATACTACCTAATGGGTTCATTTATTTTCCACCCCAGGATTAATATATAATTTAACTACGTAGCGATGAAACAGACTTTACAAAAGAAAGGGGGGTGGGGGGGGCAAATAGGGGAAAGGGACCTGATGCTGGGGACTTGGGAGGGCTGGTGAAGCCCAGGCAAGGGGAGGGATGACTGTCACTTGGCTGTGATCCCACCGAGATCCTGTGCAGCTCAGTGGGATGCTCGTGGTGGCAGCCTGAACACCCCTCCCATCAGGATGGGGGTTACAAGCAGCGCTAAATTAGGTATCACTGGGGGAGGATGAGAGTGTCTCACCCCCAGCTGGCTGGAGTCAGGCTCTGCATGTCCAATTTTATCTGGGAATTTTATTTTGCACTGTTTAGGGTCTGCCATCCACCCAAGAGTGCCGGCGTAGCACCCAGCCCTGCCCTGCACTCTTAGGAACCCCCCTCTGCTCCCCCTGGACCAGAGCATCCCTATGGAAGGAGGATGCCCCAGCACCACGCAGCCAGGAACACTTAGAAGAGCAGCTCAGTTCTCAACCAGAAAATGAGGCTTGTTGACCTGTGGCTGCTTTTTTACACCCAAACCCACCCCCCAGATGATTTATTTCTAACATTAATCTTGCATCTCTCCTTCCAGTTGATGTTGCCCATTTTCTGCCTGAGAGCACAATGCTCAGCTTCCCCGGCAGAGATGGCGGAGGGAATTGACGTGCTTTGGAGGAGAAACCAGGCTCCGAGACTAATGATGCAGTTTGCCATGGGCAGCAGCGGTACCGAGGGGGGAAAGACCCAGGCAGGGTGGCAGAGGAGGCATTTATCACAGGGAAGGCGTCAGGCACACAGCGAGGGGAAGAGGTCGAGCTGCAGACGAGAGGGACAAGAAGGGAGGTACCCAAAAAAGAGCAATCCACAAGGAAAAGAAAGAGATTAAAATAGGGGACCCAAC